>CM055889.1:31438426-32038426 GCA_029582165.1 Portulaca oleracea | reverse complement strand
TAACAACTACCCTAGCAACATCAACTGATTGTTTTGTTTCAAACAGACAAAGTAAGTCCAAATTCAAAAAACTTGAGACCCAGCGGACATAAGGAATTGCAGATAGGTCCGCTTGCCCTAAACCTCTGCAATTCCAGGCTGCAACGATCATGGCGAACGAGGAAGCATTTCTTGGGCTGCTTCCGACACCCTTTCAGACAAAAACTCAAACCACTCCCTGCCTCTTTTTAGGTCATCCATCTTCAAAAAAGTCTCGAACTCCTTTTGCAAAATAGTCACCATCTGGTCTCGCCTTTGTTTTTTCAGTCTTGCCTCCCTAACTTCTTCAGCAAAAGTGGAGGAAGCTTCATCCCCTTGATCTTGTCCACCAATCTCTTCACTCTGAACCCGCCTTGGCCTCTTCTTTGCAGGAACAGCCATCCTGCCCACAGTCGAATCCAATGAACTAGATTTGGAAGAAGTAGACTTATTAAACCTTACGACTCGTTTTAGGCCAACAAAAGTTTCAGCACACCCCCCTTCCAGACTGCTCTTTTCCTTCCTGTGAGAATCATACACAGGAGGCGAAGAAAAATTATCCTCCACAACTCCTTGCTCTATCCCCCCTCCCATAGTCATGGTGTCCTCCGAAACAGACCCGTTGAATGTATATTCAAACCAAGGTCCCTCTCCCAACCCACTTTCCAAATCTTGCAAACTACCCAGATCAAACAGTGCACTGTTAACCAGTGCACCCCCTTGCTGTTCCCCACGCCCTTCTTGCAACCGATGTGAACTAGATTCCCCACGTTCATAAAACCCAAATTCCCCTCCCCCCATTCTATTCAGAGAAATGAGTGGATTAGCAAAGACTCCTCCTAATAAATGCGGTGAGCCAATGCCTCCCGGGGCAGACAAGGACTCCCTAGTAGGCACACCCGATCCCCTCTCTAAAAAATCTCTTTCCTCCTCACAATGAAATAAAGAAGATATATAGGGGAGGGAATACGTGGCCACATTATCAAAAGAAAAGTCAGAAATGCCCTCGGGAGTATTACCTTGGTCTGGCCCCACAGAGTTGAGGCGTCGGATAGCCGCACGAATTATTTCTCCTTGATCCTCAAGGGAGCCTTCAGGAGAATAAGGCCCTCTCGGTAACACATGCAAGTGGGACATTGCTGGGCACCCACCTGTTTGCTGATCTACTTCCATTTCAGAATTGATCAACTGACGTAGCTGCATGGATCTTTGTAGTTCCTCCATGCAATCATTCAAGAAGATCTCCCTCTGAGAATATCCCAAACCAGGGCTTCCATGCCTTGAGCTTCTTATATCACCATTCTCTTGTGCATCCCGACCCGCTCTATCTCCTCCGTCCGCATCCCTATCATTATTCTCCCCATCCCGTTCTTCAGTTTCACCAACTCCTCCTCTACCTCCCTCATCATTGTCCCCATCATCTCCACTATCCCCAGAACTATTATCAGCGTCATCTCCCTCATTATCTCCTTCATCACCCCCTTCCTCCCCATCCCCCTTATCCTCCTCAGTCTCCTCAGAATCTTCCAATGGTTCCGTATCACTCTGACCGTTCTCTCCTTCCTCCTCGTCCCCCCCACTTTCCTCACCAGTCCTATTATCAACCTCCATCATTGCACCCCTTACCTCCTCTCTCTCCCCATGATCCTCTTCTGACACCCCCCTCCTACGAACCATACGATCCCCAGAACTTCCTGCCCCTCTAGTCTCTTCCTGACATCCTCTTCTTCTTCCTGCACTGCACGCTTCTCCTCTTTCCTCCGATGAAATATTAATCACGGGCCCAAACCCGTTCGCTCCTGCTTCTTCAACTTCGAAATACTCCGGGTAGTGTAGCTCCGGCTCAGAACGATCCGGATGCTGCCTCACCCCCAACTTCAGCCTGGTAGTAAGATATCCCCTCTTTATCGAGAAAGCCCTAATCTTCCCCGTGTAAAAAGACCCACTCCCATGAATAATAGCATGCCCTAATTCAACTGCCTCCAAGATCCGACTCTTGACTTCCTCCCGAGCGACCAAATCAGGTAATAAGCATTCAAAAGAATGATGCCCTATCCTTCCACATTTCTTGCAAAAAATGAAGACATTCTCATACCTGAAATTCACCCAGTGAGTTTGGCTATGATCATCTCTTGCATACGTCCCAGCCACCAGAGGTTTTGCTAACTCCACTCGAACAAGAACTCGGACATTTTGGAGAGTGAAGTCGGCTACACCGTAAATATCCACATCAATGACGTTACCAATTGTTTTCGCCAGCTTGATGGCCGTACTTCCCCATTTCTGTCTGAATGGAAGTCCTTCAATTTGTACCCATAAGTAAGCGAACTTAAACTTTATTTCCTCCAGCTTCATATGAGGATTGTTCCTTTCCAGCACCATCAAGGACCCATCAAACGCGACCGTCCGCTGCGTCATCATCTCTGTACAGTCTTCCGGATGCATGAACCAGAAGGAAAAGTGCTTTTCTCCAACTTTCTTGACACTCATTGGATTTCGCGTAATCCAGTTAGCATCCACCAGCCTCTAAAGGGCACCTTCATCCCAATCCTTGCCATCCGTAACATACCCAATAAAGGTATGCTCCAGCCTCATCTCCACCATCAGCGGTGGTGGGCTTAAGTCAACCCGAGCCCCCATCCGCGGGCCTTCTGGGAAACTAATAGAATTTTGTGACCCTCGTCCCCCACTCATTCTCCCCCTCTGTTTTTGGTAAGGAGAAGAAACCCTTTGTTTTGAACGCTTAGAGAATTTTACTCGTTTGTGTGAAAGTGACTGAAATGCCGATTGCCTTCCCCACCTCTGCCTTTTATAGAAGTCTGCAGCCCCTCTCTGAGATATCTCCCCTTCCTTATTTTTCCTCCTATAGGGTGGAATATGCAGGGGTATAACAGGGCTTTCACCCCGTTTAAAGGAACCCTCTGAGTTACCCATTAAGAGCCCTACCTACTAATAACTCCTTCCCCCAAATCTTCCCAAATCTTCCCAAAGATTTACTACACGCCAGTCTCCTTACCGTCTAATCCTTAGCCCCCTACAACGTCACACCATGCAGAGAAATAACTCCCAACCCCCTCATAACTCCTCAACCACTCCCCATCACGTCTTAATCTCACTAGAACACTCTTTCTTTCCTGGTATTCTCCCGCACTGAGGTTATAAAGCCCACTCCAGAGCCAGCCCAATCTTCCAGACCCCAAGTCACTCAGGCCCAACTAGCACACTCCAACAGACCGCCAAACAAAGCCAAACCCCCTAGCCCAACTATCCCAACCCAACTCTTTTTTTTTTTTTTTTTACCTCCTCAGCCTATCCCCACTACCCCTCACTACTAACCACCTTCAGTAGAACCGTCTAGATTCCGTCCTTCTCTCCCCGGTACCACTATTCTCAGGCAAATTTCCCCAAGAACTCCTTCCCAGAGTTTGATTCCGGCAACAATTCTCAAGCACTCCTTCACCAGTCCTGAGAGATGTTTCAACCCAGCAAGACACTACTACCTATACCTCTGCAGGCTCGTACCCAGCCTTGAGTAATCCTGCCAATTCTTCACAAGTCCTAAAATCTCAGTCTACCTCCAGCTACAGGACACCCCCTCTTCGTAAGCTCCGATAGTGGTAACCCTTCGAAATCCGACACCGCCAACAACAGCTTTAACTTCTCGACTTTTCTAATAGTAAACGAGCGTTACCTCAGCCTCAGAACCCCGGAAAACTCTAGAGAGAAGGGAGAGCTTCTCTCTCTAGAAAATTTTCCTGTTTTAACAAGAGTTTGAAAAATCAATGCAACACCATTTTGTTTTAATGGAAGCCAAAGTGTTATTTGGTACGGAAATAGGCTTCTGGAAAACCTTGGAAAATTAAAGAGTTTTGTAAGTTAATTCTTTTGGGATTGTTCCAAGGATAGAAAGGGCTATAGAGACGGTAGAAAATTACTACATAACAGTAAAATACAACTACTCAATAGCACAACAAATAACACAACAAAAAATTACACATGGTTTTGTGAAAATGATTTTTCGTACCACTACTTTTGATAATGATTCTTAAGGAAATTAATTAAATGATATAAGAATTTTTTTTAACTCTGAACCATCGAAATGTCACCGAAAATTTGCAAATATTGTTGGAAAATTATTTATTTGATTCAAACTGTAAATAAATTCATTTGTTTACTTTCAAATTGAGTATGAGTTCATTAGACACATGTTTAATCATATTTGTATGCAATCAATTTAATTGTTCATAGATTGAATTTAGGAATCGCAATAATGAAGATGAACGCTATAAATTTAAATGAGGTAATCTTGAAAATTGGGACAATTTTCGTTCATTATTTATTACAGTCAAATTTAGCTAGAAACTACAATAAATATTTTTTAGGCAAGTTGCAATGCAGCAGCGCTCCAATGGAGTAATAAGAGAGTAGAGAGAAGGAATATGTGAGAAAAGCCAGGGAAGTAGAAACAAAACCAAAAGAGAAGATCACAAGAAAAGAAGTTTGTTTGGCAATATTCTGATACTCCCATTCTCATTGATCCCCTATCTAGCCAACTAAGGCGTGCAATTCAAATATTCCAGAAAATAAGGCACTACTCAAACTAAATAAAATGTCAAATGAGAAAAGAAACTAATTTACTAAAAGTATTTATAAAAAAAAAGGCTTTGCATCATCACTCCATTCTTCATAATAACCTTGACCTCAAGGCTGGAATGTCAGGTACTTGGATTCAAAGTCATCGACAAACACCCAAGAAGCTTGATGTTCAGACAATACCTCCCACTCAACCAAGACTTGTATTGTAATTGAATTCTTAATCTTAACCATCCTTCTAGCTAACATTTTCACTGGATTCGTAGGGACGCCAAACGGACTATCATGTAACCATTATGGAATATATGGTGCACCAAGTAGAGTACCCATGAAACGCTTGAGTTGCGATACATACATTGTTGCATGAGTTTGTGTTGAGTCAGGCAGATTGAGCTTGTAGGCAACTAGTCCCACTGTATCCAAGATCTTAAAAGGGGCAAAATTCTTGGGACCAAGCTTCGAATTTGATATTTGTTGCACTGATGAATGCCTGCAATCGTGTAAATTCAACCAAACCCATTCACCAATTAAGAATGACCTGTCGGTCCGACCTTCGTTAGCCAACTGCTTCATCCTATTTTGAGCCCTCTGCAAATTGTGTTGGATAAGCTTGATCATCTCTTCTCGTTTCCGTAACGTTCTGTCAACAACAATATTAGGTGTTTCTCTCGGTAAATACGACAAGTAAACTGTACTAAGGGTTCATTGTAGAGAACCTCATATGGAGTTGTAAGCACTGATTTCCTTACCCATCGAGGATCAAGGCATACACTGTTGGGAATGTCCCGACAATGTTCGATATACATGGAGTTTAAACCAATTGATTATATGTCTTGCTAGAGACCTCTATAATTGGTAATTAAATATGTTTAATTACAACTATATTATTTGGTCCTACTGGGTCACACAAGTCAGTGCCCTGGAATAATGTATGTAACCTAAGTAATATTGTATTATGTTTAGGAATGTTGAGAGCTGATTTCTATGAGAAATCAGCCCAACACGGACCGAATTAGGCTCAACACGGTTCGTGTTGGGACACCACGGACAGTGGCGTCCATGGGCCGACTTAATGGACATTCTAGAGGCCAACACGGACCATGTTGCCTCAACACGGATCGTGTTGGGCCTGAGAATGCGCCGTCAATTAAGTCGGCCATTAGGGTTTTTGATAACCCTTTTCCCAAGTCATCCTAACACTATAAATATGATATCTCTGAGAGATTTATCGAGGGAACTGCTTGAGCAAGAAGTTTTTGGACTATGAAAGTCGATATGCAGACATAGAGAAAATGGCTCTCGCATTAGTATGGGCCACCAAGAAGTTAAGACATTACATGCTTTCACATAAAGTGTATGTCATAGCTGAGAATAATCCCATTAAATTTATCATGGAGCAACCTACCATCAACAACCGCATCGCTCGATGGGTGGTCATGCTTTCAAAGTTCAACCTTCAGTACATGCCTCAGAAATCCATCAAAGGACGGGTTGTTTCAGACTTCCTAGCTGCTTCACCATCATAGGAACCTCCAAGCACTCACTTAGAATTCCCAGATGAGGATGTATTCTTCACTGACGAGATAACATGGGAAATGTACTTCGACGGAGCTTCAAACCAAATGGGCTGCGGAGTAGGAGTCCTGCTGATCTCTCCAGAAGGGACACATGTCCTTGTGTCTGTGAAGTTGGACTTTGATGCTACTAACAACGCCGCCGAATATGAAGCATGCATCAAGGGCTTACAAGCTGCATTGACCTTGGGTATACGTCACATAAAAGTCTTCGGAGATTCTAGCCTCATAGTTAATCAGGCTAAAAATACATGGAAGGTCTGGAATGAATGTCTTATGGCATACCAGCAGAAGCTCTTGGGACTTGCTGACCAATTTGAGCAAATCAGCTTCCAGTACCTCTCAAGGGATCACAATGAGTTGGCTGATGCCCTAGCCAAGTTGTCTTCGATGATATCGATACCGTCATGCACGCTCCAATTACCAGTAGTAGTAGAGCGACAGACTGAACCTGCATATGTGTGCAACATGGAGGCACAAGAGGAAGAGACTGAGGAATGGTTCCATGACATTTACAATTTTCTTCAGAAAGGAGAATACCCAGCTGAATTAGATGTTCGAGGACAACGAGCGATCAAGTCTCTAGCAGCACAATACTGCTTGATCCAAGATCGCCTTTACAAGAAATCACCTACGGGCATTAACTTATTATGCATTAATGCTAAGAGTGCCAAGGAGGTCATGGCTACTATACATGGAGGAGAGTGTGGTCCCCACATGAATGGACGTATACTGGCAAAGAAAATTCCAAGGGCTGGTTATTATTAGTCTACTATGGAGGCATATTGCTTAGAGTTCGTCCGAAGGTGTCACAAATGCCAAGAGTATGCCAACCTACAGCATCAACCCCCATCATACCTGACTACTTTGACATCTCCGTGGTCGTTCTCAGTATGGGGTATCGACATCATTGGCAAGATACACCCAACTGGAACAGGAGGACACGAGTACATATTGGTCGCCATCGATTATTTCACTAAGTGGGTAGAAGCAGCCTCTTTTGCTAAGCTCACATCCAAGCAGGTGGCTAAATTTATTCTTCAAAACATCATATTTCGATATGGAGTGCCTCATGAAATCATTAGTGACAATGGAAGCCATTTTCGAAAGGAAGTAGAAACTTTGCTCGCCACTTATAAAATTCAGCACCACCGGTCGTCGCCATACCGACCTCAAGCTAACGGAGCTGTGGAAGCAACCAACAAGACAGTAGCGGGAATCATCAAGAAAATGGTTGTCACTTACAAAGATTGACCGGATAAATTGGCATTTGCCCTGTAGGGATACCGAACCTCTATACGAACTGCTACAGGTGCAACACCATATTCTTTGGTATATGGGATGGAAACAGTCTTACCGATTGAAGTAGCAATCCCTTCGTTGCGAATAGTGGCCGAAAGTTAGTTGTCGGAAGCAGAATGGGCTAGGGCAAGGTTCGAAGAGTTAATGTTAATGGACGAAAGGAGATTGAGGGCATTGCATAATGTGCAAGTATATCAAAATAGGATCACTCGTGCTTCTAATAAGAAGGTAAAAGGCCGTTCACTTCAAGTAGGTGATTTGGTGCTTAAGGAGATGAGGGCATATATACAAGATCCAAGGGGAAAGTTTGCACCCAATTGGAAGGGTCCTTATATGATTAAGGACATTTTGCCAGGAGGAGTAGCTCGGCTCGCTACAATGGATGGAGAAGATGTAGTTCAGCCCACAAAATTAGATCAACTCAAGCGATACTACGCTTAATATAACCAAGCAACTGAAAAACCAATTTTCAGACACTTGGGATATATTTAATAAATGCTCATGTATATAAGAAAGATAAAGTTTGCAAGAACACAATAATTACGAATAATATTCCTTCTTTATTAATTAATAATGCAAGTACACTGCTTGTAACATAAGAAAATTTAAAAGGCATAGTTAAATGAAAGACCATTATGGCAAAGCAGTTCAGTTCCTTCATTTCCATTCCATCTTCTAGTCTTGCTTCACTTTCTCTACTTCGCTAGTTGTCTCATGGTCAGTCTCCGTGTCTCTAGGTCTGATAAGCCTTTTCTCTTTGTCTTTAGGTTTATAGGCCCGCCTGCTTGATTTTCGTACCTCCACTCTCAGGCCGAGCCTATCTTTCACCGAGTCTCTCGCGCCCAGACGGTCCATTGCTGATGTACGAGGACCCAGCCTTTCCTTTACTTGTCTCCTTCTCGCTTCTCCAGCGCGGCGAGACTCAACGACAGCAATTAGCCATCCGTGGTAGTCAACATCGGCAATATGAGACACGCGTATCTTTGGAGGGGCTTTAAGAGTTGGCCTTCTTTCCCAGTATTTCAACCACGACTCAATCACCGAGCCTCGCAACTTCAACTGATCAGGAGTCTCACACAGGAGCTCAGGGATGTCTTGCTTACGACCCATCAGGCTCTTCACTCGCGCCGGAAATAAAATGTCATGTGCGTCAAGCCGGCGAGACATACATAGGCATTACGGAAATCATGGGTCACATATTCGGAGATGTGCCACCATTCGATCCACCATACGATCTCCCGAGACTCCTTTAAGAGTGCAATCCATTCCGTTACCAAGCGAAGGTCGGTGTACTTCCTCTTTCTTTGACAATAGTTCGCCAACGCCGATGAAGTTCGGGGCTCCTCGATGAGACCCAAGTGCTCCATTAACCAGATCTGTTCAACAGTTAGCCAGGGTTAGATTGCACACCAATTATCCCAAACTAAAAAAAAAAAAAATAGGGGCAGAAACCCGCGTGGGTTTTATAACCAGTAGAGGCAAAAATCAGACAGTAGCAGAAAAGGAGAGTAAAATACCTGGAGAAACGGCGGGCTCCGTCGAAAGTCGTGTTCTGGATTCGGATCATCTAAGCCCATCATGGTTTCCGCTAGCATTAGAGACACGGGATTGTAGCCTCGGGACATGTCATCGACAATTTGAATTAAGTTTGCTGGTCCGGTTCTCTTGCCGCCGTGATAAAAGCAAAACTCGCCAAGGAGACATAATACGAGCGCTCGCACTCGTATCACGGGACCATATTCCAAGGTATTGGGAGATTGAAAATATTCAACTATGGTTTGGAAATGTACCTTTTCGCTGAATACTGCACTTCCGATGACCCGGGACGGAAGACATAATAACTCCTTGTACTGCTTCGGGATGTCCGTGGGCGTAGGAGGCGACGTCGGTCGAGCAAAGTGGTTTGTTCCGAGGATTGAGGACCATTCCTCCGAAAGCGGACATAGTTCCTTCCACGCAAAGCAGAAGACATGCACCTTCGGATACCTGAAAGTCTCCGCCACACGGAGAAAGTCGTGATTAATCCGCACTTGACGAAGACTCATCAGGCTCGTTAACTTGTATCTACCGAGCTCCTTCTTCTCTTCTTTGGACAAGTTGCTCATCCAAGTCGCAAGCTTCTTCTCGAATGCCATGAGAACCGGGAGGATTTCTTTGAAATTTGAGAGAATATATGATGGAGACTTTGAGGTGATGATGATTATATGCATAATATGAGGTATTTATACACCTCCATGCATTATAAAAATGGAAAAAGCAACCAACAATGATCACATAGCCGTTGCCCTCCATATCCCATGATTTTAGCCCATTTGCAACGGCTAGAAAAAAAAAAAGAAAAAACAATGTCAAAACCCGCGCGAGTTTTCTGTCGCCATGGGCCGGCCCTCGGCAACTCAGCCTACCTGTTTTTTGATTTGGGTCTTGTGAAGTGAATTGGCCCACTCATGTATCTTTGATGTTTTGGATCTTGTCATTGACCCAGTGATGCTCGGTTCTGAAATTTTCGCTCGAGTTTACTCTGACACTTAGATTTTTGTTTTCTTTTATTTTCTTTTCTTTTTGGGGAAGCGGTATTAAGTTGGGATTAATCTCGTCATGTAGAAAATCATTCAGTTATGCATTAATAAAATAAAGTCATGCATTCACCGAGTCTTGCATATAAAATCAGAAATAAAATTCATAAAAGTCTTGCATTAAATAAATAAAAAAAGAAGAAGTACAAATCAGTTCTGCATGACATAAGTTTAAAAGTGCATGGAGTCTTGCTTGTCATCGGTTTGATCACCACAAGGAGCCCGAATCACCGCTATCTTCAACCGGGTCGGCACCAGCATGAGAAGTTCCAGCGTTGGAGGCACCAGCCGTACCGAAATAGGTGTCCCAAGCAGTCAGGACCAAGAGTCGTCTGCAGTGGCCCAGTGACAGACCTAAAACATATAAGGTGTCTGTGTACCGCAAGTGTACGGGTCTGTGTAGTAATAAAAATATCGTTCTCTCTCAGGGACTTGTGTTCAACTACGCACTAAACTAGTTCACTACAAAGATGCTAGGTCGATCAAAAGGATTGTGGGTAATGATTTAGATAATTAATAAGGAAGAAGGAAATTAAAAGATTCAACCAAATAATTAAAAGAGTTTAGGGGAGACTACTCTAGTCAATCAATCAAATTATCAACAATCCCGGTGCAGGTAACAAGATAATTCGGGGTCTATAATCTTTCGAGGCCTTATCACTTCGATCTTTCGATCGTAGGTGAGTTACAGTGATTAAACTAAACATTATTTCTAACTATTTAATCCAATCAAAGATAAAAAACTGATTATAAATCGACCCTAGGCAAGAATCATTATGTCTAACTATTTTCTAAACCTATTCAATCTACGCATTCCGATTCAAGACTCAAACTGTCGTTCTGTTATCGAGAATCTAAAACCAGGTAAAGACTCAAACTTTCGTTCTATTGCCAAATTACCATGACATACATTACACGCAGATTAAATGAATAAAAAGGATAACCTAACACCGAAACTGTATTCAAATTCAATCAATAGAAATCGAGTTTATCCCCTAAACAAGGAATCTAAGCACTCATAATAGTAAAAACAAGGAAAACAATAATAAAATCTAAATAACGAAGCATAAAGTAAATAGAAATTAAACCGAACATCCGAGTCGTTGAATTCGATCTCTTTGTGTCACCCAATTCGATCTCCTTCTCCTCCTCTTTTGTTCCTAAACTACTAGAGCGGCTCCCCGAAGGGAGGAAAATTTAGAGAAAACCCTAATCTAAAAGGAGGAAGGAAAATAAGACACTGAATATTCGATACATGAATAATAGCGGCGGGGGTATTTATTCTCCCCCAAGAGAGAGAATTATCATCAAAAACCCTAAACTTGGGATTACAATAATAATGCGGCGAATTTTCTTATGTACGAGACGGACGAGACGGAGATGGATCAAACGCGGCCAGCGTTAGGAAACGCAGCCAGCGGGAAGAAAACGCGGCCAACGTGTCTCGCGAACGTGGGTTGGGCGCTGCCAGCGGGCTTGCAACGCTGCCCGCATTTCTGAGTTGGAGCTGTTGGCTTGTAATGTCGATGGGCGCTGGGAAGGGGAATCAAGGGAGCTTCTGCTTGGAATTGTTGAGCTGGGTTGCTGCTGAATCGTGAATTGATCAGGGACAGTTGGGCGTGTGATGATCTTTGCTGTGATGATCATGTGCTTGAGGAATGTAGCTGGCTTGATTGACGACCAACCGTGATGATCAAGCATGATGATCATGTGGAGGTGGGCTGATGAGTTGCCGTGGGCCGTGAAGAGTTGTTGCGTGGAAGCATGCTACTGTTGTTGTTGATTGCAGAAATTGCTTTAGTTGGGCCACGTTAGAGTTGGGTGAAGATTGATTTGATGATGATATGTTGATGCGTGATGTTGTGATCGTGAGATGATCAAGGGCTTGATGATCAATCGTTGGTGAGGATAAATTGTTGCATGCAAGGTACTGTCGCTGAGATAGGCTGAGATTTTGAATTGCCGAGCCATGCATGGAATTGGGCCGTGAATTGGTTGTTGGTGTAGCGTGGGCCTGACTTTTGCTTCTTCTCAAATTCTTCCCATTTTCCTCATCTTAGTTAATCCTTCATATCTGTTACTTATTATTTTCTTCTTAATCTCTTTACTTTAAATTCTCTAATTCTCTGCTTCTCTAATTTCTCTTCTTCAATTTCTTCTCCTTTTTCATCATTTTTCTTGGTTTTTAGGGGAATTTCACTAAAATCTGCAAAATAAACCAATTCCCGACCAAGTGAAGAATATTATAGAATTTAATATGAAAAGACTAGATTATTTTAGAAAATTGACTAAAATATACAAGTTAATTACCTAAAAAGTACTAAAAATATCTATATAAAATTCACTTATCAAATACCCCCATGCTTAGCTCTTGCTTGTCCCCAAGCAAGTCTGACTTAAGAACAGTAAAGAAAAAGACTCAAGAAATAAAAAGGAAAAAGAAACAAAGACAGTTAGCGTTAGGGTACAAATACAATTAAACACCCCCCTCTGGCTAACCAATCAAACACATCAATCCATCAAGCAACACCAAGATCAATCTGGGAAGAGAACAAAATCGGTGTAAAATAGATAGAATAAAGTTTTCGAAATTAAGTAAAGAGAACAAGTACTTTAGATGCAAAAAACCACCAACATTCTTAAGATAAATGCAAATATGCGCGGTTGGTTATGGACGTAGGCCAGTCAAAAGAGCAAATCTCACTTTAGGATAAAAATTGAACGCTCAAACACTCAAATTTGAATGTATATGTGGGTTTTTCTCATACTCAGACAAAAAGAAACAACCTACCATAGGTTTGGTAAGAATCTCGCTCTCCACTGCTAATATGCAAATACACAAGTGACAATCAAGAGGACTTTTAGGGTTGTAACGAGGCTTAGGTTAGGGGAAAGGAGTGGTAATATTTAGGTATGAGGAGCTAAAGAGCCATGCTTGGATTGATTTTCATAAAGGAACCGCTCTCAAACTCACCTTCTTGCTTAATGTATGCAAGGAACTCAATTCTCCCTCATTTAGAACAAAACACCCTACCAAACTTTATAACTGAGTCAAAAGCTTTAAGAACTTTCAATTGAGTCTCCCTTAATCACCCTTTTCTTTTGAATTCTTTTTTTTTTATTTTTTTTGGTTCTATTTTTTTTCTATTTTTGGTGGGTGATCAAGGGAGAAGAAATATATTTTTTAAAAAAAATACAGCTTCGACCTCAATATATCAAAAGAACATAATAACTAATTGGCTAATTCATAATTAATTGGGAAATATAATGTCCCAATTCAATCGAATTAAAATTCACACCCCGACATCTCAATTCCATTCACAGCAACATTAAACCAATTTTCGCTCCCGGAACAATGAACTCTCACTAATCCAAGCAAGACAAAGGGTAGGAATTATTACAGGCCAAGGCTTGTATATATTGTCAGGGTTTCATCACAAAAAGAAAGGTAATGAAAGGCTAGGTAGGGCTAAAGAATGGTAATAATATTGTTAGGAAGCTATTTGGCTATGTAGTTTAATTAATAAAGAAATGAATGCCTCAATCACTTTGTCACAATATGCAATGCAAAGGTGCAGTTTCAAACAAAATGCAAAACAAGTTCTAGAGGTATAACTAGTGGTGGAGTCACTCAAGGAATAAAAGAATTGATCAAAATGATCAATTCATAATTTTAGGCTATGTGGACTCACGGGTTAGGGCTCAATCAACTAAACCTAGCCCAAAGATTTGCGGCGCGCATATTTACAACTTCTAAGATCAAAGCAATTAAACACACCTTTCATAACTTGACTCAAAATCAGAAGATTTGAAGAAAACAAATTTCAAAAACTTTTAGGTTCTCAACCAAACTTCTCTAGGTAAAGCAAGATAAACTAAAAGTCTAATCGGTTTACAAATCATCACCGAAGGTGTTTCGGATAGGCTAATCCTAATCCTATATTTTTTGGTCTTTTTTTTGGATTTTTTTAATCTTTATTTCTGTGGATGCAAAACTAAGAAAAGAAAAACTAAAAAGAAAAGAAAGAAAAGAAAAGAAAATCTAACATGATCTAACTAATGCAACCTAGGTGAATGCAGGTTTACCTAATCTAAAAACTAGAAAGAAAAACTCTAACAAAGCACACTAAAAACATAAAGACTCAAAATAAAAGAAAAAGAAATCAACTAAAACTCACAAAAGGGAGAGAAAAAAAATGAAAACTAAACTAAGAAAAGAAAAATTTGAAAGAAAAATATGAAAATAAAGAAAAATAGTATATACACCCCTCATGCTTAAACATAGCATTGTCCTCAATGCAAAGGACACAGGTAAAAGGGGGAAATGTTGTTAATGAAGTGTAACTAATTCATAACAAACTTATAACTAAATTTAAAACCAATTGGACTCCCCCATACTTGCACATTACTTAACTATCATTCAAGATTCAAGATTTCTCAATTTTACCATTCAAGAATAGAGTTTAACCAATTTAACATGTTTCAATAAATCCAACTTTATATCATGTGTGAGAACGACAAAGGTACCTACTTTTCAAATTAAACAACCTAAATATACTAGCTAGTATCAAAAACTACTCAAGCAAGGTGCACACCGAACTCTGAGCATCAACAATGGTGAAGTGAACATATCCAAGTATGAAATATGTAAAAACACACCACAAATACTAGCAGGTAATAATGAAGTTGAAGAAGTAAATAAGAATCGTACCGCGAAGTTGCTTGAACACAAATAGAAGTAGAGATTGCAAGTAAAAAGATTTTGAAAATTTCAGATTGAGAAATTATTTATAGGTTGGAGTCTGGGAGAAAGATAGTTAATAAAGGGTTGGGAAAGTAAAAGAGGAAAAGAAATAAAAATAATAATTTGAGAAGAATTAGAAGAATTTAGGGAATTCAAAAATCTTATCGAGAAGAGAAAAAAATTCGATCATATAAGCCGTGAGAATAGGAGGCGTTGGGAGCGCTTTCAGACGCAGCCAGCGTTTCGAATTTTGCAACCTTTCAGACTTTCTGCGTGAGACCCGGCCAGCGCCCCATGAAGCACTGCCAGCGTTTCTGAACCTGGGCCTATTCGTCGTAATTTTGAGA
Organism: Portulaca oleracea; assembly: GCA_029582165.1. Taxonomy (NCBI): domain Eukaryota; kingdom Viridiplantae; phylum Streptophyta; class Magnoliopsida; order Caryophyllales; family Portulacaceae; genus Portulaca; species Portulaca oleracea. The sequence continues at coordinate 32,023,272 of CM055889.1, read as the reverse complement.
GTGCTTCAGCTTTGTTTTCGTGTGCCGCCGTCATTAGTCTTTTATTTCGCCTGTAGTCAACCAACAATACTAACAAAATTAGGGTTCTTAAAATTCAAACAACTAAACACTCAAATTAAAATCAAAAACTAAATTGAGAAAAACTGAAAAAATTAAGAGTTCTAAAACTAATTAAACTAAACTCAATCGAAAGGTCAAGATCCGGGTCTTCGTTCCGGATGACGTCAAAGCCTTTAGTAGCTTGTCAAACTCCTCCGCATGTGGTTTGCAAGCTAGTAAACATGAGATACACTGAAAACTTATAAAATAAAACGTTAGTAAAGTTCTCAGCAATAAATCAAATTCTTTAGAAAAATCAAAAGATTCAAAATATTTGGTCCACAAGAATTTTCTAGGAATGTCCTCTAGGTATATCTAATACAGATCAAGGGAAGGGTAATTACCTAAGGACAATTCATCAATGATATTGTTAGTTTCACAAGAATTAACCTCATCAAAGATATTAAGTTGAACATCAAAGGTCTTTCCATCAGGCATGGGTTCCTCAAAGGTTTCTTGTGAAACTTAAGGTGGTGAAATAGGAATAGAAGCATGAAATAAATCATTAGAATCAGGGAGAATATTATCAGGATCCTTGTTTGAACTATTCAAATCAATATTAATTTTCTCGCTAGGTTCCTCATAATTAATATCAACAGAATCATGATTAAAATCTTCTTCATACCTAGTGTCTAACCCAGAAGGTTTGCTTACCTCAAACCCTGTCGACTGAGAAAAAGGTAAGGGATTATCATGCAAATCAGAAACACATTCAGTAGTGTTTTCAGGTAAACCAGGACTAGAAGGATCATCAAAGCTGACTTCTAAAGGGGATGGGGACTTGCTATCATCACATATTGCATCATCAAAATTAGAACTAGAGTCATTGGCCTGCAACAAGTTCGTCAAGTCAGTAAATTGAGTAGCCCTAGGGCAAGCAGAATCATCATACTCAGAAGAATTATATAAAGTGCAAGCAATTGATTACGAGATTGCATAAAGGAACTAGCATAAAAGGCACAAGGATAAGGGTACTCAGATAGACAATTAGAAATTTCAAATTTATAGGTGTCATCCGAAAGCAATCCAAGTAATTTCATAGCTTCATTAAAAGGTTTATCACGAAAACCTACATAATTCAGAAGAATGCGTGTTTCCGCATTCACACCTTCAAAGATAATAGCAAGAATTTCAGGTTCTCCTAACGTGATATGGTCTGGAACAGGAGCAACAATTAATTGCTCATAATTTCGCCAAAAAAATTCACGTTTATCTTGAGGAAAACAAAGCATTGTCATATTTTTAGATTTTAGAAAAAAAATTTAATTTTTATTTGATTTTAGGGTTTAAAGAAAAGCAATAAAAACCTAGTCAACCAGAGTGCGTTCGTCTAATGGCAGTTGGGGAAACAAGTCCCCGGCAGCGGCGCCAAAAACTTGACAGACCTAAAACATATAAGGTGTCTGTGTACCGCAAGTGTACGGGTCTGTGTCGTAATAAAAATATCGTTCTCTCTCAGGGACTTGTGTTAACCTACGCACTAAACTAGTTCACTACAAAGGATGCTAGGTCGATCAAAAGGATTGTGGGTAATGATTCAGATAATTAATAAGGAAGTAGGAAATTAAAAGATTCAACCAAATAATTAAAAGCGTTTAGGGGAGACTACTGTAGTCAATCAATCAAATTATCAACAATCTCGGTGCAGGTAACAAGATAATTCGGGGTCTATAATCTTTCGAGGCCTTATCACTTCGATCTTTCGATCCTAGGTGAGTTACAGTGATTAAACTAAACATTATTTCTAACTATTTAATCCAATCAAAGATAAAAAACTGATTATAAATCGACCCTAGGCTAGAATCATTATGTCTAACTATTTTCTAAACCTATTCAATCTACGCATTCCGATTCAAGACTCAAACTGTCGTTCTGTTGTCGAGAATCTAAAACCAGGTAAAGACTCAAACTGTCGTTCTATTGCCAAATTACCATGACATACATTACAAGCAGATTAAACAAATAAAAAGGATAACCTAACACCGAAACTGTATTCAAATTCAATCAATAGACATCGAGTTTATCCCCTAAACAAGGAATCTAAGCACTCATAATAGTAAAAACACGGAAAACAATAATAAAATCTGAATAACGAAGCATAAAGTAAATAGAAATTAAACCGAACATCCGAGTCGTTGAATTCGATCTCTTTGTGTCACCCAATTCGATCTCCTTCTCCTCCTCTTTTGTTCCCAAACTACTAGAGCGGCTCCCCGAAGGGAGGAAAATTTAGAGAAAACCCTAATCTAAAAGGCGGAAGGAAAATAAGACACTGAATATTCGATACATGAATAATAGCGGTGGGGGTATTTATTCTCCCCCAAGAGAGAGAATTATCGTCAAAAACCCTAAACTTGAGATTATAATAATAATGCGGCGGCTTTTCTTATATATGAGACGGACGAGACGGAGATGGATCAAACGCGGCCAGTGCTAGGAAACGCAGCCAGCGGGAAGAAAACGCGGCCAGCGTGTCTCGTGAACGTCGGTTCTGGGTTGGGCGCTGCCAGCGGGCTTGCAACGCTGCCCGCATTTCTGAGTTGGAGTTGTTGGCTTGTAATGTCAATGGGCGCTGGGCAAGGGGAATCAAGGGAGCTGCTGCTTGGAATTGTTGAGCTGGGTTGCTGCTGAATCGTGAATTGATCAGGGGCAGTTGGGCGTGTGATGATCTTTGCTGTGATGATCATGTGCTGGGGGAATGTAGCTGGCTTGATTGACGACCAACCGTGATGATCATGTGGAGGTGGGCTGATGAGTTGTCGTGGGCCGTGAAGAGTTGTTGCATGGAAGCATGTTACTGTTGTTGTTGATTGCAGAAATTGCTTCAGTTGGGCCACGTTAGAGTTGGGTGAAGATTGATTTGATGATGATATGTCGATGCGTGATGTTGTGATCGTGAGATGATCAAGGGCTTGATGATCAATCGTTGGTGAGGATAAATTGTTGCATGCATGGTACTGTCGCTGACATGGGCTGAGATTTTGAATTGCAGAGCCATGCATTGAATTGGGCCATGAATTGGTTGTTGGTGTAGCGTGGGCCTGACTTTTGCTTCTCAAATTCTTCCCATTTTCCTCATCTAATTTAATCCTTAATATCTCTTATTATTTTCTTCTTAATCTCTTTACTTTAAAATTCTCTAATTCTCTTCTTCTCTAATTTCTCTTCTTCAATTTCTTCTCCTTATTCATCATTTTTCTTGGTTTTTAGGGGAATCTCACTAAAATCTGCAAAATAAACCAATTCCCGGCCAAGTGAAGAATATTATAGAATTTAATATGAAAAGACTAGATTATATTAGAAAATCCACTAAAATATACAAGTTAATTACCTAAAAAGTACTAAAAATATCTATATAAAATTCACTTATCAGCCGGACAAAGGAACTTCAAAAGGATGCACGCTCGACGTTGATGATACAGAATGCCCTTGTAAACTGGCTAGCCATGAATGATCAGGGACGTGCCACTCAACAGAAGGAGTAGGCCATACAGGACCAGCTCCATAACCGGGGGCTGGCCAATCAGAAGAGGAGGGTCCTCCTAGCCAAGAGTGTTCGGGTGGAAACCACTCTTGCGTACCATTGGGCCATGAAGGACCCATTCCAGGAGTTGGAATTGGCAATCTAGCAGAGTAAGAACCAGAGCCAAAAGAGGAGACGTCATATGGTGTGGGACATGAAGTAGCGTCATCCGCTAGGGTCTGACCTCCAGGATACCCTATGGATGCACTTGAGTCATGGTCCCTCACAACAATTTCCCGACCACGATGAGCAGAATGCACTGAAGCCGGAGTGCGGGGAGAATGAGAAGGCCGGTTGGTAGCACTCGACTCTGAAGCATCTTCCACCCAGTAGGAATGGGGTTGGGTTTCACCACCATACCCAAGACTGTGTTGTGACCCTCCTTGGCCGAGCTGTTCCTCCAAGGACATTTGAGCCATGTCCTCTTCCATAGGACGGCGACCTCTGCTGCCAGATCTACTATGATGAGACCCAGTTGAATGATGACCCTCGATCATGATGCCTTTGCCACGACCCTCCGGCACAACTGCTAGGGGAGGACGAGAGGATCCACCAACCTCTTTCCGAGGTCGGCCCCGAGAAGTATACTCCCCTGCCGAAGAGCGACGTGGGGGCTCAGTGCGAGGGATCCCTGCAGTCGAACGTCGAGGAGGATCTCCAGGAACAGACTCTGCATCAGCCTCTACATCAGCCCTCTCGGCGGCGTCCCCACGATACCTAACCGAGCGGGTAAATACTCGATCAACGTGCTTCAGCATCGTGCTCCATTTCTTGGTCACTTGACGGAAAATATCCCATCTTGGCTGGAAAATGATGAGTTTAAGGTTAGACATGTATGAACGACATAAAGGAGAAAAGAAAATAAAATGAAAACTTACTGGTTTCCGGTCAAACTCTCGGAGTGTAGAGCATTGACTACTAGTCTCAACCTCTAAGAAACCGTTGATCCTTCTTCTCACCGGTTGAGCCCCCGTCTCGGCGACCTTGGCATAAGGCCCCAACTGCAAACCTCACGGTCAGGAATCAGCCAAAAACATAATGAGAAATCATAAGGAAGAAGATACCTACCACCCGGGGGGCTAGACGGCTCACATAGCGTTGGAATTCCTCATCAAACTACTCCTGGGGAACGTTATGTACAAAGTTGTCAAAGTCTTGGCTGCGAATCCATTCTCCCAGGGTACCTGGAACGACACGCCATGGCTCGAACATGTGTTCCGGAGGATCCAGGGGGATAAGACCAGGGTATCCACCCAAGATTTGCCTCGTGGATCTCTCCCCCAAATACCATATGAAGCCCGAAGGTCCCTCCATCAGGACGCGGAGACGAGTATCGTGCTCCACCGGTTGCAAAGGGGTGGGCAATCCACTCAAGTCGAATTCTGCCCATGGATGTCAATTCACGTGGTCCTGCAGGAGAAAGAGAGTCACTCCAAGGGTAAAAGCAAAATAAATAAGGACGTTAGGTATAAGGAAATACTGGAGTGAGGTTATCCAGCATGCGACGAATGCGATCAAGACTACCTGGCTGGAATTTCTTCCCACGAACAGCCTCGTTAGACCAGCGTTCAGCAGCTGGAACTATCTTATTCTTTTTGGAACGAATGCCCAGAGACAGAATATACTCATATGCCCATGACTGCATAAACATAAAGTTAAAGAAGAGTTGAAAGAGTAGCAAAACTACAAAGAGAAGAGTCTCGGAGACATATCTCGAGCACCTTCCACAGCGAAGGGCCATACTGATGATGAGTATGAGACTCGTGAAGGTAAACCAGATCAGTATCCTGTGAAAGCCGAACGTCGCGGCGAAGCCAGAGGACGAAGTTCGCGCAAGCCGCCTTGCCCCAGTTCTGGTTCCGGACATTGTTGAAGTCCAGAAGATTTCGAAACCATGTCAAGGTGATATTATCCCCCCGGTTGGCAAAAATGGTGGTAGAAATGATGCACGCCAGGAAGATGATGCGGCGTTGATCCACAGGCAAGTTCTGAAAGTTTGCGTCACGGATGGTCGCCTCGAAATGCGCGTAAGAAAGATTGGAAAGGCCTTGTCCTTGACCTAAGCGCGCTGAAACTGGACCTGGAAGATCCAAGACCATGGGTGGAATCTCAGCGTCAAAAACTACATTACGCCCACCCCACGGAAGACCAGTAATCATAACGAAATTTGTGGGAGTAACCGTCATCTCCCCCACAGACAGATGAAAGGAATTGGTGGTGTCCAAAAACCTCTCAGCTATGGCGCGGCCTATGACGCGATACGTACGACCCTTCCAAGCCTCCAAACATTGCCAGAACGGCATAAAGCCCCGCCGTAGTCAGTATATGTTCAACGAAATGCCTAGGAATCGAGGCAGCTACCTTGAGTGGATTCTTTAAGCCACCAGGGGTTTTCAAGTTGTCCTCCTAAAGACAAATAAAAGGAGCCAGTTAAAGTTGGGGGTTCGTCTAAATATTTTAGGCATATTCTTTCGGCCCCTTGCTAGACTCAGCACCAACACTGGGCTCACAACCATGACCCATAGAATAAATAAATTGAAAATAAAAAAATAAAAAAAAGGCGGAAAACAAAAAGAAAAGCAGAAGAAAAATCCACACGGCCCGAATGAGTCGGCCCAGCATAGCAAAAACCCGCACGGGTTTTGTTATCTGATGGGCCGATCATCCAGGCCCATCATTCTTTTCAGCGGTCTACGGACCAAAAAACCCGCGCGAGTTTTCTCTATCTTAGTGGGCCGATTTTTGGGTCGAGCATGCATAAGACTCACACTAATTTTTCTCATGGGTCGAGTTTGGTCTATTTCTCAAGATGGGTTATCATGTGCAAAGCATAAATAAAAAGGAGCCATCATGCAAACATGCTTAAAATAATTAAAAATCGATAAGACATGCAAAATAAATTCGTGCTTGCTCATTTTTTTAATTAAAATAAGCATAAAAGAGAAGTTTGGAAATTATCTTGCCATGAGAATGGTAGAACCAAGCATGGTTCCGGGGTTGAATAGTAAGGTCTGAAGGGTCGGCATTTGCACCCGGAATAAAGTTGCGACGTGAAGACATTTCATGGGACCATGCCGTCGCATGTGGAAGAGGAGGATTCCTATGACCTCGGGGATGCATCTTCCAAAGAACTCAAATTATCTTCAAAGAACAAATTTTCTAAAGAGAGAAAGAGAAGCTAGAGAGATGATAAAGAGTTGAAGGTGTGAATGAATAAGGTGAATGAAACTTGGTATTTATAGAAATGTTGAGTGAATATGAACCGCCCGTTTTTAGGACCCACCTCGAGATGCCAAATGCGTTTCATTGGTTGAAAATCCTAAGGTCATCACTTTGCCACCCAAAGAGGAGACAAGGCTGCGTGGCAAGTTCTTGTCCACACAAATGCATGGCCCACGTTGATGCTTTTCACGAGAAGAAAAAAAAAAAAGAAAACAACACCAAAACCCGCGCGGGTTTTGGGTGTTCTATGGGCCCAATTCTGGCGGCCCAGCGCCTTTAGCAGCCCAGTAAAAATGAAAAAACCTGCACGAGTTTTCTACCGACAAGAGCCAAATTCTGCAGCCCAAGGTCATGTGGCCCAACATCTTTCAACGGCCCAAAGACTGCGGCCCAAGGGTTTAATTAATTCAGGTAAAAATCTGAACCCATTTGCATTTTTGCGAAAAGTAATACTTACTTTCATGATTTTCAGGTTGCCACATAAAAGAGCACCTTCATCTGGTCGCCGCTAAAAGGGACCATCTACCGACAAGTTGCCACATAAAAGAGCACTGTCATTAGGTTGCCACAAAAAAGGACCACCTGTCATCCGGTTGCCGCATAACAGAGTACCATCAGCGACAATCGTCAAACGGTTGCCACCTAAAGGCCTCCAACGATGTTGTCAACGACAGTCGTCCAACGGTCGCCACCTAGAGGCCTCCAAACGATGTCGTCCGCAACAGTCGTCCAACGGGTTCCACATAAAGGACTCAAACGATGTTAGCAATAGCAGTCGTTCGAACGGATCCCACTTAAAGGTCTCCGAACGACATCCCTCAGCATGGGTCGTCCCACGGTTGTCACCTAAAGGTTACCGACAACCTCTTCATCAGCAGCAGTCGTCCAACGGTTGCTACCTAAAGGTTTCCAACGACATCATTACCAGCATCTTCAGTCGTCCAACGGTTGCCACCTAAAGGTTTCCGACGACATCATCATCACCAACATCTTCAGTCATCCAACGGTTGCCACCAAAAGGTTTCCGACGACATCATCATCATCAGCAATATCACCTGCTCGCCATATAAAAGAGCACCGCCAGCATCAAGACAGACATCAAGTCTACTTTGACCTTCGTCCTATTCGGACTCGATCAAAGTGGGGGCTCTCTGTAGACACCGAGATTTACATCGATATAATCCCGGCTTATCAATAAATCATTTGGGCCATGTAATAAGCGAAACAAGCAAAGCAAACCCAAGCCGGCCTAGTACCAGAAACAAAACCCGCACGGGTTTTGGTTAAAATAATCGGCCCAGAGCCAGAACCAGCCTAAGGCGCGCCCCGGCCAAGACAATACAAAACCTACGCGAGTTTTGTATTCTCTGAGCGCGTCGTTTTGCGTTGCTTACGTCAGCAATCCGTGTGCAGGATTGATGAAAAGCCGTGCGGGTTTTATCTTGAAAAATCCGGCGCCAAAAACATTGATCACCCTCCCTTGATTTTAGCCCTCATGTTTTCACCTTGGCCTTGCCTTGGAAGCTACGTGATTGCATGGCATGATCATGGGGATGTGTCCCCATGATTCTCCCTCCATTACCATCCTAAACACGATCCTCCTTCACCTATAAATACCCCCCTCCACTTCATTCATTTTCACCAACTATCATCATAATCAGGTGATTGTTGAGCAGCGTTCTCCTAGCCCTACTGTTAGTATTCGTCCTGTCATTACTCCATCTGTGCCCCCTAAAGGCCTGCCTTCTAGAACATGTATTTTTAGACCTTAAACCATCAGTGCAGGAGAGGTTCTGAAAGCATTCCAAAAGGCAGGAGGGCTTAGTCCAGGTGCCAATGGTTAATATAATACACGGTAAAACCCCGAAAAATTCGAAGGTGTTCACCGTTACGTCGTTAGTTAATTAAGTTGACTCTGTTAATTCTTTAGATTTATGACGATTTTTTTTGTTAACACTTGAGCTCATAGGACCGTCGAGGGATTATTAAGAGTAATATAGTCTTTTCTACGTGCATGGTTATGCATGGGAATAGGGGTATTTTGGTAAATTATATGTTAATAGTTGATGATTATGTGTTAAGTTATCTAGTTAATTATGTTATTATTACTACTACTACTACTATTATTATTATTGTTAGTATCATTATTCTTATTACTATTATTATTATTATTATTAGTATTGCTTTTAGAATTTTTTTTTAAAACCTTATTTTCCTAGTTTCTCTAGTGGACAGTTAGGGGGCTTGTGCCCCAAGCTATTATTTGCTAAATTAAGTAGTTAATTATTCTAATTACTCTTAATTAACTTAAACCTCCAAACCCTAATCTCCCTATCTACCTCCCTCTCATTTCTCTCTGTGTAACCGCCCCACCGCACCACCGACTGCAATCTGCCGTCGTCGGACTTCGCCGGAAACCACTTGCAACCGCCACCGTCGCGCATCATCACCACCGCAAACCACCGCTTCTCTCTCACTCTCCCTGTCTCTTTCTCTCTTTCCTTCTGCCACCGCGATACCATCGTCCGACCACCGCACTCGCCGCTGACGCCGCCGCAAATACTCAGACGTCGTCGCACCACCGTCGAGGTCGTCAAAAACCACTACACGTGTCTGTTGCTGCCGTGGACGCTGCTACTATCGTTCGTCCGCCGTCGTGACTGTTGTCGGCCACCACGATCCTCGACGACGCAACTGCCGACTCCGTCGCCGACGCCATCGCCAGACCCCCGCCTGACTGCCACCTATTCTGCCATTCAACCCCAACGTAAAGAGCCCTAACTCTAAACTATTTCAGCTCATTAGACGACTAGTATTAAGATTATGGTGTTTAGTTAATTTTTTTTTACGGTTTTGCTAAATATCGGCCTGGGGGGCGATGGTTAAGAACTATTTATATACAACAATATAAGGAATCTAATCTAATTAATATATGTTTTTGATATAAAATATATCTTTTTTTAAGGGAGCAAAATAGAGTCTCAATTAATAGTAAACTTTTCAAAATTGAATCAATGATGATTTTACTTCCTGATTTATCAAAATTTTGTATCCCATAAAATATTTTATTTCTACTAGTTAACCAATAAAGATAGATTTATCAATTTGGATCAAATTTTGTCACCGTGGCCACCCTCTTATTTTCACGGATAAGTAAAATTTTTGTTCCATTTTTGTGTCACAAATAAGTAAAAAAATAAGTAAAATTTTAATTTTCATAAATGGCCATTTTGTTCCATTCAACTCCTTGCAATGGCTATACAAGTAGAATTTCATAATCACCTAATATAGAAAATGAGTTTTAAGACCTTAATAGCGCTAGATTTTAGATTTTTTTCCCATATGTTGTAGCACTATCGTTTTTGTTTATAATAGCAAGAATGGAATGTTGGGATAATTTAGTGGAAAGAATGATTTAATTAGGAAAGTATGCTTATTGTATTTTTAAACGATATATACCGGATAAATTTATATCAAAAATATAAATTAGTTAGATTAGATTCCTTATATTGTTGGATATAAATAACTCTTAACCATGGCACATTTAGCAAAACTGTTTTTTTTATTGTTATTATTATTTTCCTACAATCTGATTCTATTGGTGTATTTATACATTAATGCATGTTTAATCTGGTTGTTCTAAGTGCTTAATTTGGTGGTTAGATATTATTATTCTTTGCTCATGAATATGGATTTTGTTATTGTATGTAATGTGTGTTATTGGGATGATTTTGTGAGTATTATGTGCTGGGTATTGCTTATTCATGATAAGGATGATTATTATGGTGATGTTCTTTTATTATTATTATTATTATTATTATTATTATTATTATTATTATTGTTATTATTATAATATAATAGCTTTTAAATTTTAAAAAGAGTCTTGTTAAACCTTCTTATGCCTTTTACAAATTAAATTATAGTATGTTTAGTAAAGTTTCGATCTTTGATGCGTTAATTGTTTATTAATTATTATAATACATTACATTTTATTATGAGTTTAACCGTTTTCTTTATTTAAAATTCTTCAAAATTGGTTTCGAACGGAAGTTTATAAGTCTTGCTGTGTGTGTTTTATTTGATAAAGTTTCGATGTCGAAAAATTTAAATTTTATGTCGACCTTTACGTTATATTTTAAAGAAAATGTTTACTTTGTAAATTTGAATGTGTTTATTTGAGTTTTGGTGTTAGTTTGGGTATAGATTGACCTTGGTTGTGTTAGGGGGGTGAAGGGGAAGTTTTTTTTACCGTAGTAGACTATTTAGAGGCCTACGTTGGAGTCCCGGGATAGTGTGGTTAGATTAGGATCGAAAAACCCAAAATAGAAACGGGTCAGTTTGGACAGAATTTATGAGTCGTACGATATCGGTCACCATAATTCATGCAGTTAATATTTAGCCCTACCTTTTGGTCTGGATATACCTTAGGATGTTAGCTTTCATAGGAATTTTGTGGATCGGAATTTTGAGGTGTAAATTCTGAGTTACGACCCAAATAGCGCACCTAGGTCAGAACTGGACAGGTTGTATAGTTGGCTATTTTTGAGGACCTTAGGGTGTGTTTTAGGTCTTGGGTTCAACATAAGAGTTTTAGTAGACATCCCGATGTTTTCAAAAAGTCCAAAACTAGACCCATAGAACGTCAGGAAGTCCCGTTATGATTTGTTTTATGCGAGCATTGCAATATGTCCAGGTTTCTTTTTGGAATAAATGTGTGGTTATGTGTGAATTAATTATTTGATTGTAATATGTTAAGTGTTGTAACAACTGATGGTTTAGAATGTTTGAGATATGTTTGAAATTTTAATTTATGACTGATGGGAACCTTATATTGTTCCTAGGGGTGGGTTAGGTGGAAATTGGATTGCGTTAGCTCCGTACGACGCGTTTTTAATTTTAGAAATTTCGTTATTTTAGGCGCGTTCTAAACCGTTCGATCTAGTGAGCTCAAGTGTGTTCTGAAGTAAGGAGAAGAATCGTCAGGTAATGTCTATGTCCTAAATCCCCCTGGGATGCACTTTAATTGTTTTGGTTGATTTTAAGTTGTTTTGCGGCTTGCATCTCGAAGGGATTTTATGGTGAAAATTGACTGTCTGTTTTGGAAATCGAGTTATGTTCTTTGAGTAATTAAATGAGACATTCCTTTATGTGTGTGATTTGGAAATGGTTTTGGAGATTGGGAATTGATTGATTGAGACTGGAAGGATCTGTTATTAAACCGGACTAATAATTCAAATGAGACGTAAATGCGGGTTCGGGCAACGTCCCATAGACCAGGATCTGTTCCTGCAGGGAGGTTGTCAAGAGATCAGGGGATGCCCTGATATAGTTGTGTGTTCGGGAAATGTCCCATAGACAAGGATCTGTTCCTGTAGGGAGGTTGTCAAGAGATCAGGGATGCCTGATAAATGCTACTTCCCCGGGGTTAGTTTTATGCACGTGTGTGAAATGGATGGCCATCCCTATGTTGAGATTGTGATTGATTGAGATTGATATTGAGATTGAGATATGATTATTGGGAAGTCTTGGACTTTGAGGGCCAAATAAGCAAGGTCCGCCCGCTTAATAATTCTGAAAGATGGTTTGGTTGGTTGGGAACAAAAGAAAGTGTTTTTGAAAAGATTTGACTGGTTCACTTCTCCCCCAAAAATGAATTCAAATGAATTTTAAATTGTTTTAACGGTTAGGGGTAGACATTATTGAGTCCTCCTCATGTTTTAAATGTTTTGTTTTTAGGTGAAGCGTTCTGTGATGGGAACGGGAACTAGAAGTGAGGACGGCGAAGTTAGTTTTGAGAATAAGTTTAGCTATGTTTAGACTTGAAACTAGTTTATGTTGAGTTTTGTGGTTTTTTAGAATTTGAAAGTTTCTTTTGTTTATTAAACTGAAGTAATTAATTATTAGTTGTTAGTTTTTCCTTTCTTGCCTTGTATTACTTCGAGAATACGGCATTAACGCCCAATTAAAAAGAAAGAAAAAAAGACCTTCGGCTGTAAATGTTAGTCAACGTTTGACTTTGACCGTTAAGTTTAGAATTGAATTTTCAGGGCATTACAGGTTAATATAATGAGTTGGAATATTAGGGGTTGTGGTAGAGTTAATAAGCAGGTGGATATTCGTAATTACCTGCAGAAACATCAAGTAATTATGGTTAGCTTACTTGAAAATAAGTCTAAATTTGAAAAAAAATGGCAGAGGTGGAATTTCATATGTTGAATGGTTGGTCAGTTGTTCACAATGCTATTCTTGGGGGTAAGTGTAGGATCTTGGTTGCTTGGAAACCTAATGTTTATAAAGTGGAGGTGATTGAGGTTCAGGATTAATGGATTCATTTGCTTGTGAGTAAATTGATGGATGGTATTGTTTTTCATGTGACTTATGTGTATGGTTCTAATCTTCTTCAGAAGAGGAAGATTTTATGGGATAAATTGAGGGATTTTGCGCATCAAATTAATGATGGTTGGTTGGTTTTAGGTGATTTAATGCGGTTTTGTTTCCTGAAGATGGAATTGGAGGTACAATAGTTGAGTATTTTGAAGTTGTTGATTTTCATGATTGTAATAGAAATGCTTTAATACAGTTAAGTTTCAAAGGTGACTACTACACTTGGACGAATTCGCATATTTGGTCTAGAATTGATAGGGTTTTTTCCAATGAGGATTGGCTTCTTCAAGTTGGTTTTGTGCATACTGAATTTCTACCTTTTGGTCTTTCTTATCACACTCCTATTTTGGTACCTTTTCCTGAGTCTCCTCAGAAGAAGTTTGGGTTTAAATATTGTCAGATGTGGCATAATTCTGAAGACTATAAGGGTATTATTGGCAAGGGCCTAGATGATATGCATGATGGTTGCAAAATGTTTAAGTTTCAAAAGTTTTTGTTGGCTTTAAGAAGTCCTTTAAAGAAACTACATAAGAAGAAATTCTTTGATATTCATAAGCAAGTTGATCGTCCTCGTATTATTCTGGAGGAAACCCAAAATTCCATGATGAGAGATAAGCAGAATGTGGAGCTTAGAAGATTGGAAAAAGATCAAAGAAGCAATTATATTAAGATTCTGAATTCTGCTCAACAGTTGATGAAGCAACAAGCTAAAGTTGAGTGGTTGAATCTTGGAGAATGTCCTTCTCGTGTTTTCTTTGCAAAAATGAGGAAGAGACAAGTTGGTAATTATGTTTTTTCAATCACTTCAAAGGATGGTGAAACCATCATGGGATTTGATAAAGTGGCTAATGAAATGTTGAGGTATTATATGAAGCTGTTGGGTCAAAACCCTGATTCAAGGCTACAGATCAATCCGGAAATTATAAGGAAGGGGTATATGCTGGATTTAGAACAATAATTGGGGTTGATTAGACCCTTCAGTAAACAAGAAGTTCGTAACATAGTTTTCTCTATTCCTCCCATAAAAGCTCCAGGTCCTAACGGTTTTAGTTGTTCGTTTTATCAATATAATTGGGAGTGCATTGGTGATTTTTTCTGTGAAGCTATCTTTGAATGCCTCGACAATGGGGTTTTATTATCAAGCATTAATGACACTATTATTTCACTGATTCCAAAGAAGGTAAATTCGGAAACTCTCTCTGATTTCAGACCTATTTCGTATTGTAATGTGTCTTATAAATGTCTGTCTAAGCTTCTTTGCTCTAGATTAAGAGAGGTTTTACCTTCTCTTATTAGCCAGAACCAAGGGGCTTTTGTCCCGGGCCGGGAAATTGTACATAATATTCTTCTTTGTCAAGAAGTGGCTACGGGGTATAATAGGAAGAGGCTTTCCCCAAGATGTATTATGAAGGTTGATTTGAAGAAGGCCTATGATTCTATCTACTGGGAATTTATTGAGGAAGCTCTGGTTGCTTTTCGGTTCCCCCCCCCCCCCCAAATTCATTCAATGGATAATGATGTGAGTTACTTCTCCATCCTATTCTATAAATCTTAATGGTGGTGTTTATGGTTATTTTAAAGGTGGAAGGGGTATTCGACAAGGTGATCCTTTATCTGCGTTATTATTTGTTATTGTCATGGAATACCTTTCGAGACTGTTGAATGAGCTGCAGTTTAATTCTAATTTTACTTATCATCCGGGTTTCAAGAATTTGAAGGTGAATCATTTACCTTTTGCGGATGATTTGGTAATTTGTTGTGCTGCTGATATTGGGTCTGTTTCATGCATTGCTGATGTCCTGAACAATTTTGCCTCTTGTTCTGGGTTGAATGCTAATCTGGCAAAATCCCAAATTGTGATAGCAGGCTGTGATGATGTTTTATGTCAGAATTTGGCTAGTTTGATGGGTTTTAAACAAGGTAGTTTCCCTATCAAATATCTTGCAGTTCCCATTACTTCAGGGAGGATTGGTAAATTTGATTGCCTTGCCTTAGTTGAAAAGATAACTGCTAAGATCAGAACTTGGTCTTCTAGAAAGCTTTCTTATGCAGCTCGAGCCCAATTGATCAACTTTGTTCTAGTGAGCATCTTCAGTTATTGGGCTAACATTTTTGTTCTCTCTGTGAATGTCATTGAGTAAATCATTAAGGTTTGTAGGAACTACCTTTGGTCTGGTGATTATAGCTCTCACATAATTCCATTGGTTAATTGGAATACTCTTTGTGCACCAAAGAGGGTTGGGGGTATTGGTCTGAGGAATCCAAGAATTTGGAATCTGGCCACTATAGAGAAATTGGTCTGGTGAATTTCTTGTAAAAAAAGACAATCTATGGGTTAAGTGGATACATGAGAGGTATGTAAAAGGGAAAAACTAGTGGCTTTATGTGCCCCTAGCCACCAGTTCTTGGGGATGGAAGCAAATTTGCAAGGTTAAGGTAAAGATCAAAAGGGGTGATGAGATTAATTGGAAGTGTTGTGGTGAAGTCAATGGTGAATTTTCTGTGAAGCTTTGTTACAATCTCTTGAAGCCTGATGTTCAGAAGTGGAAATGGTTCCATATAATTTGGAATAGAATTGCTCCCCCTAGACACTGTTTTATTGCCTGGGTTATTGCTCACAAAAAAATTCTTGTGGCTGAGAGGTTAAATGCACATGGTAGCAATGTTGATCCTAGCTGCTGCTTCTGTGACAATGGTGCAGAATCTATTGACCATCTTTTTGCCTCTTGTGTGTTTGTTAAACAAATTCTGAAAGTGTTTGGAAGGAAATTGGGTATCAGAGATGATTTCTGTTCTGTTGAACAATGGTTGTTAAATTGGAAAAACATGAAAAAGAAAGGGGATGTGAAGGATGTTGTTGCTGCTGTTGCTACAACCACTCTTGCTGTGGTTTGGGAATGGAGGAATTACAAGAAGTTTCCCACAAGGCAGTTGAATACTAGTGTTGATGAAGTTGTGAAAAGAATTCAGTACACTTTAGTTCACAGACTTTTATTTTTAGCTAAGAATAGCAATAGATATAAGAAGTGTATTGATGTTTTGATTTAGCTGCTGGGTTGTCTTGGCTCGGTTCTTGTATTTGTTTGGTGGGTTTGGGCCTCGTTTGAGCTCTTGAATGAAGGTTAATTTTCCTATCAATATATATATATATATATATATATAAAAGTGAATAAAGGTTCTCTCAAAAAAAAAAGTGAATAAAGGAGCTTGATTGTCCCACTTTTAATTTTCTTTTTTGCCCTTAGTGATGTAATAAATTATTTTATTTTTCCTTTTTATTGAGATCTTTCATTTTTATATTAATATTTTAGAATGTATGGGATATTATTATTATTATTATTATTATTATTATTATTATTATTATTATTATTTTATTTTATTTTATTTTACCCTTATGTTGTCATCTTATTGTGATCTTATTCATCATCATCATCATCATCATTATTATTATTATTATTTAGTAGCTAATAAACACATGTCATAAATAATGATCCCTTAATTACCCCTACCCACTTTTAAATATACATTTCACCTTAACTTATTCAAGTTAATTATTATTATTATTATTATTATTATTATTTGGGATCTTATTAAAGAAAACTCATCTCACAAATATTGATTGCCTAAAATACCCCTATCCATGTTTTAAATTTACATTTCACCCTAACTCGTTGAAACTACCAATTATTATTATTACATTATCATCATCATCATCATCATTAGCACCATGAATATAATACATTATTATTATTATTATTATTATTATTATTATTATTATTATTATTATTTTTTCCATTCAACATTTATTTTTTTTGTTGTATTGATGTTGTTGTTTATACTTACAGTGACATGTGATAACCTTATGAGATTTTCTATGGTTTCACATATTTTTTTTATTTCTTTAAATTTTTATTTAGATAAAATAAACCATATAACTATGTATTAGTGACTTTCTGTATAGTTTTAACGTGTCTCATAAGCAAGTAGTTGGTAAATGAACAATACTGTTCATTTTAAAGTTGTGTTCACATGATATTTTGATAGAAACAAGTCCGAAAATATTCAAATTGTATTGGTGAGTTAATTTAATTAAGTTGAATATTTTTTGTATCATTTTTTCATAATCAAATAGATATTAAAATAGATATTTATTATTGTCGAGTCAGCGCGTACACACGCACTGACACGATTAGTATATATAGATATATATATATATATATATATATATATATATATATATATATATATATATATATAAAGATTTTATTTTTTCATTTGGCCGACGTCCATAGACTCCAATGTTAATATTGTGGCTTGGCCATTGCTCCTATGTTTTGTAATATTACATGCCCTCCCTGGGTTTTGTTCTATTTTGGATTGTATTGTACTTTGGCTTGATGCTACTAAGTTTGTAGATGACAGAATATAGGGCATATAATGTGAATGTTAATCCAACACCCTCCACTTATTATTCCCTAGCTTATATCAACCTAAAGAAGTGAAGATCATGGGCATATTCAACGTTTATATCGTTTTTTAGGATCGCATGTGGTTAACTAGTTGTTCACTATAAAAACAATTTGAACTAGACTATGACACAAATGGCTTCTAGCAACAGCCGAAAGTGTTGCCTTAGATGGCAAAAATGTTGCCAGACCTAATGGCAAAAATGTTGCCAAAGACCTAATGCAACACTTTGTTTGTTGTTGCCTTATGCAGGCGTTGCATTAGATCTAAGGCAACACTTTTTTGGTTTCTGCCAACACTTTTTTCAATTGTTGCCCAAAAGTTCAAAAACTGTTGCCATAACCTTGGCTATTGCAACACTTTTCAATGCACACTAATGCAACAGATTTTTCCATACAGCAACAGTTTGCATACAATTGATTTTTCACCTTTAGCAACAATTTTCATGCCACTATTATAACAGATTTTCATCCCTGCCAACAAATATTTATATTGCCAAATGCCAAGATGAGCTCAATAACAACATACTGCGGAATATACATGCAATTCAATCAAAATTACATGTTCATAAAGTGCTTGATTTCATAATATCAATGGAAGTCAAATACTATATCCAACATTTTTAATTATAAAAGTTAACCCTCACATCTATTTGTTCATGTCATCCAAACCCTTAGCTAAAGTAATATGCATAAGTAGACCAAAATTCACAAGTACAATGATTTTTCCAATGTGAAATTCAACCAAATCATAGAAATGCAACGATCTTCAAAATATACTCCATGCTTGAGGAGGGAGTGGATGACCAAAAACAACTGCAACTCATCAACAGAAGCCTACACAAGGGGGGGAAAAATCAATCAGTAATTTATGTTTTAACTTCAAATCTACATAAGGTTGAATCAAAGAGAAAAAACAATTAGTAATTCACATTTCAACCTCAAATCTATAGGAGCTTGCATCACATACTCATAATCTAGTCACAAAAGTCGCAAAGAAGCGTTCAAGATAAAAATTTAGTATCATGTAAAACATAAGTTGAGTATGGTGACAACAATGAGCTAACTCAGATTTTAGAAGATGAATTGTAAAGCCAAACAAAATGGAGGAGCTTCTCAAGTTGTATTTTTCAAGGGAAATATCAGCTAAAAAGCAACATTATTCAACTAATCTTTCTTTTCAGATGATCCAGTTTTCATACTGCATAAGATTTTTTTTAAATTTTGTTTGATGATCAATAAATGGCCAAAGGCCTAATTCAATCAACAAACAAATAATTTCAGACAATAGACATGACAACCCAACATGTACACAACATATACAAACAAAGGTCAGGGGACCAAAAAAAAAAATCCTTAGTGATATAATTTGTGCTTCAGATTCTAAAGCACATAAAAGATAAAGACAATATAGTTAAATTGAGATATTAATAAATAAACAAAAAAAACAGATAAAGACAAGACAAGAGCTTACTTGAAGGAGGCTATACATTTCATGCTGTAATTAGAAAAAGAACAAAAAAAAAAATAGACAAGAACTTCAGGTACGGCATGTTAAGAGTAGATAGATAATGATGGAACCGAGAAGAATTGATATTTAGAGTAGAGAAAGATAAATAATGACATGAGAAGAATTACTTACCAAGGTGCAACATGTTACTTTGCAAGTAAAGAAGATGCAATGGCTTGTCCAAGCATCTCACTTGTCATGTTTGGGCACATTTCTTGTAGGCGAGTCTGCGCCCTTGCAACCACATCATCAAGCAATTTATCCTTTTGAGCTTCAAATTGTTGTTTCATATCCAGTGTTATTTTCTCCTTTTGAGCTACATAGTCCTTTTGCAATTCATCCTTTTGAGCTTCAAAGTCCTTTTGCATTTCAGTTGCTAAACTCAACTTTAAAGCACCAATATATTCTTGTGGTATAACAAATGACTGTGCATCACGTTTCTCTTCGCTCGTTTTGTTCAAATTTTTCATTGACACGCCTCTTCCATACAACAGTACTCATTTCTTTTCTTTAATCTTCATCACTTTGTCAAATGGATCTTCATCATCAGTAGAAAGTCCCGCTTCTTGTAGAGCAGCCAAGGTTTTCATCTTTTCCTATATAAATAAGTTTAATGTTACAGTTATTAATGGAACCAACTGAAACAATCAAAGACAATTGTATGATGATAAAGGCTTGATTGCATGATAACAAAAGTTTAATATTACACATGTTTTTCCTAATGAACTTTGTGTAATTGGCAATGTAGCTATGTTGGAAATTAAAGAAACACAGGACAGACTATAGAGCTAGGAAAAATTGGCAACATTTCAGTTTTTAGAAAGCTTTCGTAGCTTCGTGATTTTAATTTTGGTTAGTTACTGAAGAAGATGGAAAATATTTATTAATTATAGTAATTTAATTTTGATTCAAAGAAAGGCAAGAAGCTAATTTCAGACATTTTACTTCCTCTATGTCTAATGTGGTAACATTACTTTTATATATATATATATATATATATATATATATATATATATATATAGGAAAATTGGATTCTAATAATCCCTACTTTCACCAATTGGACAATGGTGGACCGTACTTTCACTTTGTATTCTGGTGGTCCAAAAAAAAAATAAAATTGGATTGAAGTGGGATATTTTCGAGGGAATCATAGATTTTGTATTGAATTTGATTCAAAACTTAGTATAACACTTTACAATGATTTTTAATGAATTTACAGCGTTTCTCCCAATTTTTTATTTTTTTACTATTTTTTACGATTTTTTCACTTTTATTGTCTTTAAAAAATCATAATAATTATTCGGAGTCTCAAAAAAATAATTTAAAAAATATTTTAGAAACTACAATTCATTAACTTTCTAGGGGCAGGAACGAAAAAACAAAAATAATATAGTGTAGGAATGAAAAAAATAAGAATGTGGAGGTGAATTTGGTACCACTACAATCCAATTTTATTTTTTTTTTAGACCACCAAAATACAAAATGAAAGTACAGTCCACCATTGCCCAATTGGTGAAAGTAGGGATTATTAGAATCCAATTATCCTATATATATATATATATATATATATAAAAACGACAGTAAATATGCAACACCTACATCTCAAGAAGTTTGAATACTTACAATCTTATTAAACGTGTCATCGTAGGACTCCTTGTACTCACGCCCGCTTCTCCTTTTTCGTGTTTCTTCAAATAACACCCTTTTTGAAGGTGGGCTTCCATCTTGGTCAACCTAATGTATAAATATATTTACTCCAAGTATCCTTTGACACCCACTTCCAAGAATTTACCTTTAAAATAACAATTACCATTTGCCGACAAAAATAAAAGAACTTATTGAATATCTTTTACACTCTTACCATTCTGTTTAGTATTCTTGCAAAGCTTACGGGTCCGGTGGTGTGCATGCTGTCTAGGCATGCTCGGTGTTCAGAATTACGAGCACTTATATTCTACAAAAACACTTAGAAAAGATGAGTGACTTTAGTTCAATACACAGAAAAATATGTTGTATATACAAGTTCAAATTCCTCGTAACCTTGATTGGAGAAGACTTCCAATATTTTAACAATAATCTAAAGTGAGAATCGGGCGGAATAATGTATATTTTTTCGGATAACAAAATTCTATCTCGTACCTTTCACCTTCGGGCGGAATAAAATCAAGCAATTGATTTATAAAATCCGCAAGCTTTCTCGCAACAACCAACAGGTGCAGTGTTCTCAGAAACTTCTATGAGATGGTCTGTGACAAACAGACTATGTTATAGTGACTTCTTAATTAAAAATTGACTTATAATTTATCTAGAAGTGATATGTACCAAAGTCGTTTCTGATTGAAATGCACTATTCAAGCATCCTAAAATTCTTATTGTGTCATTATAAGAAGGCAAATCTTATAATAAATTTTAGGGGTAACGAACTCTATATAAGAACCTAATAATCGTGAAAAGTTGCGCAAACTCTCGCGCTCTCTCTCTCTCTTTATACACACACTATATATATATATATATAGGGAAATTGAATTCTAATAATCCCTACTTTTGCAAATTGGATGGCAATAATCCCTACTTTCAATTTGTATTCTGGTGGTCCAAAAATAAATAAAATTGTATTGTAGTGGGACATAATCGAGAGTATACCCTCAATATCATAGATTTTGTGTTGTATTTGATTCAAAACTTTGTTTAATACTTTACCATGATTTTTAAGGAATTTACAGCATTTCTCCCAATTTTTTTCAATTTTTTTCCTATTTTTTATGATTTTTTCAATTTTATTCCTTTTAAAAAATCATAATAATTGCTCGGAATCTCAAAAAAATAATTTAAAAAATGTTTTAGGAACTACACTTCATTACCTATCTGGGGGCAGGAACGTAAAAAATAAAAACAATAAGGTGTAAAAAGAAAAAAATAAAAAGAATGTGGTGATGAATTTGGTACCACTACAATACAATTTTATTTTTTTTGGAGCACCAGAATATAAATTTAAAGTAGGGATTATTGTCATCCAATTTGCAAAAGTAAGAATTATTAGAATCCAATTTCCCTATATATATATATAGAGAGAGAGAGAGAGAACATAGGTATCTATTGAGAACTAGGTATTATATTGAGAATTAAAAAACTATGGAATACTACCCTTGGATATTAATCAAAGGCTATGATTAATCACAATTATTTAATTACCTTCCAGATAAATTCCTAAAAACACGTACGGGTATCTCTATTTATTTTTTTACTCTTTTCTTTCACTAATATGCTTGTATAATAATAGAGGCTCTAATCAATCTTTACTGTAAACTTACGGTAATTGATTCTATCATTCCTTGAATAAGTATTGGTTGTCAAACAATATTATAATTACTGTTCCATGACATCCATTGAAAAGAAATGCACACCCTGATCAAGCCTATAATCATGATATTATTGCGTTAACTCTGCTGATCAGGGTGTACATAGAATCAACAATAAATTACTCGATTGATCAACGATCACTGAGTTATTGATTGTGCAAACCAAAATCCCGTAATCAAGAATTAGTGTTTCCCTTCCACAGACACCAGGGAAAATATAATTTCTGAAGGTATGTCGAATTTCCATACTTGTTTTTTTAGTCTGGGACATAATAGGATAGAACATAATTGAATATAGTTTGTGTTTCCCTTCCACAGACACCAGGGAAAATATAAATTTAGTTTTTAAATTTTAAGAGCCTGGAAAGGAAAGACAAAGACTCAATCTACATTGGACTTCAGGTGCAAAAATATATTGACTATAATAACACATTATTCCATCAGTACTTTGCTTAAAATCACCAATAAGTAATCTATATTTTATAAGACAACCTCCAATCTTCAATAACATTTTGATATTCTGTATCAAAATATAGAGAAAATGCCATGGAAACTTGCACCAAGTACATAGATTTGTAAAACATATATTGAGGTTTCCTATAGTAATTATGTTTCCCTTCATCATTAAGCTCAAAACCATATCTTTGTTTGCAAAGATTGATGTTGCGTATGGCTATTGGCAGGATCTAAGCACGACATGATGATGATTGTTTAACTATTAATTATTACAACATGAAGCCGGAAAGTAGAATTGTGGACTACTCTTATAAATAAAAAAGTGGAATTATGGATTATTACATGTGCACTGATTCAGATTTGTGCCACAAAATTCATAGTCTTGGTATTTTATCCCCCCCCCCCCCCCTAAAAAGTTAAGCTTTGATCAATTAATGGTGTTTTCTTTTGACTGCAGCTTGGCCCACTCATAACTGTCCACTGTATTTCATGACAAGGTCTTAATTCTAGCAGGGGGTATGTACCATCAATTTTCTTTTGCATTTTTCCGGGTTTATCCTTCTATTACTTGTTAGGCTTGTTTCTGTTGCACCCCTGTGAGGTGGTCCCATGTATATTATGCTTTAGTTTATCCTTCCTTGAGGCCAGCTCTGCTAAATTCTTTAGAAAGAATTCATATGCATACACTTTTTATGTTTAGCTCAAACAATCAATACAAGCATACAACAATCTAAAGTAACAGTAGTATGACACTGACTATGTGTTGAAACCTCCACACCCACCCCACTTGCCCCCTTCTCTTTTTTCCAAAAAAAAGGTACATTAAATCAGAAGTAAAATAAGACCTCTCTTCTTCAAGCAACTACAAGTCATTTACTCAATTCACTTGTCTGCTATGACATTCAGAAATATACAGCCCTAACTAACCCATTCAACTTAGATATACAAGCAATCTCAGCCACTGTCTAGTAACCCATTCAACTTTACCAAACATCCCCATAATCCTGTAGATACTGGTTTCTTAAGCGAGTTCGGAACTTGCTGTCAAGAATTTTGGGTCTTTACTGTCTGATCTCGAATGGTTGAAATATTTGTGTGTGCAGTGGAGGCCAATAGCCCTTCCTGACTGATACATAGAGCACGAATCACCAGCGGACCAACTGGCAGAAGCCGGACATACACCATCACACATGCAAACATTCAAGTGAACTATGTATGTGATGGTGTCAGTCTAGCTTCTGCCAGTTGGTCCGTTGGTGATTCGTGCTCTATGTATCGGTCAAGAAGGGCTATTAGCCTCCACTGCACCCACAAATATTTCTTGATAGGCTGAACATTCAAAAATATACAGCCCTAACTAACACATTCAACTTAGATATACAAGCAATCTCAGCCACTGTCTAGTAATGGAACCAAATGTTGGAAAAAATTAAACAGGAGCAGCCATATGGTTGTCCTGGCAGTATACCAAATTCGATGAAACACATAAAACCCTAAACTTTTGTACCAAATTTTCTATATCATATCCCCAATTTTTATGAAGACCCCATACATAATAAGAAACTTGAAAGTTGAAAGTTATATATCATATCCCCAATTTTTATGAAGACCCCATACATAATAAGAAGCATCACACTGAGCAGCAAATATATGCAAAACAGGAATTGGAAATCAAATTTGACAACAAATACAAGCATACCACGAACGAAGCCCTAGCCACCGATGATGAAACTGAGAAACCCAGACAAACGGTACTGCCGTCGAGTGGAGTTCTGATGCGTCGACTGTCAGGACTGGAAATTCTGTTGGTACAAAATTCTGATGCGCTGAGGGGGATGAGAGGGTGTGCGAGATGAGAGGGTAAGCGAGCTGCGAAATTGGGGGTGCAATGGAAGGGATGAGAGGGTGTACTGTTGGAGGTGCGATGAGGAGGGATGAGTCGAGGTGCGAAATTGCTGTAGGTTAGGGTTTGATGGGTGAAATCATGGAAGACAGTATATACAAGGTCAAAGGATTGAGGAGTGAAGGGTTTTTTTTAATAATGTTTTCAAAATTATTTTGGGTGGTGAGAAATTTTGGTTTTGCGGTGCTACCAATTTCCTTCCCGCTTCATGTGAAATTTTTGTCTGAGGTACAGCAACAACTCAATAAGTGTTGCTTTAGATGGTTTATGCAACATTTCATTAAATATGTTGCTATAGCTCAAGACTTTATGCAACAATAAAACAATTGTGTTGCCTAAAATACCTAAGGCAACATTCTAAAATTGTGTTGCATCATTGGTGTTGCCCTAGGCCATTTGTGTAGTAGTATAATACTCAATTGTTTTTTCATTGTTAGAACCAACATTGTTTTGAAGTTGTATTTGATTATGTTTTGGATCGTACAATGCATATTGATAATATTACTATTCAATTAAATTGTATATATCAATATGTGTATTCTCACTTTCCATTATATGCATTTTTAATTGTTTTTTTAATTAATCGATAACTATTTTTCTATTTCTCATGATATATTAATAACCAAAAAGTATTCATCGTATGTTCAAGCTTGTTGAAAACTTGATCATGATTTATTTTTTTTTGTTAATATAATATAAAATCCTAATGACATTTTCAA
Source organism: Portulaca oleracea (assembly GCA_029582165.1). Classification (NCBI taxonomy): domain Eukaryota; kingdom Viridiplantae; phylum Streptophyta; class Magnoliopsida; order Caryophyllales; family Portulacaceae; genus Portulaca; species Portulaca oleracea. The sequence continues at coordinate 31,997,631 of CM055889.1, read as the reverse complement.
ATGATCACTAATGCCATACTTCTCATCGTTAATGGGACATCAATAACGACGACATTGTATTTCATCGTTACTCATCAATAACAATGAACATTTCCAGGTGCTTGTTATAGCTATTAACAAGGGTAGCAATTACAACAAATGATGACCAACGTTTTATTGGCCGTTAAACGCCATTAATGGTAAAATATTACACTTTTAATGACCAAATTTATTCATCGTTAGAGACCAATTTTCTAGTAGTGGAAATTGCTCTTAAACTCAGAGGATTAGTCGGTGATGAATAGATGATGAAGCTAAAGCACGAAACCAGTGAAGAACAACAACCTCACTGGAATTCGATACAATTCAATGCCAACTCAATGCAAAATCCAAATCAAACCTCGATAAATCATATCAACAAGATGGGACTGCAAAAGCAACCATAAAATCTTGAAGCTTACCTATGAAACAACCACAAAATCAAACTTTTTGTCTCTTTCTATCGTCTATTTCTCTATCTATCTAAGGATTTGGAATTGACAAACTCAACAAGCGCAAGATTACAAAATTTTAGGAGATTTCGGATAAAAGAGATAATGAAACCCTAGTCACTGTGAAAAAGAGGAAGACATAGAAAGGGAAGATGAGAGAGAATATGGAAGATGAGAAATGAGGGTTTACTGGAAGGAGCGATATAAGACGAATGAGGGGGTAAGATGTGCAATTAGACCGGGAAATAAGATTTTGCTAAGGATGGACTTCAAAAAATGATTTATAAAGGGAAGAGAGAAAAAAAAATTTCCTAGAAATGATTTTTCCTATCACCAAAAATGAGAAAATCATTTTCGGATCGAAAAATTATTTTCTACTACACCAACTGAAGCCTATAATGAACATTATTTGCTAAAAAGCATCTCTAGATATACCAATAATAATTTTTTTGTAAATATCTCCTAAACTCTCTGAAATGATAATTATTTAAGAACAAGGAGAACAAGTAAGCAATTGTTGGGATTATTTCATGAGTATATATAAGTATATTATATAATATGAGAAATTATATGATATAAGCATAAGGATCATATATAAGTTAAACACAAGCTATATGTTCAACACGGTCCAAGTTGAGGCTGCTACCAGTCGTGCCAACAACCAAAGAGCAAGGCAAAGAGCTATTACAAATCTCACCATGGACCGTGGTGATCTTGCAACAATCCATGGTGAGGCTCAGCTACTTCTTCAATGCTCCAACGACTATATAGGTGTAATCCCATATTAACACCAAAATATTGACCCAAACAACGATATTGGCATTATCCCATGTGGTCAATTGACTTAGTCAAGGTCAAGATACTCATTAAGGACCTTGATTAAGTCCTTTGACCAAGGGTTAGGGGTGAGCAAAAATTCCGGGAATCCCGGTCCCGTCCTAGTCCTGGTCAACTCTCGGTCCCAAAATCCCAATCCCAATGGGACTGGGATCGGAAATGGGACTAAAAATAATATCCCGATCACAACAAGGACCGGGAGTGGGAGTTAAGCTCAACTCCCGGTCCCGGTCCCAATTCCCGATTATATACATATACATATATATAGATAAATAAATATATATATATATATATATATATATATAGATATATATATATATATATAATAAAGGAAAAAAAAAACTGTGAACAGAACTAGGGCATTTTCAATTGTGAAAATGTAAAATAACAAAAAGAAGAGATATGAAAGCTTTGACATTAAAAACTCTTCCTTCCTACCTGACAACAATAGCTAGCTTTTCTCTTTTACCTCACTGTTAATTATCGCAACACCCATTTGGTAGCCTCTTCTTTATATTATTTTATGTTGGTTTTTATTTTTGTGAAATTAAATTAAATAATACGTATAAATATATTAGGAAACTACGACTAAAAAATTCCCAATTCATTTCCCACTCCCGGTGGGAATGGGAGCAAAAGTCTACTCCCGGCAACAATTGGGATCGGGAGTGGGAGCAAATATCTACTCCCAGTCACATCCGGGACTGGGACTGGGACTTTCAAAAATTACCGGGATCCCGGTCCCGCTCACCCCTATTATGGACTGTGAGATGTCTGTTATAAATAGGAGTCATTCTCTAGCCATTTGAGCATAGCACCTTCTAATCACATCCTCTCATTCTTGGTTAGACTGCAAGTATACATTAGTGAATCAAGTGAGAAAGAAGTTTATATGTTGGTCGCTAAATTTTATCCCTCAGAACATTTACGATATAGTAAATAGTTCTTAAGGAAAATGAGTTCGTCAATTAATCTTATCAATATCCAAGCAAGATAACCATTTGGATATTAAGTTATATCTCATCTTGTCATACATACCGCAAGAAAATCAACAAGCCAAGAAAAGATAATGAAGATTCAAGCCGATCAAACATCATTCCTCCAACAATCTTAAGAACTTTCTTACTAGACAATATTGAAGGAGACTAAGAGTTACGTTGGACATCCAATAATCAAGAGGGATTATAAAGATATGACTATTTTGTACAAGTTTGTTAAGTTTTATTGAGCAAGTTTAATTGGTTTTTTGCATTTTGGATCCCTAACTTTAGGGGTATTTATTTTCTGAACCCTTGGTTTTCAACATTAACTTTTTAGACCTTGAAGTTTGTAGGCTGAATAGAAAAGGACCTTAAAGTTTGTGGGCAGAAGAAAAAGGTCCATGTCTCATTCTTTGTGTTTCCTCCCATGTTTGAATTTATCTCTCGATTGACGTCAAACTTCAGGACTATGGTTAAACTAATATTGAAGCTATAATACACCTCTCTTATTCATGTCGGGGTTACTTAGACCCCTGTGTACAGAGGTGTAAGTAACTCTAACACGAATAAGAGAGGTTTATTACAACTTTAATATCAGTTTTAACCCTAGTCTTAAAGTTTGACGCCAATCGGGAGAGAAATTCAAACATGAATAGAAAAAGAAAAACGGGAAACAGAATTTTTTTCAGCTCGCAAATTTTAGGGTCCTTTTTTTCAGCCTACAAACTTTATGGTCCAAAAAATTAAAGTTGAACCCCAAGAGTTTAGAAAATAAATACCCCTAAAGTTCGGGATCCAAAATGCAAAAAACCCCTAAGTTTAATGATTAAAAGCTTATGAATATTTTGTTTATATATATGTGTTCGGTATGGATGAAAAATTGATACATAAGAATGGCAATACAAGATTGGTGATATTCCATGGATAAGGTGGTTGTGGAAGGATGGTGCAAGAAAATTCAAATTTAAGTGTTTATTTAGTTATTATTAAGTGCATTATTGAACACCTACATAAGTTATAAGTTTATTTAGTCATGTGTTTTAAGTTGGCTATGATATTAAGTTAAATGGAGGTTTTATGCTCGTAGTAAGGATGAAATTATTCGCTTTAAAAGGATTCATTGATTGGATGTTTAAGTTATAAACAAGTCTTTAAAGATGAATAATTAATGTGGAAATTCATTGTGATAAGATTATAATATAATTTTTTATAATGTGAATTTTTCAATGCTTATTCACATGTTCAAGTACCAATTAAGTCAATTTCGCCTATTTGACATTGAACTAGGTAGTCAAACATGTGTCTTAATTTGACTAGTTTTAATCAATTAGACATTTGGAATCTGATAGGATTTCTTAAGTTTTTAACAAGTTAATTTAGATCATCATGAGTTGATGACTAAGTTCGAACAAGTTTTGTAGTCCTTAATTTTGGGGTACCTTCTGATAGGATCATAGAGTACTCAAACAACCACAAACAATAAAGATAAGAGCGGAAAATAGATCAAAAAGGGGACACCAGAATTTTAACGTAGAAAAAACTTAAGCGGAAAAAAGTCACGGAATCAATGCACTAGTAATAATGAGGATTACAAGTTACAAAAAGATCTCCCTTTCTCTCAAGGGGATGAATAATCTCTCAATATGATGTGTATGATATATATTTTGCTAAGTCTTCATGAGAATATATATCATCACAAGCATCCAAAATTAGTTATATACCCCACTTGAGAATCACTAATAATTGGAAGGTGAATAAATAATATAATAATCTTAAAATTATTATATTCCATCAATTGGCAACTTACTAAAATATTTTGACCAATTGGAGATTTGCAAGCCCGTAGAAGAATTAGCAAGTGTGAACACAATATATGTAGATTTTGTCCATCCATTCTTTGTTAGCAAAAAATATCATCTTTGACTTTGCTCCAAATTATCAAACCCAATATAATTTTGACCATTATATTAATTGGGCTCCACACACACAACAATCTCCCAATGGTCATACAAAGCCTCAATTTCCCAACATCCACTGGCTTAGTCAACATGTCTGTTGGATTCTTGCTACCAGCAATCTTCTCGAGCTTTACTTCACCACTTTCAACCCAGTTTCAAATGAAGTGATACCGCCTCCGGATATGCTTAGTCATAAAGTGTAGAACTAGATTATTTGTTAGCTGGATTAAACTTTTCCTATCACAATGAAGTACACCATCTTGCCCTTGGTTAAGTATCTCCAAGAAATCCTATAGCCATATCATTTCCTTACCTACCTCAGACAATGAAATATACTCTAACTCAGTAGTAGACATAGCAACACATTTTTGCAATCTTGACATTCAACTAATTTCTAAGCCACTAAGAGTAAACACATAACCAGTTGTACTCTTGATCGTATCATAATCCATACTCAAATCAGCATCTACATAACGTTTCAGATCAAGGTTAGTTCCACCAAACACAAGACAATAATGGGAGGTGCCTTTCAAATACCTTAACAACGATTTGACTGCATCCCAAATCGAGCTACTGCTCCCACTGCAAAGGCAATATCCGGTCTAGTGCAGACCATGGCATACATCAAACTCTCAACTGCACAAGCATAGGGAACTCTGGCCATGTACTCCTTATCCTCATTGGTCCTGAATGGTTGTTCCTTGGATAATTTAGATGGTTCTCCATAGGAGTGCTTCTAGGTTTAGCATCAAATACACAAAAACTTTCAAGCAACTTCTTGATATAGTCTTCCTGAGACAGTTTCAACACACCATCGTCACTATCTCTAGTGATCCTCATGCCAAGGATTTGATTTGCAGCACCAAAATCCTTCATCTTAAATTCTTCAGACATCCTCTCCTTCAATCTGGTAATCTCCTTCATATAAGCTCCTACAATCCACAAATCATCCACATAGAGAAGCAAAACAATGTAAGACTTAGCAAGACTATTATGATAACAACACTGATCCTTATCACTCCTCTTGAATCCATTGTTGCACATGAAGGTGTCAACCTTGATGTACCACTGTCTAGGAGCCTGATTCAATCAATATAGACTTTTTCGAAGTCTACACAACAAGTGTTCCTTCCCTAGAATCTCATATCGCTTCAGGTTGCTTCATGTATAAGTCCTCCTCCAAATCTCTATGAACGAAGGCTGTTTTACATCCATCTGCTCTAGATGTAAATTCTCAACTACATCCATACTAAGGATGGATCAAATAATGGTTAGTTTCACAACAGGAGAAAAAGTTTCATTGTAGTTAACCTTCAATTTGTGAAAACCCCTTAACCACTAATAGATCCTTGTACCTCACGACATCATTAGTCTCATTCTTGATCCTATAGATCCACCTATTGAACAAGGCTTTCTTCCCTATAAGCAATCTGGTCAGCTCCTATGTTCTATTTTTCTTGAGTGAGGCAATCTCATCATCCATTGCATGCTCCCACTTGGATCGAGCCTCGACCTGTAGAGCCTCAGTATAGGACTCTCTGGTAGCCCTCATGGATCTCCTCAAAGTGGGTGGTAGAGTCTGCTCATCATCACTAGAGCTTTTACCTAGCTCTTGTGGTTCAGGCTCATCAACCGCCCGACCTGTAGTCTGTGAAGCTGCTTGTGGCCTCTCTATTTCTCCTATTTTTATCCTAAGTACACCAAGCCTAACTGGAAACTCAACAGTTTCTGGGCTCTCCTCAGCTTCCACTGTCTCCTTGTCACATAAGTCATTTGATGTCAACCTATCTTTATACAACGAATTCTCATCAATGACAACATTATAATGTCTGAACACCTTCTTACCATCCCACAACCTGTATCCAAAAGAGTTAGTGCCATAACCAACAAAATAGCACTTCCTAGACATAGGGTCCAACTTATCATGTTTGTTAGGATCAACCATCACATAAGTAGTACAGCCAAAAATACAAAGAAAGGAATATTCAACTTTCTTACCACTCCATACCTCCTCAGGTACCTTCATATCTAATGGAATTGAAGGACTCATGTTGATTAGATATGTTGTTGTGTTCACTGCTTTTGTTAACAAATAAGGCAACCCAACATGAATCCTCATGCTCCAGACTTTCTCATTCGGAGTCTTGTTCATCTTCTCTATTATCCCATTCTGCCCAGATGAACAGTTTTCAATAGTCTAATACCATTATGATCATAGTATTTTATGAAACCCTTCTTTTCATACTCCCCTCCATTGCCTATACTCAAGCATTTCACCTTCCACTTAGTTTGTGTCTCAACTTGTACTTTCCACTTCAAGAAAAAATCAAACACATCAGATCTATTTTTCAGAAAATAAACCCATACCTTCTGACTATGGTCATTAATAACGGTGACATAATATTGAGCACCGCGCGCTCATGGATTTGACTGGCATAGTCCCCCACACATATGAATGCACCAACTCCATCTTCTCAGGTTTTGGTTCCCTGCCAGTTTTATTGAAACTGACCCCCTTCTACTTACAAAAGACACAATTCTCGTAGAGCTCCATGTCCACAATTTTCAGATCCTCCAAAATACCCTTTGAAGCTAGAATATTCATGCCCTTCTCACTTATGTTACTAAGCCTGCAATGCCATAAACTAAAATAAGGAGTATCATTGACATTAGAAATCAGGTTAGTGTTATCCCTGGCGGTGTACAATGTACCGAACCTGAATCCCTTCGCCACTACCATAGCACCCTTCACTATCTTCCATTTACCATTCCCAAACCTTACAGTGTGACCCATATGATTAAGTTGATTCACATATTTCAAATTCCTCTTAATCACCGGAATGTATCTCAAATCCTCCAACTTCCAAAGATCACCGTTAGTAGTCTTAATAGTCACATCTCATCTACCTGTTATCTCATAATACTTGTCATTTGCAAGGTAAACCTTGCCAGAATTTTCACTTTTGAAATTTCGAAATAATTCCCTACTGGAGGAAACATGAAAGGATGCACCAATATCAACTATCCATGATTCTTCAAGACTAGACACACTCAAGATCAGGGTTTCGCCAAGGTCTTCTGTAGAGTTAACAGAGTCATGGACATCATTGTTACCCTTCCCCTTCCTAGGTTAGGGTAATCCCTTTTGAAGTGACCCTTTTCACAGCAACCATAACACACAACATGTTCATGTTTCTATGCTTGCTTTTACCCCAGGATTTTGATTGCCCTTTAGAATTATTTGAATTCATATTGTTCTTTGTACTCCTGACACTTAGAGAACTTCTCAAAGCCCCATCACTAGAGACTTCTTCTCATGAAGGCTTTCACTAAGAAGTATAGCATTAATTTCATCAAATTTCAATGCACTAGTGCCCCTAGCACCACTAATAGCAGTTACAAGTGTTTCGCAAGAATCAGGTAATGAAGACAACAATATACATGCTTTAACCACATCATCAAATTCCATCTTAACTGAAGCAAGTTGCGACAACACCTTAATAATCTCATTAATATTATCAGCCATATTACCATCATTAATCATCTGAATTCTAGTTCATCTGCGAAATAAATATACCTTACTCATCATGCAAGGCTTCTCATATTTATCCTCTAGTGCCTTCAGCAATTCTTCCATCGTCTTTTTGTCCTTGACGTTGAATAGCACGTTCCTGGCTAGCGTCATTATAATCTTCGACATTGCCTGTCGATCGAGAAAATCATATTCCTCATGACTAATCTTTTCTGGCTTTTTCTCCAGCAATGGAACATGTAGACCCTTCGAGTACAACAAATTCTCAATCTGTGATCTCTTGAAAGCGAAGTCATTCCCGTTGAACTTTTCGATCTCATACTTATCCTCCTACATTATTTCAGTGCGAGTTCTTTGTCAGCAACTTGCAAGCTCTGATACTAGTTGGTAGGATTGTATAGTTCTCAAACAACCACAAACACGAAAGATAAGAGCGGAAAATAGATCAAAAAAGGGACATCAGAATTTTTAACGTGAAAAAAAAAACACGGAGTTGATGCACTAGTAATAATGAGGATTACAAGTTACAAAAAGATCTCACTTTCTCTCAAGGGGATGAATAATCTCTCAATATGGTGTGTATGATATATATTTTGCTAAATCTTCATGAGAATATATATCATCACAAGCATCCAAAATTAGGGCTATACCCCACTTGAGAATCACTAACAATTGGAAGGTGAATAAATAATATAATATTAAGATTATTATATTCAATCAATTGACAACTTTTTGGCAATCTTTTGACCAATTGGAGATTCGTAGCAAAAAATATCATCTTTAACTTTGCTCAAAAAGATCAAACCCAATATAATTTTGTCCATAATATAAATTGGGCTCCATACACACAACACCTCCGAGTAATGTTTTGGTATAAGTTAATTATATAACATGAGAAATCATGTGGTACAATTACAAGGATATATAGGTTAAACATAAGCTATATGATTAACACGGTCCAAGTTGAAGTTGGCACGGGTCGTGCCAGCAACCAGAGAACAAGGAAAAGAGTATAGAGCTCAACATGGGTCGTAGTGTAGGCACTACAGATCGTGGTGCTTCACCACGGACCTTGGTGACCATGCCACGATTTGTGGTGAGGCTCAACTATTTCTTTAATACTCGAATGACTATATAATCAAAATCATTAATCAAGGTGTAATTTCGTATTAACATCAGAATAATGACCCAAACAGTTATACTGACATAATTCCATGTGATCAATTGATTTAGTCAAGGTCAAGATACTCATCAATTAAGGACAATAATGATTAATGAAGTCCTTTAACCAAGGGTTAAGGAGTGTGAGCTGACTTTTGTGAATATTAAGAGTCATTCTCTAGTCATTTGAGGGGTTTTTTGCATTTTGGACCCCGAACTTGAGGCGTATTTATTTTCTTAACCCCTGGCTTTCAACATTAATTTTTTAGACCCTAAAATTTGTAGGCTGAATGAAAAAGGACCCTAAAGTTTGTGGGCTAAAAAAAAGGCCCCTGTCACATTCTTTGTTTTCCTTCCATTTTTGAATTTATCTCCCGATTGACGTCAAACTTTAGGACTATGGTTAAGACTGATATTGAAGTTATATTACACCTCTCTTATTCATGTCGGGACTACTTAGACCCCTGAGTACTGGGGTTTTATTGGATTCTTTAAAGAGTTAAGAGGCATAAAATATAAGTTATAAGCATAAGATCGACCGGAAAGGTCGAATACAAGCTTAAAAAGGAAAAGGGACTCAACACGGATCGTGCTCAGTATGACACGACCCGTGTTGACCTCCAGAGAGCACAAAAAATGTGCACTGGATCAACACGAACCGTGTTGATCCAACACGGGTCGTACGTGTTGGCTACAACACGGACCGTGTTGATCTAACACGATCCGTGTTGATCACCGTCGAGATTGATTTTGAAATCCCTTAATTTATGCCTCGTGTTGAAATGCATATGGTCATGATTTTGGATGATATTGACTGAGAAATAAGTTATGATTTCTCATCAATATCATTCAACTCAAATCCCTTGGATTGTGCCCAATGCAATTGGAAAGTTTGACCTCCTTATGACTCCAAAGGTTCTCTATAAAAGGTGGATGAATTGTTCATTCATCCACACCCTCATTCATCTTCTTCTTCACTTCTAGAGAGCATTCAACACATTCTTAAGGTGTTGACTGCAGCAACTCTTTGAGTCTTTTTGAGAAATCTTGTAACTTTGCTTACAAGAAGTTAGGTTTTACCCTAGAGTCTTTTCACGGTCTAGTGAATAAGTCTTAAGGGGAGACGGGCTTGCCCACGACTCCTAGCCACCCAAGTGATCCCCCATCATCCGTGGTTACCTTTATTCCATCTCATTGTTATTTCCAACAATCTTAAGACTTATCCACTATGTCTCACTCATTGAAAGACATGACCAACAACTTTCAAAAGTTCGATAAGTTTGAGGGGATCGATTTCCGTAGATGGCAAAAGAAGATGCACTTCATGCTCACCACTCTCAAAGTGGCGTATATGCTCACCCAAGACGTTCCGATAGAGGGCGTAGACGAGACGGCGGAAAAAACGAGGCGTCGGCTTAAGATGGAGAATGACAACTACATTTTTGTAGGCCACATTCTCAACGGGATGACAGATGCTCTATTCGACGTCTATCAAAACGTCATATTCGCCAAGGAGCTTTGGGAGATGCTCGAAGCCAAATATATGTCGGAGGATTCTACAAGTAAGAACTTTCTCGTTAGCTAATTTAATAGTTTTAAGATGGTTGAAGGTAGAAAAGTTCTTGACCAATTGCATGAAATTCAACATATATTAAGCAATTTTGTTCAACATAAGATTCACATAGATGAGGCCTATATTGTATCTTCAATAATTGGCAAGCTCCCCCTTTCATGGAAAAAACTAAGAGAACCTTAACGCATTCTAAGGAACCCATATCTCTTGAGGGTTTAGCTAACCATCTCCGTATTGAGGAGGAATTGAGAATGCAGGATGTTACCAAGGAGAATCCCTCCAAGGTGCATGTGGTTCAAGAGAACACAAGAGCAACAAAGAACAAGAATAAGTTTGAGAACAAGAGCAACAAGAAACCAAAAATGGTTTGTTGGGAATGCGGCAAGCCGGGTCACCCCAAGAGGGAATGCTACAAGTGGCAATAAGAATGGTGTTTCCGTTTACTTGCTTGGTTCTTGTTCTTCTTTATGGCATTCAAGACTTGGACATGTTAATTATAAGAAACTCAAATTCATGTCTAATCTTGGTTTAATTCCTTCTTTGGATGATAAGATAGAGAAGTGTAGAACCTGCATGTTGACTAAAATCACTAAAAGTTCCTTTCCAAGTATTATGAGAAATTCTAAATTGCTTGAATTGATTCAAAGTGATTTAGGAGATTTCCATAGCACTCCTTCAATAGGAGGTTAAAGATATTATGTGACTTTCATTGATGATTATTCTAAGTATTGCCAAGTATTTCTTTTGCATTCAAAAGATGAAACTTTAGACAAGTTTAAAATATACAAGGCTAAAAGTGAGTTACAATGTGAGGCCCAAATAAAAAGATTAAGATCCGATAGGGGTGGTGAATATTATGATCCAATTTATTGTCAAGGTTGTGATGTGGTGCATGACACAGTGACACCTTATAAACCTCAACAAAATGGTGTGGCCGAAAGGAAAAATAGGACTCTAAAAGAAATGGTTAATTCCATGCTATCTTACTCCGGTTTAAGTGAAAGATTTTGGGGTGAAGCCTTATTAACGGCTTGTTATGTTTTAAATAGAGTTCCTCTCAAAGGGAACCTTAAGACCCCATATGAACTTTGGAATAAAAGAAAGCCAACTCTAAAGCACTTTAGAGTATGGGGGTGTCGGGCCATCGTAAGGGTCCCGGAACCAAAGAAAAGAAAATTGGGTGAAAGAGGAATTGAATGCATCTTTATAGGCTATGCCTTTGAAAGCAAAGCCTATAGGTTTATGGTTATCAAACCAAATGACTATATAACGGTGAACACCGTAATAGAGTCAATAGATGCAATATTTGATGAGACTCGATTCTCTTCAATTCCTAGACCCAAGGATATCACTCATAACATGTTTCCAAAGGATGTTATTGAAGAAACTCAACAAGATGTTGAGGAAATAAGGAGGAGTAAGAGGATAAGGAAATCCAAAAACTATGGATCGGATTTCGTTGTCTACCTAGTAGAGGGAGATAGGAGTTCTATCGAGCATAAGACTCCCTACATCTACAATGTAGATGAGGATCCTAAAACTTTCAAAGAGGCCATGGAGTCACAAGATGCTTCCTTTTGGAAGGAAGCAGTACAAGATGAGATAGACTCCATTAAAGAAAATAATGTTTGGATTTTAGTAGACTTACCACGGGATGTAAACCTATTGCATCAAAATGGATTTTTAAGCGCAAAAAGAAAGTAGATGGTACCATAGAAAGGTTTAAAGCCCGGTTAGTAGTAAGGGGCTTTACCCAAAGATATGGTATTGATTACTTTGATACTTATGCACCCGTGGCTAAGATTGCAACTATAAGAGTACTTATAGCTTTAGCCACTATCCATATGCTAGTAATCCATCAAATGGATGTCAAGACGACATTCCTAAATGGAGAACTAGAAGAGGAGGTGTATATGGAACAGCCCGAGGGGTTTGTTGAAAAGGGTCATGAGAATAAAGTATGTAAACTCATAAAATCTTTGTTGGTCTAAAGCAAGCACCTAAGCAATGGCATCATAAATTTGATGAAGTAGTGCTTGTGTTTGGCTTTAAAATCAATGAGTCGGATAAGTGTGTCTATTCTAAGTTTGAGAATGGAAAGGGGGCGATTATATGCCTATATGTTGATGACATGTTGATATTTGGTACCGACATGGAACAAGTTGAGAAAACTAAAAGTTTTCTATCCACTAACTTCTCTATGAAGGACTTGCGAGAGGCGGATGTGATACTTGGTATCAAGATCATTAGAAATAATGATGAAATAAGTCTAACACAATCATATTATGTGGAAAAGGTGTTAGGGAAGTTTCATAAGAGCTCCTATGTGGCTACTACCCGATTTGATCCAAGCATCAAACTAAGTAAAAATGATGGTAGGCCTATCGCCCAATTGGAGTACGCTAAAGTCATAGGTAGCTTAATGTATGCTATGACTTGTACAAGGCCGGATATAGCCTTTGCGGTAGGGAAGCTTGGTAGATTTACTAGCAACCCAAGTAAAGAACATTGTTGGGCCACTAAGAGGGTTTTGGGATATTTAAAACTTACCCAAAACTACAGCTTGCGGTTTAAGGGAGAACCTTCGGTCTTAGAAGGATACTCCGATGCAAGTTGGATAAGTGATAAGAATGATTACACCACACATTCCGGTTGGGTGTTTCTACTTGGTGGATGTGCTGTTTCGTGGGGTTCTAAGAAACAAGCATGCCTTTCGGATTCCACCATGGCTTTCGAGTTCGTAGCATTGGTTGCCGCTTGTAAAGAGGTGGAATGGCTACGAAACTTCTTGTTGGAGATTCCTTTATGGAAAATGCTCATTCCTCCAACAACTCTTTATTGTGACAACAATGCCACAATTGTAAGTATATATAATCGTGTCTACAATGGCAATTCAAGGCACATTGGGTTACGACACGCTTATGTCCATCAACTCATTAAGGATGGGATTATAGCGGTAAGCTATGTTAAGACAAGTGAGAACTTGGCCGATCCTTTCACCAAAGGATTTAACAAGGAATTGGTGATAAACTCATCAAGAGGGATGAGAGTTAGCTCAATCAAATGATTATCATCAACGAAGCTCCAACTCACGCTCGACACCTCTTGTCAAGCCTTGAGTTCAATGGTCGACGACGTTGAATGATAATGGGAGCATCAATTTTTCAATTAAATCATCCCAAAGACAAGGTGATGCTCAAGAACCGTAATGTACAAGAGGTTTGAGTCTACGACTCTTTAACAGACTTTGAATCGATTAGATGGGGAGCTCTATTACGGGGCGTAAAATTCTGCCTATGCGAGGACGTGAAGTGGGTCGCTTCGGATAGCTTAGGGTTGGGCTTGATGGTTCTCGCGGAGGGTATGGGACACATGGCCGGTTGTAAAATAGTGTCTTTGTTTTTAAGCAAGGTTTTGGGTTGTGTGTGTGATATGTATCTAATTAGTTAAATAAGAATGTAATAGTTCAAGGACTTGTCTACTTATGCATTCAAACTAATTGAATTTACATACACTAAGTGGAGGTTCAAGTCGTGAGACACTTTCACAACGCATAACAACTCCTCCATTTCTCGGGTGTTGAATCTTTCTAGAAGTCGCCATGTATGGTGGGGGTATTTTTACCCAAGTGAGCGATCCCGGGCTATTTCAAGTGGTACTCTTGAAATGGCGGGGGATTATTGGAGTATTTCAAGAGTTAAGAGGCATAAAATATAAGTTATAAGCATAAGATCGACCGGAAAGGTCGAATACAAGCTTAACAAGGAAAAGGAACTCAACACGGATCGTGCTCAGTATGACGCGACCTGTGTTGACGTCCAGAGAGTACAGAAAATATGCACTGGATCAATACGGACCATGTTGATCCAATATGGGTTGTGTTGGCTACAACACGGACCGTGTTGATCTAACACGATTTGTGTTGATCACAGTCGGGATTGATTTTGAAATACCTTAATTTATGCCTCGTGTTGAAATGCATTTGGTCATGATTTTGGATGATAGTGACTGAGAAATCAGTCATGATTTCTCATCAATATCATTCAACTCAAATCCCTTGGATTGTGCCCAATGCAATTGGAAAGTTTGACCTCCTTATGACTCCAAAGGTTCTCTATAAAAGGTGGATGAATTGTTCATTCATCCACACCCTCATTCATCATCTTCTTCACTTTTAGAGAGCATTCAACACATTCTTAAGGTGTTGACTGCAGCAACTCTTTGAGTCTTTTTGAGAAATCTTGTAACTTTGCTTACAAGAAGTTAGGTTTTACCCTTGAGTCTTTTCACGGTCTAGTGAATAAGTCTTAAGGGGAGACGGGCTTCCCCTCGACTCCTAGCCACTAAGTGGTCCCCCATCTTCCGTGGTTACCTTTATTCCATCTCATTGTTAATTCTAACAGGTTTAACTAACTCCAACTGGAATAAGAGAGGGTTATTATAACTTTAATACCAATTTTAATCTTAGCCTTGAAGTTTGACGCCAATTGTGAGAGAAATTCAAACATGGAAAGAGAAAGAAAAATGGGAAACAGGCTTTTTTCAGCTGACAAACTTTAGGGTCTTTTTTCAGCCTACAAACTTTAGGGTCCAAAAAATTAAAGTTGAAATCCAAGGGTTCAGAAAATAAATACCCCTAAAGTTCGGAGTCCAAAATTCAAAAAACCCATCATTTGAGCATACCACCTTCTAATCACATCCTCTCATTCTTGTTTAGACTGCAGCTATACTTAGGTGAATTAAGTGAGAAGCAAATTAATCTTAAAAGTGTTAAATCGCTAAGTTTTATCCTCTGAACATTTACGATATAATAAATAGTTCTTAAGGAAAATGAGTTCATCAATTACTTTTAGCAATATCCAACCAAAGTAACCATTTGGTTATTAAATTATATGTCTATCTTATCATGCATAACGTAAGAAGATCAACAAATCACAAAAAGATGATGAAGATTTAAGTTGGGCAAACATTTTTTTCTCCAACAACAACTAATATTGCTTTGTTTCGCAGTTACTATGATAGTACAACGGGATATTTGTATTTTGGACCCCGAAGTATAGAGGTATTTATGTTCTTGTCCCACGATTTTCATTGTTTATTTTTTGGACCCTAAAGTTTATGGGTTGAATAAAAAAAGGACCTTAAATTTTGTAGGTTGAAAAAAAGCCGGTGTACTATTTTTCTTTTTCTTCCTATGTTTGAATTTATCTCCCAATTAGCGCCAAACTTCAGGACTAAGGTTAAAATTAATATTAAAGTTGTGATACACCTCTCTTATTCATGGCGGAACTACTTAGACCCTGAATACTTCAAGGTCTAATTAGTTCCGACATGAATAAGAGAGGTGTATTATAACTTCAATATCATGCAGTTTTGACCTTACTCCTGAAGTTTGGCGCTAATCGAGAGATAAATTCAAACATGAGAAGAAAAAGAAAAACAGTACACGAATCTTTTTTTCAACCTACAAAATTTAAGATCCTTTTTTATTCAAACCATAAACCTTAGGGTCCAAAAAATAAACAATTTAAACCATAAGACCAGAAAATAAATACCCTTATACTTCGGGGTCCAAAATACAAAAAAAACCTTAGTACAACTATCCCCCACAGTTGGGAGAAATACGCTGAGCTAAATATATAAAATAAGCAATAAAATAACACATAATAAGACAACCATAACTAGCTAGCTAGCATGCGATGCATATATGCGTGCATGCATGAATGCGAATTAACTAATTTATTAATACAGAACTTTGTAGTAATAATAAATTAATTAAATTAGAGAGATTCGGTGATGAGATCTAGAAATTCAAGGACTTGAATGAGAGGTGGCTTGAACCAATAAGATAGAGAATAATGACATATTTAACGGGGAACAAATGTCTCATTGAAAAACAAAATTGAAACTACTACATTATAAATTGTCTCTATCCCTGGAAAAGCACAGCGAAAGATCTGCTACAGTATATTTTTAATTTATTCATATGCCAGCAGGAACATCTAACGTGTTCGTCCGACTGCATGCTATTTCTCTCTCTCTTAATTTTAACTCTGTCTCTTTGTCCTCTCGATTTTATCAATACTTATCGATCAGATAGGTCACCCTCTAGATCTATTATTGCCTCCATGGCTCTATATACATGCACTCTTTAACTAAAGGGAAATTGGACGGTAATATAGCGATTTTTAGGGGTGTTGAATAGTAATATACCGACCTTCATTTTTGGACAATAATATCACTGATCTTTATAGTTTGGTGACATTAATGTACTTTCAAGGATTTTTTGGGCGGGAAACCGGTTGACGGTCTCACGTGGCAGGCGGTGCAAAAAAAACCGGTGCCATTTTTAGGTATTTTTAGGGGTGTTGAGTGTTTGTATTGGTATTTTTAGGATTAGGGGGTTAGTTTTGTTGTTAATTTTTATGGTGTAAATCCTTGAAGGTACATTAATGTCACCAAACTATAAAGGTCAGTGATATTACTGTCCAAAAGTGAATGTCGGTATATTGCTATTCAACACCCCTAAAGGTCGGTATATTACCATCCAATTTCCCTTAATTAAACATACATACTTTCAAATTAATTGTCATTTTAACTAATTTTTCTCATTAAATACTCACAAATTGTAATGAGTTACAATATAAAAAATACATCTATTATAATTATTAGGAAAATATCTTTCTAATGACGATAATTTCATATTGTAACTCATTATAATGAGTGAGTAATTAACGGTCAAAATTTAGTTAACATGACAATTAATTTATACTGGAAGTAGTAAAATATATTCCAAGGATCCGTTTTTATTTATTCATTTAACTAATTTTTCTTTTATTATGTCCTTACTAAGTTGTACTTTCTAATCAATAATTTAAAAACAGTTGATGGTATTTTTGTCAATTTGATTTATTGGTATCAAAATTTTTGTGTTACATTGATTTTGCCACTTTTTTTTCAAAGTAACAAATAAAAAGGGAGAAAAGTAGTATGAAAGTAGTTTGAGGTTACTTCAATCTCATAAAAGTGGTCATTTTAATTGATTATTTTACTTTGTAAGATTTATCAATTTATAGTCATTTTTCAACTAATTATTTTTTATTAGTTTATCTCATACAATGATAGAAAAAGTAATGAGAGAGAAAGATATTCATACAATTTACTACTAATATTTTATAACATTCCATGCAACACAACAATTAACCAACTCAATTTGTTGATTTCTAAACTTGGGCTAAATGGATAAGTATTTTGGGACTACGGTAGTTTTTCTCTTTTAGAGTAAGACCCTCTTCTTTAAGGAGATAAATAAGATATAGTGTAAGTAAAGTAGAAAATATAAATAAGGTTGAGTAAGTTTTGGTACATAAGGTAGTATAAATAGACAAGTCATGTTATGAATGTCCCAAAAACCTCTAAAAACCTCCCATGAGGTGTTACATAATTAAATGTGATGAAGGAGTTTACATGTGTTGTATTTTCTAGCTTTTACATTAGGAGATTAATTCATGCAACGTAATCTCATTCTTCACCTATAAAAGCATGGGTAGCTTTTCAACTCTACCATCCATCAAACAACAAAAAAGGATATATCCAAGACTTATTTACTATTAGGTGAGTTTCCTAATAGTTGGGAGAGAAAAATTGAGAGAAGTTAGTTTCACCAATTTTTCTAGTTTTCCACCTTTGTAATTCCTAACGAGATTGTGAGTTGAGAGTTTGAGAAATTTGTGTTGTAATCTCCAGTGGTGGATCGTATCACACCCTGTGATAGTGATCGCCTTTGTACTCCTCCCTTCTCATAGTGGATTATTTTCTGACTGCCGTCGTCCGTGGGTTTTTCTCCGGATACTTCGGTTTCCCACGTAAATCTTGGTGTTGTTATTTTTCACAGTTTTTATTTCTATTCCTAATTTTGTCGCAATCTCCATCATCTCGTTATTTGCTTCCGCTATCATTTGCAACTTACAAGTTCACCTACTCTGAATTTTCCTTTCAAGTGGTATCAGAGCACTGGTTGAGATGACTTCAGTTATGAAGAGTGAGATTCCAAAATATGATGGAGCAAGGAGTTTTACGATGTGGAGGCTGCAGATGAAGGCAGTCCTCGTATAACACGGGTTATGGGACGTGATTGAGTACCCTGACACGAAGTCTGACACATCGATGTCTGATGAAGAGTTTGCAGCACTACAGAAGGAGATTAAAGGTAGTTTAAGTGCAAGAGAGTGGAAGAAGATGGAAGATAAGGCACTGACGGATATACAGCTGTGTTTGGAGGAACACATTTAGAGAGAGGTTATGGAGATTGACCAACCGAGAGTACTCTAGGACAAACTGGAGGAGCTATATATGTCAAAGAGCCTATCCAACAAATACCGCATGATGGAAAAGCTCTACAGACTGAAAATGCCTACATGTACTTCTATGCGTGCACATCTGGCTGAATTTGATTCTATTATTACTGAGTTAGAGTCAATGGATGTGAAACATACTGATGAGGAGAAGGCTTTACATTTAGTTTTGTCCCTACCCGCGTCACATAAACAATTTAAGGAGATCATGTTGTATGGGAATCATGGTGTCCTCAAGCTTAGTGATGTCAAAGCTAGTCTGTTGTCTAAGGAGAAGATGGATAATAGCGATGACGAGGTCAGTGAGGCCTTGAATGTAAGGGGAAGAGGCAATGAACGCAAGGAAACGGGTCTAGAGGAAAGTCTAAACACCGTTCCAAATCTAGGAATTCTCACAGAAACAAGAAGTGCAATTATTGTGGCAAAAAGGGTCATGTAGAGAGTGCTTGTTGGGCTAAGGAGAGAGACCAGAAGCAGGGTAGTAAAGATAATCAGACTAAACCTGGTACCACAAACGTAGTTGAGTATGAGTCAGAAGTAAAAGGGTTTATAGCGGATGATGCCTTAGCCACTACCTCGGGTAGAGTGGCGAGAGATGAGTGGGTTCTTGATACAAGTTGTACTTACCACATGTGTCCTCATAGGGACTGGTTTGACACCTATGAAACTATTGATTCGGGTGTTGTGATTATGGGCAATGACACGGCCTGCAAGGTTGCAGGAATTGGTAGTGTCAAGATTAGAACTCATGATGGTACAGTAAGAACCTTGAAAGAGGTTTGTCATATCCCTAGCATGACTCGCAATTTGATATCTTTGGGTACTCTTGAGGCTAACGGTTGTAGGTACACTGATGAGAATGGTGTCCTGAAGGTTTGCAAGGGCGCCATGGTTCTTATGAAGGGAACAAGAAAGGGAAGTCTTTACACACTGCATGGGTCTACAGTGATAAGAACTGCAGCATCAGTTTCTTGTCTTGATGAGGCCGCCATCACAAAGTTGTGGCATATGAGACTTGGCCACATGGGAGAGAAGGGGATGTCAATACTCAGCAAAAGAGGTTGCTTCGAGGGCGCACGGATTGGCAAGTTAGAGTTTTGTGACCATGTATCTACGGGAAACAGAAGAGGGTCAGTTTTTCCAAGGCCAAGCATACCACAGCAGGGGTTCTTGACTACATTCACTCAGATTTGTGGGGACCTACTAGGATGTCATCTTTAGCAGGAAAGCGCTACATGTTGACATTCGTTGACGACTTCTCTAGGAAGACCTGGGTTTACTTCCTACGTCAAAAGAATGAGACATTCTCCTACTTCAAAAAGTTTAAGGCTTTGGTGGAGAATCAGACAGGTAGGAAAATCAAGAAGCTCATAATTGATAATGGGTTGGAGTTTTTTGATTCGAAGTTTACTGAGTTTTGCGAGGAGCATGGGATTGCTAGGCATAGAACCTTGGTTGGAAAACCTCAGCAGAATGGTGTTGCAGAGAGGATCAATAGGAAACTCCTTGAGAAAGCTCGTTGCATGTTTTCCAATGCAGGGCTTTGGAAGAGCATATCATTCTGGGCAGAGGCCATTGCCACTGCTTGCTATCTACTGAACAGATCACCTCACTCCTCTATTGACTTCCAGATTCCTTAGGAAGTTTGGTCAGGTAATCCAGTTAATTATTCGGTTTTAAGAGTATTTGGATGTCCTGTTTATGCCCATGTAAATGAGGGGAAGTTGTCTCCCAGGCAAGGTTGTTAAAATCGGGATCCTAACTCGAAACTATGGGGAAATTAGGATCGGAATTCAGCCCATGTAGGATCGTGGATCGTGTGTAAATAGTAGAATCGTATTGAGAATTTTAGACTATAAAATCGTAGGATCGTAAATCAGGATCGGGATTTTAATAACTATGCTCCCAGGGCTGTTAAATGCATGTTTCTAGGTTATGGGTCTGAGTCTAAGGGATACCGCATGTGGTGTCTAGACTTAAAGATAGTCATACAATCTACAGATGTAACCTTTAATGAAAATGCAATGTTATCTGGGATGGAATCTACTGTTACTTCTGATGGTGCAGGCAATCAAAGGAAGGATGATGAGAGAGTTGAGTTCGAGGTGGAGCAGGTTGGAGCTCAAGGTGGACCTCGAGGTGGAGCTACTAAGACTCCCAACTAGGAGCAGGTTGCTAATCCTGTTCCTGAAACAGTCCAGATTAATCAGACTGAGACTGAGACTACAGTTGATGTTCCTCGTGAAGAGGAAGTGAGATGCATAGCTAGAGATCGTCCTAGGAGGGAGATCAGGAGGCCATCTAAATATAATGATGAAGAAGATGATGCCATGATAGCTTATACATTGAATGTTGTAGAAGATACTCCTGAAGGTGCAGAGTCTTCTACCTATCAGGAGGCCATCTCCAGTCCAAGTGCCTCAAACTGGATAGGAGCAATGCAAGAGGAGATGGAAAGTTTACAAAAAAAAAAATGAAACTTGGGAGCTGTGTAAGTTGCCTAAAGGGTGACGGGCTCTTACTGCTAAATGGGTGTACAAGAAAAAAGAAGGTATCCCTGGTATTGAGAGTGCCAGGTGGAAAGCCAGATTGGTGGTTAGAGGTTGCAACTAGAGAGAAGGGACTGACTATAATGAGGTGTTCTCGCCAGTTGTGAGGCATACGTCGATTCACACCTTGCTTGCCTTCGTTGCTCTATTTGACTTGGAGTTGGAGCAACTTGATGTGAAGACAACTTTCCTCCATGGCGAGTTGGAGGAGGAAATCTACATGAGGTAACTAGAGGGTTTCACTGTCCCTCGTAAAGAGGAAAAAGTGTGCAGATTGAGAAAGTCCTTGTATGGACTAAAACAAGCACCTAGGTAGTGGTATAAAAGGTTTGATACCTTTATGGTAGGACAAGGGTACATAAGGAGTCAGTATGACAACTGTGTGTACTTCTGGCAGTTTGAGAATGAGTCCTTTATTTACTTACTGTTGTATGTTGATGACATGTTGATTGCATCCAGGGACATGTCTTTGATCAGGAAGTTGAAATCTCAACTCAGCCAGGAGTTTGAGATGAAGGACCTCGGGGCAGTAAAGAAGATTTTGGGTATGGAGATACAGAGAGATAGAAAGGAAGGGAAGCTGTTCCTGTCTCAAAAAAGGTATCTTGAGAAAGTGTTGGACAGATTCAACATGAGAAACTGTAAGGCAGTTTCAATGCCATTAGTTGCTCATTTCAAGTTGTCTGGTGAGTTATGTCCTAAGTCTGATTTAGAGATGGAAAAGATGTCTAATGTTCCATATGCTAGTGCAATTGGTAGTTTGATGTATGCTATGGTTTGCACTAGACCTGAACTGTCCCATGTAGTTAGTGTGGTGAGTAGATACATGCAAAATCCAGGAAAGGAGCATTGGGAAGGGGTGAAGTGGATCCTTCGTTATGTGAAGGGTACGTTGGAGAAGGGCATCTTATATGATAGAGGCAGTGTGGCACTTGATGTTGCTGGTTTTGTGGATGCTGACTATGGTGGAGATTTGGATAGGAGACACTCAATTTCAGGGTATATGTTCACTTTATGTGGAAGTGCAGTATCCTGGAAGGCTTCACTTCAGTCTATTGCAGCCTTGTCTACTACTGAGGTTGAATATATTGCTGCTAATGAGGGAGTGAAGGAGGCTATTTGGTTGAGGGGTTTGGTCATAAAGCTTGGTGTGCCACAGGGTGAGACTGTGGTTTATTCAGATAGTCAGAGTACTATACATTTGGCCAAGAATGACGCTTACCATTCGAAGACCAAACATATTAGTGTCAGGTATCACTTTATCAGAGATATAATTGCTGCAGGTGAGATTGTTGTGAAGAAAATTCATACAGTTGAGAATCTCGCAGATATGTTAACCAAGCCTCTATCTATTGCTAAGTTAGAGCATTGCTTGGACTTAGTAGGAGTTTGCAGTATATGAGAGCCCTTCGGGGCTACGCCCTGCGGAGGGGCGTGTTGGCGACGGTGGTCAAGGTACTTATTTGGATTATGGGATTGGATGTTTTGGTCCAAGGTGAAGATTGTTATGAATGTCCCAAAAACCTCTAAAAACCTCCCATGAGGTGTTACATATATAATTAAATGTGATGAGGGAGTTTACATGCATTGTGTTTTCTAGCTTTTACATTAGGAGATTAATTCATGCAACGTAATCTCATTCTTCACCTATAAAAGCATGGGTAGCTTTTCAACTCTACCATCCATCAAACAACAAAAAAGGATATATCCAAGACTTATTTACTATTAGGTGAGTTTCCTAATAGTTGGGAGAGAAAAATTGAGAGAAGTTACTTTCACCAATTTTTCTAGTTTTCCACCTTTGTAATTCCTAACGAGATTGTGAGTTGAGAGTTTGAGAGATTTGTGTTGTAACCTTCAGTGCAAGATCGTATCACATCCTGTGATAATGATCGCCTTTGTACTCCTCCCTTCTCATAGTGGATTATTTTCTGGTTGCCGCCGTCCGTGGGTTTTTCTCCGAGTACTTCGGTTTCCCACGTAAATCTTGGTGTTGTTATTTTTCACAGTTTTTATTTCCGTTCCTAATTTTGTCGCAATCTCCATCATCTCGCTATTTGCTTTCGCTATCATTTGCAACTTGCAAGTTCACCTACTCTGAATTTTCCTTTCAAGTCACATTAGTGACATCACTTAAATATATGAATTTGTTAGAACCCCTCAAGGATCTTGGCAGACCAGGCGCAAGGACCTCAGCAGACCCAAGCTCAAGGACCTTGGTGGCTGAAACGGTTTTTAATGAAAGTCAAAATTCGGATATTATTGGAAAATAGTCTTGATATCTTAGACTGATACTTTTCTGATTTCCTTGACAGATTTGTTACCTCCTTTCATGAAATCAAAATCAATATCTAAATCTAATAATATGCTTACTAATTATTGGCATATCTCTCTTGGAAGGTATCAAACCATTTAAGGAATGATTGATTGTTGTAATTCTAGCAAGTATCACATGACTACTTTCTCTTCCAGCAAAAAAATCAATCATAAACCGATTTTGTGAAGATCTTCAACAATATCTTGCCAATTGAAGGCTCCTTTCAAAGCCTTACAAGTCCAACATTTACCTCACTCTTTGGGTATAAAAAGAAGACGAATATAGAGAAGAAAAGTGAGGGAAACACTCGACTCTACAAGAGAGACGCATTGTAATTCCACATCCTTTAGTCTCTTGTATCATAAGGTCCTTGGTGTAAACAAAAAAATCTTGTAATGGGATTTGTAATTAAGTGAGTTGGGAAATTCACTTGGGTAGCTAAGTACTGTTAATGCTTAGTGAGTTATAGATCAAGGGTGTTGCCTTGATTGAGTTGTAGATCAAGAAGGACGTGCCCTCTTGATTGAGCTTTTTGTAAGCTTGCCTAGGAGGTACTCAAGGAAGCCGGGATTGAGGATGTAGTTGTACTTCTTAAGTGAACAAGAAGTTGAAGTGGTAAGGGCGGAGCCAAAACATATTATTAGGGTGGGTCATTTTTATATAAGAAAAATAGGGAAAGGAGGGAAGAGAAACAGATTTGGAAAAATAATTGAGCAAAAACCAAAAACAATGTTTAGGAGAGGTATTGAACCTTAGACATCATGCTTAAATCGATATGTTATAACAAATACTCGATCTACAAATATTTGACTAGATCTTCAGGCAAATAATAAGATTTTGACTATCATGGGGAGGGCCATGGCCCTGGCCAGCCCCCCCCTAAGGCTACGCCCCTGGAAGTGGTTCGAAAGTCTAAGTGAAGAGAAGATTAGGTCCGGTGACGTATCCCTATTGGAAGGGCGAACATAGGCTAAATTCCCGTGTATTATCTTCTTTTATTTTCGACATTTACATTTCGTTTTTATACTTTATCCTTGGCTATGCCAAAGACCTTGACTGACTTGTGTGTTAAATTTTGTAGCATTGACTTAGTTTTAGCCAACCACCTCAATCAACCCCCTTCAAGGGTTTTTTCAGAATCTTTAAATATATATTTTACTACTTACAATAATTGAACTCCTAAAATATTTCACGAAAATCAGTCGCATTATTTATTAAATATTAATTTTTTAAATATATATTATGTAAGATATTTTAGATAATTTAAATAAAATAAATAATAGGTATACTAATTAATAGCACTTAGTTGCCTCTTAAAAAAAACAAGACACAATGTTTCATATCCAAAATAATGTTGTTATGCAAATTTTCAAATTTAACTTTACTTATTTAACATAAAGCGATATTAAGAGCAGATGTAACAATCAAAAAGTTGTCTTGGAACCTGTGTAAAATTGTGTCATTCCTTTGCAACAAGAAATGTGAAAAGTGGGAATGAGTTTTGGAAACTTTGAAGAGTTCCATGAATGAAGATCATGTCATCTTTTTCAAACATATTTTTAGGCTAATATAGGTCCACTAATAAAAGGAATGTGAAAAGTGGGAATGAGTTTTGGGAACTTTGAAGAGTTCCACGAATGAAGGTCATGTCATCTTTTTCTAATATATTTTTAGGCTAATATAGGTCCACTAATAATAAAATTAAAAGAAAAAGATGGAAATTTAGTAATAGTTCAAGTATGAGAAGTTGTTGGGTCATGTTATCATTTGTTATTTGAGTCTTAACCTAAAATTCGTTATTAATGCTTTTTCTTAACTACTAATAGAGTTTTATTATTTTTTTAAAAAATAAAGTATTTATGTAGTAGAATTTTATACTCATCCATCTCATATCCATCCATAACAAAATTGTTGTAAATAGTTATATATTTTTAGGTCCTTTATATTTTTAAGTCTTTTATTTTTATATTTTAGTTTTATCTATGTGCGAGTCCTTGGTCTTTTAAGTCCTTTTAAAATCATTAATTTTAATTAATATATTGTAAGTTGTTTATATTTAAGTTATGTGATTGTATGTCATCGATTTTAATTTAATATATTTATAATTTTATCTACAAGTGAGTACTATTATAAATGATTGTGTTGCTTTTAATTTCATATTGCAAAATATTTTTAAAATTGATCATATTTTAAAAAATAATTACTATACATTTTTAAATATTTATCATTAATAATGATTAAATAAAACTTAAAAAATACAAACATAAACGAGTATATAATTAAAATAAAATGAGTTCCAAAAAAAAATATTTTAAGTTGAAAAAATAGGAATAAGTTCCTATTATTGTAGAACAAATGGAATGGTGTTCCAAAAATTAGGAATTATGAGTGATGTGGAAAGGGTTGACCTCTACTAACTTCAAAAACATGGAATACTATTACATTTGCTCTAATATGATTATGTAAATTGCGTCACTTGAGATAAGAATTTATTGTTACTTGTACAATTTTAGCCAATTCATGAAAAGGAGTATGGTCTTCAATACCATTGAGCAAAATTTAGATTGTTAGCAAATTTGTCGAGTCTGTCACCATATTTTATCCTAATCTTTATCCTAATTATTTATTTCTATAGGATGAGAGAGATTGGGATCATATATGGTGGTCTACTTCTTGAGCCTTTCGAACTTCCTCCTTGATGTCAAACTCGATGGTGGACGCTGCGTGTAAAGTGGCAGAGCTCACCACCTGTAGTTCCATCCTCTCCATTTCTTGCTAAATCATTGCCAACATTAACCTTCCTTTTGGAATCCAGGTTTGGCGGCTTTCTGCGTTGGCAACCACATCTTCCTTTACATGATGGTATTGAATGTCTAGGTCATAATCTTTCAGAAGTTCCAACCATCGTCTTTGTCTGAGGTTTAGCTCCTTTTGTGTAAAAATATACTTGAGACTCTTGTGGTCTATGTATATTTTGCTCCAGCTTCCATACAAATATATTGCACTCATCTCTAGGTCATGTGTGGAGTAGTTCTGCTCATAAGGTTTAATTGTCATGATGAATAGGCATAACCTTCCCTCATTGCATAAGTACGCATGCAACCCTTGAAGCATCGCTAAAGACGTCGAACTCTTTTGTGGTATCCGGTAGAGTCATGATGGAGGCCTTGGTGAGTCTACCTTTAAGCGTATTGAATGCTTCCTAACCTTCCTGAGTCCACACATAGGGGTACAAGTTCTTCAAGAGTCGGGTTAGTGGTCGGGATATTCTGGAGAAGTTTTCCACAAATCTTCGTTAATCCCGTAAGTCCTAGGAAGCTTCAGAGCTCACTAATGTTCTTGGGTGGCTGCTACTCTATTACGACTTCGATCTTTCGAGGGTCCATAACTATCAATTCTTCACTTATGATGTGCCCTTAGAAGGAGACCTTTGTTAACCAAAACTCACATTTGGAAAACTTAGCATATAGCTTCTATTCCTTGAGGGTTTATAGGATAATTCTTAGGTGGTCAACATGGTCTTCTTCATCTTTAGAATAAACCGGGATGTCATCGTTGAAGACCACTATAAATTTGTCTAGGTACTTCCGAAAAACTCGACTCATCAAGTCCATGAAGGCAGCCGGCGCATTGGTTAATCAAAATGGCATGACCAAAAACTCATAATTAATGACCATATCTAGTGCAAATCATTGTCTTTGGAGTGTCTTTGTCTATGATTGTCTGCTGATGGTGCCTTGATTAAAGATCTATTTTTGAGAAGATCCGAGCTCCTTTCGGTTGGTCGAATAGGCCATCTATCCATAGGAGAGGGTATTTATTCTTAATTGTCACCTTGTTAAGCTCACGATAATCAATGCATAATCACATACTCCAATCCTTCTTCCTTACAAACAACATTGGGGCTCCCCATGGCGATACTCTAAGACGGATGTAACCTTTAGCGAGGTGTTCATTTAATTGTGTCTTGAGTTTTGCTAGCTCTAGTGGAGCCATCCTGTAACTAAGTTGATCCTCAAGTCTACCTCTCACCAGGGGAAATTCTCTCACCAATGATATCTGATACATAGAGTCCTTAATCTCAAGTTTTTCTTCTAGAAACCATAAGTATCCCCGGGTTTCTCCGCTAGTGATACATCCTATGTTAGGCCCTACACTAGGTCGATTGCCTAGTACATAGATGTGATTCCCATTGGGGTCGACCAAACTGACTCGGTATTTACGACAATCAATTTGGGTGTGGTGTCGGTGCAGCCAGTCAATTCCCAAGATAAGGTCATATTTGGCCAATTCAAATTCAACTAAGTTTATCGGAAATTCCTTTTTCCTAATCTTCAAGGGGTTCCCAATGTAAGCCTGTTGGCAATGCACAAGTTGGCCATCAGGCATTCCGACCGTGAGTATCACCGTTCTTTCATAAGGTCTGACCCCTATATGAGGGATGACACGGGGCGTAATGAAGGAATGGGATGCACCTGTGTCAAATAGTGCATAAAGTAATGTAGAGTCTATCTTTAGTTGACTAGTAATGACCATACCTGCTTCTACAGTGATGGGGTTGGTGGTCATGTAGAGCCGCCCCAATTTTCTAGAGGCCTTCCTAGGATTTACAACCATCTTCCCATTCGAGGGCTTGTCTCGGTGTGGGTACTCTCACACAAAGTGCCCTTTTTCTCTGCATCTGAAACACTGATTCATCCCCATTCTGCAATCCCTGACCAGATGACCCATTATTCCGCATTTATGGCACCCTATGGGTGCCTTTGATCCTTGAAAACGGTTAAGGGGTCTGTCCCGCATTGACTTGCCCCGTTCCCGGCCCTTGCTGGGTCCTACCCATCTTTTCCTAGGGGCTAGTTCTTTGGCTAATCTTAGCTTCATCTTTACCCTTTCGATTTTTGTTGCTCGGTTATACAATTTTTGCAAATGGCATACTCTTGTGAGGCCAAGGCCCTTCAAATATATGGGGCTAACCCGTCAATGAAGCGTTGCAATTTGAATCTCTAGATTGTTATGAATGTAGTCCTTGGCAAGGCGAGCCAATTCATTGAATTTATTCATGTACTACATGACGCTCAGCTCGCGCTGCTTAAGGGATTCAAATTCATTTTGCTTGATACGTCGCAAGTGAACGAGGTAGAATTTTGCACGAAGTTCATCCAAAAAGAGTTCGCATGTCCATCTGGCTGGGCCACATCACTCCTTGACTGTCCCCCATCATAGGTCAACCTCGCCTTCTAAGTAAAAGGGGCGATCGTGACCTATTTCATCTCCATCACATCGAGGACCTCAAAGATCTTTTCTAAGTGCCTGATCCACTCCTTGAGGATCAATGAGTAATTTTCTCCCTTGTATAGTCTCACCCAATGTTTGGCTACTCGTTACATCAACCTCCTAGTCAATTCTTCTTTTGGAGTGGCTGTTTGGGCCTTTACAACCATCTTTTGTACCAACTTTCCTAATAGATGCATGGGTTCTTTCTCTTGGCGAACTTGAGCTTGGTGAGAGGGAGGGTGGTCTGGGCTTAACGAGTCACATGATTGTCCTTGATCCTCGGGGTTGATCATTCTTCATCTAATGGTTTAGATTATTTAATTCAGGCAAGATCTCACTTGAGTGGACATTCTTTTTAGTGATTGACTTTCCTCATTTACTAGAAAATAAAAGTTTCAACACTATTACATCTCCCAAGGTTACATCATGGCTACTTGTAAATAGGTGTGGTTGGATCTTCTTACGACAATTCCTACTCCCCTCATAGGGGTCCTCTTACCAATTATAGAAAGGAAAATGAAAGTGATTACATATGAGGTTAGCGGGACTAAGCTCCCATCATATTACAATAAAACTTGATCATCGATCACAATGCTTGCATTCTCGACCCCCCTCTTCTCCACTACTCCTTATGCTCTTGATATGTGGAAAGAGGGGCTTCCCGTGCGTCGTCCTCGGTGCTGCCTCATGGTCCCTTGTAACGTTCTTCTACCTTTGCTAGCCCTAGGGTGAGCGGTAGGAGCAGGAGGATAAGGATAGTAGTAAGGGTAAGGAGTGTAGGGTGGAGCTACCATGGGAGGGCCGAGGGTACTATAGGATATGAGGGAGGGTACTGCATGGGGGTACAAGCACCATTTGCAATGTCCATCCTAGGCGGGGTGCCATCGATTGTAGTTTGGGCAGTGCGGTTGTGATGATGGCCAGGGAATTTATGGTTTGTCATTAGCGATGGGATGCTTGCCGTTGTAGGTGAAGGGATCTCTAAGGCTAGGAGAGGGAGGTTTAACGGTGGGGAGGTGGGTTCTAGCAAAGTTATTGCCTCGAGGGCTTGCTTTCCCTACACTGAGGAGCTCTCCCCAAGGTCACTCCTTCCCCCAAGGGTGAAGAATCTATCCAAGGGATTGGCGGTACTCTCATGATAGAATCCAACCAGCGGTCCCAGGTCATTTTTCATTTGTAGTCCCCCCCTCTATAGTCGCAGGGAAGGCCTCCATCACCGAAGTATCATTGATCCCAATGTAATGACACATATCTCGAAGTGTGAGCTCATGTGTCACACATTTCCATGACCCAACCTGCACATCGAAGCATGTTATGTGGTTGACTGGGCTTTCTGATGTGATAAAGTCATGGTATTTGATCTTAAAGAACCACCAAGGGTAGGAATCGGGCAGATTATGTAGAAGGACTTGAGTCCCTACAAGTCCTGAAACGTAGAGGGGTTGTGTTGTCATGCCTAAAGGAGTCCACCATGCTCATAAAGAGCCCAACGATGAACTTGTCCATCAACTCCCTTTCCTCCTTAGTCATGGTGTAAGGGTCCATCTATACAATCATATTACACAAGATTAACAACATGAGCAATTATACAATTTTCTTAGTATATAGTCCTTCATTCAAGTAGACTTTCCTGAAGTTGAAGCGAAGGTGGCTGGTGGGGCGTTTGGGCCGAGGAACTCAGGATCTAATGCTAAAAACTATAATAACCTTAAGTCCCATTTTTTTTTTAATTTTATCATTCTAGTTATTGTTACCGATATTATGACCAACTCCAACATATACGGGTCTTCCTCGAGCATAAAGAATGACACATCTGAGCCATCACATCTGACATGCTTTTAAGCCAAGTCTCTTGTTCAACTTGTAGCTTGGCTTTCCCTGGGCTGGCGGGGGCTACTTCCTTTCTGGACACTTCTGAGACCGCGACTCCCATATTTAATCTGACAAACTTATGTTCTAATTTCTCAAAATGGGACAGATTCTTGCTCGAGGTCGTAGGGGTGACTTTCTGCGTAACTAATTCACAGCCTAGGGTACTAAGGACGTAGGCTCAGAGCGGTGCTAAGTTGGAGAAGGGGGAGGAAAAAAGGGAGTTCGGGGAAGGGGATGTTGTTGGCTTTCCTTCACCCATTCATGCCACTATTACAACTACATGAGTTCTCAACCAAAGACTAAAATACAACACTTAATAATAATAAATTAATAGGAAATCTCATGTCGAGTTCCATGGTCATTCCCTTTTTCTCACGAACCAATCATCCCCACTTGCCAAGGTTCCGC
This sequence comes from Portulaca oleracea, assembly GCA_029582165.1. Taxonomy (NCBI): domain Eukaryota; kingdom Viridiplantae; phylum Streptophyta; class Magnoliopsida; order Caryophyllales; family Portulacaceae; genus Portulaca; species Portulaca oleracea. Next base: position 31,966,346 of record CM055889.1, on the reverse strand, counting down.
TTCATTCTCCCAGTCGGTCGCATTCAGGTTCGGTATCTATCATTGAACACATACGCATTAGCTTAAGCTAAGTATAGAGAATCCTATTATAGAGGATGAGTATTAAAACTTCTTTTGTTCTCAATGCTTGTTCAACGTAATTCCCTTTTTTGACTGATTAGTTTCACCCTTAAATGATTTCATAATCGTTCATAATCATGTATGATCATTCATAACCATTCGTAATCATTCATAATCATTCATTGTTCACATGTGCACCTCATCATAGCTAATGCTTGGCCAGGGTATTAGCTAACATTCATCATATTATCCATGAGTCATCATTATCTTGTTCTAATGTGATCATTTATGGGCTTTAATTAATGACATAATGTCCTCAGGCATGAATGCAACATACGTGACTTTCGAATCATGTTCTTGAGCCCCTAGGTTTTAAAAGGGTAGAAAGGAGGGCATAAATTTCATACCTTGTTGTCTCAGTTTTCCTACATCAACACAAGTTTTATGATCATTATTCTATAACTCAAGAAGGGCAATGGCTTAGTTTAGGTAGTTCGTAATAAAAAATTCACAATTAATTCATTTCTTAAGCTTTTGAGGTCATTCAAATTGGAGTTCCTAAATTTTGCCATATTTATGACCATGTCTTTGGATATATTCGAACATGCATGCATCAATACATAATTTAGCAAAACCATTCTGAGGTCATCACTGTTCATGTGCAGAATTCTAGTATAAAGGATCATAATAAAAAAATTCATAATAATTTCATTTCTTGAGCTTTTGAGGTGATTCAAGTTGAAGAAGATCCTAAATTTAGTCTAGTTTACGACCATACTTTTATAAAAATTCGAACATGCGCGCATCAATACAGAATTAATGAGCAAAATCATTCTGAGGTCGTCACTATTCGATCATATGTATATTTTCAGTTTAAAGGGTCATAATAAAAAATTCATAATAAATTCATTTCTTAAGCTTTTGAGGTGATTTAAGTTGGAGAAGTTCCTAAATTTAGTACCATATTTTTAGATAAGTTCAACCATACTTACATCACTATAGAATTCAGCAAGAACATTCTATGGTCGTCATTGCTCAGATGCAGAATTTCAGTTTAAAGGGTCGTAATAAAAAAATTCATAATAAATTCATTTCTTAAGCTTTTGAGGTGATTTAAGTTGGAGAAGATTCTAAATTTTGTCTAAACATACTTTTAGATAAATTCTAACATGCATGCATCAATATAAAATTTAGCAAAAGTATTATGAGGTCGTTATTGTTCATGTGTTGAATTCTAATTTAATGGGTCATAATAAAAAATTCGTAATGAATTCACTTCTTAAGCTTTTGAGGTGATTCCAATTGGAGAAATTTCTAAATTTAGTGCTTGTTTGGCCTAACTTTTGAGAGTGTTTTTGGAGTTAAAGAGCACAAACTGGGCCAAACAGTGCTTTTTTAGAAGCTAATAATTGTTTTTCAAAAATAGTTTTAGCCAAAAATAACTCCAAAAGCAGAAGCAATAAATTGTTGTTTGTGCTTTCTACAAACTAATCACCACTCAATCTATGAGATTCTTTATTAATTAGTTTCCATAATTTCAAATAAATATTCTGATTCTTATAAAGATAACATTTTAATATTTTAATATTATAGTAGAACCTTTAATATTATGTTGGATATTTTTATTATCTAATTCATTTATAAATATAGTATTTAGTAAAATTTTGATATATAAATATTTAATTTAAAGAATTGTATAGTTAAATAGGACCATATATAGTTATAATAATAATTATTATAACTATAACTATAACTATACAATTATGATTATAGTTAAACTAAAATTTGATAATCTGTTTAAAAATTAATAAAAAGAGAAAAATGTAAATAATCGTATGATAATTTTACTCCAGAAAAATACATGATAATTTTTAAAATTTAGGCTAAACAATTAATTTAGTAAAAGCACTATATCATACGTTAGGGAAAACACTTTAATTTAATAAAATCACTTATGTTATAAGTTAGGCCAAACACTTCAAAATTTCTCCAAAAATAGCTTTTATAAAAACTATTTATAAAAAGTAAAAATATTATTTTAGAAATTAGGCCAAACAGGCACTTAGTCTCGTTTATGACCATATTTTTAGTTAAATTCAAACATGCATGCATCAATAAAGAATTTAGCAAGAACATTTTGTGGTTGTCACTGTTCACATGCAGAATTTCAATCTAAAAGGTCATAATAAAAAAATTCATAAAAATTCGTTTATTAAGCTTTTGAGGTGATTCAAGTTGGAGAAGTTTCTAATTTTGTCTAACTTATGACCATATTTTTATATAAACTCGGACATGCATGCATCAAAACAGAATTTAGCAAGAACATTATGTGGTCAGAAACCCTAATCGAGGGTTTGGTTTGATAGTTGTCTTCTTAATCAAGTTTCTACTTCTTCAACCAAGATTGTTACCTTGCTTTCTAAGTGTGTGATGTGCTTAGGATGATGTATTGGACAAGTAGTTGAAGAGTTCGAGTAATGCTAGGCTTGATATATATATATGATTCCTCCTTGATGAACTTCTAACTTGAACTTCTTGGTTATATGGGTGTGATGTGCTTAGGATGATGTATTGGACAAGTAGTTGAAGAGTTTGAGTAATGCTAGGCTTGATATATATATGATTCCTCCTTGATGAGCTTCTAACTTGAACTTCTTGGTTATATGAGAATAGAAGTGGTGATGCTTCAATGGTGCTTGTATTTTGCACTAGGTGTTGTGATTTCTAGTGAGAAGGATTAAGGATGGGACTAGAGAGTGAAAAAGAGAGAGAGAGAGAGAGAGAGAAGCTAAGAATGAGAGGGAGAGTGGGGATGATGGGAGTGTGAAGGTCCCCTTTGAATTTTATAAGCACACACTATACCCTATCCCTCATAATATTATTTACATGGTGTAAATTGATGTAACAAATTGAGCACGGTGGGGCTTAAGAGACCAACATTCCCTCCCCACTCCTTGGAATAATGTCTTGGAATGAAGGGTACATTGGTTAGTCTTGTGATGCTCCCACCATGTGTGATTTTGCAAGCAAGCTTAAGTGGTTAGGGGGTGTTGGAGGTCCAAGGTTTGAGGCCCTCATTCACCATTTCGACCTTTCTTATTTGTTTATAGGGGTTACTATGTCGTTAAGGATTAGGGGTTATAACATTTGATGATTTGGTTGCTAATTAAACATAGAGGTCTCGGCATGATTAGGGCTTGCGGATCTAAGCTGAGTTATGGTTTATTCTAATTAGATTGGGAGTTTTTTTTAATGTTTTATTCACTACTAGGGTGGGATGACAATCGTTATAGTCAAACACATCTCCAATTTATCAATATAAACTCTGATCGGGAATTGGAAGACTGAAAAGATTAAGGGTCCGTTTGGACCTTGGAAAATAGCATGGAAAAAAATTACTTTGGAAAATGAGAATCTTTCCATTGTTTAGATTGAAGAAAAAAGAATGGAAAATAAATAGTTGGAAAATTGCATGGAAAATTTGGAGTAACAATGAATAAAAAATTTTCCCTTCAAAAATGAAAGGAAAATTGGGAGAAAAATTTTGGATCAAAGCCAACCTTTCTTTTCATCCTCTCTCTAACTCATCTCTCTCTCTCTCTCTCTTCTTTCGTCTCTCTCTCTCTAACTCTCTTTTTTTCCTCTCTCTCTCTCTCTCTCTAACTTTCTTTTCTCTCTCTCTAACTTTCTTCTCTCTCTATCTCTCTAACTCTCCTCTCTCTCTCTCTCTCTCTCCTCTCTTCTCTCTTTCTCTTTCTCTAAGTATCTTCTCTCTCTCTCTCTAACTCTCTTCCCTCTTTCTCTCGCACACTCTCGCTTCTTTCTCTCTAAGTCTCTTCTCTTTCTTCTCTCTCGCTCTCTCTCTAACTCTCTTCTCTCTCTCTCTCTCTCTCTCTCTCTCTCTCTCTCTCTCTCTCTAACTCTCTTCTCTCTCTCTCTCTCTCTTTCTCTGACTCTCTTTTCTCTCTCTCGGTCGCTCTCTTTCTCACTCTCTCTCTCTCTCTCACTCTCTCTCTCTCTCTAACTCTCTTTTCTCTCTCTCGGTCGCTCTCTCTCTTTCTCTAAATCTCTTCTCTCTCTCTCTCTCTCTCTCTCTCTAACTCTCTTTTCTCTCTCTTGGTCTCTCTCTCTCTCTCTCTCTCTCTCTCTCTCTCTCTCTCCCCCTCCTCCAAATCACGTCATATAATCTAGAAAAATGAAGCTTGACATTTAAAAGTTTCATGCAATTTTTTTTTTCCATATATTTTTCTTCAAACCAAACAAGGAAAAGAAAGTTGAATAGAAAATAAATTTTTTCCTTCAAAATTTACTTAAACCAAACAAGAGAAAGAAATTTACTTTACCCCCAAAATTTTTTCCTCCTAATTTTTTTTCCATGAGATTTTTTTTTCATCCTGTTTTCTTAGGTCCAAACGGACCCTAAGGCCAATTTGTTAGGTGAGAGACATGGGAATGAGAGAAAGGAAAATTTTGAGATCTCGGATTAAGAAGACTTCATTAGACCTTCCAATTTTCTTGTAGTAGTGGCTCCACATATCTTACCAATTGAATGTTAGAAAATAATGTTTTAAAAAATACATCTAACTTACTTTAGGTAGGAAAAACTTCTCTTAGCCAAAACAAGAAACCATAGAAATTGAATTGAAAAACCAAACCCCCTTTGAGGCTAGGAGCCTTTCTTTTGTACATCTTGATCATTATCTTTTTTTTTTTTTTTTTAAAGCCTTTACTTAGGAGAAGGAGTTGTTGGCTGCATCTAACCGAGCCACAATCAAACCAATATGATTTCCCATACATACCTAGTCGAGAGGCCTAGTTGCCAATATCTTGTGAAAAAAAAGAGAAGCTTAACTAGTTCATTGGATGCATCACTATTTTCTTTAATCTTTTATTACCATTTTGTACCAAACAATTTTCAAAGAGCTCTTTGGAGTTTGGGAGTATGTTTGAGGGAGTATGCTAGTTTAAGGGAGTTTAACGAGAGAGATTGAGGGTTTCTGTGAGTTAGAGAGCGTGAACGACGCTGACAAAAAAGATCCATAGTGATACTTCCCTCATTATTTTCCAGGGATATTAAATATCATACAAATTATCAAAGAAAATTAATACCTCTTAAAAAATGCCTTCGCTATTTCTTGAATATTTAACAGTGCATCAATATTTGATTAGTTCAATAACACTAGATTTTGTTAGAAATAAAAGTATCGAATATCAAACGTTTAGTTTTAAAAGATGCATTCTCCATATACTAAAGGAAACATAAAAATATATTGTTCTAAGCAACTTATTAAACCCAGATATTTTATATTTTAAGATATAACTATTAACTTTAAAATGTTATAAAATAAATTACTTTATTTATTTTATTACTGTAAAATTATAAAACAAATCTAAATAAATACTCCGATATTAATCAACTCAACCAAAGTACCAATCTATTTTTACCAAAATATTTGTAAGTTTTAATCTAGCTATTAACAACTCATTGTATTAATACCGTTTGGTTTCTTTAAATTTAGATTTCAAATAAACAATAATTAAATAATTGTTTCTAATATTTTTGTAATTATCATTTATAAAAGGAGCTTTTATTTCAATTACTCCGATATTAATCAACTCAACCAAAGTACCAATCTATTTTTACCAAAATATTTGTAAGTTTTAATCTAGCTATTAACAACTCACAAACTTATTAAAGTGTACAAAGCTAAAGACTAAATTTGTTTCATATCTCTGTATTTTGAAAAAATTAGTAAAATCCATGGAAACATATATTTGGTAAATTGTGTAGAGCCCAAATTATTATTTTGGTGGGATGAATTTTGGAAAGTCAAAATTGTACTTGATGGGCAAGCTTCATATAGTATTTAAGATTCTTCCGAGATTGTATTCATTAAGGAAAGCTATTATATATAGTTGAAGATATTATATTGTTACCTATTGTGATGAGCCAATCACATAGAGGTTGATGGATCACAATAGGAATATAATGTTACTTTGGAATATAGTATCAAATTATTAGGAAACACATGTTTTTTAAAGGTTAATATTATTATTAGCCCCAGTATTATGTTGTAGTCTTGACTATGAATATGACCTAGGTGTTAGGTTTATTTGTATCGCACTTTAGAGTGTTTTATATGACCACAAGAGATTAATATGTAATTTCTATGTTCTTGAGGGACTTTTGTGAGGCTCAGGTGTGAGTGTTGTGTCTCACACGTAGTAACTCTAGGAAGGTTGTGAGAGATTATTGAGGTCTGAGAATCTCTGAAACACTATTGTAATCCTCTGATAGTGCATCATCCGTGGTTTTTTCCCGGTTGGGTTTTTCCATGTTAATTTCGTGTGTTGAATTTTATTTATTTTTCACTCTATTTATTGTTTATTTGCTAACAACGCCTTGAGAATCCTAACAACTGGTGTCAGAGCTTTGGTTGGAGCGTTGTTGATTTGCAGACTGAGAGGCAATGACGGGCACATTTGTGAAGATTTTGGAGTTCGATGCGAAAGACTACTCATGGTGGACGATGCATGTTGAAGATGTGTTCCACCAGCAAAAGTTACATCTTACGATGGGTGAAAAGCCAGAACAGATGAAACCGAAGGATTGGGAAGATCTTGATGGTCAGACAATCAGTACGGTGAGGCCCACATTAGCTCAAAACGTGGCTTTCAATGTCAAAGATCAGAAATAATGAAAGGTATGAAGGTATGCTAGAGGCCTTGCAAAACATATATGAGAAACCTTCGGCAACGAACAAGGTATATGTGTGCGTCGTTAGTTTGAGTTTAAGATTCACGAGTCTAGTGATACAAATGATAGTATGAATGAGTTGAATATGATATTATCAAAATTAACCTCTCTGGGATTTAGTTTTAACGATGAGATAAATGCTAATATACTGTTGGCTTCCCTACCTATGTCTTGGGTTAATTTTGTTATTTATGTAACATCTTCGACTAAGAAGGATGAGAAACTTAAGTTTGAGGAAATTAGAGACTCTGTCCTGAATAAAAGTATTCGTAGGAAACATTCAAGTGTGTCTGAGTCTTCGGAGAATGCTTTGGCTATCAGGGGTAGGAGGAACAGTGGGAGCTCGATTCGGGGTCAATCTAAATCTAGTCGTCGAAACAAGGAGCACGTGTTGTGTTGGAACTGTGGTGATAGAGGTCATTTCCATAGGGATTATCCTAAGCCCAAGAAGAGCAGTTATAATGACCATGACTCGGGAAATTCTGCTTAGGATTTGGATGATGCCCTAACTGTTAGTGTTGACCAGTCGGAAAAGAGTAGGGTGATATATTCGGGTACGTTGTTTCACTCTTTATCTAGCAGGGAGGCCTTTAGTAATTTTGTGAGTGGGAGTTTGGCATGGTTAGCCTTGCAAACGATCACAACTTGAAGGTGCTAGGAAGAGGTGATGTGAACATTAAAACTTCTAAGGGTAGGACTTGGAGGTTGAGGAATGTTTGGTATATCCCGGGTCTGACCAAGAATCTTGTATTTGTGCATCAACTGGATGATGTAGGGTCCACCATGAGATTTGGGGATGGTCATTGGAAGGTTACGAAGGGATCTCTGATAATTACAAATGGTAGGAAGGAGGGGAAGCTATATACTACCATTCATAATTCTAACAGGCATGTTCATGCTCATCAAAGGCATGTTAGTTTCAGTAAGGAGAGAAGGGTACCAGAAACGAGGAGGTTTCCGGTCGAGGCTACGAGAATGAATGGTCAGCCAGAGAATGCATAGTCAGCCGGAGAATGCATCCAACCTGCACGGGAATTCAACAAGTTCAACACGAGGTAAAATTCCCCTAACTTGTTGACGAGGATGCGTATGTCGAAGTTTGCAGGTGCGTGATCAGTTCATGTGGGAGCCTGTTACTAAAATAAGAGTTAACGGGAGGTCAACTGAGACCTATGTTGATCTTTATTGAATGAGATCGACGTGGATGCACTAAGAGGATGCGAGGACGAGTAGTGGTGATGATGAACGATGAAGGCTACAATTTGGTCTCCAAATGGGAGATTGTTGGGATAATTGTGTGGAGCCCAAATTATTATTTTGGTGAGATGAGTTTTGGAAATCCAAAACTGTGCTTGATGGGCAAGTTTCATATAGTATTGAATATTCTTCCAAGATTGTATTCATTAAGGAAAGATATTATATAAAGTTGAAAATATTATATTGGTACCAAATTGTGATAAGACAATCACATTGAGGTTGATTAATCACAAAGGGAATATAATATTACTTTGGAATATACAAAAAATTGCTGTGGGGTGCGACACATCTTTTTTAATTGACTCACGGGTCACAACTTTTTTTTAATGTATTACCGGGGGACATTAAACTTACTTAAGTGGTTGAGGGGTGACAATCCGGTTATTTTGACTGAAATCCGGCTAGATATGTTGAAAAGGACGAAAATACCCTTATTTTTCTCTCTAATTTAACTTACTATACCATTCATTCCTCTTTCTCTCTTTTCTTCATCCTCTTCATCCATAATTCAATCCTCTTCCTCCAGAATCAATAGCAATCCCCTCTTTCTTTATCCTCCTTCGGATCCCACTGATTCAAATTTCGGACCCCCACCCCTCTCTCTCTCTAAAAATCCCCTCTTTCTCTCTCTAAAACCCCAACGGACGACTCAAAATCAAACGATGAAATCTCTAGAAATCTTCGTCTGAAGCTTCAATTCTAGGTCTACCTTAGGATTCGAGTTCAAGAGCAACCGATCGAGTTCAGATTGAGGTGAAAATGGAGGAAGAAATGGACGTTGAAGTTGAGGTTGAGGAGGAGGAGGAGGAAGATGAAGAAGTTATGGTGCCAGATGGGGTGGCGATGTGCCAGATGCGGTTGCAGTAATCGAATCAATCACCGACTGTTGCAAACCCATGGTGTCGATGTGCCAGATGGGGTGGTTGACGGCGGAACCCTCGTCGGCCGGAAAATCGTCGACCCGCGCCGACAAGGTCCGCCAGCGGCCGGTGAAACGGTACCGGAGAATGATAGTGCAAAAGAGATTCCGAGGATACAAACCGCCGCGACCAAGAACGGAGCGAGGTGGCTCTGCAACAGTTTGGCCATTGCCTGCGCCGGCGAAGGCGACGGCGGTGGCGTAGGCGGCGGAGGAATAGGAAGAGAGAAGTATGGGTCGGCGATGTAGCAGGTGGTGATGCAAGTTGGGTAACGGGTCGGTCTTCACGCACAATATGCAGAAACCATCGCCAATGGGAATCGGCGACTCTGCCGCCATTGGTTTAGCTTGAATCAATCCAAAAGAACACCGGAGTTCTTCGAAGAGGATTCAAACGGAGAAAAGTGTTACATGGGTTGGATTGAAAGGGGGGAAATTAGGGTTTTGGGAGGAAGAAATTTGGAGTTGAAGGAGGGAGGAGGAGGAGTGAATGAAAACTCCAGGTGGGTATGTTTCAGTTGGGGATGACGATGAGGTGGTGAAGATTTCATATCAATGTAGTTGAGTATTGAAGAAGAGAGAGAAGCTGAGGCATATTTTTAGGCGGGCAAAATAAGGGTAAACTGGGCATTTCAATCAATTTTCAAGACAAGAATGACTTTTCATTTTTTTCCGGCCAAAAAGGGTCGGATTGTCACCCCCCAGCCAATTAAATAAGTTTAATGTCCCCTGAGAATGCATTAAAAAAAAGTTGTGACCCCCAAGTCAATTAAAAAAGATCTGTGGCACCCCTCAGCAATTTTTTGTGGAATATAGAATCAAGTTATTAGGAAACACATGTTTTTGGAAATTAACCCCACTATTATGTTGTAGTCTTGATATAAATCGTACCTAAGTGTTAGATTTATTTGTATTGCAATTTAGAGTGTTTCATCTGACCACAAGAGATTGACCCGTAATCTCTGTGTTCTTGAGGGAGTTATGTGAGGCTCAGTTTTGAGTGTTGAGTTCTTAGGTTGTAACTCTAGAAAGGCTGTGAGAGATTATTGAGGTCTAGGAATCTATGAAACACTATTGTAATCCTATGATAGTGCATCGTTCGTGGTCTTTTCCCAGTTTGAGTTTTTCCATGTTAATTCCTTGTGTTGAATTTTATTCATTTTTCACCCTATTTATTGTTTGTCTATTTACAACGCCCTAAGAATCTTATATATATATATATATGTGTGTGTGTGTGTGTGTGTGTGTTTGTGTGTGCGCGTGTGTGTGCACGTGTGTGTTTGTGTGTGTGTGTGTGTGTTCACGCTTGTGCGCGCGCGGTGTGTGTGTGTGTGTGTGTGTGTATGTGTGTGCGTGTGTGTATACGTATATGGAAAACTGTGTCAAAGATTCCATTAACAAAGCTCAGGTAATTACAAGTATACTCTAGGTGTACCTAGAGGGGCCAAGAACAGGATATAGCCCAGTGTTTATTCTGTACCAACTATATACCCAAATAATGAGATAATTCAATTAGCAAATTATACCCCCTTTGTCATCTATGCTCTTACGTATGATATCATGAACCTCGTGGGAATTATCATTGAAACACCTCCCACTCCATTCCAACCAGATGTGATACGTCATCGCTATTAATATGAAAAATAAAAAAACTTAGTCCTTTTTCATCTACTGACCTCCAAACATATATAAACAAACTTCATGCCAAGTCTCAGCATTACCCAACTCAGGACACTCAAAATATTTACGCACAATGTCAACAACCATCCAACTTGTTTTGCAATAGAAAACCATATGTATGATAGGTTCTTCAGCCTCGGCGCATAGGCAACAACAAATAGCTAAAACATGGCCAAACCGTTGCAACCTCCCTAACGTGACTAATCTCCATGGAGCATCAACCAAGAGATAAACGAGTTCAGGGCTATATATGTACATGTTCCATATCAACCTATGCCATTAAATATCGAGTACATCTTAGGCAAGCCCCAAATGTAGGGTTGTTCATAATCCAGTCCGGACCGAATAAAGGACTAGACCGGACTGGACCGAAGATAGTTCAGTCTAGTTCCAGGCCTAGGGAACACAGAGTTTCCATCTTAGGACTAGGAACTGGACCGAATTAGAAGACAAGAACCGGACCGAGGATCAAACTATAAACCAACTATTTTTCAATGGTTTTCAACTTTTCGTCACAATTCACTAATGTTTCTAAGTTTCTCAATATGAAACCCTCGACACTCCAAAGTCCTCAATGTTCCCCAATTTCCACTCTACCTTACGCCCTCCCTCCGACCTCCATCACATGCCGTCACTAGGCACCACCGCCAACGTTGTTAAGGCCGTCAGAGCCACCGCCCTCCCTTCGCACTGAGCCACTTCACCGACGCTCCCCACTCCCAAGAATCGTTGTTTTCTCCTCCACAATCGGCCGCCACATGGTCCATGCCCAGTCAGCGATCCTTGAAGCAGTCATTGGTAATGTCTGCGACCCAGGTGGGGATGGGGTGTTACAGATGATATCAGAGCCGACCCATGACTATGATCTACGCCAATGGATGGGAGATCCATGGACAGTCACCTAGCGGGGAAAAGATTCTGGAGTGGTGGCACAACGAGGACGTTGTGCGCTTAAGTAGGGGTGATTGTAACACGCCGGGTATATGGTTAAATGTGGCTTAAAGGGATTGAAATGACTACTCATATCACCAAGGTGCACCTTCTTTTATGGTAGCTCATCCGTTGGGAACTGCTCAGTTAAGCGTGTTTGGCTGTGAGTAGTCTTAGGATGGGTGACCTCCAGTGATGTTTTCCCATGCAGCGTGTGAGCAAGGATGAAGCACGCTGAAAAGTCTCATGGTGATTAGTGGGGCTAGTCAACGATCCTTGAAGCAGTTATCGGTAATGTCCGCGGCCCGGGAGGGGCTGGGGCGTTATAGCCACTATCCAACAGGCCACCAAGCATAGTCAACCACTTCACTAGTTCAGGTTTCTTGCAATTTTCTTAATTTTTTTCCTTTCTAGATTCTTTTACTATTATTGTAGTTAAGAATTGTATACATTTATATCTTTGCCTTAAGTTTATTGTCTTCTTTTCTTTTGTTAACAGGCAAAGCTAAAATGAATTCTAATCCCTAGTTCTCTATTTTGAGTTAGGCAAACTTTAACCGCATATTATCCCTATAATTCGGTCCATTTGGTCGGTCCAGTCCTAGGTCCTGGCCAGACCCTTGTTTGATCTTCGGTCTAATCCAGTTCGGCCTAATTCGGTCCTGTCCTGGACCGATGAACATCCCTGCCCAAATGTGTTGGGTGTGTGCTGGCTGAAAAGCGTCACGTACTTTGAGTATTCACCTCTAATACTAGCTGCAGTTTTTCTTCAGTGTGTGCACCCAGATCGACTTCCTCTTCAAGTAAACGTGGTTGACCCAATGACCTACAGGGTTTCTTTCCCATAATCAATGTCCTAGTAGGGATGGCAATGGGGCGGGGAATCCCCGAACTCGTCAGGGCCCCGCCCCGCTCTGGGGAAAAATTCCCGCCTCCATTGGGGATGGGGACGGGGACGGGGACGATTTTCCGAAATCCGCTCGGGGACGGGGCGGGGATGGGGACAAAATTTTCCCCATCCCCGTCCCCATTTTCCCCGCCGGGGTGAATTCCCCGTCCCCATCCCCGAATCCCCATCCCCGAAATGTTAAAATTATCAAATAACCTTTATTCAAATTTAATATATATATTAATGGGAGGGACAAAGTAGTAATTTTCCAATTTATTCTCACTTGTTGATGTATTATTGTTTGATTTTGATGTATTATTACTTGAGCAAGTTAAATATGTTGTATTTTGAACATGTTAAAAACCGGGTTTGATTAAAAACCGGATCCGATTAAAATTTAGTTAAATTTAGGATAGTTTTAAAAATCCCCGTTGGATCCCTGTTGGGGATGGGGAATCCGCGGGGATGTGGATGAGGCAAGAATCATTCCCCGAAGCGGGGATGGGGACGGGGATGGGGATGAGTTTTGGGAGCGGGGATGGGGACGGGGGTATACTCCCCCATCCCCGATCCGCCCCGTTGCCATCCCTATGTCCTAGATTAGCTTCCCCAACGCTGTCAAGTTCCAATTGTTAATATCCTGAACCCCCAGCCCCCTATTAGTTATGAACCTACAACATCTCTCCCACGCCACATGGGGTGATTTTGCTTGGTTACTGCCCTACAGGAACATTCTACATATTTTCAAACATTTGATCTATTAACTTCTGAGGAGGATGAAGATTTGTGTCCTGTACGTGTGCAATGCCATGGGAAAACTGTTAACAAGTTCTATTCTATCGGCATATGTGAGATGCTTGATAGCCCAACCTCACAATTGGCCCCCATGTGTTTAGTTATGATTTGAAAGTCTTAGCTTTACGATTTAACTTCCAAGGTTTCACTGGAACCCCAAGGTAGCGAAAGGGGAATTACTCCTCAACAAACCCTGTGGTTCGCAAGATGTTAAACTGTCGCATTACTGTCTATCCCAACCATAATAACACTTGACTTCTTTTTGTTTGCAATCAGCCCCGATGTCTCTAAGAAGTGCTAGAAAGCTTCCATTAGTGTCCCTTGTTTACATCTCCATGGAAAAATAGGAGAAGGTCATCCGCAAAACACAAGTGAGCCAAATTGACACACGCACACATGTAATGATGTCGAACCATGCTGGTTGCATGGTTTCCTTGACAAGCTCTCCCTAGATATTCCTTCACAAGCAAGAACTGGAGGGGGGAAAAGGGGTCCCCTATGAGTAGTCTGTTGGGATTTAGGGTTATTTATTTCCTAAACAGATACATATTAATTGGCGGAATATTCATAACGATTATAAAATAATTAATCAACCAAGAAAGACACAATTGTAGAGGCTTTAGTAATTATACCTTTATCGTTAATCCGGCTGATGCAGAGGTTCACCTTTGAGATTCCAATGAAGAAATCCTCTACTGAAAGTCCACGCAGCACTCCGGGAACTCGACTGCTAGATCGACCCAATCGAGACATATCTCAATCTATAGATGTATGTATTTTGGTATAGGTGGTTGTTTCAAGAAATGATAACTGCAAACTAAGAGAGAGAGGAACTCAGGAAATCACCCTGGTATCTCTCTAAAAGTCTCAAGCAGTTCCCTCGATAAATCTCTCAAAGTGACTCCTATTTATAGGGTTTGAATCACTTGGGGAAGGGTTACTAAAACCCTAATGGTCGACTTTACGCAACGGTGCATTCTAAGGCCCAACACGGTCCGTGTTGATTCAACATGGTCCGTGTTGGCCTCGAGAATGTCCAAAAAATCGGCCCAATGACACCACTGTCCGTGGCAGATCACCACGGTCCCTGTTGACACCAATTTGGACTCAACACAGATGGACTGATTTCTCATAGAAATCAATTCCCAACATTCCTAAACATAATACGATATTACTTAGGTTACATACATTATTCCAGGGCACTGACTTGTGTGACCCAGTAGGACCAAATAATATAGTTGTAATTAAACATATTTAATTACCGAATATAGAGGTCTCTAGCAAGACATATAATCACTATATTATATTGGTTTAAATTCCATGTATATCGAACATTGTCGGGACATTCCCAACAATCTCCCACTTGTCACACAAATGTTCCATTCCTTGAACTCCCTTGTCACTTACCCTCTCAAGTTCGGATAAGGTAAGCTGAGGTTCCTTCTGTAAAACCCGAACGTTTCTCAATCTCCGAGTTGGACTCTGAAAAACAGATGATCAACTATTGATTCAACTGAGCTCGGCCAAGCATTTTCAGTCCAATCTCACCGAGTGGCCAACGAGACAACTTATCCCTAATAGGGAGGACAATGCCATCTTGTTCAAATACATATTCTCACATGATCTAATTGTAACCCAGACACTGCCTTTATAGCCTACTGTTACGAAAGATGTTTGACGCGCTCCAAAGTTACAACAAACCATGTAGTCTATGCATTGAACTCAGGATTTACGAATTTTGAGTAGTGAGAGCTCTTATGACATTTCCAACTTAAAAAGCTCCCACGCAGGTCAGTTCGGTAGTTGTTCTCAACAATACCTATGTGATTGATTTATGATGTCATCACATCACTATGATCATGAAACTTGATCATCACCTCAATCTTACATGCTAATTGTGTTGATATTATCACTATTCCTACATGATAATACAATTAGGAACCAGATCGACTGTCAACCTAGACTAGTGTTATCACGTTCACTAGTGGGGTTTTAGAAATCATATCTCATCCAGTTTCCCATTTTGAATTCGCTAACCTCTTTGGACATTTACATAATTCTAAACCACAATTAATGTAAATTTTGGAATCTTATTCTTAATGATGAATCAACAAGGTCATAATTCATGAACAATTCATGTAAATTTGAATTGTTAATATTCCAGAATGTGTTCAATACCTATTGCCCATGCATGACTATCATGTTATAACTACAACAGGGGTTTAGTACATAATACTTGTAATGAACCTCGCACATATACCATCTCACTAATGACCTTTCTTATAGGAAGATATTTCCGAAACTCATGTTTGGATTCATAGTGAGTTTTAGTTCCTTTGCTTGAGTGATGGCTCCTATCAACAAGGCTCCATTTCTCTCGCAAGGCTAGAAACATCACCCAGTTCTAAAACGAACTTCACAATCCTAATAGTTTCTGTCACAACTTCTAAAGTCAAGCCATTCTTGTCTTATTTGCCGAATTAAACGCATGTCATGTTAAGAACTTCTTCCAACTCACCTCAATACTACTCAAAACAGATCGTATAATTTTTCTTACCTTTTAGATAATCATGTTTCTCTAACATAATTGTAGCATCAATGCAACTCTTCACACTTAGCTTTTATCAACCACTTTAGACTTAGGACACATCCTTAGTTTTGCTTATACATATACAATGTATATGTTATGTTGGATTTTGAACATCTCGTGGCATACATTAATCTCACTCCTGAAACATGAGTTATGTGTCTCATCCTCTTTTGATCTTCTGATTGTTTTGAGGCAATTAGATTCCCTAAGGATATGCCATGATTTATGGAAATTAATCCATTCTCGAAGTGGGTTGAACTATTCAACACAAAGTCAACTTTGATTCAAACAATCAAAATCTTTAATCTATCATTAGATCTTGTTTCCAAGAAAATTCTTAGCCCCACCAATCCTTCACTTTGAAAATTATTCCCAAATCAACCTCAGTAGACTCAACATGGGAATCTTCCTCTCAGTAGGCAGTATGTCAATCACATCAGAAAATGCATTGCTCCCACTGAACTTCTTATAAACACAATATTATCTTTGGCACTTCCCAGTATATCAAACTTTTTGATATCCTGGTCAAGAAGGTCAATGATTCCAACTCCTAGAAGCTTCCTTAAGACCACAAATGGCCTCTTGAAGTTGACAAGTATTCTAACAAAAACCATTCAGTTGTGTCAAGTACACACCTTCCTTCCAAATCTAATTTTGAAGTCAATCTTGATGTCTATCTTAATGAACCCATGTTTTGCCTTAAAACCCTACTATGCCTGATGGCTCACACATTTAGACAAATCAACCGAGTTTTAAACTTGGTTGCATACATGGAGTCCATTTTAGACCTTATGGAATCTTGATTTGCTAAAGCTTCTTTGATGTAGGTACAGTCATTACTTTCTAAGAGTAGCATCTCACGCTCATCCATAGAAGATCGATATCTTTGTGGCTGACGGAGTTTTTTACCTAACCTTGCTTGGAGTAATGTTGATGGCACCTCCTCCTCAATGTTTTGAGGAACTTCTACTGCCTCAACCTCGTTCTTAATTTCCCGACCAATAGGAAAACTCGAACTAGGTTCAAGTAGCGGAGTTTTAGGTGATGATTATAGTGTTTTGTATCTCTTGAACTTCGCTAAGTTCAAAAAACTCTCCCACTCTTTCTTGTAGAGAGTAACATATTCTCTAAGAAGAAAGCATTTTGAGACACAAACACTATCCTCTACAACAGCTTATAGAAGTGATACCGCTTTCTTTCACAGAACAATTCAGGGACTTTTCCTCTCCAAATCAATTGCGGTGTCTTCTCTAGTGCTTCAGATAATCTTTGTTCAGTAATTAGAGCTACGGTCAACTGCGTGTATCCCCAAAAGGTAACTGGCAATGTTGACTCAACCATTATTGATCGCACCATATCTAATAAGGTGTGATTCCTCTTTTTAGATACGTCATTGAATTGTCGTATTCCTAGAGGAGAGAGTTATGAAACAATTCCACATTCTCTGGAATGGTCAGTGAAATCATGGCTCAAATACTCACCTCCTCAACCTTATTGAAGGGTTTTGATTTTCTTGCCAAGTTGATTTTGTACTTCACTTTGAAAATCTTTGAACATTTCAAGGATTTGGACTTGTGGCATATTAAGTAGATATACTCATATCTACTAAAAAATCGTCACTGAAAGTGATGAAATAGTATAGTAAACCTTCTTCTAGCACTAGTGGTCATAGGCCCACATACATCAATATGTTTGCATCCTAATAAGTCATTAGCTTGTTCACCAATTCCAATAAGAGTTGATTTTAGTCATCTTACCCATCAGGCATGCTTTACAAACATTGAACTTTTCAAAGTTTAGGTTTTCCAAAATCCTGCACTATGCAGTTTCTGAATGCATTTCTGATTAATATTACTTAAGCTTATAGTGCCAGAATTATGTTTCATTTGAGTCATTTGTTCAAACTCTTGGCTCAACCATTAGCATCCTTTCGATCGTATCTAGGTGCTCTCATTGTTTCGCCAAGGCTACTTCATTTTGGAAATTTTCAAACTACTTTAACATTCCAGCTTCAGATGAATCTCATATACATGAATCACAATGTGTTATTTTATTCATCTTTGAAGATTTGAAGTAATTCATCCCTTGTACTTGTGCTCAATTGGACTACATACATCCATATGTATGAGTGTTTTTTGGCACGTTTACTCATTCTTATAAAAGGTACAATCATGATTTGCAGACATCATATGTTTCAAAGTCTTATTATTCAAAAAACTATCATAATGACGCTTCCAAATGCGCTCTGATTTGCATGACTTAATATATAGTTACAAGGTTCATGTTTTAACATGACATATTCATTTTAAACCTTTTGGTTTCGATGTGTTGGGTGTGTTTATCTGTGATCCTTTCTCTCTAATTGAGAGTTTGAAATCAAATTTCTACTTATAATGAGAACATAGAATCACCTATAGATTTTCTGTTATAAGTCATTGAGGAAACAGATAAACAACTAACTCTTCATGAGGAGCTACAACTAATTTCATGTTCCTATTTGTAAGCTGACTCTCATCCTTCAAAGCACATCTACTTTGCTGTAGATCCTGCACATTTGCATAAATGCGAGTTTCACAGCCGGTATCTAATACTCAAAGTGGGTTTAATAAGGGTAGTGAGTATCATATACACACTTGCCTAGAAATGAAATCATATCTCAAGTCTTCCTTATATTCATTCACGCTCCCAGTATCATACATGGTCTGGTTGTTAGCCGGTTGCTGTCATTGGTTGGGTATGTACAACTGTTTGTCCTTACCTTTCCTTTGACTTATTGTCTTTGATGAATTTCTTAAATCTTATTTTCCCTTTCACTAAAAGACTATTTTTGGTCGCTAACCTTTTGGCTAGGGGGGGTCTATGGTTTTTCATGTTTTAAAATAGTCAAATTATTTCAGAACATGAGCGCCATCAATTGGCCCTTATCTAGCTCAACCAAGACTATCTGGTTATTGGTTTCATATTTATCAACTCTAACTAGTTCATTGAACTTGGTTTTGAGTTGGTAATATTGAAATCCTTCCTTTAATCTTCAAACATTTTGAATTTAAAGTTGCATGAATACTATGACATTACATGTATCCATTTGGCTTGATTGACCTCTTAATATTGGTGCCTAGCTCAATGTTTTATGAAAGACATGTTTCTTTTATTCGCATCCAAGACAATCTTGTGATGGCGATGCCAATTAAGGAATTGGTGTAAATTGTTTTTCTCTTTCTTAAAGAGTAAACAATATTTTATTAGTGGTGGATGTTTGAGTGAAAAGACATAATTAATTTTACGAGACAAAATTGGTTCATTTTAGTTATTATTCATCAAAAGAAATTAAACTAATTTTAACTTCAAATCAAAACACTTTATCAACTCTCATTTAGTGTTTTAATTTACCAAGACCCATAAGACTCATGGGCTCAAGTGGACTTTAGCCCAACAAAATTCGAGCCCATGTTATCTTTGGTGGATCATCTGATGATCGATCATTCAAAATGACTCTTGGCAAGAAATTTGTATCGAATACAATATTTTTCTTCCTCTGCTCTTGGCCCAAACTATTTTGATAGCCAATTTGAATTGACCTAGCTGCCACCCTACTTATTAATGATGGATAAATAATTCGCTTTGGCTTTCTTTATTTTTCCGTCTAAGTGGTGTTTCGATAGGTTAAGTAATAATTCAATTTTGAGAGTATGTTTTATTATCCTAAGCATGCAGTTCTAGGTGAACTTTTTGGAAATCATAAAAGGAATAATAAAACAACATGTTATAACAAATTAAAGCATAAAATAAAACCCCTAGTATGGCCACCTAGACTTAATCAAACTAATTTTAACTAAGCCTTGACAGTCTTCAAGAATTTCTTCTTGGATTTTGCAACTTCCTCGGATACGACTCCCACTCGGATCAACACCTCCATTGCTGTTGGGCTCCCACTCGACTTGATGTCTCCAATTATAACAAAATTACAAAGTAGACCTCACAATTGAGGCCTTACATGAATTAAAATAAACTTAACTAAAATTTAAATTTAAAATTAATTCATTGACCGCACGTAGGTCGTATTTCACCCAACCCGGTACGCAGACCGGTAAAACCGACTATCTATGACCATACTAGAAGCACATGCAAACAAGCAATATTGCAATATAATTATATCAAATATAACACATACATTAAATAACAGATGATAAAGGCATATTTAATTGCAATATAACATATATAAGGAAACGAATACTAAATAAAGGTTTCCTAAACAATTTGATGATTGACAGAATAAACAAAATTCAAAATTTTATCTTAGATACCTAAACAGATTTAGGATTATATAAAATACCTTCACACACAATCTACTCAATTTTCCTAAAATTAAGAGATCTAAAAGATACTATATCTTCTAAAAATATTGCAAGTTTCCTAAACTTTACAAACTCTTACAAGATTTTATGCCTAACAACTGATTTAGTAACAATATGATTCGATAATTAATTTCTAAAATTAATTTTAAACCCTAATAAAGCATGAAAAACTTAAATAAAATATCAAAACTTACCAAACTTAAAATTCTCATATCATAGTGTTATCTAATAATCTATTATGAAATTTTCCAGAATTTTATCAATTTTCCATAAACTTGTACAATTTTAGGGAATTAAACATTTTTAATTCACCCTTTAATATGTAAATAAAAGAGAGCAGTCCGATAAGTTCAAAAATCAAATTTTACAATTTTCCCATATAGCAGAGTCATTTAATAAGATGCTGTAAAATTTTCAAATTTTTATGAAATTTCCAAAATTCAAAAAAAAAAATCAAAAGAGTAAACGGTTTTACTCCGCTGTAAATATGAAAATTAAAGGAAAATTAGTTAACAATTTCGAAAATTCATGAAAATTTTATCCATAACAGAATGGTTACCAGTAACCTACTGTAAAATTTTTAGAAAATTTGCAAATTTCTATAAATTTACAAAATTCAGAGAAGTAACGAATTTATTTCTCTCAGATCTGAAAATCTAAATTAAAAAATATAATTTAATTGGATAAATTAATGAACAATTGTTCCGTAAAAGTATGGTACCCAGTAATTTCAGAAGTTTTACAAATTTCTATAAATTTATAAAACTCAGAGAAGTAAAAGAATTTGATTTCTCTTCAGATCTGAAAACTCAATTAAAAATCTATTTTAATTGGGAAAAATTTACCAAAATTATGGAAAGTCTAGAACACTTCCAGGCACCTCCAATAAAAATTTCAGAATTTTTCGAATTCGTTTGATATTTTATTTCGATTTTCATTAAATTTACTTTAAATAAACTAAATCAGAAAATAATTCTACAAAATCCTATTTTGTGAATTAGACTTATTTCATGTATTGCCTACTGTTTAAAATATTAAACATGATGGTTTCTAAAACATTCAAAATTATGTCAAGTTCGTGCTAAATTTAACAATTAAACAAGCATAAATTGACTAATTGAAAGCAATAACAAAATAAATAATATTAAAGCATGAAACTTTACAATAAAATTCCAGATTTACTATCATGAATAATAAAGACTAAAGCTTTCATAAAGTTTCAAAATTTAGGCATTAATACTATTCTAGCAAATTCATGAAATAATTCAACAATTGACAAAATTATTTATGAATTAAAGTATAACACTTTAGCATGCAATTGGTGGCTCTAATACCACTGTTGGGTTTTAGGGTTATTTATTTCCTAAACAGATACAGATTAATTGGCGGAATATTCATAACGATTATAAAACAATTAATCAACCAAGAAAGACACAATTGCAGAGACTTTAGTAATTATACCTTTATCGCTAATCCGGCTGATGCAGAGGTTGACTTTTGAGATTCCAATGCAGAAATCCTCTACTGAAATTCCACACAGCACTCCGTGAACTCGACTGCTAGATCGACCTGATCGTGACAGATCTCAATCTAAAGGTGTATGTATTTCGGTATAGGTGGTTATTTCAAGAAATGATAACTGCAAACTAAGAGAGAGAGGAACTCAGGAAATCACCCTGGTATCTCTCTAAAAGTCTCAAGTAGTTCTCTCGATAAATCTCTCTGAGAGACTCCCATTTATAGGGTTTGAATGACTTGGGGAAAGAGTTACTAAAACACTAAGGGCCGACTTTACGCAACGACGCATTCTAAGGCCCAACACGGTCCGTGTTGGCCTCCAGAATGTCCAAAAAATCGGCCCAATGACACCACGGTACGTGGCAAATCACCACGGTCTGTGTTGACACCAACACGGTCTGTGTTGGATCAACATGGTCCGTGTTGAGTCCAAATCGGTCCGTGTTTGACTGATTTCTCATAGAAATCAGTTCCAACATTCCTAAACATAATACGATATTACTTAGGTTACATACATTGTTCCAGGGCACTGACTTGTGTGACCCAGAGGACCAAATAATATAGTTGTAATTAAACATATTTAATTACCGAATATAGAGGTCTCTAGCAAGATATATAATCAGTATATTATATTTGTTTAAACTCCATGTATATCGAACATTGTCGGGACATTCCCAACATAGTCCCCTCTCACTTCTAAATTACCGATAGAGATTCCCATTTATATCATTGGAGAATTTAGCTTGGGTCACACATGTTATGGTTATCACCACAAACTTGCTCGACATACCATACGATAGCGAAAGGTTAGAGAGGAAGTCTCAGTCTATCGTGTCATATGTTTTTTGCATGTCAATCTTCATGATAAAGCTCGGTTTTACTCCTTTTCAATTATAAGACTAGACTAAGCGCTCAACTATCATTGTATCATGAATGATAGACCTTCCCGCGACAAAAGCACTTTGGTTATCCTTGACAAGCACACTTAAGACTTCTTCTAGCCTGCCACATAAGAGCTTTGTGATGTCTTTGTAGATGACATTGCAATACACTACGGGTCACAAGTCACCCAATGTTTCTGGCCACGACACTTATGAAACCAAGGCAAGCACCATAGGATTTAATTACCGACGAAACTACCCTGTTTGGAAGAAGTGTTGAATGCCCCTACAACCTGCATTCCTACAGTTGCCCGCACAACTTGGCGAAGAAAACCTCTCCGATCTCCCTTTCATTGAAGTCCAACGATAGGAGAGACGCCTTTTCCGGCCCCAAGATATGGCCTTGGATGATGATGGGACCACCATGGCCTGCCCATGCAAGTTTCCCCTTCTTGAAGAAGTTATGAAATGATACATAATATAAGTCCCTATCTCGTCATCCGTCTTCAATGATTTCCCTGTGCCATCTTTTATACTTACGATGTGGTCTTTGTATTTATGATTTTTAAGATGGAGTAGAAGAATGAAAAATTTGTATCACCCTTTTTAAACCAGTCCGCTTTAATATATATGCACACTTATATTATAATAGAGAGGGGTTAGTAATAGCTATACTTAAGTAAATGATAAATTATTTCAAATTTTTTTGAATAAGATTAGTTATTTAATTAATATATTTTTCTTAAGTAAATGATAAATTATACCATATATGTTACTAATTAATATATTCATTGCTTTTATTTTATCAATATAGTATGGGTATCTTATTTGATAAAAATTTAGATTTATATCTTTGTAGATATCAGAATTTGTTCCAATTTTGTATAATTATATTGTAATATTTTAATTTTGTTTTATAGTTGAGATTAGAACTCGAGTCAGTTAATTATGTGATAGCACACATTTATCCGTTGTCATAAAATATCTCATTTCCATTCATTTCTAAGCCTCTCACATAAAACTCATCATTTCCCCTCATTTCCACTAAGGTTATTAGAATCAAGATATTAGTTAGAATCGATGAGCGTAGTTAGGATCGGTATCATAGAATTGGATGAAGATTATAAGATTCTAACAAACTAGGAAAATATCAAAAAAAAAAATTCTATAATAATTAAAATCTTGACAAATATTCACTAGTAATGAACCAATATATTTAATTATATATCAGTGGATAACGTTGATACAAAATTTACATTGTTATGGCAAAATTTTAATTATCATAATGTATGCAAACATTTTCAAATTCACGTTGGATTATTGATCGAATTGTAGGATGGTAGAATCGTATTATGATTCTAACACATAATATTCAGGTTAAACAAGGATCTTAAGATCTTAACTACTTTATGATCCTAATAAGAGTTTGATCGATGGAAGGTTTTTGGATCACAAACTAGTAGAATCGTTGATCCGGATCGAGATTTTAATAGCGATGATTTTTCCACCTTGGAAGCTTTCATTTTCCACCTTTCCTGCACATATAGACTCACTCTTCCGAACGTCATCATTTCCATAGATCTCCGATGTTCCTCAAATTCTGTGAACTTAAAGTACGTTGTATTAGCTTCAATGTCTCTTCAATCGCGTTAATTAGAGGTCGAACAAGGGAGATATGATCATTTTAAGTAGAGTTGTCTCTGCCATTACAATTAACCCGCAGGTTAGTAACCGAGCTATACCTTATTTGGCAGGTCAACACGACTTTAATTTCTTTCAACCAAATTCAACCTTTGACCCATTCTATCTAACCCATGGGCTAGTGATGGGGAGTGTCTGCAAACCTTCTTTGTTTTCTTCCCTTTTCATACTTTTATCGAAGAGAATAATGTAATTTCCGAATCTGATTGTAATAATCAAAATTTATGATTATTATTAATTATTTATTTCCCATTTTTCCACCAAATAAAAAAGCAAAATATTCTCTAAGTATTCTCTCCTTCTTCACTGTAAATACAACCCTTCACCCATCATATTTTCTACCACAGAATTCCTTAAAGTATTGACAATGTGGAATTCCTATGATCTTCTCCCTCTTCTTACTCTCTGTGCTAATTGCTTTCTTACTGATGCAAGGGTAGATATAATTTTGTTCTTATTATTTTGCGTTCTTATTATGTTCATTATGTGGCCCTCAACTTGATTCTTCGATCTATTTGTATAACATGTATAATTTTTCTATTCTTGTCTTTTTATTTAGTTTGTAGGCATATTAATTTAAGATGCAATTTTTAAGTTCTTCTTCTTCTTCTACTCTTCTCTAAACAAACCTGATTTTAGAAGGGATTGTTTTACACACTAGAAAATCGGAAGTTATTTAGTTTTTAATTTGTAATCTTACCAATTTCTCATTAGGTTGAAGTTTATTTTAGTTTGTTAATTTATCTTTAAAATTACTAGCTAGTCTTTCTTCTGATTCTGTCTTGAATAATTTTTTGGAAATTCATGGCTAGTTTATAAAGTTCGAATTCCATATTATGGCAAAATTCAGTTTCTACCTGATTATCTAGTCAACCGGTTAGATGATCTGACTTTTTTTTTCTGTTTTGGCTGTCGACTAGGCCCAGTTACTGTTCTGGACGGACTAACCGACCGGTTAGTTGTCCCATTCAATGACTCGTGTTCAGTCCTGTTTTGTTAATAATTTTCATAATTCTAATTTTGCAACTAATTATGAGTTTTCGTTTATAATTTGAGATATGAATAATTCTTAAAATTTGTCAAAAATTTTTTTAGTCAATAATTGAATTTTGATTAAGTCTTAAGCAACCTCATTCGACTCTTATCCAAATAGCAAAATGAAAATAATTTCCTGAAACGAGATTTTTTTCAAGGTCTACGTTGTTTTAAATTCTTTACAAATATTGTTAAAACTAAAATAGATTAGAAGCCGACATTCAACCACATATGAACAACTTAGTTAATTAATTAAATATAACTTATAAAAAAACACTAAAACAGTGATGATGTAGCCAAAAAGCAAAAATCACATCACTAAAATATAATATCTCCAGGAAGACTTAAGATTTGATGAGTTAATAAAATAAAAATAATTTGAAAGGGAGCAAGATGTAAACAAGAGGGGCGTGTCCCTCTTTGATGCAAATGTACTATGTTTGAAAAGCCCCAAACATTACATAAATAAAAAAGGGTCCCATGACCTGCATGCTTTCACGTGCCCTGCTATCCCTTGCCGTTAATTGCACCATCATTCACATTCATCATTTATCACCACCCTGTTGCTCTTCTTTCTTAGCTGCTCGTTTAATTTGCATAGGATTCTAACCCACCCTCTTTGGCTTTCCCCTAAATCGCTTCTTTCTTCATTTAAAACCATCATTTTCTTCTTCCTTTTTTTTTTTTTTTCTCATTCTCTGTGTAGCCCACACCCACCTTCTCTCTCATTAGTGTAGGGCACCCCCAAATCAAAACCCATGATTTGTTGTCCCATTCTAGGGCAGTGACCCTCAGCCTCAGCCTCCCTTGTTTGGGGGGTACATCTTGTTTAGGGCATAGGAGGGTAACGTAGAACAAGACAACAAACCTCTTGATGGATGAGAGAGAAAGCAGGGCCCCCTACTCGTCTTAAGGGCAGGAGGGGGGGGGGGGGGGGGACGCTCCTCTTTTTCTTTTTGGTGTTGAGTTTATTTGGCTTATAATTATTTTACAGTGAGTGAGGAGCAAAAAGGAGGGTAAAGGAATGCACTCAAGATGTTCGATGGAATGCCTGACCAGTTCTACCAATTCTTGGCTGCTGCTAGAACCGGTACCACTACTCCTTCACCAAATTCCACTTCACCAAATTCTCTCTCTCTTCCTCTCTCTTTCTCTCTCCACAACCAGCATGGTGGCTCAGCATTCACACCCGCCTTTGACCCATCTCAGTACACTCTCTCCCCCCAACCTCAGCCTCAGCCTCAGCCTCAGCCTCAACAAGGGTTTCTCTCATCACCTCCTATTACCCACCTCCTACCCCACCCCGGCCAATTGCCTCCAATGCATCTTCAGCTGAAAAATGAAGACAAACAAAACGCTCTTCTCACTTCAGACATTCACCAAATTGACGCTGCTTGGTCTAATGATGAAGTGCTTGCCCTCCTCAGAATCAGATCTACATTGGATAACAACTGCTTCCCTGATTTGATCACCTGGGAAAATGTCTCTAGGTATAATTATCTTTAGCTTAATTAATTATATATTTTCTATTTCATGTATATGCATGATTTCAAATCCATATATACTTCTCATACTTTTTCAGGATTACTCATTGTAGGTCACTGCCAAAATGGTTCATTTTTATGTATCACTCATTCTGGACAATGACAATTAACAACAATATTCCACAATGAATCCATTGTAGGCAATAAACCCAAGTCTTAGGTATCATAATTATCTCATCATGTGCATTATTAAGCTATTGTTCATATTGTGGACGAATCGAATATAGATTTTTTTTTTAAACTTTGGCATATATAGCTTGTTCATGGAATTTTTTGGTTGATGCCCACGAAGAGATTAAATCTTTCTTCTCTCTCTTACTGTCTCGTTTTTAATTTCTTTCATTTTCTTTTTCTGACAATGGGTCACCTTCTGGTAGTATTTAATTGAGTAAAAATTGGTGAATAAATGGTACACATATAATTTCATTTTTTTCATGAGTTTTAAGAGGCCATGTTAATTTATGGTGGGAGCAGAAAGCTAGGAGAGCTTGGGTTCAAAAGGAGTGCTGAGAAGTGTAAAGAGAAATTTGAGGAAGAGAGCAGAAGCTTCAACAGCAGCATTGATATTAATGCTAATCATCATAACTGCAGCAGCAAGAATAGTATCACTAGCGTTCAAAACTACAGGCTTTTTGGTGAGCTGGAAGACCTCTATAACACTCATCATCATCCTCAGCATCACCATCATGGTGATGATAACAATGATCAAGATCAATGTCTACCACCACCTGGAGCTGATGATCAGCCTCAACTGCCATTAACGTTATCTGAAAAGAATCAGAGCCCACAAAGAAGCCAGCTGCCTAATAATGAAGATGAGGAGGAAGAAGAAGATAAGGCGGGGGAGGAAATGGAAACAAGTGAGAAGGAGGAGAAAGACACAGAAAATGACAAGGAGGTGGGAGATGATGAGAATTCAGTGGGTGACAGCGAGAAGACGGAGGAAAATACAAAGCGGGTGATGAGGAAGAGAAAAAGACAGAACAAGTTTGATATGTTGAAAGAGTTTTGTGAGAGCATTGTCAACAAGATGATGGCCCAGCAAGAGCAGCTCCACTGCAAGATTCTTCAGGATATGGTCAAGAGAGATGAGGAAAAGCTTGCAAGGGAACAGGCTTGGAAGAACCAACAGATGGAGAGGATCCAAAAGGAGATGAAGGTTCGGGCAAATGACCTTGCCATTGCCGGTCACCGCCAAACTAAGATCCTTGCCTTCTTGAACAATTTCACTTCATCAACAAACTTTTCTTCAGAATCCCAATCCCTTGTTGAGGCCATTGAGAATCTTCTTAAGGTACAAAATACCTTGTCTACTTCCTCCATTGATCTAGCTCAAGAATCCATTAGTGCCCAACAACCTACTTCTTCATCTTGTACTACCCATGACCAAAACCCTAGTTTTTTGCTGACCCATAATTCCCCCAACAACATGCCCACTTCATCGTCCAATGAGACTTTAGATACCTCAAAATTAGCATTACCCATAACATCACCTTCCATAGATCAAGCCCCCCAAAACCCTAACCAGGACAGTAATTTGTTTAGGCTCCCTTGGGGTCTGACGCCTGACCATACCAACACTAATGCAGCGGATAACTGCAAGACAAACCATAGATCCCAAGAGAACCAAACTGAACCAAAACCCAAACCCAAACCCAAACCCGGGATGGAAAATGGCAAGGATGACACAGGGAGAAGATGGCCAAGAGATGAAGTGCTGGCACTGATCAACATACGGTGCAGCTTGTTTAGTAATGGGAACAACAATGAAGGGCAGCATGAAAGCAAAGAAGAAAGCTCCAACAAAGGCATCCCTCTATGGGAAAGGATCTCACAAAGAATGTTGGAGATGGGTTACAAGAGAAGTGCAAAGAGATGCAAAGAAAAGTGGGAGAACATAAACAAGTACTTTAGAAAAACTAAAGACTTGAACAAGAAGAGATCCATCGATTCAAGGACATGTCCTTACTTTCACCAATTGAGTCATCTGTATAGTAAAGGGGGTACAATCATGGGGACCTCTGACCCTCAGGTGAACCACCTCTCTCCTGGCTCGCCGGAAGCCAGGACCACCACTCCGGCCATGTCAGGCAGGGCTCAACAAGGAAGGTCTGCAGTTACAACTTTAAATGGTGAAACTACAACAACAACACTCCTTGGTACAAGTGCTCAAGTTGAGGAGGGTTCATCAGTGGTCCAAGTACCAGGGTTATATTTTGAATTTTGATTTTTGAATAACTCATCTTTTGTCCTTTTTTCTTTTTTTTTTTATCTAATTTAATTTTGCATGTGTGGTGCAGTGGTGCCGACTAGGTAAGTAAGTATGTACGTTTTGTCTTATGGTGAACAATTTAGCTATAGCTAGCTGTAGCTGGCTGGCCTGGCTACATGGATATGTACATTGATTATTTACACATTTCGGGTTAGTTTTGTTATCTGTACGTACCTCCAAGTATTAAATTACTCTAGCTCTACAATCAATCATTACACGATAATTGATGAATACCGATATCATTGTCAACCCTATTATTGCCTTCTGACCACCTTTTATTAGGGAAAACGAAAATAGAAGCCTACCGGGTGAACATTGATTTCAGTAATCTTAGAGTTTGAATTTTTTTTTGTATACTTTGACTCAGGTGCTTACAGTTTACGGAGTAGTTATTTAATTTTGATTAGCTTTATAAAGAAAAACAAAATTCAGTTTATTTTAATTTAAATTGTAATTGCAACAATTGAAGGAAGATATTGAGAGAGGAGGAATAATAAGAAGAGAAAATAGGAGAAACAAGGGATATTGATATCTTTCATTGCTCTTATAAAATGTGTATTTATAGAGAATACAAACTTGGGCTCCAAGCTATAAATAATATAAACTAATGTAATATTAGCACATGTAAAATGATATTCATCTCATAATATTTCATAACACTCCCCCTTTAATATCCATTTTCTATAGAAGATGCCTCGTTAAAATCATACTAGGAAAAACATATTGGGAAAAACTCTAGTGAAAGAAAAGGAGTATATAATCCTTGATATGCCAACAAATGCTGCCTCATTAAAAACTTTTCCAAGGAAAACCCAATAGAACAAAACCTCGGATAAGGAAAAAATAGTACAACGTGGATTAACTCCCGCTGATATGAGCATCAACAAACATCCCTGAGATGACGCAACCATAGTTATTAAAATCTCAATCATGATCTATGATCCTACGATTTTATGATCCAAAATCCTCGATGTGATTCTACTATCTGCATTCTGATCCACGATCCTACGTGGGTTAATTCCAATCCTGACTACCCCATGGGTTCGAGTTAGGATCCCGATTCTAACAACCTTGGCGCAACCCGATTTTATTGACTAACTTCGCAAAAGCTGCAGTTGGAAGAGACTTGGTAAATAAATCCGCCAAATTCTTACTAGAACGGATTTATTAAACATTAATCTCACTTTTCTTTCGTAGATCATGAGTAAAAAAGAACTTCGGTGAGATATGCCTTGTTCTATCACCTTTGGTATATCTTGCTTTGAATTGTGCTACACAAGTAGAATTATCCTCATATAAAATTGTGGGAATATCTTTACCTGAAGATAAACCACAAGTTCCTTGTATGTATTGGATTACAGATGTTAACCAAACACATTCTCTGCTAGCCTCATGAATTGCCAAAATTGCAATATGATTAGAGGACGCCATGAAATGACAGTTTCACGACAAGTAAACACATACCCGGTTTGTGAACAGGCGTTATGGGGATTATATAAGTATCCGACATTAGCATAGTCAGTCAAATCTTCTTTTCCTTTGTGAGGATAAAATAGACTCATATCTGTTGTACCTCGAAGGTATCAAAATATATGTTTAACTTCATTCCAATGTCGTAGTGTTGGACATGAGGTGAATCTTGCCAGCAAATTCACAAAAAATGAAATATCTGGTCGGGCATGACTAGCAAGGTACATTAGTGCTCCAATAGCACTTTGGCACTTCAGGACCGAGGAGTTCTTCACCATCTTTTCTCACATCAAGTGATCTTACCACCATTGGAGTACTTAAAGGATGTGCATTGTCCATGTATTAAGCATTTTTACTACATAAGATGAATGATGCACAAAACTCCATTCTCAAGATGTTCAACTTGTAGATCAAGACAAAACTTGGTTTTACCAAGATCTTTCATTTCAAATTCTTCCTTGGAGCATTTCGTGATCAGAATAGAAATAATCTATGCTTGAAGTAGATAATAATAATGTTGTTCTTGATGAAAATGATATCCAATGCTTTGATTGAAGAAGAGAAAATAAATCAACACCAAGAAATGCACCAAAAGCTTGATCACCCAAGTAGACTTGATATGTCATTGGATAGGGGAATTTACACCACTAAGAACTAGCAATCCGCCACTAATAAAAGGATATTTTTATCATAATTTAGTAATTTAAAAAGACTAAAATAATTATAACTAAATTTCCGTAGAAAGTTATTAGTATTTGTAATACTAGGTTTTCAAAATATTTTAAATAAATTACCCGAATAATTAATAAATTACCCACATCAAACAATAAGAGCATACTAATTATTTACATAAAATGACCAGGTTACCCTCGTTAGTCACTCAATGGTTCTATGCAAGGTTGTTAGAATCGGGATCCTAACTCGAATGGGTGATTAATTAGGATCGGAATTGACCCACGTAAGATCGTGGATCGGAATGTAAATAGTAGAATCGCACTGATGATTTTGAATCATAAACTCGTAGGATCGTAAATCAGAATCAAGATTTTAATAACTATGGTTCTATGAGCTCATGAGTTAACAGATAAAATTCAAATAAATAACTGGACTCAAAACTCAAAAATAAAATATTAACAACGTAACGATAAACACATTCAGATGTTTCAGGGTATTACATCATAATCCCCTTAAAATAAGTTTCGTGCTCGAAACTTAAACTCTTGACCTAATAGGATGGTGTTTAGCCCCATTTTTGGGCCTACATAACGCCTTTCGGCTTGCTCTTTTGGCTCGTTTCTGAGTCTTTTTCATTGTTTTTATTAGCTTTTTAGTTGTTTTGCAGGTTTTCGCACTTTTGGAGTAAAACAAAGCA
Source organism: Portulaca oleracea (assembly GCA_029582165.1). Classification (NCBI taxonomy): domain Eukaryota; kingdom Viridiplantae; phylum Streptophyta; class Magnoliopsida; order Caryophyllales; family Portulacaceae; genus Portulaca; species Portulaca oleracea. The sequence continues at coordinate 31,934,321 of CM055889.1, read as the reverse complement.
AATGAGCTATTTCAACGCTTTTTAAGGATATTTTGGAGAATTCTGAGTAATTCCCCAAGCCTAGCCGAGTCGAAAATCGAGGCGGAGTTGACCCGGGATCCTTTTCCCCAAGTTTGAAGGAAATCAGGGTCGTGTAGCAGGCGTTACAGCCTGGAATTAGAGGATAGAGGGTCTAGCAGAGGCAGGTTGCACCTGCGACCCTACTGGTGACGCCCGCGAAGGCCAATGAAGAAGCCTCAAAGGAAATGCTCCGGCATAGGGTCGCACCCGCTACCTGGGTGGTCGTGCCCGTGATAAGCTTCGGCCAGAAGAGGGTCGCACCCGCGACCTGAGAGGTAGCGCCCGCTACATAGCACACAAAAAAAAATCGCCTGCGCACTTTTCTCATGGTGGTGCCCGCTACCTGTGTTGTAGCACCCGCTACCTGGGTGTTCGCGCCCGCGACCTACTCCAATTTCACGCGATTCTGCGGCTTGAACAACAACGTTTTAAGTAACTTATTTGCTTGGTATATAAACCCTAGGCTGCGATTATATTGAGAGGGGAGTTTCTATGGAGTCTTAGGAGACTCTAAGCTAGGTTTACCTAGCTTTTAGATTGTAATTAGGGTTTAATTAGTGAGTGATTAGTGAGATTTCAACTTAGATTGTTACTTTGATTTGGGTTTTGTATTGAAGATTGAAGTATTGGTGATTGAAGTTTCTCTTTTCTCTTGTTCATCCTTACTCTTTGGCATCATTGTTAGGTGAATTCTTTCCTTAATATCTTTCATTATCACTTGTTGATTTAATTGCTTTCCTTTAATTGCTTCTTTGTTGCTTTGATGTTCTTGTTGCCATCTAATTGCTTTGGTTGAGTTTTGCTTATTCCATGCTAGAATCCATGTCTAGGGTTGGTTTTGTTGATGTTAATTTGATAGTTGTGATGAGTAGTGGTTAAAACCCTAATGGGTTAGGGGGTAATTAAGGGTGTGAATGGGTAATTAGGAATGGGTTAGCAATTTTAGTGAGTAATTAGGTGGGAAATCACTTTCCCACTCCAATCCTTCCCTCAAGTGGGATGTATTTGGGTCCGAAAGCTCCCAAATACATCCAATACTTGTCATGGAAGGTTGCGTTGGGATGGTTCATGCTCACCCACGAAAGTGGAAGGACGTCAACTAGGGAATTCCGTTTCCTTAACCCTCCGGGTCCGTGGTTGACTTTGAGGAAGTTAATCCGAACTATCTTCGAGAGAGGAAGCCCGGTGGGTATTTTCTAACGAAATTGCCACTTGATTGTCCTCTCTTGTTACTCTCTTGTTGCAAAACCCGTCTCCTTGTTTCCGTTTGCATCCCAAAAAGCCTCCAAAGCCCGTTTTCCCTTTGACCTGACCTTAGTTTCTTTGTTTCTTCGTGTTTGCTTAGATTAGTTACCTTACCCTCACATTTTGCGACCTTAGCATTCTAGACCCGTTCTTAACCAATACCTTTAGCCAAGGCCCTCCCTGAGAAGAACGACAAAACTCGGTTATACAAACCACTGTACACAAAATGGCGTCGTTGCCGGGGAGCTAGCGCCCTTAGCATTAGGTTCCTTTGGTTAAGAGTAGTTTAGATTGCTTTCATCGCTAGAGATCAGTTGTTAGGGTCCTAGGGAATTTGATGCCTCTTTTGTTCTCTTTGGTGCATGTAGATCCTCTCTAGTGCCAATTAGAGTTCGTAGTTGACATCAAGCTCCGATGGCGGAGCCTGATCCATCCCGTACTCTCCTATCATACTCCATTCCATCATGGGGTACGGGAGGCAACCCGATCATCTTACCGCCACTACCACCCACCGCAACATTTGAGTTCAAACCATGCTTGCTGGATGCTTTTGAGAGAAACTAATTCCACGGGGATGCCTTCGAGAATCCCGTCGATCTTATTAGAAGATTTGAAGATCAGATTGGTTTTGTGCATATGCCTGGGGTATCTTCGGAGTTCTTGAAATTGAAGCTCTTCCTCTCACTTTGGAGGGAAAAGCTAAGATGTGGTTCGACATATGCCCACTCGGCACATATACTACTTGGGACGCATTGAGCCATGATTTTCTTCACCATTTCTTCACGGCCGATGAGACACATAGGCTCCGATAAGCCATCTTGAATTTCAAGCAAGAGCGGGGAGAAACTCTCTTTGAATCATGGGCAAGATTAAAAAGTCTCTAAAGGCGATGTCCGCATCACAATTTGTCGGATTGGTTATTGTTGCATCAGTTTTACCATGGGCTTCAAGATGATCTCAAAGAGTCAATTGATATTGCATTGGGAGGAATGTTCCTCAAGAAGACCGAGCATCAAGCAAATGTCTTCCTTCATGAATTATTTCAAGATTCTCCTTCTTGGGGAAGCCGTTGGAGTTCTGGAGATGGAGGCTATTCCTTGGAGAGCGAACCCATAATTAAACTCTTTATGGGCATCGTCCAAGAGATGCAACAGAAGGTGATATCTGATGGAGCAACCAACCAATTAGAAATCATGTCGGAGACCCAACCCTCCACCCAAAACGTTCAATATTTCTCTCTTAGCTACCATGACCAACAAGTTTGGAAACCCACTTACCACCAACCTACCCCTCAATTTTAAGAGTCCGAACCATTTCAAGTGTTCAACATAGAGAAAATGCTGAAGCAAATTATGGAAACCAGAAGAATGACAGGGCTCGCATCGAAAGCTTTGAAAATCAATGGGCCCAAATTGCTCAGCAAGATTATCTTCCAGAAACTCTCCCCGTCCAACCTTATCCCACCCCAATGGTGCCGATGAATCTTATCACCATCCGGAGTGAAGAAGAAGCCAAAGTACCAAATTTTGTGGAGGAGGAATGTTTGGGAGAAGAAGAAGAAGAGAATGAGTTGGTGATGAATGAAGAAGAGGAGGTGGTGTTTGAATTAGCCAAAAGTGGGAATGAAGAGAAGTGGGGTGAGGAGGAAGAATTCAATGAGGAAGTAGAGGGGTATTCAATAGAGCCTCATACATTCGAGCTTTCATGTGAGTGTCCTTTGGAGGAGATCCTTCTCGAGCCGATTCAAGTTGAGCCTGATGGTAGCGAGGTTGTTTTCTTCACGAAGCTTTTTGATATGACGCCTACTAGCGAGGACATTCCCTTGGAGGAACCTCTCCTTGAATATATGGAGGTTCATGATTTTATTATCGACGATGCGACATCTTTAGATTCATCTCTTCCCCAAGCGGAGTTTAAGTACTTCCTGATCACATTGAACAATTATGAGGAAGAAGAATTCAAGGAGGGGGTTGAGAAAGAAGAAGAAGTATTGAAGGAAGATGACCGTCGTCAACCCATGCTAGTTCCCGAGTGTCCAAAATTCCGGGAACCAACTAAAGTGGAGCTTAAATTGCCTCCTCATCTTTTTCACCTGATTCGACCTCCGGAGGAACAACTTATTTGGTTCACTAAGGTGGTTGGGAGACATTGGAAGAAGAGAAGAAAACGAAACTGGAAAAAGCAAAAGAAGCCATCACCTCTCTTTTCCCCGAGGTCAACTAAGAACTGGTTGATCATCTTGACCTATACGCTTACAAAGTGGGGAAATGCTGGAAAGGGAGGAAAAGAAGATGGTGGAAGAGATGGAAGATGCTTCTCTCATGTGCACCACGTCTTTCAAGGATTAAACAGGTATTAGGTCAAGCTAGGGACCTAAAACAAGCTCTATATGGGAGGTAAGCCATACTTTCCTTTTGTCTATTTCCTTTCTTTTCTTAGTTAGTTCCTTTTTCATGTTTCTAATTGTAACAACCCGCATTAAACCATTCTTATTTAAATCTCTTAATCGTATTAATTAACTAATTTGTGCCTAAAATTTTTCTTTTACTTTTTAACCCAGTGTGTGTTTTGCAGGACTTGAACAGTGCAACGATCATCCGTGGTTCAGTTCAATTTTCTTTTTACAAGAAATCTCTACCGATAAATTTTTAAGGCGATTTCCGATCGTATCCGAATTCTTTTACCGAAACCGATATTTCGGGTCCTCCTTTATTCGATTAAATTTAAGGTTATAATTATGAGGGATATTATGGAGGTGTTGAATATATTTATTTGAGTTCCAATAATAGTTTTACGGTTTAAGAAATTTCGGTGAATTGGGAAATTAGGGAGATATAAGTATAAGAGGGGAGAATTAAAATTGATAATTTTTTTTCCTAAATTGGGCCATGTGGCCGGCCAAAGCAAGGGGAAAGGAAGAGTTGGGCCTTATGGTTATATATTTTAGCAAGTTATCATCCTCATTCATTTAAGTGTTGAAACAACCAAACACCCACTCACCTCCCATTCTCTTCCTCTCTCCCACGCCAGAACCAAACCCCCCCTGCCTCTGCCTGCTGTCCAGCCGCCAGCCAGCCACCCTCCGGCGAGTTTTCCGGCCACCACCATCATCATCATCATCTCATCTTTCCTGTTTCTTACATTTCAAGTGGTAAATCACTCCATTCTTCTTTCTCTTTCTTTTAAGGATAAGTCAAGGTTGTGTTTAAGTTTTTTCTCCTTGTTGTTATTAGGTTTTTCTAAAGGTAAACTCAAGGTTTCTAAGGTTCTCAAGAGGAGATTTCTAAGAGCTAAGAAAATAAAGGGGGAATTTGGGTAAGTTGAGATGGATTTATGTTTTAATTGTTGCTTTAGTGAAAGGAATGTGAGGTTATGAACATGCATGTGGTTTTTCATAGTTAAATTCACTGTGGAAGGTTCAAAAGTTGATTAAGGTTAAGTGCATGTGAGTAGATTAGACTTAGATTAAGTTTATTGATGTTTTTGAGTGGTGCATGTTAAGGAATTTCAAGGGGAAATGAATCTGGTTGCAATCTGGAAATTCCAGGGATTATAAAGCATGAGTTTGACTCAATTTATGGTATGATTAGGTGGCCTAAGATGTTAGTTAACTCCCGGTTTTTGAATTTCGTAATTCCCGTATGTATATTGTGAGTTTTGGCCAAAACCGTGAAGGTGTGTAAATTAATACGTTTTCTGTCGTCAGTTTAAAGATTGCAATTTTTGGAATGGTTAGAGGTTAAGATTAACATGAAAGTTTTAGAGGACATTCTGAGCTTTTCAGAAAGGTATAGTATGCATCCATACGATATCGGGAGAGAGAGATATGATGTTTTTTTCTGAAGGGCTGTAATCTGGGTTCTGTCCAGAATTTTATTTACGTGTTCTGACTTAATGACTACGGTTTGTCTCCTTAAGATGTTTTACTCAATTTGTGGTCAACATAAGACTTGAAGTTTGTTATGTAAGCTTTCCGAATTGGGGTTTTAGGCCTTCATTGAACATCGTGAGTGAGATTTATGAGTCTCCGATTGTTGGTTGGTAATCTGAGTTGCCCCAGAAAATGTTATGTGACTACCCATCTTTATGGCCAAAAATCCGACTTGTTCCCATGATCAAATTAGTGGGTGGTCTGAATAAGAGTTGTAGTATGTGAACCAAGCTTTCCAAAAAGTCCTCTTATGTGAGATTTCGATAAGTGGAGTTCGAGATATGATTTTCCGAATAATTGAGGTTTAAATGGTTATATCTTTTGGGCGACTTGTAAAGACAATAGTATTTAACATCCTTAGCCATGTTTCTAGTCTTTATGGTCAACTTCAAAGTTGAGGTGTATGTTCTAAGCTTCCTGAAAGGTCCTTTTATGTCGTGGTCCGATATCCGAAGAATGGAATAGGACTTTAGGAGTACGCCTTAAGGAGGGAGTTCATTATTAATGTTTATAGGGAATTTCCCAAGTTATTACTTCATAGTTCTACCTAACTTAGGTCCTAATTCATGGTCTTTATCCTTTTTAACTTTCCTCAAGAGATCGTTGCACCACCGTTCAAGTCCCAGCTCGTGTCAGACGTGTTTCAAGTTTGTAGGTACGCAAATTGTCTAATCCTTCATTTTAACTCCAATATCTACTATTTATATTTCAAGTCATGACTAATGATCTATGTTTCATGTTTTAAGTGGTCCCGCCCCTTTTATTCTAGCTAGTCACGTGACGTGCTAGCCCCCTTTCTAGATGCTCCTGATCAGAGTGTCCTAATGACCTGGCCAGTGTCGACTGTTTATCAGTCACCCAATCCAAACTTAGATAGGTTTAGGCATGCGTGTGTGTAAAGTGCTTAGCACTGATCGTAAGGGATACCACTCAATTATCTATCGCAAGATACATTTATTCTACTTATATATATATTCAACAAGTTATTTCTTTTCCCCTTTCCCGTTTTCGAAAAGTTTTAACGGGCCATCAAGAAAGTTTGTTGCGAAATGCATTTTACTTATTAGAGGTTTGTGTACTGAGTGTTTCCCCCACTCATTTGTGAATGTTTTAATGTTTTGTTTTAGGTGACCCGATCACTCAAGTCAAGCGAGATCAGGTGGAGTGACTCTCCTAGTCAAGTAAAGGAGGTAGTGATGCTCTTCGGAGGGGATTTCAATGGGTTATATGGAATCTAGGAACCAAGTATGGTAATTGATGTATAAGTGTATGAGTGTTTAGTTGTTATCCAACTTTATGCTTGTATGGTTGTTTATGTAATTGCAAACTTGGAGTTGGAGTCGTCGTTGTTGATTTGTGGTTGTGACTATTGTTGTTCGGTTGTTGCCTTGTCCGTTGTTGGGACGGCGATAATGCCCCTAATCCTTGAGTTTTCCGCTGCGCTAATCACAGGTTTACTAGCAGATCTAGGTAAATTTTGTGATTACGGGATTTGGGGCGTTACAGTTATGGTATCAGAGCGGAAGTTTCTGGACATAAGTATTGTAGTGGAGTGTTAAGGTAATGAGAAGGGTAATCAAGTAAATATGGATGGTCATCTGGAGAATATGAGTTGTCTTCTTGATGCTTAAGTTAAGTGTCTGGTATATGGAATTCAAAGTCAATAGGTCTATATACGCATAGTTAAGGTAAGCATGAAATGAATGTTGTGAAATAATGGTGGAAGTCAAGAGTTTAGTTATGGCTTAAAAGACTGTGTGTGATTGATGGATTGATAAAGTTATTAAATTGGGTTATGATTGGAGTTGATGGTTTGATCCTTATTTAAGTGCTCTTGTGATCTTTAAATGGGAGTCCCACCAATTGGAATGATTTTGAAGTTAATTAACTTGGTTTTGGAGTCAATTGGCTAAGTTTCATAAATGTGAATTAGTTACTACCCGTTTTTGTCTTCTTTGATAGATGACCTTTTCAAGAGTACCAAACCCCTATTTCAAGTAGTACAACACGTTGCTTAACACTTACTGCTTGTTCTTTAATCTTCCTTTTGGACGTGTGAGTTGACTTAAAGGGCCCGCATCATAACTTCATCGTCACGCGCTACTGGGAAATATATGGAGCAAGACTTTAGGCCTTAAGAGCCTGGAACGTGATTGCTTTTGAGCTACTAGTAGAAGGGTGAGTACCTTCCCGATTCTTTTTATGCATAATTGGTTTAAGGATTGAGAATTCTATAGTGAACAAAACTATTGGATTGTGGTTCTTGTTGAGGCTAAGCGGGCGTGTGGCCCCTTATTGTATCTAATTGAAGTTAAAATGTGTTTTGGCAGGTTGTGATAATTACATATAATTTGGGATAGTCCATATTACAGAGGAAGCTCTGCCGAAATTTCCCTAGGATATTAAGGAAAAAGAAATGGCTTTGATTTTCCGATTGCCAAATTAGTTTTAAGAGTTTTTCATAGGGGTTTAAGAGGTAGATTCATAACCTTATAGACCTAGGAGATGCTGTAGAATTATTATCATGGGCACAAGGATCCTGATTTTCTTTGGGTTCTATTAATATTATGAAATCTTGGTGTAATGAATAACACTGGAGGAAATTATTTTGGGTAATGTCTAGCTTGATTTTGGGATTTAAAAGTCCCCCTCATCCTTTATTCAATTTCCAATATTTATATACCTAATCATTTCCCTTAAATAGCCCTTGAGTAAATTCAAGCATTTTTTTTTAACTTAACCAGCACACCCTATTTCTATTACATGAACCAATTGTCTAATATTCATGCTTGATTTTTAGTTTATGCACCCCACCAATTTCATCAATCAATCTGATTAATCCAAATTTTATTCCCTTTTCTTTAATATCATGTTTACTCCATTACCTTTCACAATGAATCCCACTTGATCATTTTGTATCATTGCTCATCTTTATATGATCCCGTGAATTCTTATGGGATTATATAATTCTTGTTAGTCCATTATTCTTGTCACCTAACAATGTCTTTACCAACTTTGTAATCAACTGATATTAATGTTTTCATTACTACTTCCTTTATCTTCAATTACTATCAATCCATATTTTCATTGGTAATTAATTTTATTTACTTCATATTGCTCTTCACTTGGCGTGTCCCTCCCTTTCTCATGAGCACTCATTATTCTCTTCAATTAATTAGCACATTGAATTCAAAGTTTATTCTCAATATATGTTGAAATTTATTCAAGTTCAATAATCTAAACTTTTGGGTTGTTTCAAGTAGTTACTAATAGCTGTCATTCCGAATAATTCCTTAAGTTTCAAATTCTCATATTTATCTTGATTTCCTATCATTTATACTATCCTTAATTACTATTCATTTATCACAATCATTGTTTGTTCTTGTTCTAAAGATCAAAAGCTCGCTCCGATATTTTCTTTTCCAAATTAATTCAAGTCAGTTATTCCTTGTTGTTTGCTGTGCTTTGGAATAATTATGATCACTATCATTCCCGAATATCTTTTATTAATTATCATTCACATCTGACATTTCCTTTGAACTCATAGATCAATTCTCCAAATTCCACCATGAATTACTGAAGCCATTGTTATAGATCTTGGCTCCCCCATTATCCTTAATATTCATATCTGTACTTATCATCAATCCTATTTTCTTATCTTTTCATTACCTTAATCATACCCACCTATTTTTACTACAATTTTCTCCTTCTTTGTCATCATCTTTCGGGAAGGAGTGCTAGTGACAAAGAAATGAGGTGAATTATAGGAAAATAAAAGTCCTATGAGTTAATGCAATGCAATAATGGGAGGATTATACATAACATTTTATAAGAAGTCTTGGTGGTTGTCTGGGGAGAATCGTGAATTCGTGACAGATTATGAGGAAGTATGCGAGAACCTTGAGTACTAAACAATTTGGGATTATCTTATATGTCCTTTTAGAAATATAAGTTACTTGGAGAATTCATGGCTGTCTTAAAAGCAAGCATGGTGGACCTGTTATATTGAGATATGTAGGCATTATGATATTTTTTTATAATTCAAAGAGGCGAAACGGGTGAATACACATAGCCAAAATGATGGAAACCCAATGTGTAAGTAGCAAGTAAGATTAGCATTCAAAGGCAATAGCCTATTTCAAATAGTTATGTGAGAATATGAGTTTGCAATCCATGGAGTAAACCAATTCAATGACTCATTCAAGAATAGTGGCAGTCCATCAGTGAGCAATAAAATCGTGGCAACATGCCCAATGTAGTATCAATCCGGTAGCATATCGCTTAGATTTACCCCCCAATCTAGGGCGTATTCATGACGTTTTTCATGTTTCCCAACTTCGCAAATATGTGTCGGACCCGACGCACGTCCTTGAAGAAGAACCCCCGCTATTGGCAGAGGACCTCACTTTCGAGCAACAACCGCTCCAAATTTTGGACCACCGAGTCAAACGACTTCGTTCCAAAGAAATTCCATTAGTCAAAGTCCTTTGGGCAAATCAATCTACCTCGGAAGCCACATGGGAAACTGAGGAAGACATGCGGAAAAACTACCCGCACCTCTTTTAAAGGTTTTTCGAACACAATTTATCCAACAACAAGTTTCGGGGACGAAACTTCTTTTTAGGGGGGGGGGGGGGGGAGTGTAACAACCCGCCCTAAACCATTCTTATTTAAATCTCTTAATCGTATTAATTAACTAATTTGTGCCTAAAATTTTTCTTTTTCTTTTTAACCCAGTGTGTGTTTTGTAGGACTTGAACAATGCAACGATCATCCGTGGTTCAGTTCAATTTTCTTTTTACAAGAAATCTTTACCGATAAATTTTTATGGTGATTTCCGATCGTATCTGAATTCTTTTACCGAAAATGATATTTCGGGTCCTCCTTTATTCGATTAAATTTAAGGTTATAATTATGAGGGATATTATGGAGGTGTTGGATATATTTATTTGAGTTCCAATAATAGTTTTACGGTTTAAGAAATTTCGGTGAATTAGGAAATTAGGGAGATATAAGTATAAGAGGGGAGAATTAAATTTGATAATTTTTTTTCCTAAATTGGGCCATGTGGCCGGCCAAAGCAAGGGGAAAAGAAGAGTTGGGCCTTATGGTTATATATTTTAGCAAGTTATCATCCTCATTCATTTAAGTGTTGAAACAACCAAACACCCACTCACCTCCCATTCTCTTCCTCTCTCCCACGCGTAACCAAACCCCGCCTCACTCTCGGCCACCAGCCAGCCACCCTCCGGCGAGTTTTCCGGCCAATTTTCCGGCCACCACCATCATCATCATCATCTCATCTTTCCTGTTTCTCCCATTTCAAGTGGTAAATCACTCCATTCTTCTTTCTCTTTCTTTTAAGGATAAGTCAAGGTTGTGTTTAAGTTTTTTCTCCTTGTTGTTATTAGGTTTTTCTAAAGGTAAACTCAAGGTTTCTAAGGTTCTCAAGAAGAGATTTCTAAGAGCTAAGAAAATCAAGGGGGAATTTGGGTAAGTTGAGATGGATTTATATTTTAATTGTTGCTTTAGTGAAAGGAATGTGAGGTTATGAACATGCATGTGGTTTTTGATAGTTAAATTCACTGTGGAAGGTTCAAAAGTTAATTAAGGTTAAGTGCATGTGAGTAGATTAGACTTAGATTAAGTTTATTGATGTTTTTGAGTGGTGCATGTTAAGGAATTTCAAGGGGAAATGAATCTGGTTGCAATCTGGAAATTCCAGGGATTATAAAGCATGAGTTTGACTCAATTTATGGTATGATTAGGTGGCCTAAGATGTTAGTTAACTCCCGGTTTTTGAATTTCGTAATTCCGGTATGTATATTGTGAGTTTTGGCCAAAACCGTGAAGGTGTGTAAATTAATACGTTTTCTGTTGTCAGTTTAAAGATTGCTATTTTTGGAATGGTTAGAGATCCCTATGGGTTAAGATTAACATGAAAGTTTTAGAGGACATTCTGAGCTTTTCAGAAAGGTATAATATGCATCCATACGATATCGGGAGAGAGAGATATGATGTTTTTTCTGAAGGGCTGTAATCTGGGTTCTGTCCAGAATTTTATTTACGTGTTCTGACTTAATGACTATGGTTTGTCTCCTTAAGATGTTTTACTCAATTTGTGGTCAACATAAGACTTGAAGTTTGTTATGTAAGCTTTCCGAATTGGGGTTTTAGGCTTTCATTGAACATCGGGAGTGAGATTTATGAGTCTCCGATTGTTGGTTGGTAATCTGAGTTGCCCCAGAAAATGTTATGTGACTACCCATCTTTATGGCCAAAAATCCGACTTGTTCCCATGATCAAATTAGTGGGTGGTCTGAATAAGAGTTGTAGTATGTGAACCAAGCTTTCCAAAAAGTCCTCTTATGTGAGATTTTGATAAGTGGAGTTCGAGATATGATTTTCCGAATAATTGAGGTTTAAATGGTTATATCTTTTGGGAGACTTGTAAAGACAATAGTATTTAACATCCTTAGCCATGTTTCTAGTCTTTATGGTTAACTTCAAAGTTGAGGTTTATGTTCTAAGCTTCCTGAAAGGTCCTTTTATGTCGTGGTCCGATATCCGAAGAATGGAATAGGACTTTAGGAGTACGCCTTAAGGAGCGAGTTCATTATTAATGTTTATAGGGAATTTCCCAAGTTATTACTTCATAGTTCTACCTAACTTAGGTCCTAATTCATGGTCTTTATCCTTTTTAACTTTCCTCAAGAGATCGTTGCACCACCGTTCAAGTCCCAGCTCGTGTCAGACGTGTTTCAAGTTTGTAGGTACGCAAATTGTCTAATCCTTCATTTTAACTCCAATATCTACTATTTATATTTCAAGTCATGACTAATGATCTATGTTTCATGTTTTAAGTGGTCCCGCCCCTTTTATTCTAGCTAGTCACGTGACGTGCTAGCCCCCTTTCTAGATGCTCCTGATCAGAGTGTCCTAATGACCTGGCCAGTGTCGACTGTTTATCAGTCACCCAATCCAAACTTAGATAGGTTTGGGCATGCGTGTGTGTAAAGTGCTTAGCACTGATCGTAAGGGATACCACTCAATTATCTATCGCAAGATACATTTATTCTACTTATATATATATTCAACAAATTATTTCTTTTCCCCTTTCCCGTTTTCGAAAAGTTTTAACGGGCCATCAAGAAAGTTTGTTGCGAAATGCATTTTACTTATTAGAGGTTTGTGTACTGAGTGTTTCCCCCACTCATTTGTGAATGTTTTAATGTTTTGTTTTAGGTGACCCGATCACTCAAGTCAAGCGAGATCAGGTAGAGTGACTCTCTAGTCAAGTAAAGGAGGTAGTGATGCTCTTCGGAGGGGATTTCAATAGGTGATATGGAATCTAGGAACCAAGTATGGTAATTGATGTATAAGTGTATGAGTGTTTAGTTGTTATCCAACTTTATGCTTGTATGGTGGTTTATGTAATTGCGAACTTGGAGTTGGAGTCGTCGTTGTTGATTTGTGGTTGTGACTATTGTTGTTCGGTTGTTGCCTTGTCCGTTGTTGGGACGGCGGTAATACCCCTAATCCTTGAGTTTTCCGCTGCGCTAATCACAGGTTTACTAGCAGATCTAGGTAAATTTTGTGATTACGGGATTTGGGGCGTTACACTAATCTCGCATGCTATGACTTAAGTATCTAGGTAGTTTAATTTGCATATCCTAACCCTATGCTTGGTTCTTTTTAATCGTGGATTGAGAGTATTCTAATTGAAGATCTCGAGGTAACCTCTTTCCACTCCCTTTGAATGTGTTTTATTTTTGATCCATGTTGCATGCTTGCTTGATTTTTCTTTTGGTGGCGAGCCCCTAGTATGTGCTTGTTGGGTTTATCTTGTTGTTGGAGCCGTGTGGGCTCAGGTCGCCACCGCTTTTTCTTGCTAGGTGTTTTTATGTGCTTTTTGTGGTTGTTCTACCTTTCATGTGACACCATTCCCACAATGAGGACATTGTGGCGTTTTGAGTGGGGGAAGAGTTATATTTGTTTCAACTGTAGATCACCTAGCATTTTATTTTTTTATTTTTCTTAGTTTTTACCAAAATTTGAAAATTTTTTCGTGAAAATGAAAGATAAAAGGGAAAAAGTTGTGAAAACCCCCTAAAAGTGTTTCTTTTCTTTTTGAAGATGCTTTCATTCACAATCGTGTAGGTAGTTGTCTAATTGGTCGATTTAATCATTTTGAAGTGGCCGATATGGAAAATGATAGGCCATAGGAAAGATTTCTCCCATGATTTAACTTTATTAGACCTTGACATGGAATGTGAAAGCAGAGTCCTCACTATTACACGCCCCGATTGTGATTTTCTTTTCCAAAGTTGGACAGTTTGAGCTATTCAATGCTCTTGCTCGTCTTAATTAATTAATTAATTAATTACTGTCGGTTCCACCAGTGAGGGTTGGTATGGGTGGACGACGCTCATGCCCCTTAAGTACAATGTTTAAGTATGGAGCAACCCAAAGTGGTAGGGTAACCCTTTGCGAAGGCCGGTCTTATTCCCGAACAAACCGACGCCGGCGCCCCTAAAATTTGGAAATAAGAGTAAGGCAAAAGAAAGAAAGAAAAGAGTGAAGAAAAAAAAGAAAAAAAAAGAAAAAGAAAAAGAAAAAAAAAGAGTTGAGAAAGTGAAAGAAAAAGAAAAAGAAAAGAAAAGAGAAGTTGGAAGAAAAAATAAAGAGTGAAGTTAGGGTAGCTAATAATCCCGAGCTTGAGCATGAAAATGACTTTGATTGTCCTTCTTAAGTAAGAAATGATCAATTAGGGCCCACTTGCACTTGTGCACGAGGATTCTTGCTCATCATGAAGTGTCGGGGTTGAAAACATCAAGGATTGGCAGTTTCCAACCTTTATGTCCTTATTTGTTCATATTTGCTTCTTCCATTTGATTGTTGAGGCAGGTTGGGGAACTAAGTGCATTCCTATCTTCTCCTCTTTTGTTTTTGTTTTTTGGTTTTTCACCCTTTTTTTCTTTCCCTTTTTCTTTCATGGCTTTTGTGGGTATAGTCACTACAAACCCTCACGAGACCCACCTCGTCCACCTGGGCTGCCAGGGGGTTTGAAGGGCTTGGTGCATACGCTAAATGCACTCGTTTCCTCCCACGATAGAAGAGTTGGTGTTTAGTTTTTAGTTTGTTTTACTTTGTTTTGCTCGGGACGAGCAGAAGTTCAAGTGTGGGGGGTGTTTAGCCCCATTTTTGGGCCTACGTAACGCCTTTCAGCTTGCTCTTTTGGCTCGTTTCCGAGTTTTTTTCTTTGTTTTAATTAGCTTTTTAGTTGTTTTGCAGGTTTTCGCACTTTTGGAGTAAAACAAAGCAAATGAGCTATTTCGGGGCTTTTTAGGGGTATTTTGGAGAATTCCGAGTAATTCCCCGAGCCTAGCCGAGCTGAGGACCGAGGCAAATCAAACTGGGATCCTTTTCCTTAAGTTTGAAGGAAATCGGGGTCGTAACATCCACTACAACCATTGTAGCAGGCGCTACAGCCATGAATTAGAGGACAGAGGGTCAGGCAGAGGCAGGCCGCACCCGCGACCCGGCTGGTGATGCCCGTGAAGGCCAATGAAGAAGCATCAAAGGAAATGCTCCGGCAGAGGGTCGCACCCGCTACCTGGGTGGTCGCGCCCGTGACAAGCTCCGGCCAGAAGAGGGTCGCACCCGCGACCTGAGAGGTAGCGCCCGCTACCTAGCGCACAAAAAAAAGATCGCCCGGCCACTTTTCTCATGGTCGCGCCCGCTACGAAGGAGGTCACGCCCGCTACCTGGGTGATCGCACCCGCGACCTACTGCAATTTCACGCAATTCTGTGGCTTGAACGACAGCGTTATAAGTAACTTATTTGCTTTGTATATAAACCCTAGGCTGCGATTATATTGAGAGGGGAGTTTGTATGAAGTCTTCGGAGACTCTAAGCTAGGTTTACCTAGCTCTTAGATTATAATTAGGGTTTAATTAGTGAGTGATTAGTGAGATTTCCACTTAGATTGTTACTTTGATTTGGGTTTTGTATTGAAGATTGAAGTATTGGTGATTGAAGTTTCTCTTTTCTCTTGTTCATCCTTACTCTTTGGCATCATTATTTGGTGAATTATTTCCTTAATCTCTTTCATTATCACTTGTTGATTTAATTGCTTTCCTTTAATTGCTTCTTTGTTGCTTTGATGTTCTTGTTGCCATTCTAATTGCTTTGGTTGAGTTTTGCTTATTCTATGCTAGAATCCAGGTTTAGGGTTGGTTTTGTTGATGCTAGTTTGATAGGTGTGATGAGTAGTGGTTAGAACCCTAATGGGATAGGGGGTGATTAAGGGCGTGAATGGGTAATTAGGAATGGGTTAACAATTTTAGTGAGTAATTAGGTGGGAAATCACTTTCCCACTCCAATCCTTCCCTCAAGTGGGAAGTATTTGGGCCCGAAAGATCCCAAATACATCCAATACTTGTCATGGAAGGTTGGGGTTGAGATGGTTAATGCTCACCCACGAAAGTGGAAGGAGGTTAACTAGGAAATGCCGTTTCGGATCCGTGGTGGACTTTGAGGAAGTTAATTCGGACTATCCTCGAGAGAGGAAGCCCGACAGGTATTTTCTAACGGAATTGCCACTTGATTGTCCTCTCATGTTACTCTCTTATTGGAAAACCCGTCTCCTCGTTTCCGTTTGTATCCCGAAAAGCCTCCGAAGCTCGTTTTCCCTTTGACCTGACCATAGTTTCTTTGTTTCTTCGTGTTTGCTTAGATTAGTTACCTTACCCTCACCTTTTGCGACTTTAGCATTCTAGACCCGTTCTTGACCAAGACCTTTAGCCAAGGCCCCTCACTGCCTGAGAAGAACGACAAAATTGGGTTATACAAACCACCATACAGTTGGCTACCCAAGTAACGGTACCGCTATCCCAAAACTCGAGGACTTACAATATATATATATATATATATATATATATATATATATATATATATATATACATATATATATATTTTATTTATTTTTCATTTTTGAAAAAAGTGTGAAAATCTCTATTCAACAGGGTGAAAAACTTGACAAATTACAAGCTAGTCACAAAGAATATCTATACATTTTCCATATTTGCGGGATTTACTAGCAATGTAAAGAGTTCTATCCCTAAGCCATCTTTTGATCGTGCCAAATACATTTTCAACGGTTGGTTGGGTGTTTTTGAAAACCGTATTATTTCTAGCCATCTAGATGTTGTAAATGTAGCTGCACATGCTGGCGTATATAAGATCCTTCTGCCATTTACTTTTCTTCATGGAGATGATTTTCCTGCACCAATGCCAAAAGGACATCGCATCATTGTAATGCAGCCAGGTTAAAAGGCGCTGACGGAATCTGTAGCAAACTGGCAGCTGAAGAGAATGTGTTCAACAGTCTCTGAAGCATTATCACAGAGGGGGAAGGAGGGAGGGATAGTCGGGTTGTATCTATGGAGCCTTTCCCTCACCTGTAGGTTTTGATGAAGGGCTAGCCAAGCGCAGTATGAGTGTCTTGGGGTATTCAATCTTCCCCAAATCATACGAGCCCATTCCCATTTTCCTATATCATCGATCAACTTGATGTATATGTCTTTCACACTTGAGTTCGAATCCATTCCCGAGACATGCTTCAATCTTTCCTTTATAGGACATATTTCTTTCAGGTACCAGCACACGTCTTGACGCGGCTGGAAATGCCACCAGTCTATGTTCTTGACATATCTTCCATGAATTCACCTAATCCACAGGCATTCCTTCTTGTTTGCAATCGCCCAAATTTGTTAAGCAATCAGAGTAGTGTTCCATTGCCGAAGGTTTCGAAGCCCCAGTCCCCCTTGCGGTTTTGGCCTGCAAACTGTGTCCTTGGCAACTGGGGGAACTTTCTTGTATTCTTCCGAGGAGCCCCAAAGCAAATTTCTGCAAATTTGGTCCAGCTTATCAATCACAGCCTGAGGAACGACCGTGATCGACGCCCAACAGGTGAAGAGACCCATTAGCAAATTGTTGATGAGCGTGGCCCTCCCCGCAAGAGAGGTGTTGCTTGTTTTTCAGCTGTGGATCCTTGTAGTGATCTTGTCCACCAGTTTGTTACAATCCAACTTACTTAATCTTCCTTCGGTGATCGGCATACCCAGGTAAATGAAGGGTAGAGTCCCTTCGACATATCCGGTAGTATCCAAAATCTGTTGCTTGATACTCAGGGAGACACCATTGCTCAGCACCGTGGATTTCATTACGTTCGCACTGAGTCCAGAGGTCTCAGAGAAGTGATTTAGCGCATACATGATGAGATTAATTGAGTTAGTGTCAGCTACGCTAAATATCATTAAATCATCAGCAAAAACCAAGTGATTGAGCTTGAGAGCTCTACATCTTGGGAAAAAATTTGAAATCACTATTACTGGCAGCTTGCTTAAGGCATCGCGACAAGTACTCCATGGAAAGGACAAATAGAAGGGGAGAAATAGGATCCTCTTATCTGATACCCCTCTTCCCATGGAAATAGCCGTAAGTACCTCCATTCACATGGATCGAGGACGTACTGGTGACACAGGCCATGATCAGATTGATGAAATCCGAAGGGAATTTTACCCCTTAAGTATGTCTCTGATGAACTCCCAGTGCACACTATCAAACTCTTTCCTCAAGTCAATCTTGAATAAGCATCTAGACTGCGTTGTCTTCCTCCTGAAACCTCCAGCTAGCTCTTCGCACATTAGAACGTTGTGAAGGAGCTCTCTCCCCGGAACGAAAGCAACTTGGCTCTCACTTATAATAGAGGGAAGAGTCTCCTTTAGTCTGCCCGCAAGCAATTTCTAGATGGCTTTGTAGATGACATTGCAACACGAGATAGGCCGGAATTCCGAATCAACCGGTGCATCAGTTTTAGGAATGAGAATCAGAATAGTTGTGTTGATAGCACTATAAAGCTTACCAGTTCTGAAGAACACTTGCATAGTAACGCACACCAATTGCGCAATCTGAGGCCAATCATGTTTGAAAAAACCGCTTGTATATCCATCGGGGCCGGGAGATTTGGTATTAGGAATGGAAAAGATGGCCTCTTTGATTTCTTCATCCGTGTAAGGCTTGCATAACAAAACCTGTTGTGATAGAGTAAGAGTTGGGCCCAGGTTCATAATCTCAGCATCAGTATGATGGCGTTGGTTCTGATGTGATCCAAGCAACTCATGAAAAAAATCCGCCAGGTGATTTCCAACCTCTTCAAATCCTACTGCTTGTCTCCCATCAGGTGTGCCAAGCTTATAAACTATGCAGCCAGCTTCCTCTGTTTCATCTTCGTGAAAAAAGCTCTAGTGCAACTGTCACCAAAAACAGTTGTATCTAGTTTACTCTGCTGAGCTATGAGGCTCATAGAAGATTGTAGAATAGTCAAGTAATTTTGTTTTGCAATTGTTTCTTGCGCTATGAGATCTTCATTTGCAGGTTGTGAGTCAAGTTGTCGCTGTATAGCCTCCAAATTGCCCCTGGCCATGTCCCTCTGCATATGAATATCAGCGAATTTCTCTTTGTTCAGCTTTTTAGGTCCCTCTTCATATATTTTAGAGCAACCTGGAAGTTCTGCATAGCCGAATTAGCGTGATTACGATTGAGTGCATCTTGGATAATATGAGGAAAAGCAGGGTCTGTCACCCAAATGTCGCAAAAATGGAACCGTGACCGCTTTAGGGGACCTTCCATGATAGACATTAAAATTGCTTCATGATCAGATAGCACCTGGGGCTTTGACTCGGTTTCATGTATGTTTATTAGTAATTTCACTTTATTTTCTTCATTTTGCATATTTCATAGTCCTGGAAGTTCTGCATAGCCGAAAAGCGCGCAAAACGAGGCCAATTCAGGCCTAAATGCAGAAGAGTCGGGATATCTCTTGGAAACCCGACCCCGGAGATGAAAAACCAAGCCTCAATCCCGAAACTAGAAGTGAAACAAGAAGGAAATCCTCAGCAGGGGAGTAACAGTTGTGACCCTTGACCTCACGGCCCTGACCCCTATGGTTTTACTTAGATGTCAAGATGAGACGGAAAAAGGCAAAGGACAGAAGAGGGGTCACGGTAGTGACCACCATTCTCACGATCGTGACCTGCCAAAAGCAGCCCCTCCAGGAGGTACCTCATTGTTGTGACCATCGCTGGTCACGCCCGTGAGGCTTGCGGAATCCACAGAAGAATTTGACTTCTCCATAGGTCACGGTCGTGACGATGTGGGTCACGTCCGTGACCCCTCTGACCTGCGTAACTATTGTCGGCCCAAAACACTTGTGTTTTGGCCTCTTTTTCCCCGACTATATAATGTATACTCTAAGCTTTTGAGAGATAGCTTTCTATTCCCTAGTTTTAGTTTATAACTTTAGGGCTTAGCCATTAAATAATTTCTTAAATTAGGTTTAATCTCTTTGTAATTAGATTAGGGTTTAGTTTTTGTATTTGAATCTTTCATTCTTGTTCTTTGTACTTTGATGTTTTGAATCACTATCAATTCTGAGTAAGTCCTCTCTCCTTCTCCTTTATTTTAGGCTTTTAATTGATTTACTTCTTGTCTTAATCTATCTTAGTTATGCTTTTGATTAGTTTGAGCAGTATTGTTATTTGTTCTTCTCATCGCTTTGCTCGTTTCATGTCAAGTCTTTGTTTGATTTCTGAATTAGCGTTAGTTGCAATCCTGTATGAGTAGTTCCCTTAGGGTTATGGGGTAATTAGGGCCCTAACGGGGGATTAGATATAGATTAATGTGATCAGGGTGATTAATGAGGTAATTAGGTGTTCCTCTCCAGTTTTCCACTCGATAATTGAAGGATACCGGGTGCAAGGAGGTTATGGATTCTTTCAGGCATCGAATTGTAACTCTAGGGTGGTTTAATCGATTCCAAATCCTAACTCTGATGAGAGGGATTCTTGATTGTTTACTTAGGATTGTGTTCTTATACTACCAAGTACCGTCATGCACGAGAGTGATGATGAGGCTTGGGAAGTATCATCAATCTATCACTCTGGCAACGGAGATTGACGCTAGCTCATGCATAGGACGCGAATATTGATTTACCACTCTAGCGAGGGAAGTTTTACTGGCTTGGTATGCATGTAATCCTCACACCTAACGATCGAATATCGATCGTTCTTAAAACCACGAAATCCGTGTTTAGTCCATCGTTGGGAGCCCTGGTATAACCCCCAAGCCTTACCTTTTCTTACAAAGTTTTCCCTTTTCGACCTTAGTTTAGTAACTCATTCACCACCACAAACATCGACCCCCACACCTATTGGTGAGTGCTCTCGTGAGATTATTAGGCTGGAACCCCGATTCCTCGGATCTATACGACCGTGCTTCTAACCCCTAGGATCACATTAAACAAAAAATGTCGTCATTTTCGGGGAGTTGTGCCTTCCGACATTTGAGTTTTCTTGAGCGTTCCCTCTAGGTTTTAAAAAACGGAAAAAATTGAAAAATTAAAAATAAAAAAAAACATAAAGAATCGATGGCATGTTTTAGCTTCCCTCAAGATGAGTAAGAGATGTTTTATGATTATCGTTATAGATTGATTGAGTGATTATCTTGCTTATTGGGCTCCTCATGGCTATAATTTTTCTGATTGGGAAGTTTTATGTGTTATTGATGACGGTGTGGATTCTGAAACTCGTAATATGATAAACTACTATGGTTTTACTGTTGAGAATGATAAGGCTTGGGATTTGTAATTGGTTGACGCTTGACGGAGAGTACTCGTAGTTTTATGGAGAGTTGTCATGTGTCGAGTTACTATTTTGAGAATCCTTCTGCTCTTCATGGTAGAACTCAATATGAAAATTGTTCTATGAATATCTGTACCCCTTCCCCTTTTGTTGATTTGCATACTCAATCTCCATTTGTGGATCAACCAAGGGAGGTGTCTTACGAAGATTCATATGTGAGTACTTTTTTCTCAACTCCTTTTCCCATGAATGTTCCCTCCCCTTGTGCTCAACTTGAAATATCTACTCATGATGAACAAATTAAAAAGATGGAAAGAATGCTTCATGAATCAATTTCTTATGTTCGTCAAATCCAACCTGTTTTGCTCGAAAGTGGCCATGAGTTAGGACCACCCTCTCCCGAGGAATGTGATTTGAATAGAATAGAGTCTTCTTCCCCCTTTACCCTAATATTCATGCTAATACTCTTTTGTGTGATTGGGAAAATGACAATGATGACTCTTTTGCTCCGTCTTGACTTGTGTGCCACCGTCTCATGATTTAGAAGTTAACTCTCATGATGCGTATGTGTGTGTTTATGAATCGTTTGCCATGGATTATGAATCTGAATACTGCACTTTCCCCGTGTATGATCATGATAATGCATCCCTATCGTTAGCAATTGATAAGTACTTCTTGTATATATGAGAACATGGTAGTTTTGATGAGAATTTGGGGAATATTTGATTTGATTATGTTATTTTATACCCGAATTTCCCATATTACACTTGGTTTGCAGTTTGGTGAGTTTTGTAGGGAATTTGTGAAGAATCGATGTAAACCGAGCCTAAAAAGCAAGTGTAGATCCAAGTTATGAGCTTAAAGGACCAAGAAGTGAGATGTTGGATCGCTCAAGGCCCAAACAATGGCCCAAAGTACTCCTAGGCCCGAAAAAGCAGTGACACGGGTGCCCCCAGGAAGAGCACGGGTCGTGTCTATGGCCAGAGAGTGAGAAATTACAAGCAGTGAGTTGACACGGTCCGTGTCACATGGGGCACGGTCCGTGCCTACCCTGGCACGGTCCGTGTCTCTCCTGTCTTTTCATTTTCAGCGGTTTTGAGTTGATATTTGCCTATATTATGCGGATTTTCGGCCGAGTAGAGGAGAATCATCATCAACCATCATCCATTTCATGCCCTAATCATATCGTTCACCATCCATACTCCATTCCATCATTGAAGATTGAGAGAAGATTGAAGATCGAGGAGCAACTTGAACATACTTTGAAGTGGAGGAGCAAAAGTCCTCCATTGTTGATTCCTAGCAAGTTTGTTCTTCACTTGGGTTTATTTCTCATTCTCTCATAGATTTTAATGTTCTTTCTAGAATAGATTTCAATTGCTTTGTAGTTTCAATCATGAATTGTGAGTAGTTCTTTTAGTTTAGGGGATGAACCTTTGAAGTTGCTTGATGAATTGACTTTGTTGGATTGAATTATCATGAATTTAGCTTGTTTCAATCGATTTGGTCTTCGAATTGAATTGTTATTGCTTTTTCTTGATCACCAATTGCATGGTAATAGGTTGTTGAATGAAGTACCGAAAGGAGAAGTTTGACTACCCGAAAACCTAGATTAAACTAGTTAAAATTATCTAGACATAGAAGTTTTAATTAGGGTTCTTGAGATAATTTGATCTTTCACCTTGACTAAATCGAAATAACCATGAAAGTAGGTGCTTGGTTAATCTTGGCAATTCGCTCTAGTGACAAAATCTCATTGCGAAGTATTCTATGCGATTATCGAACCTTGATTGTGCAAATTAATGAAATGAAAGTTCAATCCATGTCGTTGATTCGTTATTTGACTTAGGTTTCATCCCCTGA
The DNA here is from genome assembly GCA_029582165.1 of Portulaca oleracea. Classification (NCBI taxonomy): domain Eukaryota; kingdom Viridiplantae; phylum Streptophyta; class Magnoliopsida; order Caryophyllales; family Portulacaceae; genus Portulaca; species Portulaca oleracea. Next base: position 31,911,517 of record CM055889.1, on the reverse strand, counting down.
ACGCCTTTTTCCCTTGATTAAATCAGAAAAGTTTTGTGAATATTCGTTTGTTTAGACCTTGATTGTGATTAGAATTAGATTTAGTTGATTAAAAAAAAAAACCGGATCGACTTAGCGATCAACTAGGAGGCTAGTTCAGTGCGTTGAAAGGAAAAGTCCCTGTGGGAACGACCTTGATTTATGCTACAATTTCACCCGTGCACTTGCGGATTATCAAGTTTTTGGCGCTGTTGCCGGGGACTTTGTCCCTAGCCAGCCATTGAACCAATACCCTAAGGTTGACTAAGTTATTTATTTTCTGTTTTGATTTTCCTTGGTGTTTTGGTTTTGTCTTGCGAGGTTTACTCTACATGCATGCAAAAAGCTCCACTCTTTGAGTTTGATCCTGAAATCGAAAGAACCTTTCGCTCCCGGCGAAAGAAGCAAAAGTTAGAGCACGCCCGGAGAAGACAAGAAGAGAACTCCAAGCGAAAGAACACCATGTCCGGTGGTGGCGGCGGTGGCGGTGGCGGTGGCGAAGAGCCTAGAAGCACGCTTGGCTCCTATGTGATGCCAAATGTCACAAATCAACCCTCCGCCATTAATCCTCCAAGAGTGGCCGCTGATGATTTCGAGCTGAGGAGTTCAATCATCAATTTGGTGAAGGCCAACCCATTCCATGGCCTCCCCAATGAAGATCCCAACCGGCACCTTCGCCTATTCAACCAAGCATGTGAGACCTTTAAGGCAAATGGTGCAACGCCCGATGCAATCAAGCTGTGAGTGGTTGGATGCTCTTCCATCAAGCTCTGCCATCACCACTTTTGACCAACTTGCTAGCTTATTCTTGGCGAAGTACTTTCATCCTAGCAAGTTGACGAGCCTCCGGAATCAGATCTCAACATTTGTCCAAGAGCCGAATGAGTCCCTTTATGAAGCATGGGAGAGGTTCAAGGACCTCTTACATCAATGCCCCCACCATGGTTTAGAACCATGGGTCCCAATACAAGCCTTCTACAACGGGGTGGATGACAACTTGAGGGCCAACATCTTGGCGGCGGCAGGAGGCAACATCATGTCCAAGACAGTGGCGGAACTCCAAACTTTGATTGAGGAGATGGCAATCAATAGCTACCAGTGGTCAAAGCCCCGTTCCAAGAGGACGGGAGGTAAGTATGAAGTTGATGCTATTTCTATGTTGAATGCTAAGTTGGATGCCATGACTAAGAAGATGGATTTGTTGAATGTGAATGCTCCCCCTCCCCAACCATGTGCGTCGTGTCAATCATATGAGCATGAGACCTTGAATTGTCCTAGTGGGTTGGTTAGCAATGAATCGACCGAAGTGGTTAACTATGTTGGTAACCCTTCTAATAGGCAAAACTTTGACCCTTTTTCCAATACTTACAATCCCGGTTTTAGGTTCCACCCGAACTTTTCTTACTGGAACAATAACCAAATGGGTCAACCCCAAGGACAAAGATAACCCCAACCACCTCCACCACAAGCTCTCCAAAAGCCTAACCTAGAGTCCATGATACAAGCTTTGATGTTGTCTCAACAACAACACCAACAACGGTAGCTTGAGCATCAACAAAGACAAGATGAAGTGATTAAGGCCTTAGCTACTAAAGTTGACCTTATGAGCACCCACACACAAATGCTTGAGAATCAAATTGCCATACAAGCTAGTACCTCCACTACCCCTCCGGGAATGCTTCCCGGAAAGCCCGAACCTAACCCTAAGCAACAATATAATGCCATTGTTTTGAGGAGTGGGACACAATATGAGGGACCTAGCGTGCCAAATGCTAAGCATGACGGAGTAGTGGTTGAGAAAGAGGTTTAGAAGCCTAGTGAGAATGTTATTGGTTTTGAAAGAGAGAAAGACCTTGAGAGTGAGCATTCGAAAGAGAACACCGAAACCCGACCTTCATCTCCACCTAGAGTTTACAAACCACCGTTACCCTTTCTTCAAAGATATGCTAAGGCTAAATTTGATGCAAAATTCGGCAAGTTCTTTAATATCTTAAAGCAATTGAATGTGAATGTGCCGTTTTTGGATGTTTTATCTCAAATGTCTTTGTATGCAAAGTTTTTGAAAGAAATCCTCTCTAAAAAGAGGAAAATTGATGAAATTGAGGAAGTTGCTTTGACTGAAGAATGTAGTTCCATGGTTCTTAACAAGCTTACTCCTAAGCTTAAGGACCCGGGAAGCTTTAGTATTCCATGTGGCCTAGGTAGCTTAACCGTTGATCGAGCTTTGTGTGATGTGGGTTCTAGTGTAAGCTTAATGCCCTATTCTTTGTATGAATGGTTGAACCTAGGAGAGTTGAGACCAACTACCATGTCATTGCAAATGGCGGATCGTTCTATCAAGTACCCTAAGGGTATTTTGGAGGACTTTCCCCTTAAGGTGGGTGATTGCTCTGTGCCGATTGATTTTGTCATCCTTGATATGCCCGAAGATTCCCGTACCCAAATCATTTTGGGGAGACCTTTTCTTGCTACCGTAGGGTGTGTCATAGATGTACAATGTGGAAAGATGAAGTTTAGGATAGGGGAACATGAACTTGAGTTTGATTTATTCCGTGATGTTTTGCCACGTGGCGTTTTCCCTTGCTTTGGTGTTGATGTGTTTGGTGAAAAGGATAAGAATGTTGATGGTTTGATTTGTGAAAAGAATGATGATTGTGTGCATGTAGTGGACAGTGAAAAGCTTGAGAAATCTCGTGACCATTTTGTTGCAAATTCTTGTGGTTTATTTATTGATAAAGGCCATGAACTTGGCGATGCAAGGGTGGGAATAAAAGAAATTTTGCTCCCACCTAACATCATCAAGAACGTGCCTTATGCTATTAACAAGGGTACATTGTATGAGATTTTCAGGTTTGATGATGGAGATCCCTCCATTTTTGAAGGAGGTGATGAGTTTGACCCAAGCTGTGGGGTCAATTTGAAGATGTTTGGAGGTACTATGCAATGTGAAGCTCCAAAAGCCCTTGGCTATGGAGTTATGGACTATTCACCGGGTTGAGAGGTACTTGGTCAAGCTTAGGACATTAAACAAGCGCTTCTTGGGAGGCAACCCAAGCTTTTTCGATTTTATTTTCATTTTATTTTATTTTTTTAGGATTTTCTAAAATTTTTTCCTTATTTTTCTTCTTTTTATTTTGGATTTTTCTAGATTTGTGTTTTCTTCCTTTTCTTCTGGGGTGATGTTTCGCATTGCGGACAATGCTCGGTTCCAGCATGGGCGGGATTTGCGTAAACTTTTTGTGGATATGTGTGTTTTGAGTCGTTTTGATTTTTGATTTTTAACTTGTTTTGAGTCTTTTTCTTTTGTTTTGATTTTATTTTCAAAGTTTTCTAGATTTTCTTGTAGTTTTTAATTTCCTCTTTTCGTAGTTTGTTTTCGTTTTCTTATTTTCATTTTGAGTCTTGTAAAAAGTTTTTGAAAATTGAAAAAAAAAAGAAAAAACTGTTTGATATAGGATTTGGCGAGATAGTTTTCTTTTGACTTGATTTGATCTTATATAGCCCGTTTATGAAAGACTGTGAATTGACATGAGTTGTGAAGCTAAATGTTGTGAGAATTGTGCTAGGATAGTGAGATTGATTACCTTTGTCACTATTTCAAGAGTGAGTTGTGCATATGCATATCTTTCAAACTGGGTAATGATTGTTGAGCGCTACCCGTGAGTCCACATAAGCCTTAAAGAAAAGACTAATCATTTTTATTAGTCTTATTTCCATGAGTGACTCACCATTGTGGCATCCTCCTTCATTTGCTTTGCATCTCCTTGAAATTGCTATGCGTTGTACATTGACAAGATGATAGAGGCATTAGGAATTGAACCCGCAAGCCTTGACCACCCGTTTACATCAGAAAATCCGTAGTTAGCCCCTTTCTTGCCTTGACCATTTCTTTTCTTGAACCTATATTATAAGTCTTGGCCGATTATATATTTCCTACCCTTAAGCCATTGCTTGAAATGTGTTGAGTATGAAGTTGGGTTGATTATGGCTACTTTGGTGGTTTGGTTTGTGATGGGGATTGGTTTGAGTTGTAAATATTCATTTGATTCCCCAAATTATGTACATTGAAGTTGTTGGGTAGAGTTGGAACTTGCCTAGTGAGTTGTATATAAGTGTGAGTTTGTTTGTTTGTGTGTGTGTTTTATTCAAAGAAAAAAAGAGAAAAAGAAAAAAAAAGAAAAATATAGAAAAAGTGTGAAAAAAAAGAAAAAACAATCAGAGAATTCCGGAAAAAAGAAGAAAAAAAGAATAAAGTGTTTGACATTGTGTTTCTTTTGTTTTGAGGCAAGTTTCCAATTGTTTGTGAGGTTGATTTGGATTGATTTTAAGTGGTGAGAGTGTATGTATGTTGAATTGGTGCGACATAATTTCAAGCTTTGGCTTTTAGCTCCACAATTCCCGAATATTATCCAGTCCTTACCTTTAACCCTAGCCCCGTTACAACCCTTGAAAGTCCTGTTGATTGTCATTGTTGCTTTGCAGATTGTGGTGGAGAGTTGAGATTCTTAGCAAATACGTGGTTGGTTGTGGCTTTGGTTTGAGTATTTGAGCGAACTTTCAATGATTTTTCATATTTAAACACATGAGAGGAGTGTTTCCACATTCCCAGAAAGTGAGTTTGCTCTTCATTCTTACCTAGTTTCATGCTTAACATGTCCCTTCTTATCTCATTCGGTGATTAAGGGTGATTGGTTGAACTTGATGAGCTACCATTCTTGAATAATTTGTCTTCATTTACTTGTGTAAATTGGCTTCTTTTTCACTCTTGGGCTGTACTTTAGATTAGATTGGGTTGATTGAGTGTTCTATCATTGCCATCCTTAGGAGTTGTAATTATATAAAAAAATTTCGTTTTTGTTAATTTTTACTTTTGAGTCTTTTTTACTTTTGCTTTGAGTTCTTTGAGTCTTTTTGTCTCGTTTTCTTTTATTTTCTTTCATTTTCTTTCTTTGCCTTTTCTTTTGAGTTTGGACTTGCTTAGGGACAAGCAAGGACCAAGCATGGGGGATTTTGATAAGTACTTCTTGTATATATGAGAACTTGGTTGTTTTGATGAGAATTTGGAGAATATTTGATTTGATTATATTATTTTATACCTGAATTTCCCATATTACACTTGGTTTGGAGTTTGGTGAGTTTTGTAGGGAATTTGTGAAGAATCGATGTAAACCGAGCCCAAAAAGCAAGTGTAGATCCAAGTTATGAGCTTAAAGGACCAAGAAGTGAGATGTTGGAACGCCCAAGGCCCAAACAATGGCCCAAAGTACTCCTAGGCCCGAAAAAGCAGTAACACGGGTGCCCCCAGGAAGAGCACGGGTCGTGTCTATGGCCAGAGAGTGAGAAATTACAAGCAGTGAGTTGACACGGTCCATGTCACAGGGAGGACGGTCCGTGTCACATGGGGCACGGTCCGTGCCTACCCTGGAACGGTCCGTGTCTCTCCTGTCTTTTCATTTTCGGCGGTTTTGAGTTGATATTTGCTTATATTATGCGGATTTTCGGCCGAATAGAGGAGAATCATCATCAACCATCATCCATTTCATGCCCTAATCATATCGTTCATCATCCATACTCCATTCCATCATTGAAGATTGAGAGAAGATTGAAGATCGAGGAGCAACTTGAACATACTTTGAAGTGGAGGAGCAAAAGTCCTCCATTGTTGATTCCTAGCAAGTTTGTTCTTCACTTGGGTTTATTTCTCATTCTCTCATAGATTTTCATATGCTTTCTAGAATAGATTTCAATTGCTTTGTAGTTTCAATCATGAATTGTGAGTAGTTCTTTTAGTTTAGGGGATGAACCTTTGAAGTTGCTTGATGAATTGACTTTGTTGGATTGAATTATCATGAATTTAGCTTGTTTCAATCTATTTGGTCTTTGAATTTAATTGTTATTGTTTTTGCTTGATCACCAATTGCATGTTAATAGGTTGTTGAATGAAGTACCGAAAGGAGAAGTTTGACTACCCGAAAACCTAGATTAAACTAGTTAAAATTATCTAGACATAGAAGTTTTAATTAGGGTTCTTGAGATAATTTGATCTTTAACCTTGACTAAATCGAAATAACCACAAAAGTAGGTGCTTGGTTAGTCTTGGCAATTCGCTCTAGTGACAAAATCTCATTGCGAAGTATTCTATGCGATTATCGAACCTTGATTGTGCAAATTAATGAAATGAAAGTTCAATCCATGTCGTTGATTCGTTATTTGACTTAGGTTTCATCCCCTGAACACCTTTTTCCCTTGATTAAATCAGAAAAGTTTTGTGAATATTCGTTTGTTTAGACCTTGATTGTGATTAGAATTAGATTTAGTTGATTCAAAACAAAAACCGGATCGACTTAGCGATCAACTAGGAGGCTAGTTCAGTGCGTTGAAAGGAAAAGTCCCTGTGGGAACGACCTTTATTTATGCTAGAATTTCACCCGTGCACTTACGGCTTACCACAATCCCGTCCCCTTCTTCATGCGTAGAGTTCTCACCTGCTGAGCTTGTGATTGTTGATGATGATGCTAATTCATGTCATGTTGAGAGTGTTATCGCGGGTTCTAATCCTACTCTTTTTATTACACACATTAGACGAATTTGATGGGTCATTTTTGTGATGAGATTGAGGAGGAAGTTAAGAATTCCCCTATGTGCATTGAATGTTCTGATGATGTATCTCCCTCTCCCAATTATGCATCCCCCATTCATTCACTGATGATCACTCCTTCCTCACTTGACCATGCATGCCTTGAGTCCTTAGGTTCCTTTAGAGGGTGTGATCCTCTCCTTGACCGTTACCATGCTTACTTAGACGATTCGCCTAGAAAAATCTCGATCGTTCATTTCTATCATTCTTGTGATTTTTCTAAGGCATTTGATAAAATGAAGAGAGCACAGGCTTACACTAACTCATTGTTTTGTGTGTTCTCTTACATTCATAATTCGGAAATCCATTCGAGGACGCATGACCTTTTACCGCGGGCGTTGACTAGCTCTGAGATCGACGGTGACCTGAGTCTTGAATAAGAAGGAGTAGCTGATGCTCCTGTCGTGGTCGAGGTTCACATTTTTTATTGCTTTCGTTGATGACCAATCGGTAACCTCGTTCCACCTTTCTTCCTTTTGTAAATTCTTCATTTTTTCTACTGTATTGTTTCTTCTCGCATGCCTGTTTTTCACTTTTTGTGGACGCTGCTTAGAGTCTTATGCTTATGAAGACCTTCTAGTAAGCTCATTCCACTCTTCTTTTATTTCGTTTCTTTTTCTTTTTGTGTAAATATATCCTGCTGCATGCGTATTTTTCTTTTGGGTGGTGCGCTCCTGTGTGTTTGTGTTGGAGTTACTGGTTATTGGAGTCGTGTGGGCTTGGGTCACCACTTTTGTGTTTATGTATGTTTTCTTTTGTGTGCTTTGACCCTTTCGGGACTCTACCCTCACAATAGGGACATTGTGAAGTTCAAGTGTTGGGGGGGGGGGGGAGGGGGAGGAGTATTCTTGTGTGGGGTATTTAGTTTAGTTTATTGTTTGTTTCTTTAAAAAAAAAAAGAAAGAAAAACTCAAGTGAAAATCCCTAAAAGGTTTTTGTTTTTCTTCTTTTAGGAGTCGTTTATGCTTTCTTTTATGTTTTAGCTGATGGGATAGCTGAGTTAGCTACATGAAAACAATCATTATGTGCGTGTCAAACCTAGTCTTTAGGTGTGTCTTCGTTTTCTTAGATAACCTGATTCACCTTTGCAAAGCGGTAACATCACATGTTTTACCTCGAAGTCTGTTTTTCGTAATGCTCTCGGCTTAGATAGTGTTAGCTTTAGTTTTCATGTTTTTCACGCTTTAATTAAACCAGCAAAACCAACAATGGTTGGTGTGAGTGGATGAGACTCACACCCCTTAAGTACTTCGTTTATGAATGGAACAACCTAAGTTGGGATGGTAACCCTTTTTCGGAGGGTCGTATTGATCCTGAAAAAACCCGGTAAATAAAAAGATAAAAAGAAAAACGAGGAAAAGCTTGTCTGTTAGTTTACTAACGTGTTTTGGCATGGGTGGTTAACGACCCCTCACCCCTTAAGTACCTTGTATATGTATGGAGAGAACCATGCTGGGAGAGAAGACCCCTCACGGGCCGCGTTTTATCTCAAAATATGCCAACTAAGAAAAAAAAAGATGATGAGAATAACTAGAGAAACCCTCTCCTATGTAATCTGCGACCCTCACCAAGCCAAGGGCCACATCAAATAGGTTAGGGGTGACACTTAAGCTAATTAATAATTGAAATTCGAGTTTGAGTGCCTGTTTAATCAAGGTTTATCTATCTTTGACGAGTTCTGACCGATAATAGATTAGAGAACACTAGCATTGTGCATGACGAAATTGTTTAGCAAGGTCGAGTTGGGAAGTCTTAAAGCTTAGCCCCACCTGAGTCTAGTTTCATACTAACTATTTTTGCTTGTTAACAACGTAGTTTGATTAGCTTTAGTATAAAGGCGACAATAAACTCCTCCTTCTATTTGTAAAAGTTTTTTTTATTTTCACCTTCCTTTTTCCTTTCTTTTTTTCTTTTTCTTTTCGGCTTTTGTGGGTATAGCTTTTACAAACTCTCACGAGACCTACCTCATTAACCCGAGCTACCGGGCTTGATGCATATGCTAAATGCATCCGCGATTCCTGCGAAAATGAGTTAGGTGTTTTCCTGTTTTCTTAGGTTAGTTTTTGTTTTGTTTTGATCGGGGCAAGAAAAAGTCCAAGTGTGTGGGGGGGGGGGGGCAGGGGGTTGTTTAGGCTTGTTTTTTAGCCTAAATGCTTTCCTTTTCCCTTAGGTTTTGACTCGGTTTCGTGTATGTTTATTAGTATTTTCACTTTATTTAGGTCCATTTATAGATTCCATAGTCCTTAGACACTTGTGGAGCAAAAGTGCGTAAAACGAGGCCAATTCAGGCCTGAATGCAGAAGAGCCAAGATATCTCGAGGAAACTCGGCCATGGAGAAGAAGAACCAAGCCTCAATTCCGACATTAGAGAAGAAACAAGAATGCAACCCTCAACAGAAGAGTCACGTCCGTGACACTTGACCTCATGGCCGTGACCCCTATGTTTACTTGGATGTCAAGATGAGATGGAAAGAGGCAAAGGATAGAAGAGGGGTCACGGTCATGACCACCATTCTCACGGATATGACCTGCCAAAAGCCCCCCTTCATAAGGTACCTCACGGCTGTGACCATCGCTAGTCATGCCCGTAAGGTTTATGAAATCCAACGAAGAATTCAGACTTCTCCAGAGGTCACGGTCGTGACGATGTGGGTCACGCCCATGACCCCCCTGACCTGCGTAACTACTGTCAGCCCAAAACACTAGTGTTTTGGCCTCTTTTGCTCCGACTATATAATGTAAACTCTAAGCTTTTGAGAGATAGTTTTTGATTCCCTAGTTTTAGTTTATAACTTTCAGGCTGAGCCCTTAGATTAGTTCTTAGATTAGGTTTAATCTCTTCATAATTAGATTAGGGTTTAGTTTTTGTAATTGAATCTTTCATTCTTGCTCTTTCTACTTTGAAGTTTTGAATCACTATCAATTCTGTGTTATTCCTCTCTCCTCCTGCCTTATTTCAGGCTTTTAGTTGATTTACTTCTTGTCTTAATCTATCTTATTTAGGCTTTTGATTAGTTTTAGTATTGTTATTTGTTCTTCCCATTGCTTTGCTCGTTTCATGTCAAGTCTTGGTTTGATTTATGAATTAGTGATTGTTGTAATCATGTGTGAGTAGTTCCCTTAAGCTTAGGGTGTAATTAGGGCCCCTAATGGGGGATTAGATGTAGATTAATGGGATTAGGGTGATTAATGAGGTAATTAGGTGTTCCACCCCGGTTCGACAATTTAAGGATACCAAGTGCCGCGAGGTTATGGATCATTTCAAGCATTGAATTGAAACTCTAAGGTGGTTTAATGGATTCCAAATCTTAACTCTGGCAAGAGGGATTCGGGATTGATTACTTATGATTGCGTTCTTATACTACCAAGTATCATCATGCACGGGAGTGATGACAGGGCTTGGGAAACATGCGTTAATCTACCACTCTGGCGAGGGAGATTGACGCTAGCTCATGCATAGGAAGTGAATATTGATTTACTTATAGAAAGTGCAAGAAAGCATGCATAAGCCGTTAGATGGACTATCTATTAGCCGAGGTGAACATGACCAGATCAACAGCAAATATGAGGTGGCTAGGCCTATGCAAATGGGCAGTTGTCCATTGGGCATTTGTGAGTAGGCCGCAATAAACGGGTTGTACCCGTTTAAATCATAAAACAAGCCGGGCTTTTAACGGGCACAATGTTTATGTCAATTCGCGGGCCCCCGCGGGCCGAGTTCGGGCTTGACAATAATTAGAATGGGTCACTCTCACACTCTCTGTCATCGAAGCTTTTAACACTCAGGGTGACTAAATAAAAACACTCTAGGGTTTTCGTAAGCTATTTTGTCTCTCACTCTGACTCTCCCTCTCAAGTCTCTCTCTCACACTGCTACACCCCCGATCGCCACTGCCACCACTACAATCTTCGGCGACCTATGTCTACTTCGGCGAACTACCAGTTACCGGTACCCTCTCTCTCTCTCGATTTTTCATCCTTGAGCTTCATCAGGTCATTAGTTTTCTCACCAAATTTTTCGATTTTCGGTTCGCCTAAAAAAAATTCACCATTGAAACGCAAAAGGTGTTCAAAGACAGTGATCAATTTTGCGAGCGGAAGTTACTGTTCAATTCTTCTTCTACCTTCATTCAGCAGGAGGATGATTTGATTCTACGTTTTCAATTCTACTATTAGGTCACCATAATCATTGATTCAAGATGTTGGAAGAACAAGTAGCCAACTTGTTGCAGTGGTATTTGGGAACTACATCAGGGGCCTCAGCGAAGAAGCTCTCAGAATCAGTTTCCTAAATGGTTAGGCTTCTGGATTTCGATTGTTGTTTATGAGCTTATCGATTTCATTTTGATCGTTAATTGGTTTTCAATTTCTATTTCATTGAGGTCAAGAACATGAACATCAACCTCCTCCGGAGCGTGGATTTTGTTGTCAAAATGATGGGTATTTTGTTCCTTTTTTTAAGTATTAAATACCTAAATTTTACCAACAAAGTACAAGAGCACAATGAGAAAAATCTATATTCAGCCCGGCCCGAACCCGGCCTAGCCCGTTTAGAGCCTGTTAAAACCCAACCTACTCGGGTCCAGTAAAAAATGACTCTGTCCAGCCTGGCCCGAACCCGGCCCGTTCCGCCCCGTTGTCCAGCCTTAGAGGTGGGTAAGCTTTCAGTCTTTGCAACGAGGGTCGTACTAATAACCATCTTGAGTTTTGAACGCAATGGACTGAGAGAGATATTCCATTGTTATGACAAATATAAGAGGGGATATGGGATTCCCTTGATGCCACCCTCTGCCACCTTGTTCGGTCTCGTTTCGAGCCGAATTGATATCATTTATAAGGTGTTTTGCTTGCTTGAGTCCTTTGATTATGTGTTAGTTATGATGATTTTGAGTTTTTGTAGGATAATAAAGATTTAGAAGGAAAACCAAGCCAAAAGAGTAAAAACAGCCCAACACCACAGGTGTAGCGCCCGCCACAATGGGCGCAACACCCGCGACGACAGTGAACTGATCATCACAAAATTCCCAACGGAGGGTCGCATCCGCGATCTTGGGCGTAGCGCCCGCGACCCCCAACAAAACAGCCAAGAAAATGCACAGCAGCCAACGGAAGAAACAATGCCAATCACGGGCAGTCTGTAGCATACGCTACGGACCAGGGTGACTTGTCGCACCCGCTACCGTATTTGTGGTGCCCGCGACCGATCGGCAGAGTGCGGAAATTAAACGCGCGATGATTGTTCTCTTAATTAGGGTTTAGGATTTGTTTAGTCTTGCCATATATACCTAAACATTTTCAACATTATTATCTATCTTTCTTTTAAGATTAGCCTTAGGTACTTAGTTTTATCATTAAGCTCTAGTTTATTTCTAGGTTTTCTCTAGTTCTCTTTCAATTTGTAATCAACACTTTTTCAATCAATTTCAAGAAGAAATTTCCCAAGTTCTTCTTCTCTCTAGTTTTCATTGCTACTTTGATTCAAATCCTATTAGTTCTAGTCCACAAAACATCCAATCCTTTTAGTGAAGAGGAGGAATAAGGATTCACAAATTCTCTTACCAAGTGAGGATTTGGGAATTCTGAGTAATCCAAATCACAACTTTCTTATTTGTTCGGGAGAAAGTTCAAGATGAAGATCAAGACGAAGTTCAAGATGAAGGATCCGAAATTCCAAGTTAGAGTGAAGTTTTGGGCATTCTAGGTATAATCTCTTGTTCTCAATTTCATTATTCAATTTAGTTTTAGTTTCCCATTTATTGCTTTTTGTTGCATGCTTGGTTATAGTTTTCTTTCTTGTTGATTTAGGGCTAGTTCATCTTTTAGATTCATGCTTTCTTTAGTGTTTATTGTTTTCAATTTCCTGCTTAGATTAGTTTAATTACTTTTCAATTATTTGAAAATCCTACCAAACCAATCCGTAAAAACCTAACACACCATCCCTAAGGATACGACTACCCCTACTCCTAAAAACCACAAAATACGCAACCGAACAATGGCGCCATTGCCGGGGATGGCGTTATTTGGTAAATTAGGTTGTTGGTTTGTGTGTGAATAGTTTATTGCTTTCTTAGATTAGTCTTAAAAATAAATAAAAAAAACTAAAAATTGAAAGATTGAGAAATCAAGAAAAAGAAAAGTTCAACCATTTGAGGGTTGGGTTCGTAGTCCTATTAGCAATAGACAGGTTAGTAAGGAGAAACCCTTAGTAGAATTAGCAAGGATGGCTTGAGAAGAAGAACCTAGGTGACCCTTAATGACCAGTTATACCCATATTATGACCCACCGCCTTCATGTTTTGCTTCAACACGGACCATGGTACGGTCAACACGGACTGTGTTGAATGCCAGAATTTGTTTTTAATGCTAACGACTGTATAATCTTATGTATTAAGTGTATAACATCGTTTTTAAGTCTGATATTATATTCCAACAGCTATATTGTTATGATTATTTGAGACTAAGTCAAGGGTATGATTCTCCATTAAGTTCCTTAATTGTTTCCTTTGATCAAAGGGTATGATGAAGGGTGGGAATTCTTCTATAAATAGAAGACATTCCCCAGCCATTTGTGAGCATCACATCATCATTCTATAATCACATCTTCTCATTCTTGTCTAGACTGCAGCTATACTTGAGTGATTCAAGTGAGAAATCATTTTTCTTGAGTGTGATAAGAGCTATGTTTTATCCCTTTAAACATTTACGACATAGTAAATAGTTCTTAAGGAAAATGAGTTCGTTCACGACTCTTACAAATATCCTAAGCGAGTTTCCATTGTTTTCTATACCTATAAATCACTTTCCTTCCAACAATTTTATCTAAATTAATCTGATGGATAGTCATAATTTATATAAAATTCTTTTATAAAGATGAAGATATGACTAATTAGAGGTATTTTCTCGTCTTTATAAAATTCTAGCACATTTGATAGTTCAACCATTACACTCTTTTTCAATATCTTTTCTTAAAAAATTTTTACATTTACATTAAAATAATAAACTATATTTTAGCCCATAAAAGTGTGTACTTGCATGTACGGACATTATTCATGTTTATAGGACGTTTATTTTGTTCCATTTCCATTTCAGGCTCCGTTCTTTTATACAGTGCGATATGGTGTGGTAATGGTGTGGTGCGGTGGAATTTGAAAAAGTGTGGTGAAATGTGGTGGATCGCGGTAAATTGAGGTAGGTGGGGTAGGAGAGGAGACAGGATGTAAAAAGTAGAGGAGAAAAATGAGGAGAGAGAAAAGTAAGAAGATATTTTGATAATAATTTTGGTAAAGTATGGTGAAGTATATTAGAATATTTAGTAGTGTGGTTTGGTGCGATAGCGCACCACAAATTATCGCATAAAAGAACGGGGCCTCATATCATATTGTTTAATTTAAGGTATTTAAATGAAAAATTTTGAGGAAATCTTATGAAAAAACAGATAAATATAAATGTATTGACAAATGTATAACAATTATATATATATATATATATATATATATATATATATATATATATATATATATATATATATATATATATATAACACAAATACTTTTTTCTCTCTACCTTGTGTCGCGACAATGGTGGCGACAAGGAAGGAAAATCTCAGAGGCTCATGGTCCGGCAAGTCCCCGGCATCCATGCCGGTGAAAAGCTAGTGCCGCAATCGAATAGAGGCAATGGGAAACCCCCAGTAACACCGGTGCACAAAGAAACCCCAGTCATCGATCAAGCAGTGAATGAAATAGAAACAGAGTGCCATCAGGAAAATCAAGAAACAGAAGAGGAACGTCCTACTGCCAAACAAAAATCATATGCGTCCCTGTTCCATGAAGATGAGGGTATGAAGCTCCAATTTGTAGAAGCGCACACTATTAACGGAGTGGCATGTGCAAAAATAGAGAAAGACGACATCTTGGAGACTATTGAATTCTGGAAGAACTCTTTGTTATGCTAGGTCCTGGGATCCAACCCACCATATGAGGTAATTAAAGGATTCATCCACAGAATATCGAAGAACCTCGATATTGAATCAGTCTTAGTTGCAAAAAAAGGTGTATTTCTAGTTAGATTCGCTACCGAAGAAGACCAGGAACAAGTAATTCATCAGGACTTCAATTTTTTTGACAAAAAAGCCTTCATAGTGAAAAGATGGAATGAAAATCTTGATCTTGAGTAGAGGAAATCGATGCCCTCCGGTTATGGATTCAATTGCCCAATATGCCCCTCAAATACTGGAGTGTTGAATGCCTCAGCAAAATCACAAGCATGATCGGAGTTCCAATCAAGACAGACAAAAGAACAAAAGAACAAAAGAAAGAACCATGCTTGGTTTCGCCAGGGTGCTTATTGAAATCCCTCTGAATAGTGGTTTCCCAGAGTATGTAGATTTCATGCATGATAAAGATCAGCTAGTAAGACAACAAATTAACTACGAATGAAAGCCAACTTACTGTAACTACTACAAGAAAGCCAAGATCAAGAAGGACTGGAAGCCGAAAGAAAAAACAGCGGAAATAGGGGCTGACAAAATTCCCATAACCCAAAGAGAAGTTGATGAAAACGGTTTCATAATGCCAAGGAAACCTGCAAAAGACAGGATTACACCAAGCAAGAATGGAAGCGACATCCCAACGACATCAAACACGTTCGATTCACTGAGCTTTGAGGACAGTAGTAATGCGGAATCTGAATACGAGGAAGAGGCTGCTGAAACAAGCAAAGGGGCCAAGATGCACAAATCTAACCCCATTATGACAATGCTAGGTTGGAATGTCCGCGAACTCAATAGTATGCAAAAGCAAGAAGATCTTAGGATCTTCTTGCATAGCCAGGGGGCCAATCTAATAGCCCTCTATGAAACAAAGGTGAATATGTCAAACTACGAAAGAATCAAGGATAGTTTTTTCAATAACTGGAAGTGCCTTACAAGCGCTGACAGCAACAACGAAATCCGAATTTAGATTGCCTGGCGCCCCCAATTTTATCTCGTGACTCTAATTTAGGCCTTTGAACAAATGATTCACACGCATGTGTGGACCATATCGGGCTAGGTTCCAAGCTATAACATCTATGGTCACCAAGCCTGACCCGTTATCCCCTAACTCGAAGCCCCTTTTTCTATTGGCACCTCCATGGCGAGAGTCTTGAGTTAGAGTCTGATGCGAGTCGAATGCCTACTCAACTCGTGATCGATGGTGTGATGGTTAAGCCACTGAATCCGCAAGCATTGGGTGACGAGCTTTCTTATGACAGTTACATCATGAATTTCAATAAGATCATGAGTAGAGGAGCTAACCAGCATCGCAGTACCGAGTTCCCTCACCCGCATGTTCTCAAGAATTTTTATACTTTCAAGAAGGGGGGGGGGTGTGAGCATCACATTAACTTGGCTTTGGCGAGGCATCCGTTGCTGGGGTCTGATCTTCTCCGCGGATGTTTCTAATCCTCTAATCGTGAGGACAAAGGCTTCTAAAGAAGGGGAGGAGGAACAGATTTGGGACTTTTCAACGACCCCGAAGGCCTCGGGACAGGACCGGGCCATCCCGAGAAGAAGTGCTATGTGGTATCGAGGTCCGAGTGTGACCCCCGGAGTAATAACACGCAAGGAGGAAGGAGTTGAACTAGAGAATCATGAGCAGCAAGCTGTCGTGCCAACTACGGCGTCCGTAGCGCCCGTGACTTATGGCATAGCCAAGAGGAGAACACTTTCAGGCCGTCGCACCCGCGATGCATTTTGTATCGGCCGCGACGCTATGATGGTCAAGACAGGGGGATGGACAGAACGACGTGCCACCCGTGACGTTCCGTCGTCGCGCTCGCAAAGCCTGATTGTCGAGCCCGCGACCCTAGGTGTAGCGCTCACTACATCGCGCACCTACCGAATCGCCCAGCTGACTTCACCCGCCGCGCCCGCGGCCAGCTTGATTTTCGCGTGTTTTCTACTTTAAACGACTGTGTTTAAGGCCTAATTTTTCCCCTTGTACAAATATTCTATTTGCACTGTTTTCAAGGAAGACTTTGCTGATTATGATTATGCTAATGAAAAGCTAGGGTTTCTCTAATTTTCTCCTCAAATCTTGTTTACTTTATCCAATTCTTTGGTGGGGTTGCAAGTCATTTCTTTAGTGATTATTTGGTGGATTACTTTTTGATAATCATGGTGGAATGTTAGGCCATTGGTGGTGGATTTCTTCCTTTACCCAAGGGTCATATCCAATCCTCTTTTGTGTTCAAGTTTGTGTGAATGGATGATTTTGGTTCCTTTTCATTATAATTATTCAAGTTCATGGCTATCCTTTTGATATTCAAGCATAGATGATTGAATATTGCACCATCTTCAACTCTATGGTAATTGGTGTTCAAAGTACTTCCCTCTTCTCATCAGTCTAATCCTCCATAACTCAAGCTATCATTCTTCCACCACGCCCATACGCTCCATTTGGTATTAGAGCTTCCGCGAAACTCTCCAATTTGCAATGTCAGCAGCAAAACCTTAGTTTTTTCCTTACCTAGGTGTATGGAAGTACCAACTTTTAGGTTTTGTGACATGTGGTGTAAGTCACCTAACTTCAAGGAGATCATCCACAATCAGCTCCACTATCTCCCTTAGGGCTACCACATTTTCAGATTAAAGATTTTCCTAAAGAATCTCCAATCTGACCAGACAAAGGTGCACAAGGACATGTATACAGATATCTACGCCTAGGAAAACAGGGAGAGGATCAAACTAGATGCCCTGCAGCATCAGCTGATGTGTTCCCCTATGGATAAAGCTCTAATCACCCAGGAAAAGGAGGCCCGAAAGAATTACAACACCATTCTCCAATCGGCTCTGCATCTCTAGCTACAGCAAGCAAATTAGATTGGGCAAAGATGGGTGATACTTGCTCTAAGCTGTTCTTCTCCATAATGAGATGCAATAGAGCCCATTCATATATATTCCAGTTGAAGACCAATGAGGGGAATGAAATTTCAGAGCTTGTTAAGGTCAACAATTTAATGGAAGGATACTACAGGGATTTGCTTGGCCATCAAGAGATTCAACGCACCCAAATTTCATAGGTGGTAATGGACACCGGTAATCGTCTCACTGCTGAGCAGAAAATCCATCTTAGTTGGCCCATCACGGATAAGGACATCGAAGATGCCATGTTCTCGATCCCAAATGAAAAGAATTTGGGCCTTGATGGATACACCAGTAGTTTCTTCAGAGCGGCTTGGGATGAAGTGGGCGATCTTGTCACAGCAGCTACAAAGGAGTTTTTCTCCAAAGACATTCTGCTGACGGAGCTAAACTCCACAAATTTGGTCCTACTGCTGAAGGTTCAAAATCCCTCGAATCCGGGGACTTCATACCTAACGTGTTGTAACACTGTTTATAGATGTCTCTCAATAATTTTAGCGGCTCGAATTAAGGAGGTTCTCTCAAGCATCATCATCCTAAGCCAAAGTGCTTTCGTTCCGGGCAGAGAACTGCTTCACAACGTCATACTCTGCCAAGAGCTTGCTAGAGGATACACTAGAGGGTCAATCACCCCTAGATGTATGATGAAGATTAACTTGAGGAAAGCTTTTGACTCGGTGCATTGGGACTACGTACAGGAAGCGCTTATTACCTCTGTTTTCCCCAGTGGATGATCAAGTGTATTATGAATTGCATCACAACAACCAGCTTTGCTGTCACCATGAATGGTAAACATCCCGGAAATTTAATGGGGGACGTGGGCTCAGCAAAGAAGACCCAATCTCCCCTCTCATTTTTGTCATCACGATAGAATATCTATCAAGATCCATTCATTATAACACAAGGTCCAACTATAAATACCACCCACGGTGCAAGGACCTCTGCATCACCCATTTAATGCTCATAGACGATCTCATCATTCTCTCAGCAACGGACAAAAACTCAATTAAGCAAATCATGTCTGCTTTTGTGCACTTCTCGGACATCATGGGGCTCAAGGCAAACAACAAAAAATCTGAGGTGGTTTTCGGTGGAATATCTCTGGAGCAGGAGAGGCTCCTTAGAGCCGATACATGTTTCGCCCAGGGGCACCAGCCATTTAAGTATCTTGGCATGCCTATATCTGCAAGCAATCTATCAGCCATTGAATGCTCAAGCTTAATAGACAAAATCATGGCAAAAAAAAGACCTGGTCATCGTGTAATATCTCCTATGCATGCAGAACACTCCTCATCAACGTCCTTATGGGCATCTTCACATTTTGGGCCAAAATCATTTTGATCCCTCAATCTGTGATCAAAACAATAACTTGATGTTGCAGGGACTTTCGTTGGGGCTCTATAAGGACCACAGAAGGTCTCCCATAGTTTCATGGAACACAACCTGCTTTCCCAAGCGCCATGATGGTCACGGCCTCCGAAACCTCGCAGCATGGAACAAGGCTAGTCTAGCAAAACTCTGCTAGGATATCCAGAATCATAAGGAGGTATTGTGGGTCAAGTGGATTCATCCTAGATACCTCAAGCGCAAAACTT
Organism: Portulaca oleracea; assembly: GCA_029582165.1. Taxonomy (NCBI): domain Eukaryota; kingdom Viridiplantae; phylum Streptophyta; class Magnoliopsida; order Caryophyllales; family Portulacaceae; genus Portulaca; species Portulaca oleracea. The sequence continues at coordinate 31,892,365 of CM055889.1, read as the reverse complement.
GGTGGAGCTACACCCCCCTCCTATGATACATGCCCATATTGGAAACATTTATGTGAGGTCAAGGAGTCAATCAAATAGGGATGTGTAGCCAGGGAAAAATGGAATTAGAGCAAAACTGATGACGGGCATTATACAGTAAGCATCGGTTATAAATGGCTCCTCACCTTGAATGAGGTCCTGGGGGGTCGAAATTCCCTGGAACAACCTCACCGTACCCAGGCATGGTTTCATTGCTTGGGTCATACTCCATGGGAAGCTCCCCGTCAAATCCCATATAGCGAAATGGAACATTCAGGGGGATCAAAACTGCCCCCTCTGCGGCCAGGGGGATGAGACTACTGAGCACTTATTCTTGAAATGCATAAATGCCAAGGAGATTGCAAGAACCTTAGCTAATTGGCTTTAGCAGCCTGCATTTGCCAATAGCCCCAACATGAACTCCCATATAGAATGGTTCATGAATCAAGATGGGACAAAGGCTTATAGAAACCTAATGCAAGCTACCTATTGCATCTTAGTCTATCATGTGTGGAGGCACCGAAATCTGGCTGTACGCGGGGGAGGAAGCGCCGATAGCAACACAGTGGCTAACCTCATCAAAAGAGACGTCCAAACTAGAGTCGTAGCATGTTCATATGGAAGGAATAGATATACTAGGATTAGAGATTTAGTATTGATGTAATTTAGTTTCATTAAGGCCCTGCCTCGCACTCTTGTGTACTAATTTTTCCGGGTTATAAATTCCAAGTTCTTTGCTTTTGCAAATATATATATATATATATATATATATATATATATATATATATATATATATATATATATATATATATAGAGAGAGAGAGAGAGAGAGAGAGAGAGAGAGAGAGAATGGATGTTGGGTGAGAATGTGAGAAGGAGGGTTACCAGCCATTAAATGATGGATCAAGGGCCATAATTAAGTCACTAATTCTCCTTTATTTTCACCCCCATCATGTGAGATTAAATCAACAAAAAAAAAACGTGGGTGAGTGTGTAGGAGTGAAGCGAATCACAAAAAAGATGTTGGTAAGTGTACAGACGTGAAGCATGGCGGCTGGGATGCATAGGAGCTGGGTTATTTCAATTTCGTGCAGGACCCTTGAACTCCCCCATGTACATTCACTTGATGTTTATGGTTAATTGAAGAAGAATTATATGACATCCTCTGTGAATGAAAAAAAACTTGATCACTTGATCAACATGATGAAGTTCTCATGATCAAAGTTAGGGTTCAGCGTTTTAGTGAGATTATCACTTAATAAACATGATGAAGTTGAAGACAAAGGGTTTCAATTAGTGAACTTGATGAACATGATGATCATGATGAACATGATGATCATGTTGATCACAGTGAACATGGTGAACATGATGTTCATGATGATCACTTGATCACAGTGAACTTGATGAACATGAAGATCATGATGATCTCTTGATCATGATTTGGGGTAAGTTCATTACAAAATAGACAATCGTTAATCATGATGAAAATGATCATGATCATGATGATTCACTTGATCACTTGGTCAGAACTTGATGCCCATTTAGTTTGAACATCATGTCCTTGTTGATTTCATACTATGTAAATTTTTTTTGAACTTGATGTCCATGTGATCTACACATGATATACATTTCATTTGAACATGATGTTCATTATCTAATACCATGATATTCATTTTCTTATAATATGATGTTCATTACCATATAGGTTAATAATATGATGTTCATTCTCTTATAACGTGATGTTCATTACCATACACGTGAATAACAAAAACATGTATGGTAATGAACGTCATGTTATAAGAGAAATGGACATTGTGGTTATGAACATCACGTTATAAGTGAAAGAACATCATGTTATTAGATAGTGAACATCACTCTAACTCCGTTCTCACCATTGAAGCCCATTTAGTTCAAACAAATTGTCCTTGTTGAGTTTAATACAATGAAAATTTGTTTTGGACTTGATGGTCCATTTGACTTGCACATGATATCCATTTCATTTGACCATGATGTCTATTTGGGCTAACTATGATGTCCATTTGGTTTGAACATTAAGGTATATGGTAATCAACATACTGTTATAAGATAATGAACATCATGGTATATGGCAATGAACATCATCTTATATGAAAATTATCAACAAGATACACGGTAATAAGAAGATCGTGTACGGTAATGAATGTCATGTTATAAGAGAAATGGACATCATAGTATATGGTAATGAACATCACGTTCGCTATAAGAGAATAAACATCATGTTATTAGATAATGAACATCATGGTCAAATGAAATGTATATCATGTATAAATCAAATGGACATCAAGTTCAAAACAAATTTACATCGTATCAAATCAATAAGGCCATGATGTTCGAACTAAATAGGCATCAAGTTCTGACCAGGTGATCATCATGTTCGTCATGTTCAACCACATGAAAACCCTAGCCCGACCAAACAATACCCCTCCACTCAGGACCACCATTTTTTTCTTTTGGCATGTTCATCACCATATACCACGATGTCCATTTCTCTTATAACATGACGTTCATTACCGTACATGTTCTTGTTATTAACGTGTATGGTAATGAACATCAAGTTATAAGAAAATGAACATTATGAAATTAGATAATGAACATCATGTTCAAATGAAATGTATATCATGTGTATATCAAATGGACATCAAGTTCAAAACAAATTTACAACGTATTAAATCAACAAGGACATGATGTTCGAACTAAATGGGCATCAAGTTCTGACCAAGTGATCAAGTACTCATCATGATCATCATGTTCATCATGATTAATTATTGTCTATTTTTAATGAACATACCCAAATCATGATCAAGTGATTAAGTGATCATCATGATCATCATGTTCGTCAAGTTCACTATGATCAAGTGATCATCATGATCATCAGGTTCAACAGGTTTACTAATTGAAACCCTTTCTCTTCAACTTCATCATGTTCATCAAGTGATAATCTCACCAAAACGCCGAACGCTAACTTTGATCATGGGAACTTCATCATGTTCATCAAGTGATCAAACTGTTTTTTATTCACGCAGGATGGTCATATAGTTCTTCTTCAATTAACCATAATCATCAAGTAAATGTATATAGCGGAGTTCAAGGGTCCTGCGTGAAATTGAAACAACCAAGTTCCCATGCATGCCCGCCGCCATGCTTCACACCTGCACACTCTTCCACGTTTTTTTTTTTTTTCTATGATTCGCTTCACGCCTGCACACTCACCCGCATTTTTTCTGTTTTCTTTTGTGATTTAATCTCACGTGATGTGGGTGAAAATAAAGGAGAATTAGTGACTTAATTATGGCCCTTGATCCATCATCTAGTGGCTGGTAACCCTGCTTCTCACATTCTTACCTAACATCCATTCCCACCCTATCTATTCCCATATATATATATATATATATATATATATATATATATATATATATATATATATATATATATATATATAAAATTGGATTCTAATAATCCTTACTTTCACCAATTGACAATGGGGGACCGTACTTTCACTTTGTATTCTGGTGGTCCAAAAAAAAATTGCATTTGAGTGGGATGCCGACGAGTTGAGGGGCGGTGACTCGGTGGTTTGCTGACCACCAGAATACAAAGTGAAAGTACAGTCCACCATTGTCCAATTGGTGAAAGTAGAGTCCACCATCAGAATATATATATGTATGTATGTGTGTGGTGTGTGTGTATGTCTATATATATATATATATATATATATATATATCTATATATATATATATATATATATATATATATATTTATATGATAATTGGATTCTAATAATTCCAACTTTTGCCAATTGGACAATAATTATCCATACTTTCACTTTGTATTCTGGTGGTTCAAAAAAAAAAAATTGGATTTGAGTGGGACACCGCCGAGTTGAGTGGTGGTGACTCGGTGGTTTTCTGACATGGCACATTGGGCATGTGTTTGACCGGGTTGACTTTGTTTTTGGGTGCCACATCAGGTTAAAAATACATACCCTCTTTTTTTTATTTTAGTTTCCGGCTTGGATTCTGAAATATCCCCCCTTTCTCTCTCTTCCCTTCCCTTCTCTCTCCTCCCTCAAACCCCGCTCTCTCATCTGTTCATCGCCTTCATCATCATCCTACCCTTCCCTTTCTATCTCTTCAACTTCACCCAAACTCATCCACTTTCTCTCTCCTAAATTCCCAACTCCTCTCTCTCACTCGCCCTCTAAAATCACCGCCTCCGCCGCCGCTTTCCTCACCAAAACACTGACCTTTTTAGTTGAAAATTTTGAATAAAAGTGACATGTTCCCCCTCTCTCTTTCTCGACTGAATCACCATGAAAATCAAGCAGTGTCTCAAATTGGGTGTTGCATGTGTGAATAGGAAGCTTGGAAGAGACGAGGAGTTGGAGCTAAGTTTGAAACTAATCTTCTTTCTTCCTCTCCAACCTCACCGATGCACCACCACCCTCCCCCTTCTTTGATGCCCCTTCTCTCTCTCACACTTGCTCTTTGACTCCAATGGCGGATGTCAGACAACCTCCTCTAAATGTTAATAGGGGTAAAAATCAATCAGAGGTACTTTAGTACCTAGCAACTCAAATGGGTCATGCTTGTAAAAATCAATCACAAGAATAACTTCGAGCTCGATTTCTAGGCCTTCAACTTTTCTTTTCAAATAGTATCCAATTATTCCTCATCAGTAGGATGAAATCAAAAACCCGATGGCAATGTTGCCCCTCCGATTTCCTTATGATACTTCATCTAAAAGGCTCAAACTCTACATTAAAAGTGATCATTAACAACAGGGATAGAAAACAGACCACTCACATATAAAAAAAGAAGAAGCAATTCATCAAACAGGTGGTGAGCATGCCAAGCTAAGTACCACCAACACCAACATATCTGTTGAAGATTTGGAAAATCCAGAAATAGAAGCTTTTCCCAACACAGAACTCCTTTGAGCAAAAAACTCCTTCAGGGTAGAGTGGGTCAAGAACTTAATCCCCCTACTAGATTATAAGAATACAGTTCAAAGGAACAAACCGAAGAACTCGACTTTGTCCAAAATTACTGCAAATTTCTCAAATTTAAGCAATACCCAGAAGCTTAAAGTGACTGGAAACAGTAAAAACTAGCTCCAAACTTTGTTCTCAAACTCCATCTTTCTCGTGAATTCTTCCAACTCCATTGTTCTGTTCCTTGCCTTCATGATTTCTTCGTCCTTTTGTCGCAGTAAAATCTTTGCCTTCTCTTCTATCTTCTTCAAAATCAACGCTAGTTGCTGATTCCTCTGTTCTTGCAGCCGGCGAGGTTGGAGAGGAAGAAAGAAGAAGGGGGAAGGAAGGAAGGAGGAGGGAGGTGGTGGGGTGTTGGCGTCGGGCAGGAAGAGAGAGAGGGGGCACAGAAGAGTTAGAGACAGAGAGAGAGAGAGAGGGAAGGAGGGAGGGTCGGGGTCGTGCAGGAAGAGAGAATGCACAAGGGAAGCGCACAGAAGATATAGAGAGAGAGGGGGGAGTGGGGGTGGGTAACAGTTAGGAAAATAAAAAAAGAAAAAATAGAGGTATATATATTTTTTAGTCTGACATGGCATCCATATAGATGGTCAATGCGGTCAAACACATGCTCAATATGCCATGTCAGAAAACCACCGAGTCACCACCACTGAACTCGGCGTTCTCCCACTCAAATCCAATTTTATTTTATTTTTTTGGACCATCAGAATACAAAGTGAAAGTAGGGATTATTATTATCCAATTGGCAAAAGTAGAGATTATTAGAATCCAATTTTCGTATATATAAATATATATATATATATATATATATATATATACACGTATGTATGTATGTATGCATGTATGTATGTATGTATGTATGTATGTATGTATGTATGTATGTATGTATGTATATAGAAATTGTGATCCCCAAACCCAATTTGTGACAAATCTTCATTGTCCGATTCAAGCAATCTTGTAACCAATCATCCCAATCCAATGCAATATCAAAAAGCATTTGAATGCTGTTAGAACATAGCAGCCAAGAGTAAGGGCATTTGAAAAAAAGATCATCAACAAATTCTTCCTCCGACAAGCAAAGTGGGCATCTGTTAGCCAAAGAATAACCAAACTTCTTCATTCTATCTTGTGTTGCTAATCTGCCATGAAACGTTAACCAAGCAATGAAGGACCATTTATGTATTTTTAGGCCATTCCAGATGAAATGAAACCAGTCCACCCTATTTCCGTGAGCTTTTTTAAATGCCCATATCCTTCTTTGATTGTGTAGTTGTGATTCTGTGAAATCAAATCAGAAAAGAGATCAAGAAGTTCATCACGCACCTGGATCAATTTTCTCCAATACTAGCTACTATTTTGCTTGGTTGAACAATTCCAAATTGATTGTCTTTTCAAATAATGGTGATGAATCCACTTTAGCCACAAAGATTCCTTGTCGACTATTAACTACCAAACCAATTTTCCCAACGCTGTTGTGTTCCACGCAAAGGGATCTCTGATGTTTAGACCACCTTCAGGTTTAGACAAGCAACAGGTGGACCAAGCAATTAGGGGGGATTTCCTCTTATTAGAGCCCCATAAAAAACCCTTGCACAACTTAACCAAGCTATTAAGCACACTCTTAGGCAGTATAAAAATTTGTGACCAATAAGTGTGGATGGCCATGAGCATGCTATTCACCAATTCCACTCTTCCTGCATATGTCAACCTTCTTACAGCCCAATCATGAATCTATTTTTACATTTTTTCAATTAATAGAGCACAATCATGCATGTTTAACCGTGTAGGCTTGACAGACACACCAAGATAATGAAAAGGCAGAAGGTCCTCTTTAAAACCAGTCAAATTCAAAATCTCAGCTTTCATCTGTTCATCCAAACCAACAAAGATCACATTTGACTTGGTCTTATTAGGGTAAAGACCAGTACATTCAGAAAATAAATCCAAAGATGAAACCAACAATTCTACACTTTGTTTATCTCCATTACAGAAGACAAGCAAGTCATCTGCGAAACAGAGATGAGCAAGCTTCATGGACTTACAGTGTTCATGAAATCTGAAACCATCATTTGAAGTTTCTTCCTTAATGGCATGACCCAAATAATCCATGACCGGCACAAATAAACGAAGTGAAATAGGATCACCCTATCTCAGACCCCGTCCACTATGAAAATAACCATAAGATTTTCCATTTACACCCACTGAGAAGGAAGTAGATGTTATACAAGTCATTACCCAGTCCACAAATTGCAAAGGGAAGTTTAAAGCCAATAACATATTTCTCAAGAAATCCCAATCCACCGTATCATATGCCTTTTGTATATCAATCTTAAGCAAACAACTAGGCTTAACTCCCTTCCTATTATAGAGCTTGACAATATCTTCTGCAATCAAAATATTATGGATAATTGATCTTTCATGCACAAAAGCTGACTGAGAGGGATCCACAATATCAGGGAGAACCAATCTTATATATATATATATATATATATATATATATATAACCTTATGTGAGCATGTGAGCATGGTTGGATTTTTGCGCGGACATCAAGTACCATTTTCATGGACATTAAGTATGAAGGTTGGACATCCTTGATGTCAACCAAGCAAAATCTTTATGTTCCCTTTGCACACTTGTTGTCCATGAAAATAATACTTCATATCCACCTTTAATACTTTACGTCCACAAAAATACTACTTAATGTCCTCTAGATATCCTACCATGCTCACGTCCACAAAAGTACAACTCCTTCCAAAAACTAAACAATACACAATAATTAATTTTCATTTGAAGGCGTCTCTTGAGTCTTGATAGTAATTACTATTTTAATTATATTAAAATATTAAATTAGATTAAAATAATAAAAATTTTGAGAGTATTGGATAATAATAGTGTAAATTATTTTCTTGGTTGTAAGCAATATGAACTTTTAGGTTAGTTTGTGGTAGCAGTATGACATTGAGTCCTTGAGGTAGAAACTCAATTTAACGATGATGTGGATAGTCGTGCTAACTCCATTTATCTTTGTTACAAGTTTTTCTTTTTGGTGGTGTAGACAGAAATATCTTTGTTATAAGTTGTTTGCATGTGCTGGCAATGTGGTTTGGTAATGTGCACGGTTCACTTAAGAAATTGATGACTTAGTGCTAGTCTTTGTGTATTAAATAAAACAGTGAAATGACGGAGGATTTTAATGAAGAACTTTGTTATCATGTGAAAAAGGTTATGATGAAGGCTCAGCAAGCAAGCACAACACTCCACATCATCATCAAATGAAGTTTCTGCTTCATGGACTCGGTTGCGTGCTACTAACACAAAATACTCCAAAATAATTTTACGCGTGCAGAAAAATTGTTCAAAATGTTATTGTCCAATACTCCTAAAATTTATATTATTTTTATAAGAAAGGTCTCATTTATGAGTATCTTTATTTTTCTAGGCATAATGTAGTACCCTTAACCGTTTTCTTTTCTCTAATTTGAAAAATATTACTACATCCCCGTACATTAGTTCTCGTTTTCTAGTTGTCTTTGACGCTAGAAGTAAGCCTAAAATAAAATTTAAATAAAACTACAGAAAAATATGAATATAATTTACAATTGTAATGCCCTGGAAATTCAATTATAGAAAAGTCAAAGTCAAACTAACGTTAACAGACAAAATTAGCGAAAGACTCAAATTCTTATGGGGCGTCACTGCCGTATCCCCGAAGGAATACAAGGCGAGAAGGAAAACTACAACTGTCTGATAACGGTAAACCCAACTAACAAACTCATACTTAGGAGTAAACCTCAAAACTAACTTCAAGTTCCTCATAAAAGAAAGCAACATGACCAATGACTTCTAAACATGTCGTCCTCACTTCTAATTCTCGTCCCCAGCATATAGATCTTCACCTGAAAACAAAACATTTCAAAAATGAGGGGGAAATCTCAATAATGTCTACCCCTAACCTTAAAAACAAGTTAAGTTCATTTCAATTCATTTGAGGGAGAGGGAACAGGTCAAAACCTTTCACAAACCTTTAATCCCTTAACTATTTTCCTCACCCAACCAATCCATATTTTATTATGCGGGCGGGATATCAAATCCTTTAAAGTAACATTCGCCTACCAAAGGCATCAAGAACATTCGCCTACCAAAGGCATCAAAGATCATCTATCCTATATCAGGGATGAAACCCTGATCTCCTGACACATAACCCATACAGGATACCAAATCCTGATCTCAGGGTTATCGCCCGCAAAAATAATCGCCTACCAAAGGCATCAAACAATTGCCTACCAAAGGCAACAAAAATCATCTATCCTATATCAGGTATGAAACCCTGATGTCCTAACACATAACCCATACAGAATACCAAAACCTGGTCTCAGGGTTATCGCCCGCAAAACAATCGCATACCAAAGGCATCAAACAATCGCCTACCAAAAGGCATAAAACAATAAACCCGCTTACAGTTTCACTTTGAATTAAGAGTATATTATTCAAACTCAACTCACAACTCCCAAGTCAAACCCAACCCAGGTTATCAAAACCGTAAATAAAACCACTAATAAAAAGCCATCCAATTTCTCAACTCAATAAAATCAAAGCACAAACAAATACAAACAGTTATCCAAAACAGATGGTCACATTTCCACAAAAGTCCCCTTCGGGATGCAATTCTCAAAACAGATTAGAAAACATTAAAACACATTTAAAGAGCATCCCAGTAGGGATTAGAGCATAGACATTACCTGGTTAACTTCACTTCACAGCTAAGACGAACACACTTGAGCTCACTAACGACGCGAATTAGCTCGGGCCTAAAATAAAAGTAATTATTCTAATCAAAACGCGCCCTTCGAAGTTAGTATTAACTACCTTCTACCTAACCCTCCCCTGAGAACACTATAGGTTCCCATCAATCATGAATTTACACTTTAATTCATCTAGCACATTCCGAGTAATCACATAACCAGATCAAAACATCACTTTCATACAACAACATTTTTATTAATGAAAAGCATCAAGAACACAGATTACAGCATCCACATAACAAGGGTTAAAACTTGACTTCCCGACATCCTATGAGTCTGGTTTTGGACTTTTTGGAAACCTCGGGATGTCTACTAAAACTCTTATGTTGATGACTAAGCCCATAACAGCCTCTAAAGATTTTAAAAGTACCAAATTCTCCAACTGGTCCAGTTCCGACAGGTTCTGGTAAAACGATTATAACTCAAGCTATATAACATCTAGGGGAATCGCCAGTCCAAAGCTAACATCTAGGGGAATCGCCAGGTTCTGGTAAAACGATTATAACTCAAAAATCCGTTCCGACAGGTTCTGGTAAAACGATTATAACTCAAAAATCCGTTCCGCAAAATTCCTCTGAAAGCTAACATCTAGGGGAATCGCCAGTCCAAAGGGTTCAATCAAAGGACAACTATACTAATCGCGGTGACCCGATCTTTAGACAATAACAAAACTATCCCGATCCCGGTTCTTATTTAATTCATAATTTCGGTTCTAACTTTCACCATTCGGTCCCGGGGTCCTTATTTGGGCTTAAAAATAGTAACTAAGGTCCAAGGTAATTAGTCTAATCCATCTAAGGTCCAAACATCAAACTTCCTACCATCCAAACCAAATTGTAAAATATGAAATCAACTTTAATATTTTCACTAACCCTAAAAGCATGCATGAAATAATAATAACATTATCCTAAACATGAATTCTAAAATAAACTTATTCAAGGTCCTATAATAACAACATGGAAGGGTATAAAACATGAATTTCTTAATCAATAATCAAGAAGGAACTTAAAGAACATGTGAATAAATATAAAGAACATATAAACATTTAAACTACCAATCAAGAATTCCAACAATTAGTTTCTTTATACAAGATTCAATCAAGAATTATAATTTAATAAACAAGAATTGAACTTTTGTAATTCAATCAACCTAACCTATCTAACAAGATTTAAACATAAAATTAAACATGAATGAAACATAAGAGCATTAAAGAACATATAAATACTTAACTAACGATTCAAGAATTAATCTAGGTAATTAAACTTTTAATTCGTGCATACAATAATAGTGTCATCTAAAACCCTAACATGATTCACAAGAAAACAAAGTACATCATACAATCGAACATTAATAATTTAATTACAACTATTGCAAATCCTAATACACCAAATTAGAACATAAAAATTACATATAATAATTTAGACAATTTACAAGTAAATACTACAATACAAGAACAAATTAATTACAATAACAACTTAGTAAAATTTACACCCTAATTACCCAAATTACAAGATTTAAAAACAAGAAATAATAATAATAATTATTATTATAATAATAATAATAATAATAATGATAATAATAGAAAAAAAAAGAAACAAGAAAGGATAGTTGATAATAAAATTAGGGTTTACGTTAAAAGGGTGCTAGGGCAAAGTCTGGGCGGCGGTTTCCGGCAACTGGAGCGGCGACAGCGGTGATCTGGTGGCGTCGATGGTTGTCGAAGGGGGTGGTGGCGCGTCTCCGTGAGACAGTTGGTGGTGGTTGCGGGTTTGTGACTGGGGCAACAGCAGCGGCGGTGACTGACTTCGAGGGCCGATGGCTATGGTGGCGCAATGGTCGACCTGGGCGGCGATGCACAGCGGCGCGGACGACGGTGGCTCAGTGGTGGCGCTGCGAATCAGAACAGAGGGAAATGGGTAAGAGAAAGAGAACAAAAGAGAGAGGTTGTGATTGAGAAAAAGAAAGGAGAGGGTGGCTGTGCGTGGTGGCTGCGATGGTGGGGTTGGGGTGGCTGCCGGCGGCGGCTGTGGCCAGGGAAAGACGACAGAGAGGAAGGAGGGAGGGAGAGAGAGGGGAGGAGAGGAGAGGCTAGGGTTAGGGTTAATATTAGGGTTTGGGAGGAAAACATCTAGTTTTTATACTAAACACATAATTAAGGCCCAATTAGGGTATTCTTAATCCTAATCTAACCCAATAGGAAAATCAGATTTTCTTTTGGAGAAAAATAATAATAACTATAATAATAGTAATAATAAAAAAACATACTAATAATAATAATATTAATACTAAACACATAACAAATAATATTCACATAATTATTCATATAACACATTTTAATAAACTCAATAATATTAATAGTAATACTAATAATAATTAGAGTAATACTAATAATACTAAACCCACGAAATTAGCGATATACCCTTGTTAGTCCCTCAACGATCCTACGAGCTCAAGTATTAGTAACGATAATCACAAACGAAAATTTAACAATTAACAGAGTCAAACCTAATTTACTAACGACGTCATGGTCAACGCCTTTGAATTTTTCGGGGTTTTACATCATTACCCCCTGAAAAGAAGTTTCGTCCTCGAAACTTAAACTTAGACCTAACGGTTCGATAACAATCCTAATGGTTCTGTTCTTCCTAAAATTCGAGGTTTTACATCATTACCTCCTTAAAAGAGGTTTCGTCCTCGAAACTTAAACTCCACACCAACGGTCTGCCTGACGGAACTAACGGTGGTGCTACCCAAAGATTCAGGGTTTTACATCATTACCTTCTTCAAAAGAGTTTCGTCCTCGAAACTCGACGCACCTTATGTGTCGAATATGTGGATGCCTCGATCCTATATCCTCCATGGCTTCCGAGATGGCTTCAATTGTAGCATGGCTCGTCCATCACACTCTTACTAGAGGGACGGTCTCGATCTCTTCGAAGTTGCTTCTCACAGCAAACGAAAATCTCCAACAGCCGCTCCTTGTTGGTCAGGTTCTCTTTCAGCCTCCGAATTCTCATCGGAGGTCCTCTTCTGCTTCCAGACCCTCCTCGGGGCTATATTCCGTACCCACCTCGGGTTTTCAAGTCTTTTAGAGGAGCTAACGCCTCATGCATAGCAAAGGCGACGATATACAATCCAACATATGAAAAATAAAACAATTAAGCACGCACTTACAACATATAAGAAATCCAAGAAACAGACAAACATTCCATACCCCAGAGGTATTGCTTATAGTCGTTCTCACAATGAACGTCCCCAGTAGACTCAACAACTTATAGCAAAGTCTAAATCCAACTTTACCCTAATCTTCCCATTATCGATCTTCTAAAATCAAGAAATAAGATCTTTAGAACACACCAAACTGATAATTACCAACACCCAAAATGTTATAAGATCCCAATAATCACCTCTCAAAACAAGTCTTTTGCTTCTGTGCTAGGGTAACATAAAATAACGATAGTTTTCAATAGTTTCCCTTGATAACTCAAGTAAGACCAAAATTTCTAATTTTTCTCTAATGCAACTATACAATTTTCTTCCCTTCCAATGACGAGATCCCCATTATGTCAACCACCACAAGACTATTTAATAATATGTAACCATAGGACATAACTTCCTCGAGACAACCTTATTATCCGTAAGAGAAAGAGAAATTCCCGTTAATAATCTCAGATGTCAAATCACTATCCTGGCGCCTCAAATGACACATGAACCTTATGTTTTCATCTAATAGAAAGACCAAAAGCTAAGATTGACAACCCAAGACATGATTAACACTGTAATTAATTTACCCAACCACCATTTAACTCCAAAACACTTAACCACGCCAAATGAGACTTTTCCCTTATCTTACATATGCCTAATAAAAACTAGCACTTGCCAATCATTACCCTCTCAATCTTCTCAAATGGAGTTTCGTCCCCGAAACTCAAATTACCACCCAACACCTCAACTAAGAGTCATCCTTAGACCCAGTGCTTCCTCAAAAGCATTAATTCAACCACAATATTTCCCAAAGTCAGATTATACCCAACTGCAACTTAAAGCTTTCATGTACTTAAGCCATCAAAATCTCTCTTAATCACCACTTCTATTTTAGAACCACTAGTAATGGTAATTATCAAATCCACCACATGTTTTAAGCATAAAAAGTATAGGGACCTGTGTTAGACGATAACCTACTTCGTACATCTCGTCATTCCTCTTCCATTAACGGTAATCTCCATAACCAATATAAGTAACCAGATATGATCCAAAGATTCACGTACTCAGCTCCTCCAATATCTTAAGCACTACATACTCATTACGTCTAATTTCTTCCCTAATAATTCTGGATAATAGACATCCCATCAACAGATATTGACAAATCAAAGAAAGAAATTGCTCCAATAAACATGCGATAATCAAAGGAACTCAGTTGGATGGTACTCAATACATTCGATCAAATAATATTTCCACAGATTTATCAAATGTAAATAGATTATCCTAGAAAACATTCGGACAGGCCAATCAAATGATATTCATACCGAACTTAACCAGGTGGGATTCAAATAGTATTGTGGGCATCAAATACCTGCAGCTTTCATCATGGGTTATGCGCACTTCTCAGACGATCGACTCACTTCATGTACACAATCATAAATAAAAGGCTCGCAGTAGGGAATAGACAGTTACGTACATAGACTCACATGTTTGCATATATATGGATGGTAGTAAGCATATAAGACCCTGAGTCGTGATGTACCACAGAAACTCACTTTAAACATTCAAGGGAGAAATATTAAAATCAAATAGTTACAGACCCAGTACATCTCTATCCCACAGTGAATAAGACCCTTTCAAAGTATCACTTTGTTTTTCTTAAAGATCTAATCACCCAGACAACTTCCAAACTTGTAGATAACATAATAATAGTAATTGCACCATTCCACTTCAATAACAGCGCCCTAAACCATTACATAACTAAAAAAAAGAAACCCCTTTTTTTTCCACCACACGTTTCTCACATCCTTGATTCATGACCTTAATACAACTTAAGATCCCTATAATTACAATAACTTTGGAAGATTTTGCTTAGCTCAACATTACCTTAAGAGTATTCACTTACTCCAATACTCTAGGAACCAAAATTAAATTTAATCCTTAGTTCGAAGCCTCATAATAGATATCCAAAAGTCTAGTTTAAATGTACGATCATCAACAAAATATCTCAACCTTTATCTCAAAAACAAGTTCTTGTTTCCTTAAAAGTGGTCCTTGAAACTTAATACCCTGACCATAACCAATCATAATCCCAATATTACTCTGAAACTCATCATCTGCTCTAAATACTTCAAAGAAACGATGTTCATTCAAACTTACAAGAAGTCTCCAACTTATCGTACCACCAAAAATCAAATTAACCCCGAGATCAAGCACAAAACCTTCACTTCAACTACACCCCTCAACTCGAACTTTAATCAACACTTTCCTTACAAAGTTCCCTCTAACCCAAGACCTCGACTTAGAATGAATCGCGTTGAATCACAAACATTTAATTTTACCCCAAAACCAAAATTGAAATCAAATGCCAACTTCACATATGAATCTTCAAGTATTCCCCAGGTCCATAAGTCAAAGTACATTCCCAATCATCATAGTCCCTACTCCAAAACCCCATAAATACAATTTGAAGCCTTAACTAAACCCAAAGTGTTTAATAGAGATACCCAAGAGTTTCAATCGAACATAATATTCCCGAATACTTAACATCATACTCAACAAATAATATTAGCTTCATGCATAATACATCTTGGTACGAGAAAAGAAAAATAATGAAAACAAATATTGAAAATAAAGCACATTAATAGAAACTTGAAGAAATAGTCAAACTGATGCAACCCAACCCACACCTACACTCACACTCCGATTTTAGCTTCCTAAGGTCTAACTAAACCTAAGAGACACTTAGGAGCTACTAGGTCGCAACCCAGAGCTTTGATACCATTCTGTAACGCCCCAGAAATTCAATTATAGAAAAGTCAAAGTCAAACTAACGTTAACAGACAAAATTAGCGGAAGACTCAAATTCTTATGGGGCGTCACTGCCGTATCCCCGAAGGAATACAAGGCAAGAAGGAAAACTACAACTATCTGATAACGGTAAACCCAACTAACAAACTCATACTTAGGAGTAAACCTCAAAACTAACTTCAAGTTCCTCATAAAAGAAAGCAACATGACCAATGACTTCTAAACATGTCGTCCTCACTTCTAATTCCCGTCCCTAGCATATAGATCTTCACCTGAAAACAAAACATTTCAAAAATGAGGGGAAAATCTCAATAATGTCTACCCCTAACGTTAAAAACAAGTTAAGTTCATTTCAATTCATTTGAGGGAGAGGGAACAGGTCAAAACCTTTCACAAACCTTTAATCCCTCAACTATTTTCCTCACCCAACCAATCCATATTTTATTATGCGGGCGGGATATCAAATCCCTTAAAGTAACGTTCGCCTACCAAAGGCATCAAGAACATTCGCCTACCAAAGGCATCAAAGATCATCTATCCTACATCAGGGATGAAACCCTGATCTCCTGACACATAACCCATACAGGATACCAAATCCTGGTATCAGGGTTATCGCCCGCAAAAATAATCGCCTACGAAAGGCATCAAACAATTGCCTTCCAAAGGTATCAAAAATCATCTATCCTATATGAGGGATGAAACCCTGATCTCCTGACACATAACCCATACAGGATACCAAATCCTGGTCTCAGGGTTATCGCCCGCAAAACAATCGCCTACCAAAGGCATAAAACAATAAACCCGCTTACAGTTTCACTTTGAATTAAGAGTATATTATTCAAACTCAACTCACAACTCCCAAGTCAAACCCAACCCAGGTTATCAAAACCGTAAATAAAACCACTAATAAAAAGCCATCCAATTTCTCAACTCAATAAAATCAAAGCACAAACAAATACAAACAGTTATCCAAAACAGATGGTCACATTTCCACAAAAGTCCCCTTCAGGATGCAATTCTCAAAACAGATTAGAAAACATTAAAACACATTTAAAGAGCATCCCAGTAGGGATTAGAGCATAGACATTACCTGGTTAACTTCACTTCACAGCTAAGACGAACACACTTGAGCTCACTAACGACGCGAATTAGCTCGGGCCTAAAATAAAAGTAATTATTCTAATCAAAACGCGCCCTTCGAAGTTAGTATTAACTACCTTCTACCTAACCCTCCCCTGAGAACACTATAGGTTCCCATCAATCATGAATTTACACTTTAATTCATCTAGCACATTCCGAGTAATCACATAACCAGATCAAAACATCACTTTCATACAACAACATTTTTATTAATGAAAAGCATCAAGAACACAGATTACAGCATCCACATAACAAGGGTCAAAACTTGACTTCCCGACATCCTATGAGTCTGGTTTTGGACTTTTCGGAAACCTCGGGATGTCTACTAAAACTCTTATGTTGATGACTAAGCCCATATCAACCTCTAAAGACTCTTAAAGTACCAAATTCTCCAACTGGTCCAGTTCCGACAGGTTCTGTTAAAACGATTATAACTCAAGCTATACAACTCAAAAGTCCGTTCCGCAAAATTCCTCTGAAAGTTAACATCTAGGGGAACCTCCAGTCCAAAGGGTTCGATCAAAGGACAACTATACTAATCGTGGTGACCCGATCTTTAGACACTAACAAAACTGTCCTGATCCCGGTTCTTATTTAATTCATAATTTCGGTTCTAACTTTCACCATTCGGTCCCGGGGTCCTTATTTGGGCTTAAAAATAGTAACTAAGGTCCAAGGTAATTAGTCTAATCCATCTAAGGTCCAAACATCAAATTTCCTACCATCCAAACCAAATTGTAAAATATGAAATCAACTTTAATATTTTCACTAACCCTAAAAGCATGCATGAAATAATAATAACATTATCCTAAACATGAATTCTAAAATAAACTTATTCAAGGTCCTATAATAACAACATGGAAGGGTATAAAACATGAATTTCTTAATCAATAATCAAGAAGGAACTTAAAGAACATGTGAATAAATATAAAGAACATATAAACATTTAAACTACCGATCAAGAATTCCAACAATTAGTTTCTTTATACAAGATTCAATCAAGAATTATAATTTAATAAACAAGAATTGAACTTTTGTAATTCAATCAACCTAACCTATCTAACAAGATTTAAACATAAAATTAAACATGAATGAAACATAAGAGAATTAAAGAACATATAAATACTTAACTAACGATTCAAGAATTAATCTAGGTAATTAAACTTTTAATTCGTGCATACAATAATAGTGTCATCTAAAACCCTAACATGATTCACAAGAAAACAAAGTACATCATACAATCGAACATTAATAATTTAATTACAACTATTGCAAACCCTAATACACTAAATTAGAACATAAAACTTACATATAATAATTTAGACAATTTACAAGTAAATACTACAATACAAGAACAAATTAATTACAATAACAACTTAGTAAAATTTACACCCTAATTACCCAAATTACTAGATTTAAAAACAAGAAATAATAATAATAATAATAATAATAATTATAATAATAATAATGATAATAATAGAAAAAAAAGAAACAAGAAAGGATAGTTGATAATAAAATTAGGGTTTACGTTAAAAGGGTGCTAGGGCAAAGTCTAGGCGGCGGTTTCCGGCAACTGGAGCGGCGACGGTCAGAGGCGGCGACAGCGGTGATCTGGTGGCGTCGGTGGTTGTCCTAGGGGGTGGTGGCGCGTCTCCACGAGACAGTTGGTGGTGGTTGCGGGTTTGTGACTGGGGCAACAGCAGCGGCGGCGATTGACTTCGAGGGGCGATGGCTATGGTGGCGCAATGGTCGACCTGGGCGGTGCAGTACGGGCGGTGGCTCAGTGGTGGCGCGGCGAATCAGAACAGAGGGAGATGGGTAAAAGAAAGAGAACAAAAGAGAGAGGTTGTGATTGAGAAAAAGAAAGGAGAGGGTGGCTGTGCGTGGTGGCTGCGATGGTGGGGTTGGGGTGACTACAGGCGGCGGCTGTGGCCAGGGAAAGACGACAGAGAGGAGGGAGGGAGAGAGAGGGGAGGAGAGGAGAGGCTAGGGTTAGGGTTAATATTAGGGTTTGGGAGGAAAAAATCTAGTTTTTATACTAAACACATAATTAAGGCCTAATTAGGGTATTCTTAATCCTAATCTAACCCAATAGGAAAATCAGATTTTCTTTTGGAGAAAAATAATAATAACTATAATAATAGTAATAATAAAAAAAACATACTAATAATAATAATATTAATACTTAACACATAACAAATAATATTCACATAATTATTCATATAACACATTTTAATAAACTCAATAATATTAATAGTAATACTAATAATAATTAGAGTAATACTAATAATACTAAACCCACGAAATTACCGATATAACCTTGTTAGTCACTCAACGATCCTACGAGCTCAAATGTTAGTAACGATAGTCACAAATGAAAATTTAACAATTAACGGAATCAAACCTAATTTACTAACGACGTCATGGTCAATGCCTTTGAATTTTTCAGGGTTTTACAACAATGATATGATATGTCAAAGATCTCAATTTAATTATCAACTAAAATGATCATCAACTTAATTAACTAAGAAGCTCATCAACTTAATTTTCTTTATTTTTTGTTGTTATTAGCAAGGATATCTTTGATAGCTAAACATTGAACAAAAACCCTTATGGGTAACATCAGGTATGTTCTTTCGATGGGTATATAAAAGTTGGGTATATAAGGTTGGGTATATTTGAGTAGGTTTGGATAGTTTATGTAGAAATAGGTGAAAATATGTAATGAGTTGTTTTAAAAAAAAAGAAATATTATGTAAATTTAGGTAGGTTCAGATAAAAAAATAGAATTGGGTATAAATATGTAGAAAAATATTGTGATAGTTTACCCTTATAAAGAACATAGTTATAGTTTAAGATGTACATCTCAAGACAAGCCTTGATATTATAGGTTATTACGAAAGGGAAACTTCTAGTGAAATCGCACACAATAGTCTTGAAGTCAATATCCTCATGTGAATGCATACTTCGTAAAATTGTAGAAGAAGATTATCAACATTAGGGGTAAGCGGTTTCGAGTACTCTCACCTAAAACTAGGAACCTTACCCTTACTCGTTTGACCGGTTCCTAAATTTTAGGAACCTTACCCTTACTCGTTTAAACAGGCTTCTAACTTTTAAGAACTTTACCCTTATCCGCGGTTCCGGGTTCAGTTTCGGGTACCCATTTCTTTAAAAAAAAAAAGTCCGTAGTGCTAATTAAAGTATAGCATTTTTGAAGAAAATAATAAAGTCTAGCATCATTATTTCATCCCTAGCATTTGTACATGAACTACTACATACCAATCTCACGTCGCTCTAAAGTGCAAACAAACCAAATATTTAAAGTAGTCTTAGAAGTTGGTTTTGTGGAAACAAATGATATAAAATTATAAATAGTCTTAATATAAATTACAACTTCACGAAAAATAACCTAAGTCATATAACAAACTTAAAATTTCGTGAAAGCTTCAAATTTAGTGACAATACCCGAAACCTAACTCTAATTGGCTGGTTCCAGGTTCCGATTCAAGATAATAGTTTAGGAATCTTACCCTTACCCATCTGACAGGTTCCTGAATTTTAGGAACTTTACCCTTACCCATTTGACCGGTTCAGGTTCCGAAACCTACCCGTTTAAACCGGTTCCAGTTAGGTTCCAGATCCGGAACCGCTCACCACTAATCAACACCTTTTCTTGGATTCCAACAACTCCAAAGTATTCTTGCAAACGGACTCAAATGCAGAAGTCGTGCAAGAGGGATATATCACATAATAGAATAATTGAGAAAGAAATCTAAAATGAGATCAACAGGGGAATAAAAGAGTTCCTCTAAAGTAGTCATGGATGTCTATTCCTACAACGTAGGATCTGAGAGAAATAATAGAACTTTTAGTAATATATAAGATAGGGAGGCAAAGCAAGTTTTCTAAGCGATAAAGCAACATCTCATCATCCAAAGGTCATACAAATTTAGCAAATCCAGACACTATAACTAACTAATTGAATTACTGATACCTGTGATAGGATCCAGATATTCAACTTAGGGGAATCCAATATACTTGTTATTACATAAACACTTTTGTAAAAATAAAATAATAAAATTTAAATAAATAAAACTATAAATTAAATGACATATTCACAAGTTTAACAAAATTTAACATCATCATATAAATAGACCAACCAAATAAATTGAAAGTTCACATTAACTAGATATTTATATCTTAAACTTATTCTAATACCCAATTATCCAATTCGTTAACTTACACTTTTTGTTTATAAAAATAATAATTTAGTACTCCCTCAGTCCCAATTAATTTGTTCAATTTAATTTTTCACCGTCTTTGATGCAACATTTTGACCGCTAATTTTTCATGTTTTATCTTAACAAGACTAATAATATTGTATTCAGGTAAAAATATTTTTTTCATCACAAATCTAATGGTAGTAGTCTTGTATAATAACTCAACATATATTTTCATAAATGAACGATTAAAATTTAAAAATATTGACAAAATTAGTCAAATTTGGACAGTTTATTTGAGGTGGAGGGAGTAATATTTTAGGGTTTTCGGATTGTTGCTAAATTGGATACCGCTATTATATTTTTTGAGACTTTTTTTACGGTGTTTACTTACTCCAATTAAGAAAATTTCTTCCAAATAATATTATAGAATCACGAATTTTTCATTGGCTAAGGGTGTCCTTGGACAGTTGGACATATACACAGTAACAAGAGATCCGCCTATGACTGATACAGGTTATACATGTCTATACCTATTTGAACAAGGAATTTACTTTTATAATCTTTGCGCTTTGTAGGCATCCTTTTATTCCTTTTTACTACCCTTTCTTGTCTATAAAATAAAAATCTTTTGCTCATTGCAGAATGTTAAAAAATATTGGAAAAAATAAGAAAAATCAAAAGGCAAAAAGATAAATATAATTACGCTACCTTTATAACTAGTTAAAACAGAATGGGGAAAACCTGTTGGAAAAATAGGAACAACAATGGATGGGCGGTATAGCGAGAAAGTCGCAGGCGCATCTGCTTTCCTTAGACTTTTGTATTGACCGTACGAAGTCTTAAGGACAAAACTCTATCGAGGAAACTCTAAGAACTTAGTTTTAGACTTCCAATGACAACTCTGGAAATGCTCAAGACCAAAAGTAGAGAGACGTGTTTGGTTGAATGAGAATGAATCAACAACATGACTTACTTGTCCCTTTCTTGTATGTATCTCTTGCTTTGGAAATGGCACTCAAGACATCTTATTTATAGGCCTTGTAGAGGCACTTATAATATGATAAGATCATGGAATAGTTATGATGGATAAGATAAAAAAAATCCTTTGGAATGGATAGAATCCAATAAAGGATAAGACTTATCAAGTTCGATAATTTAGATAAGAATGATAATCATCATTATTATCCACTAATAATATGTGTAAAAAATCAAGAAAAAGTTTAAATCAAGCAAAACTTGATACAAAACATCCTTTGGCACAAACACGGTTCATGCTCCCCTTGACACGATCCATAATTGTTAAATTTGGGCTTATTCTCACCCCCCTTGATAATATTATAAAATACTATTACCAAGTCCTTATTTAGTCCTTTACTCAAAAGATTAAATCAAGCTATTTTAACTTCTTGAAGATAATGGCATACTTCATCGTTGACTAATAAGAATCACTATATATAATTTACATCTTTCCATGATCATTACTAAACTTTGAAGGCAGTCATGCTTAATAACACTTAAAATTAAACTTGAATACTTAAATATATCAACCCTACGCATGCAATAAACCATTGTACTATAGTTTGATACTGATTAAGAAACTTTATTCTTGCAATCAATATGATTAAACCATCATACTGTAGGCGCTTTTGCAATCAATATGATTTAAATTTCCATATTGTAGGCTTTTAGCAATCAATATTCTATAGGATAATTTAGCAATCAATATGATTAAACTATCATATTGTACGCTCTTATAAACAATCAATATTGAAAGCTCTCGAGAATAATCTCACACTAAACAGCGTGCTTAACATGGATCCATAATTAACTTGTAAACTTTTATATTATATATTTTCATAAATCTCAAACAATTGGACCCCAAAGACTTACTAACTTAAATCTCAAACAATTGTAATCTTTTAACTTGATCTTGACATGTAATTGAGTCATTACATCTTGAACTTAATATAAACTTTATTAAGTTAATATGGAAAATAAATTCCTAACTTATATACTTATGAAATTTAATACTCCCCATCTCATATGTAATTAAACTATTACATACATATTAAATTTTTGCTATAAGTGTGTAATTAAAATATTAATTATATCTTACTTTTAATTGGCTATAAATACTCGTTCATGGTCTAGAAGATCATCTTATAGAGAATATTATTAACTTATAATATGAATAAACCTTCACATTAACTTATATATATATATTCTCTTCATGACTATATCCAAATAAATAATCATGGATTCATACCTAAACACTTAGACAATTTTAAACTTAGTTAAATCCATCTATATTAACATATAGTCATGGACTTGTGATCATTTAAATGTGCATAAAATATACGTTTCTTTTCTTGTAGCAAAACTTCAACTTTCATTCATACTTAAATAATACATACAATACTTAATTAATATATAGACTATACACTTAAACCATGATCATCTTAATTATACCTATAGAAAACAGTATGCCATATTGTCATCTTTATCACATGATCACCAAACACTATATAATTAAATATATGTACTATTAAAAACATGCAACATAATAAATCCTTGTAAGCAAGATCAATGACAGGAAAGAAAAAAACACGTGCATAAAGCATTGCATCTTATGACACATACGTCTCAAAGAGAAACTCAAGCATAAGATTGCCACATACTTCGATCATATACGTCTCAAAAAATATACATGCAAACATTGATTGAGAGAAATTTATCTGGATTATCCAAAAAATATACATGCAAACATTGCACATTAATACACCTGCCTTCAAGTCCAAACCCATCAACCACACGATCTTGATCTCATTAGCCAATCTCACACCAAGTTCATCCAAACACATTTCCGGCACTTGATCTTTTCTTGCCCCGACAGTAACCCAATCATACAAAAGTCTAAGATTGTTGGAAAAATAGGAACAACAATGGATGGGTAAACCGGGTATAGCGAGAGAGTCGCATGCGCACCTACTCTACGTAGACTTTAGTATCGACCGTACAAAGTCTTAGGGATAAACTCTATCAAGGAAACTCTAAGAACTTTTAGTTTCAGACTTCCAATAACAACTTTAGAGATCCTCAAAACCAAAACTGGAGAGGAGTGTTTAGTTGAATGAGATTGTATCAACAACATGACTCACTTGTCTCTTTCTTGTATGTATCTCTTGTTGGGAATGTCCCGATAATGTTCGATACACATGGAGTTTAAACCAATATAATATAGTGACTATATGTCTTGCTAGAGACCTCTATAATTGGTAATTAAATATGTTTAATTATAACTATATTATTTGGTCCTACTGGGTCACACAAGTCAGTGCCTTGGAAGAATGTATGTAACCTAAGTAATATTGTATTATGTTTAGGAATGTTGGGAGTTGATTTCTATGAGAAATCAGCCCAACACGGACCGAATTGGGCTCAACACGGACCGTGTTGGGACACCACAGACCGTGTTGGGACACCATGGACCGTGTTGTCCATGGGCCGATTTCATGGATATTCTGGAGACCAACACGGACCGTGTTGCCTCAACACAGACCGTGTTGGGCCTGAGAATACGCCGTCAATTAGATCGGTCATTAGGGTTTTTGATAACCCTTTCCCAAGTTATCCTAACACTATAAATATGATATCTCTGAGAGATTTATCACGCGAACTGTTTTAAGACTCTTAGAGAGATACTAGGGCGACTTCCTGAGTTCCTCTCTCTTTTAGTCTACAGTTATTGTTTCTTGAAACAACCATCTATATCGAAACATATACATCTGAGATTAAGATTTGTCTTGATCGGGTCGATCTAGCAGTCGAGTTCCTGGAGTGCTGCGTGGACATTTCAGTAGAGGATTTCTCATTGGAATCTCAAAGGTCAACCTCTGCATTAGTCGGAATAGCAACAAAGGTATAATTACTAAAGCCTCTGCGATTGTGTTTTCCTGGATGATTAATTGCTTATAATCGTTATGATTTTCCGCCAATTAATATGTTTCTATTTAGGAAAAAGATAACCTAAAACCCAGCAGTGATATCAGAGCCACCAATTGCATGCTAAAGTGTTATACCTTAATTCATAAATAATTTTGTCAGTGTGCTAGAGTAGATTTAATGCATAAAAATTGAAACTTTATGAAAGTTTTAAACTTTGTTGTTCAAAATAATAAATATGCAAATTTTATTGAAAAGTTTCATGCTTTATTATTGTTATTTCTTATTGCCTTTAAAATTAGTCAACTCATGCTTGTTTAATTGTTAAATTTAGCACGAACTTGGTTTAATTTAGGTTGTCTTAGAAATGATCATGTTTAATGTTGTTAAACAATAGGCAATACATGAAATAACTTTAATTCGCAAAATAGAATTTTATAGAATTATTTTCTGATTTAGTTTATTTACAATAAATTTAATGAAAAATCGAAATAAAATATCAAACAAATTCAAAAAATTCGAAACTTTTTATTGAAGGTGTCTGGAGATATTCTGGACTTTCCATATTTTTTGTAGAATTTTCTGAACTAAAATAGATTTTTAATTGAATTTTCAGATCTAACGAGAAATAAATTCATTTAATTCTCTGAATTTTATAAATTTATAGAAATCTGTAAAACTTCTGAAATTTTTACAGTATGCCACTGGGTGCACATATTTGTAGGGGAACCTTTTTCGTGAATTTTTGGATTCATTAAAATTATTTCTTTTGATTTTTCAGATTTGAAGAGAAATAAATTTGGTTACTTCTCTGAATTTTATAAATTTATAGAAATTTGTAAAATTTCTGAAAACTTTACAGTAGGTTACTAGGTAACCATACTGTTATGGATAAATTATTTGTGAATTTTCAAAATCGTTAACTAATTTTCCTTGAATTTTCAGATCCACAACGAAATAAAATCGTTTATTCTTCTGATTTTTTTTTTAGAATTTTTGAAATTTGATAAAATTCTGAAAATTTTACAGTAGCTTACCAGATGGCTAAACTATATGGGAAAATTGTAAAATTTGATTTTTGAACTTGTCGAGCTGTTCTCTTTTATTTCCGTTTAAACGGCGAATTAAAAAGGTTTAATTCCCTAAAAAATTTCAAGTTTATGGAATTTGATAAAATTATGGAAATTTTCATAGTGGGTTATCAAATGACACTATAATATGAGAATATTAAAACTTGGTTAAGTTTTGATATTTTATTTAAAGTTTTTCATACACGAAATAACCGACACTGGGAAGCAACACGGACCGTGTTGAATCAACACAGACCGTGTTGCCAACAGTGTTGGTGAAATTCGTGCTTTTAGGGTTTAGAATTAGTTTTAGAAATTAATTATCGAATCCTATTATTACTAAATCAGTTGTTATGCATAAAATCTAATAAAATTTGTAAAGTTTAGGAAACTTGCAATACTTTTAAAAGGTATAGTATCTTTTAGATCCCTTGATTTTAGGAAAATTGAGTGACTTGTGTGTAAATGTATTTTTACATAATACTAAATGTGTTTAGGTAAGTAAGATAAAATTTTGGAATTTTATTATATTTTATCCCTCATACAAACTGTTTAGGAAACCTTTATTTAGTATTTGCTTCCTTATATATTTTATATTGCAATTAAATATGCCTTTATAATCTGTTATTTAAAGCATGTGTTATATTTGATATAATTATTGCAATATCGCTTGTTTGCATGTGCTTCTAGTCTGGCCATAGATAGTCGGTTTTACCGGTCTGCGTATCGAGTTGGGTTAAATACGGCCTGCATGTCGTCATTGTATTATTTTAAATTTAAGTTTTCAGTTAAGTTTATTTTAATTCATGTAAGGCCTCTTTGGAGAGGTCCACTTTGTAATTTGTTGTACTTGGAGACATCAAGTCCAATGGGAGTTCAATAGCAATGGATGTGTTGATCCGAGTGGGAGCTGCATCCAAGGAAGTTGCAAAATCCACGAAGAGTTTCTTGAAGACTGTCAAGGCTTAGTTAAATTAATTTGATTAAGTCTAGGTGGTCACACTACGGGTTTTATTTTATGCTTTAATTTGTTATAGCATGTTTTATTATTCCTTTTATACTTTTCGAAAGAGTTCACATAGAATTGCATGCTTAGGATAATAAAACCTACTCTCAAAATTGAATTATTGCTCGACCAATCAAAACACCACTTAGATGGAAAAATAAAGAAAGTCAAAGCGAATTATTTATCCGTCATTAATAAGTAGGGTGTGGGAGTTAGGTTAATTCAAATTAGCAAGCAAAACAGTTTTAAGTTAAGAGCAGAGGA
This sequence comes from Portulaca oleracea, assembly GCA_029582165.1. Lineage (NCBI taxonomy): Eukaryota > Viridiplantae > Streptophyta > Magnoliopsida > Caryophyllales > Portulacaceae > Portulaca > Portulaca oleracea. The sequence goes on along the minus strand of CM055889.1, from coordinate 31,864,858 downwards.
AGAGAAATATTGTATTCAATACAAATTTCTTGCCAAGAGTCATTTTTGAATGATCGATCATAAGATAATCCACTAAAGGTAATATGGGCTCGAGTCTTGTTGGGTCAAAGTCCACTTGAGCCCATGGGACTTGTGGGTCTTGGTTAAAATTAAAACATTAAGTGAGAGTTAATAAAGTGTTTTGATTTGAAGTTAAATTAGTTTAATTTCTTTACATGAATAATAGCTAAAATGGACTAATTTTGTCTAGTAGAATTATTTATGTCTTTTCACTCAAATATCCACCACTAATAAAATATTGTTTTCTCCTAGAGAAAAAGAAAAACAATTACACTAATTCTTTGGCATCGCCATCACAAGATTGTCTTGGAGGTGAATAAAAGACACATGTCTTTGCTATAACATTGAGCTAGGCATCAATATTAAGAGGTCAATCAAGCCAAATATATACACGTAATGTCATAGTATTCATGCAACTTTAAATTCAAAATATTTGAAGATTAAAGGAAGGATCTCAATATTACCAACTCAAAACCAAGTTCAATAAACTGGTTAGAGTTGATAAATATGAAACCAATAACCAGATAGTCTCGGTTAAGCTAGATAAGGGCCAATTGATGGTGCTCATGTTTTGAAATAATTTAACTATTTTAAAACATGAGAAACCTCATATCCTCCTTTAGCCAAAAGGTTGGCGACCAAAGATAATCTTTTAGTGAAAGGGAAAATAAGATTTCAGAAATCTATCAAAGACCAAAAAGTCAAAGGAAAGGTAAGGACAAACAATTATACATACCCAACCAATGACAGCAATCGGTTAACAACCAGATCACGTATGACATTGGGAGCAGGAATAAATATAAGGAAGACCTGACATATGATTTCATTTCTAAGCAAGTGTGTATATGATACTCACTACACTTATTAAACCCACTTTGAGTATTAGATACCGACTGTAAACTCGCATTTATGTAAATGTGCAGGATCTACAGCAAAGTAGATGTGCTTTGAAAGATGAGAGTCAGCCTACAAATAGGAACATGCAATTAGTTGTAGCCCCTCATTAAGAGTTGGTTGTTTATCCATTTCCTCAAGACTTATAAGAGAAATTTATAGGTGATTCTATGTTCTCACTATAAGTAGAAATTTGATTTCATGCTTTCAATTAGAGAGAGAGGATCTCGGATAAACATACATAGCACATCGAAACTAAAAGGTTTAAAAGGAATAACTCATGTTCAAACTTAAACCTTGTAACTATCTATTAAGTCATGCAAATCAGAGCGCATTCAGAAGCGTCACAATGATAGACTTTTGAATGATAAGACTTTGAAACATGTGATGTCTGCAAAGCATGACTATACCTTTTACAAGAAAGGGTGAACGCGCCAATAAAGACTCATACATATGGATGTATGTAGTCCAATTGTGCATAAGTACAAGGGATGAATTACTTCAATTCTTCAAAAATGAACAAAATAAGGCATGATGATTCATGTCTATGAGATTCATTTGAAGCTGGAATGTTAAAATAGTTTGAAGATTTCCAAAATGAAGTAGTCTTGGCGAGACAACGAAAGCACCTAGATGCAATCGAATGCTAATGCTTGAGCCAAGAGTTTGAACAAATGACTCAAATGAAACATAACTTTGGCATTATAAGCTTAGCCATATTAATCAGAAATGCATTCAAAACTACATAGTGTAGGATTTTGGAAAACCTAAACTTTGAAAAGTTCAATGTTTGTAAAGCATGCCTAATGGGTCAGATGACTAAAATCACCTCTTATTGGAATTAGTGAACAAGTTAATGACTTATTAGGATGTAAATATATTGATGTATGTGGGCCTATGAGCACTAGTGCTAGAAGAAGGTTTATTGTACTATTCCATCACTTCTAGAGAATGTGGAATTGTTTCATAACTCTCTACTCTAGGAACACGACAACTCAATGACGTATCTAAAAAAGGGGAATCACACCTTATTAGATATGGTGCGATCAATGATGGTTGAGTCAATATTGCCGATTACCTTTTGAGGATACACGTAGTTAACCATAGCTCTAATTACTGAACAAAGATTATCTGAAGCACTAGAGAAGACACCACATTTGATTTGGAGAGGAAAAGTCCCTGAACTGTTTTCTAAAAGAAAGAGGTATCACTTCTACAAACTGTTGTAGAGGATAGTGTTTGTGTCTCAAAATGCTTTCTTCTTAGAGAATATGTTATTCTCTAAAAGAAAGAGTGGGAGAGTTTTTGAACTTACCGAAGTTCAAGAGACACAAAGCACTATAATCATCACCTAAAACTCTGCTACTTGATCCTAGTTCAAGTTTTCCTATTGGTCGGGAAATTAAGAACGAGGTTAAGGCAGTAGAAGTTGCTCAAAACGTTGAGGAGGAGATGCCATGAACATTACTCCAAGCAAGGTCAGGTAAACAACTCCGTCAGCCACAAAGATATTGATCTTTTATGGATGAGCGTGAGATGTTACTTTTAGAAAGTAATGACTCTACCTACATCAAAAAAGCTTTAGCAAATCAAGATTCCATAAGGTCTAAAATAGACTCTACGTATGCAACCAAGTTTAGAACTCGGTTAATTTGTCTGAAGGTGTAAGCCATCAGGCGTAGGAGAGTTTTAAGGCAAAACATGGGTGCATTAAGATAGACATCAAGACTGACTTATAAATTAGATTTGGAAGGAAGGTGTGTATTTGTCACAATTGAATGGTTTTTGTTGGAATACTTATAAATTTCAAGAGGCCATATGTGGTCTTAAGGAAGCTTCAAGGAGTTGGAATCATTGACCTTCTTCACTAGGATATCAAAAAGTTTAATATACTAGGAAGTGCCAAAGATAATATTGTGTTTACATGAAGTTCAGTGAGAGCAATGTGTTTTTTGATATTGTATGTGATTGACATACTACCTGCTGAGAGAAAGATTCTCATGTTGCATCTACTGAGGTTGACTTGGGAATAATTGTTCGGTCTCATTCCGAGCCGATTTTTATATCATTTATAAGGTGTTCTGCTTGTTTCAACCCCTTGACTATATATTAATTATAATGATTTTGTGTTTTGTAGGAAAAAAATGAGTTAGAAGGAAATTGAGCTTAATTGAGGCATTTTATAGGGAATCCCGAGCGATGTCCCAAGCCAACCTGAGCCGAGACCCGAAGAGGAACCAACGCGGGAACTCCATCCCCATTATTGTAGCGGGCGTTACAACCCAAGGAAGGACGACAGGGGAAGGAGACAGCCGGGCGTCGCACTCGTGACAGTGAGGGTCGCGCCCGTGATAAGCTTCTGTGGCGTGATTAAGCAGCCAAGGCAATAAGACCAAAACGGATTCGCGCCCGAGTCACAATTTGTCACGCCCGCGACATGCTGCTGAGAGAAGAAATTCCCTGCGGAGAGAACCTCGTCGCGCCCGCGACAGGTTACCTCGCGCCCGCGGCAGAGTAGCGTAGCACCCGCGACGGGTTTGGTCGCGCCCGCGACCTGTCGACAGACTGCGGAAATTGCGCGCGGTTACTAAGATTAATCCTAGGGTTTTGGGATATTTTCTTTCCTTCTATAAATACCCACATACTTTCAGCATTAGAATCAAGTAGTTTTACAGTAGGATAAGGGTTAGATTTAGTTTTTAAGCATCTTTCTTTATCTTTCTTTAGATTTAATCAAGTTTTTCATTAAGCCTTTAATTGTTCTTCAAGCTTTCTTAGTTTCTCTTGCAATTTGTAATCAACTCTCTTTCAAGCAATTTCCATTTCAGCAATTTACAAAGCTTTTGCTCTCTCTCTCTCTCTCTCTCTCTCTCTCTCTCTCTCTCTCTCTCTCTATAATGTCCATTGATGCTTTGATTCAAGCTTTCTACCCAACTTTTAGTGAGGAGGAGGATTAAGGGTCACAAATTCTACTTTCAAGTGAGGATTTGGGGATTCTTAGTAATCCAATTCACAATTTTCTTGTTTGTTCGGGGGAAAATCCAAGTGAAAGTTGAAGATTAAAGTGAAGATTTAGTGCTTTGGAGGTATAATTTCTTGTTCCCAATTTCATCATTTAGTTTATTGTTTTCTCATTTATTGCTTTCTAATTATTTTCTTCTTTCTTGTTGATTAGTGTTAGTTCATGTGGTAATTCATGCTTTCTTATTGTTGATTGTTATTTTGAGTTCATGTTTAGCTTAGTTTAATTCCTTTACATGATTTACTGCTTTCCGCACTTGAAAAACCCTTACGCAAACCAATCTCCCTGTCAAGCCTAACACTCATCCCTGTGGACTCGACAACCCTACCTCCAAAACCACAAAAACCACAATCGAACAATGGCGCCGTTGCCGGGGATGGTGTTATTTGGTATATTAGGTTATTGGTTTGTGTGTAAATAGTTTATTGCTTTCTAGATTCATCCAAGAAAAATGTAGTTACAAAAATTAAAAAAACGAAATAAATAAATAAATAAATAAATAAATAGGAGAGTTATGGCTAGTCCCCAATTCCCCCAATTTGAGCATAAATATTTTGGAGGTATTTTGCTAGATTACATTATTACCGTGCTCAATGTGAATTGTATGGTATCTTTTATGATACATTAGATCTTTTGGGAATTGTGAATGATGGTGTGAATTATGAGACCCGAAATCTCTTAGATTATTACCGGTTTTCCTATTTAGGAGAAGATAAAGCATGGGAATTACTTGAGTGGTTGTCTAGGGATTCTTATGAGTTTGAGCATCAAAATGTTATTCCTAGTGTCCAACATTCTTATCATGCACCACCCTCTGAGACTTTAGCCATACCATATCATGAGTATCCCTAAAATATGAATGATCAACCTAGTGGTGGGGAGTATATGGGAAATTTTTCGGGGACCTTAACTGAACAATCATGTGATTATCCCGTGTGTTTTGATGATCAATCTTATGGTAGGGATTATGTGGAGAACTTTTATGATCCTTCTCAATGTGATGTTGTTGAGTCTCATCCGTTGTGTTGTGAGTCTTCATATCATGATTCTGACTCTCATTTTCGAGTTGAGATAGATAATTTTCGTCCTGAAGTGGATGATTTTCGAGCTGACATGTGTGCGAAAATGAATGAGTGCATGCAAGAAATTTTACACATGCTTAACACTGGGGTAGAAACTTTTTCTTCACAAATGGTTGATTCGATAGTTGAAGTAGATCATTCATCATCTTTGAGTCCTGAAATGCGTGTTGATTCTTCTTTGTATGATTATGATGAGGATGATGACTACTATAATAGACCTAGTTTTGCATGCATCGGGCTTAGCAATTCCTTAGCTCTAGCTGCATCTAGTGAACATGATAAAACTGTTGATTTTATGTGTAATGATGTAGAACTTGATGAAAACATGCTTGATGATGAACCATTGTCCACATTTTTATCCATACCTTTATGTGAAGGAAAGGTTGAGTCCAATGAACTATTCACTTTCATTAAGAATCAATGTGTTGATGAGGTATTGGCTACCCTTTCTTACGAAATCATTGATGTGAAATCTTGTGATGATGAGCTTAATTCTTTGGGGATTGATCCTAATTGCTTGAACTTGGATTGTGACAATGATGCTTTTGATGGTGATATGCTTTATGAGTCATTCACGATGGGTTATGACCCTGAGCCTTCCACCTTCACCTTTGATGTTGTTTTAAATGATGCACCTTTGTCTTCTGACATTGATAGTGATTTTATGAGTCTGAAATTGATGAAGATGAAGATGAACCTTCTTGTAATGTCAAGAGTGTTTTCATGTGGTCGAATCCTATCTTTTCCTTATCACCCATTGATGATTATGATGAATTGGATGAAAGTTGTGATTTGGAATCTATGTTTGATGAAAATTGCATGGAAATTGAGTTTGAGTAATTGCATGGAAATTGAGTTTGAGTCATTGTTTGCATCCAAGTCTTTGCATGAGCATGTTCAGGAATGTGTTGTATTTCCCTCTCCCGTTGATTTGCATACTCAATTTCCATTTACAAGTCAATGGGAGGAATCATTTGGCATGTCTCCTTTTATAGTGCCTAGGAAAGTCTTGTACGTTCTTGTAGTCCATCCTTTCTATGACTTTTCTTAGACATTTGATAAATTGTTAAGAGCACTAACGTTTGCTAATGAAATTTTGAGATTGTACTCTTAACTACACCATTCTGAGATGCATGAGAGAATGCATGACTTGTTATTACGAGCGTTGAATAGTTCCGACGTGCCCGATATCTTGAGGTGAGAAGGAGTGAGTTTTTTGATAAGAAGCCTTCCTCGTAATATCCTTCCTCACCTTTCTTGTATAGTTAGTGAGTTGGCTTTCTTTTTTTCTTTTGTTTTCTTTTTGTGTGTTTCTTTTTCTTTCCTTTTGGAGTGCTTGCTTACCTTACTTTTGTTTCCATCGAAGACACTGCAACCTCTTTGTGTGGGAGTGGGGGAGGAGTAGTATGCATTCCGGCTTTTGATTCTAAGAAAAGAAAAAAAAAGAGTGAGATTCATATTGTAACTATTTTGGTTTTTCTTTAGTTCTTTAGTTAGTAGTGCCTTGTGTATATTTTTATTTTTCTTTTAATCTTGCATGCCAAGTTCTAAGCATTTAGGTAGTTTAAATTGTATGTCCTAACCTTGTGCTTGGTGCTTTTGGATCGTGGAGTGAGTATGCTTTAATTGAAGATCTCGAGGTAACCTCCTTCCGCCTCTCTTTTGTGTGTAAATATTCTTGATCCATGATGCATGCTTGATTTTTCCTTTTGGGTGGCGAACCCCTTGTGTGTGAATGTTGGGATTATCTTGTTGTTGGAGCCAGGTGGGCTCGGGTCGCCACCACTTTTTACTTGATAGGTGTTTTGTATATATGCTTCTCGTAGGTTCTCTACCTTACTTGTGACACCCTTCCCACAATGGGGACATTGTGACATTTTGTGTGGGAGTGGGGGAAATATTTTCATATTTAAGTGTAGATCACATAACATTTTATTTTTTATTTTCGTAGTTTTTGCTAAAATTTAAAAATTTTTGTGTGAAAAAGGAGAAAAAAGGGAGTGAGGAACCTTTTTAGTTTTCATTTTCTTTAGTTTTTGCTTTGTTTCTAGGATTGAGTAGTCAATGCTTTGAAAACTTTCTTAATCTTCTTGAAAGAAACCCGTATAAGCATTATCGTCCTTAGTTCAAGTATTGTCACGACTAATTTGTTTAGAGTCCCTTCGTGAAATGCTTAATAAGATCCTTGTTTCTTTCATGTTCTATTTGAAATTGAAAGACTTAAGTAGATCACTTCCGAGCTTATTGAAAAAGTGAAAATTAATTAAATTGGATTAATTGGTTAAATGTCGGCTAAACCAGCAAGGGCCGGTGTGAGTGGGTGGCACTCACATCCTCTAAGCACTTCGTTTGTGAATGGAGTAGCTGTTTAGACCCAATTTTGTGTCTAAATACCGCCTCAATCCTTAGGCTTTTGACTTATTTCGTGGTTTAATTTAATAACTTTTAATACGTTTTTGGTTATTTTGTAGATTTTGAAGTTTTCACTCAAAACGTAGCAAAACCGACCTTTTTAGAGCATTTTTGGTGATTTCCCGAGCCGAACCGGACCGAGAGTCGAGGCGGAGTTGTCCCGGGACTACTTTCCCAGCCCTTGGTGCCAATTAGTGAGGTAACACCCGCTACGATCCTCGTAGCGGGCGTTACATGCATCGGAAAGAAGAAAGGAACAAGAGGAAGGAAGTCAGACGTAGCCCCCGCCACCTCTTGGGTAGCGCCCGCTACCGCCGCTAGGCCAAGCAATACCGCAACTACGTTCGCGCGAAGGAGAAATCACCCGGTATTCTTCGCTGGTTGCGCCTGCCATAAGACGGTTCGCGCCCGCGATGACCCCCTGCTGGGTTGCTCACAGCCGACCATGAATTGTCAGCCGAAGACGGTAGCGCCCGCTACCATTTGGGTCGCGCCCGCGACCTCCAGCTCCCGATGTGGACCGTACCCACGGTCTCTCGAAGCTCGAAATCGCCCGGCCTTTTTCGCTGGGACCGTACCCACGGTCTCCTAAACCGTGCCCACGGTCTCTCTATGCCCTGCACATGATTTCAGCCTTTATATGCTGCGTTTTGGGGAGTTTTTAGTCCTTGTATAAATAGCTCCCTTTGATGTGTTTTTAGGGGAGACTTTTAGGGGAGCATCTAGGGGATATCTTAGGTTATCTTTTAGCCACTTAGACTTTACAATCAGCTTGTATTAGAGAGTGATTAGTGAGAGATTAACCTAGGGTTTTGGAGATTTTGAATTATTATTGAAGATTTGGGGATTCAAACAATTGAGAGATTGTTGGATCATCTTTTTATTGCTTTTTCTTGTTCATCTACAGCATTTTGATAAGTATTCTCTTCCCTTAACTCTTTTATTAATTACTTTGCTAATTACTTTCTTGCTTGTTTAATTGTTTTGCTTATTATTTCATTATCTTGCTTGTTCTTGATTGTTGGATGTTAGAAATCATGCTTAGGGTTGGTTTGGATGTTGTTAGCTTAGTAAGTATCATGATTAGTTGTTAGAAACCCTATGGGTTAGGGGGTAATTAAGGGTGTGAAGGGGTAATTAGGCGTGGGTTAGCAATTTTAGTGAGTAATTAGTTGGGAAATCACTTTTCCCACTCCAATCCTTCCCTCAAGTGGGATGTATTTGGGTCTGAAAGCTCCCGAACACATCCAACACTTGAGTTGGAAGGTTGGAATTGGGATAGTTAGCCCTTTACTCATGAAAATGAATAGAGGCTAACTAGGGAATTCCGTTTCTTCAACCCTCCGGGTCCGTAGTAGACTTTGGGGAAGTTAATCCGGACTATCTTCGAAAGAGGAAGCCCGGTGGGTATTTTCTTACGGAATTGCCACTTGATTTCCTTCCTTGTTGCTTTCTTGTTACGAAACCTATCTCCTTGTTCCCGTTTGCATCCCGAAAACCTCCAAAGGCCATTTTCGATTCATTGACCGTCCTTAGCTTTGTTTCTTGCGTTGTGATCCCTTCAAACCGATATTCTTACCTTAGCAATCTCATCCCAACGATTGACTTAGTTTCTATGACCAAGGCCGCTAGCTCCCTGAGAGAGAACGACAATACCGAGGTCTCACAAACCACTGTTACACAAAATGGCGCCATTGCCGGGGAGCCAGCGCCCCTAGTTTTAGTTTCTTGGTTTTTGGTTATTTGAGATTGCTTTCACGCTAGAAATTAGTTCGCGCTAATCCCGATGAATTTGGTACTTCTATTGGTTCTTGTTGATGCATGTAGGTACGCCCTAATATTCTACCGAGCATCGTAGGAGGCTTCAAGTCCTAATGGGTGAAGTCCAAGCTGATTCACCATGTACTCTTCTATCATATGTTGTTCCATCTTCGAGTACGGGAGGCAACCCTATCATCTTACCACCATCACCACCCGACGCGGTATTTGAGTTCAAGCCGTGTCTTCTTGAAGCATTTGAAAGCAACCCGTTCCATGGAGATATTTCCGAGAGTCCTATTACTCATATGGAGAGATTCGAGAAGCGCATTAGTTTCATGCATATACCTGGGATATCTTCGGAGTATCTAAAGTTAAAGTTCTTTCCTCTGACTTTGAAAGGGAAAGCTGAGATGTGGCTTGATATATGCCCACCTGGATTTTATTCTTCATGGGAGGCTCTCAAGAGAGATTTTCTTCAAAGATTTTCCCAGCTGATAAAACATGTAAACTCCGGCAAGATATTATGAGCTTCAAGCAAGAACCCGGAGAGACACTTTTTGAAGCATGGGGAAGATTCAAAGGTCTCCAATGTCAATGTCCGCACCATAACCTACCCAACTGGATGCTTCTACAACACTTTTATTGTAGACTCTTTGATTCTCTCAAAGAATCAATGGATATTGCATCCGGAGGGACATTTTTAAAGAAACTGTGGAGGAGGCCGACAAATTCCTTCATGAGCTCGTTCAATATGCCCTCGATTTGGGAGGTTACAAAGCAAGAGGAGAAGATTCATCTCTGGAGCAAGATTCCATTATCACACTTCTTTTAGCTTCTATTTACGAAATGCAAAAAGAGAAGGCGAATGAGAAAGTTCCAAATCAATTGAGAGTGGCCCAAGGTGTGCAAACCCTTACATCTACTTTTGTTCCTAATATGCATACTTGTAAGTTGTGTTTGGGTCCACATCAAGAGCATCAATGTGGGGAGTTTAATCAAGTAGAGCGTGTGAACGCTATCTATCCATCATATTTCAACCCACTTTTCTCCCATTATTTTGGAGAGCATGCTTATGACTATACCACGTTTATCAATCCTACATTTAACCCCATTTCTCAACCTTATGACCGCCACTCATTTATCCAAGAAGAATCCTCCCATTCAACTCAACAAGACATTGTACCACCCCAAATTTCTCAACTACCCTAAGAATTCTCAGCTGAGTTGATGTTGAGGAAGATGATGGATGACCAAGAGAAAAACCAAGCCTACATTCAAAGTCTAGAACTCAAACTAGCTCAAGCCATCCAATCCTCACGGACTCCTATGGTACAAGTAAATTCTGTCGATCTAGGGAGTGGGGAAGGGGTTGATGAGTTTTCTTGGGTAGAGGGTAGTGCTTTGGAGGAAAAAGTAGAGAAGGAGGTAGAGACGAATGTTGAAGAGGGAGTTGTTATGGTTGAGGAAGCTAAGGTTTTAGATGAGAAAGTGTTGGATGAGAAGATGGAGGAAGAACAACAAAGAGAAGAGATTTTGGGAGGAAATATCCGTGAATGCTCCAAAGAGCAATTTGATTCCCACCAAGTGCAAATTCCACTCCCCGAATGGTTGATACAACACTTGATGGATGTAGAGCATATAGATCTAAGGCATGATGTTCCGATTGAGAAACCTTCTCTCATGCCACTTTGTGTTGAAGTCAATTCAATAACCACAGTTGTTCATGAGCATAAAGAGGAAGTTTATATTCTTGAAGTGGAACCCGACAATGGGAATGAAAGTGATCATTCCAAGACCTCACGTCCCGAATTCGAGGTTTTTGAAGATGCATCTCGTGATGATTCTCTCAAAATTGTTCCATTGAGGAGGGAAATTTCATTGGATGAAGTTTATATTGAGGACATAGATATTGAGAAGGTTGTTCCCAAGTGTCTCAAACTTGGAGAACCACTTGAAGAAGGGCCTAAGTTACTTCATCACTCTCATCACCTAATCAAACCATCGGAGGAGACCCTTGTTCTATTTGCGGAGGTGATGAGGAGGTGTTGGAAAAGGAGAAGGAAGCGACGATGGAAGAAATTGAAGATATCATCACCTCCTCCTTGCTTATGGTCAACCAAACGACCAGAAGGACATCTTGACTTGAGGTTGGCCAAGGACGGTAGGAGTTGGAGAGGAAGAAAAAACAAGCGAACGTGGTGGATGAAATTGAATATGCACCTCTCATGTGCACCACCACGTCTCTCTAGGATAAAACGGGTATTTAGGTCGAGCTAGGGACCTTAAACAAGCGCTCTATGGGAGGCACCCCATAAGTTTTTAGCTTCTTATTTCAAGTTTTTAGTTTTTGCATTTTTTTTCTAATTTTATTTCTTTTCTTCTTTCTAATTTTTCTTTTTAGTTTTTCTTTAGGTTTTTCTATTTTTCCTGTCTTTTTAATTTTTTCTTTATTTCTTTCTCTTGTAATTGGAGGTATTAGTTTTAGGTTTAAAAGAAAAAGTAAAAAATAAAAAGAGGAAAAATGATGTGAAAAATAGAAAAAGTTGGAGTTGAAAAAAAAAATAAGAAAATTGAAGTTGGAGTGAAAGAAGTTGTGTGAGTGAGTGAAGATTTGAAAAGAATATGAGTGTTGAGAGAGTTTGAAAGTTGGGAAGTTTTTGGATTGAATGTGAGGGAGTATAGAAAAATGAGTGTTGAAGTGTGAAAGTTTTAGGAGTTGGATTTTGTTTTGGAGTGTTGGAAGTTTTGCTTGAATTGTCAGCAAAAGGGTAGCAGCCGCTACACTCAGCATCATAGCAACAGCAGAAGAGGTAGCGGGCGCTACCTTAGTCAGCGTACCACTACGCAGCAGCGGCAAATTGACCGCAATCTGCGACCAAGAATACCGCGCTGCGACGCGGCGAACGCCGACAATTTGCGGCGCCCTCGTAGCGTGGCGCGCGACTGGGATTTGTCGGCTTATTTTGGCCCTAAAACCCGACTTCATTCTCATTTTTTCTCATTCCTTTTCTCACTCAACTCGACTCTCACCCTCTCTACAGCCCTAAGCAACCGCGACCAAACTCTCACCCACACCCTTCCTTCCTCTCAACTCTCAATTCATCCTTCATCCTCCCTCCATTTTCGAACCTAACCCTAATTTCTTCTTCTTTGTGCGAAAATCTGCTGTTGGGAATCGAATTCTGCCCAAATTTGTCCAAGACGTGCGACATTGTTCAAGTACTCATTCTCATAGCTAAGTGAGGTATTCCTTGTATCAATTGTGCGAAACTCTCTCCCCTGATTTTGGTTCGTTTGTCATGCTTGGTGGAGTTAGGGTTGGATTTTGTCAATTTTTGCACAATATGCTACCTCACTGTGTTGCTGAATTCGATTGCTGTGTTGTTTCTTAGTGTGTGGGTGGTTAAGTTGTTGTTTTTCATTCGTTGAAAGCACAGACACTCTTGTTACACTATGAGTTCTTGCCAATACACACCCACACAGTAAATTGATTTAGTGTGTTGTTTTGGAATTCGTTGTGTACATGTTGTGTTAACTCATTAGTGTTTAGTGCGATTAATTGTTGCAATTCATTTGTCAAAGCACAAGTATGCTAGTTGCAGTAAGAGTTTGTCGATTTTCACACACACTTACAGTATGAGTAGGCTGCCTGCGCGCTATTCTTGCATTCTGTTTTAGTGTGACGTGTATTTTGGGTCATTTTGTCAAGCAAGAACTCATCTCCCTTGCTGAATCCATGTTCTAGCAATGATTTGTAAGTGTCCCCGCTCCCACTTTACTCTCTTCATTGATTCCATTTACACTGTTAGTGTTAGATAAGTGTGGGGGGTGCTTTATGGGAAAGTTGGGGGAAGTGTGCTGGTTAGTTTGTTTTGTTGAGTTCATTATCCCCATGGTTTGAGTTGTTTTGCATCCATTGCTTCATCATTGGTTAGGCCGGTTATGAGATGTTTCACCCTCAATTCCCCCCTCAAACTAGTGAGATTCGGGGTTGAAGTCAGCTAGAGTCAATGTATATATTGTAAATATTTTTCGCTTTTCCTTAGTTTATAGTCCCTAGTGTCTTATTTTTATTTTTTTTTTGTTCTTTTTCTTTTATGCATGCGAACACTCACACTTATTATGTTTTTCTTATTTATTCTTAACCAAAGTATGACGTTTTATTGGATCGCGGATTGGGTTCTTATTTGAAGACCCTGAGGTAACCTCTTTCCGCACTCTTTGAATGTGTACATATATTGATCTTCTTGCATGCTTGATTTTTCTTTTGGTTAGCGAGCCCCTTTGAGTGTTTGTGTTGGGATTATATTGCTGTTGGAGCCGTGTGGGCTCGGGTCGCCACCACTTTATGTGCTACTTGTTTTTGTTTGTTTGTCTTTGTAGGTTCTCTATCCTTTTTCTTGTGACACCTTCCCACAATGAGGACATTGTGGCGTTTTAAGTGTGGGGGGGGGGGAGATATTCTGTTTCAAGGGTAGATCACCCGGCATTTTTGTTTTTGTTTTCTAGTTTTTGCCTAAAATCTGAAAATATTTTGTGTGAAAAAGGAGAAAAGAGTGAAAACCTTAAAAGTTTTCTTTCGTTTTCGTTTTTGCTTTATTTCTTGGGTCTTGTTGTCGAAATTTAGAAGTCGTTCTTAATCTTCTTTAAAAGAAACCGGTCTGAGCATTTTCGACCCTATCTCGGGTACTAGTCATGACTTACCTTCTTAGATTTCCTTCATCAAGTGTCTAGTGAAACGCCCGATTCCTTTCACGTTCTGGTTGAAGTCGGGAGATTCTAGGGGTTTGTGTTTGAGCTTGTTTTTTTTAAGCAAAAGCAAAAGCAAAGTCAAAAAGAAAGAAAAAGAAAGCAAAAGCTACAATAACTGGATTAAGTGGAGCGTGTCGCTGAATGACATTAACCACCATACACTTAGCCAACCTACACGGGTCCGGTATTAGCGGTACGATGCTATTACCCCTTAAGCTCTCCTATACCGAATTCTCGACGGAGGTGTGTATGGAAAAGACTGTGTTGGGAGGGTAAACTCCATATTTGGGCCGTCCAATTCCCGAAAGTAAGGCTAATACCGACTATAAAAAGAAATAAAAAGAGAAAAAGAAAAAGCAATTTCGTTGGTGAAACCAACCAAAAGGAAAAAGAAAGTTTGTGCTTCTAAAAGTGTGGGGCCTCTCCTTGCATCACCTACGGCCCTCACCAAGCCAAGGGCAACCAAATGCGAGGAAGGGCAACACTTCTCTTGTTCGTTTCGTTGTTTTTGAGCTCGGGCATGAGTCCTTGGAGTTTTTGGATTCGGTTAGAACCCACTAGCACTTATGCACATGGGGTTTTGCTTGGCACTAGATGTAGGAAATCGAAAATCTCAAATATTGACTTTTGCTTGGGATAGGTGCTTGTGAGATGCTCATTACGGTTCCTTTTGGAGGCTTAATAACGTTTTCTTAATTAAGGTTGCAAGATCTTTTGAAGCGAAGCTTTTGTTTCTCTTTCCTTTTGTTTTCTTCGGTTTTGTTTTCACTTTCCCTCTCTCCTTTTTCTTTGGCATTTGTGGGTATAGCCGCTACAAACCCTCACGAGTCCATCTCGTGCACCCGGGCTGCCGGGGGGTTCAAAGGGCTTGGTGCATACGCTAAATGCACTCGTTTCCTCCCACGATAGAGGAGTTGGTGTTTAGTTTTCTTTTTTGTTTTGTTTTGTTTTGCTCGGGACGAGAAAGTTTAAGTGTGGGGGGGTGTTTAGACCCAATTTTGTGTCTAAATACCGCCTCGATCCTTAGGCTTTTGACTTGTTTCGTGGTTTAATTTAATAACTTTTAATACGTTTTTGGTTATTTTGTAGATTTTGAAGTTTTTACTCAAAACGTAGCAAAAACGGCCTTTTTAGAGCATTTTTGGTGATTTCCCGAGCCGAACTGGACCGAGAGTCGAGGCGGAGTTGACCCGGACTACTTTCCCAGCCCTTGGTGCCAATTAGCGAGGTAACACCCACTACGATCCTCGTAGCGGGCGTTACATGCATCGGAAAGAAGAAAGGAACAAGAGGAAGGAAGTCTGACGTAGCCCCCGCCACCTCTTGGGTAGCGCCCGCTACCGCCGCTAGGCCAAGCAATTCCGCAACTACATTCGCTCGAAGGAGAAATCACCCGGCATTCTTCGCTGGTCGCGCTCGCCACAAGACGGTTCGCGCCCGCGACGACCCCCCTGCTGGGTTGCTCACAGCCGACCATGAATTGCCAGCCGAAGACGGTAGCGCCCGCTACCATTTGGGTCGCGCCCGCGACCTCCTACTCCCGATGGGGACCGTACCCACGGTCTCTCGAAGCTCGAAATCGCCCGACCTTTTTCGCTGTGACCGTGCCCACAGTCTCTCTATGCCCTGCACGTGATTTCAGCCTTTATGTGCTGCGTTTTGGGGAGTTTTTAGTCCTTGTATAAATAGCTCCCTTTGCTATGTTTTTGGGGGAGACTTTTGGGGGAGCATCTAGGGGATATATTAGGTTATCTTTTAGCCACATAGACTTTACATTCAACTTGTATTAGAGAGAGATTAGTGAGAGATTAAACTAGGGTTTTGGAGATTTTGAGTTATTATTGAAGATTTAGGGATTCAAACAATTGAGAGATTGTTGGATCATCTTTTTATTGTTTTTTCTTGTTCATCTACATCATTTTGATAAGTATTCCTTTCCCTTAACTCTTTTATTAATTACTTTGCTAATTACTTTCTTGCTTGTTTAATTGTTTTGCTTGTTATTTCATTATCTTGCTTGTTCTTGATTGTTGGATGTTAGAAATCATGCTTAGGGTTGGTTTGGATGTTGTTAGCTTAGTAAGTATCATGATTATTGGTTAGAAACCCTATGGGTTAGGGGGTAATTAAGGGTGTGAATGGGTAATTAGGCGTGGGTTAGCAATTTTTGTGAGTAATTAGTTGGGAAATCACTTTTCCCACTCCAATCCTAACCTTAAGTGGGATGTATTTGGGTCCGAAAGCTCCCAAACACATCCAACACTTGAGTTGGAAGGTTGGAACTGGGATAGTTAGCCCTTTACTCATGAAAATGAATAGAGGCTAACTAGGGAATTCTGTTTCTTCAACCCTCCGGGTCCGTAGTGGACTTCGGGGAAGTTAATCCGGAATATCTTTGAAAGAGGAAGCCCGGTGGGTATTTTCTAACGGAATTGCCACTTGATTTCCTTCCTTGTTTCTTTCTTGTTACGAAACTTATCTCCTTGTTCCCGTTTGCATCCCGAAAACCTCCGAAGCCCATTTTCCATTCATTGACCGTCCTTAGCTTTGTTTCTTGCGTTGTGATCCCTTCAAACCGATATCCTTACCTTAGCAATCTTATCCCGACCATTGACTTAGTTTCTATGACCATCAAAAGCTCCCTGAGAAAGAACGACAATACCGAGTTCTCACAAACCACTGTTACAGTAGCCTCAGTTGGTAGGGTGACCCCTTTTCCGAGGGCCATTCCAAATCCCGAAAAACCCGACGTTAACCTTGAAAGTGTAATGTAAAGTTAGTACATCTACATGGGTTGGTATGAACGGTGCGGCGCTCATACCCCTTAAGCTCTTCGTTTGCGTATGGAGTAGCCCGTGTTGGGAGGGTAGACCTCGTTTATGGGCCGTGCAATTCCTGAAAAGACTAACACTAAAAATCATTGAGCTAATTAAGTTGGAAATGTTGGTTCACCTACATAAATCGGTGTGAGTGGTACGGCGTTCACGCCCCTTAAGCACCTTGTTTGTGAATGGAAAGGATCTATGTTGGGAGAGTAGACCCCGTTTTGGGACGTTCAATTCTCGAACAAACCGACATCAAACAAAGAAAGTTAAATGTAATAATGTGAAGTTTTTCCTTGCGTCTCTTGCGGCCCTCACCAAGCCAAGGGCAACATAAGCGAGGGAGTATATCACTTAAATAATTATTTTTGCTTTGATACAAGCTTGGATTGAGATTTGCTTTAAATCAATCAGAATCGATTTGAATAACACTTGCACTTGAGCACATAGGATCTTGTTTTGTAGGAAACGTTTGGGAATCGAAAACCCTAAAGATTGGCAATGTCTTAAATTAGGTGATTTGGTATGCTCATATTGGTTCCTTTTAGTATTGTTTTCTTTGCGACGACTGCATGATTCCTTGGGCAAGCAGTTCTTCTTTTCTTTCTTTTAAAACCTTGTTTAGTTTTTCACTTTCCCTCTCTCCTTTTCTTTGGCTTTTGTGGGTATAGCTTCTACAAACCCTCACGATACCTTCCTCGTCCACTTGGGCTGCCAAGGGGTTTAAAGGGCTTGATGCATCTACTAAATGCATCCGCGATTCCTGCGAAAGTGAGTTAGGGTAGTTAGTTTCTTTTTCTCTTTCATTTTCTTTGTTTTTAGTTTGCTCGGGGCGAGCAAACCCTTTTGTGGGAGTGTTGTTCCGTCTCGTTTCGAGCTGAATTTTATATCATTTATAAGGTGTTTTGCTTGTTTTAGCCCCTTGAATATATATTAGTTATGATGATTTTGTGTTTTGTAGGAAAATAATGAGTTAGAAGGAAATTGAGCTTAATTGAGGCATTTTAGGGAATCCCGAGCAATGTCCCGAGCCAACCTGAGCCGAGACCCGAAGAGGAACCAACCCGAGAACTCCATCTCCATTATTGGCACTCAAGGGTGTAACACCCGCTACAACCCTTGTAGCGGGCGTTACAGCCCAAGGAAGGACGACAGGGGAAAGAGACAGTCGGGCATCGCACCCGCGACAGTGAGGGTCGCGCCCGTGACAAGCTTCTGTGGCATGATTAAGCAGCCAAGGCAAGAAGACCAGAACGGATTCGCGCCCGAGTTACAATTTGTCACGCCCGCGACATGCTGCAGAAGAAATTCCCTGCAGATAGAACCTCGTCGCACCCGCAACAGAGCAGCGTAGCACCCGCGACGGGTTTGGTCGCGCCTGTGACCTGTCGACAGACAACGGAAATTGTGCGCGGCTGCTGAGATTAATCCTAGGGTTTTGGGATATTTTCTTTCCTTCTATAAATACCCACATACTTTCAGCATTAGAATCAAGTAGTTTTAGAGTAGGATTAGGGTTAGATTTAGTTTTTAAGCATTTTTCTTTAGATTTAATCAAGTTTTTCATTAAGTCTTTAATTTTCTTCAAGCTTTCTTAGTTTCTCTTACAATTTGTAATCAACTCTCTTTCAAGCAATTTCCATTCAAGCAATTTACAAAGCTTTTGTTCTCTCTCTCTCTCTCTCTCTCTCTCTCTCTCTCTCTCTCTCTCTCTCTCTTTAATGTCCATTGATGCTTTGATTCAAGCTTTCTAGTGCTAGTTATCACCAACCCAACTTTTAGTGAGGAGGAGGATTAAGGGTCATAAATTCTACTTTCAAGTGAGGATTTGGGGATTCTTAGTAATCCAATTCACAATTTTCTTGTTTGTTCGGGGGAAAATCCAAGTGGAGGTTGAAGATTAGAGTGAAGATTTAGTGCTTTGAAGGTATAATTTCTTTTTCCCAATTTCATCATTTAGTTTATTGTTTTCTCATTTATTGCTTTCTAATTGTTTTCTTCTTTCTTGTTGATTAGTGTTAGTTCATGTTGTAATTCATGCTTTCTTATTGTTGATTGTTATTTTGAGTTCATGTTTAGCTTAGTTTAATTCCTTAACTTATTTAGTGCTTTGGAGTTTAATTCATGCTTTCCGCACTTGAAAAACCCTTACGCAAACCAATCTCCTTATCAAGCCTAACACCCATCCCTGTGGATTCGACAACCCTACATCCAAAACCACAAATTCTACAACCGAACAATAATTTTCAAAATGAAGGATTGGTGGGGCTAAGAATTTTCTTAGAGACAAGATCTATAATGATAAATTAAAGATTTTTGATTGTTTGAATCAAAGTTGACTAGGTATTGAATAGTTCAACTCACTTCGAGAATGGATTAATTTCCATAAATCATGACATATCCTTAGGGAATCTGACTATCTCAAAACAATTAGAAGATCTAACAAGGATGAGACATATAACTCATGCTTCAGGCGTGAGATTAATGTATGCCACGAGATGTTCAAAGTCCAACATAACATATACATTGTATATCTATAAGCAAAACTAAGGATGTGTCCTAAGTCTAAAGTGGTTGATAAAAGCTAAGTGTGAAGAGTTGCGTTGATGCTACACTTATGTCAGAGAAGTGTGATTATCTGAAAGGTCAGAGAAAAATTATACGATCTGTTTTGAGAGGTATTGAGGTGATCTGGAAGAAGTTCCTAACATGACATGCGTTTAATTCTGCAAATAAGACAAGCATGGCACGACTTTAGAAGTTGTGACAGAAATTGTTAGGATTGTGAAGTTCGTTTTAGAACTGAGTGGTGTTTCTAGCCTTGCGAGAGGAATAGATCCTTTGTCGATAGGAGCCATCACTCAAGCAAAGGAACTAAAGCTTACTGCGAATCCAAACATCAGTTCAGGAAGATATCACCTCATATGAAAGGTCGTTAGTGGAGATAGTATAAAAATGTGCGAGGTTCATTGCAAGTATTGTGTACTAAACCCCTATTACAGTTAGAGCATGATAGTCATGCATGGGTAATAGGTATTAAACATATTCTGGAATATGAACAAGTCAAGTTTATATGAATCATGACCTTGTTGATTCATCAATAAGAATAAGATTCAACCTTTACATAAATTGTGGTTTAAAATTATGTAAATGTCCAAAAAGGTTTGCGAATTCAAAATGGGAAATTGGATGATGTCTAATTTCTGAAACCCCATTAGTGAACTTGATGACGCTAGTCCTAGTCGACAGTCGACATGGTTCCTAATTGAATTATCATGTAGGTACAGTGATGATATCAACACAATTAGCATGTAGGATTGAGGTGATGATCAAGTTTCATGATCATGGTGATGTGATGACATCATTAATCAAACACATGGGTGTTGTTAAGAACAACTACCGAACTGACCCGCAGTGGGAGCTCTTTAAGTTGGGAATGTCATAAGAGCTCTCGTGACTCAGAATTCCTAAATCCTGAGTTCAATACGTAGACTATATGGTCTGTTGTAACTTTGGAGCGCGTCAAATGCCTTTCGTAACAGTAGGCTATAAAGGCGGTGTCTGGGCTACAACTGGATCATATGAGAATACGTATTTGAACAAGATGGCATTGTCCTCCCTATTAGGGGAAGTTGTCTCGATGGCTACTCGGTGAGTTTGGATTGAAAATGCTTGGCCGAGCTCAGATGAATCATTAGAAGATCATCTGTTTTTCAAAGTCTAACTCGGAAATCAAGGAACGTTCGGGTATTGCAAAAGGCTGACTTCAGCTTACCTTATCCGAACTTGAGACAGTAAGTAACAAGGGAATTTAAGGAATCGAACACTTGTGGGACAAGTGGGAGATTGTTGGGAATGTCCCGACAATGTTCGATATACATGGAGTTTAAACCAATATAATATAGTAATTATATGTCTTGCTAGAGACCTCTATAATTGGTAATTAAATGTGTTTAATTACAACTAAATTATTTGGTCCTGATGGGTCACACAAGTCATTGCCCTAGAATAATGTATGTAACCTAAGTAATATTGTATTATATTTAGGAATGTTGAGAGCTGATTTCTATGAGAAATCAGCCCAACACGGACCGAATTGGCGCAACACAGACCGTGTTGACCCAACACGGTCCGTGTTGGGACACCACGGACCGTGGTGTCCATGGACAGATTTAATGGACATTCTGGAGGCCAACACGGACCGTGTTGGGCCTGAGAATGCGCCGTCAATTAGGTCGGCCATTAGGGTTTTTGATAATCCTTTCCCAGGTTATCCTAACAATATAAATATGATATCTCTGAGTGATTTATCGCGCGAACTGTTTTATGACTCTTAAAGAGATACCAGGGCGACTTCCTGAGTTCCTCTCTCTTTTAGTCTACAGTTATTATTTCTTGAAACAACCATCTATACCGAAACACATAATCCTGAGATTAAGATTTGTCTTGATCGGGTCGATCTAGTAGTCAAGTTCGCGGAGTGCTGCGTGGACTTTTCAGTAGAGGATTTCTCATTGGAATCTCAAAGGTCAACCTTTGCATCAGCCGGAATAGCAACAAAGGTATAATTACTAAAGCCTCTGCGATTGTGTTTTCCTGGGTGATTAATTGTTTATAATTGTTATGATTTTCCGCCAATTAATCTGCTTCTGCTTAGGAAATAGATAACCTAAAACCCAACATCTCTTGCTTTGGAAATGACACCCATGACATCCTATTTATAGGCCTTGTAGAGACACCTATAATAGGATAAGATCAAAGGATGGTTATGATGGATAACATCAAAAGAAATCCTTTGAAATAGATAGAATTCAATAAAGGATAAGACTTATCATGTTGGATAGTTTGGATACGAATGATAATCATCATTATTATCCACTAATAATTTGTGTAAAAAATCAAGTAAAATTTTAAATCAGGCAAAACTTGATAAAGAGCATCATTTGGCACAAACACGGTCTGTGCTCCCCTTGACCTGCCAAACGATGCTTTCTAGCATGTGACACGGTTCATGTCAGACCAGACGTGATCTGTGTTACCTTGTTTTTCTCAAAATTCACTTTAAACTGGCCCACTAAACATACACCTAAGTCCAACGTTAACTTGTGAGTGAATTTTGCCTCAATAATTTTACCTATTTACTTAACATTACACATACACTTGAAATTATCCAACAAAACCGAATCCCAAAATTCTTAATGAAAGTAATATATAGACGCAATGATGCAAATAAATCCCGAAAAAAGAAGCTCGTTCAAGTTCTAAGATGCAACTTTTAAGCTCTTAAACTTTTTTTTCCAATACACTTCACTATATTATCCTTATTGACAATTTTTAAGGCAAATAAATTTTCAATTTTCACAAACTCACAAGTCAACCAACAAATATTATCCTCATAGTTGCCACTACTCGGTTCACAAGCAGGGATGACAATAGGGCGGATAATCTCCATCCCCACATGGGCCCCACCCTGCTTTAGGGGAAAAAAAACCTCGCCCTCAATAGGGATGAGAACATGTATGGGCGAAGCTTTTAAATTCCTATGCGGGGATGGGAAATATTTTTTCCCCTTCCCCGTCCCTGTCCTCGCTCACCCATTGGGAAATTATTCGTATCCCATCCTCGAATCCCCGTCACCGCTTTGTAGGAAATTACATACTTATCCTTATTATTATTGAATTATAATATATAAATACCAAGGACAATTCTCTAAATCTCCGACGGGGGCGGTTTGTTAAGCATTGAATAAATTAAATTGTATCTTTTTTTAATTGAAATTACTACATTATGAACTATTCTTTAAATTTGTATTGGGGCTCCCCTGGGAGCGTGGAACCCGCGAGGACGGGGCTGAGGTCAATTTCCAAACCTAAAGCAGGGGCGAGGGCGAGGACGGGGAGTGGGGGCTCCAAAAATTCGATTAGTAACTTTCTTTAAAATGTACTCATTTAACTATGTGTTCGGTTGCGGTATTTTTGTGGTTTTCTAAAGTAAGGATGTCAGTTCACAGGGATGGGTGTTAGGCTTGATAAAGAGATTGGTTTGCTAAGGGTTTTCCAATGCGGAAAGTAGTAAATAATTGAAAGCGATTAAACTAATCTAAGCATGGATTCAAAATAACAATCAACACTAAAGAAAACATGAATTACCACTAACACTAAATGAGCAACACTAAAGAAAGAAGAGAGCAATTAGAAAGAAATAAATGAGAAAACAATAACTATGAAATCGAAACAAGAATTATACCTTGAAAGCATTAAATCTTCAATCTAGTCCTTTATCTTGAACCCTTCACTCGAACTTTCCCCCGAGCAAACAAGAACGTGTGATTTGGATTACTAAGAATCCTAAAATTTTCACTTGAAAGTAGAATTTGTGACTCTTAATCCTCCTCTTCACTAAAAGTTGGATTGTTTTGTGACTAATACTAACAAGAACTTTAGGTAAATTTCACCTAAACAAAATCTAAGACCAAATAAACCTTAAAAACACCATAATAACACCCTAATCAGAACCCTCAAACTAAACCTAACCAAAACCTAAAGATAAACACTAACCCACAAACTAAACAAAACAGACCTAATAACCAAAACAGAACCTTAATCAGACCCTAATGATTCTAACACTAAGACTAATCGTAATCCTAATCTGACCTTACTAATACTAAAACTTAACATAATCATCAAGATCAAATAACAAAAGAAAATTAAACAACCTCAGACCTACTGCCTAAACCAAAAACAGGGAAAGGGAGAAAGAAAGACAACAGAGAAAGAGAGAAAGACGGCAAAGACAGAGAGGAAGAAGAAGAACCTCTAATCCAAACGTATCAAACATCTACAAACACAAATTCAACCCAGAACATTTAATCCGAAAATCACGTAAAAAAAACCGAGATAAGAATCTAAATACAAAATTCATCAACATACATTTCCGGAAATCAAAACTCAACCATTCAAGAACCAAAACCCAGAATTACACCAAAAACTCGAACATTACTTCAATTTCAAATGGAAACTCAGATTCGCAACACAACTATTCTCCAAAACGATTTACATGAACAATGAAAACAGAATTCAAAAGAAAAACGAATAAAGACATAAACCTAAAATCTGACCCTGCGAATTTCCCTCTACCAACCTACTTCTTCGAAAATGAGCTGCTTTTCCCCTTTATACTTGAATTCATCCCTCTCCTTCAAATCTGAGCCTCACGATTTCCTTCGAGTTGGACGGTGAAGATGAAATCCGTAGATTTGGAGGAGGATATGGTGGAGTATGTTGCGAAGTTGCTTCAAACTTCTTCAGTTCATTCCCTTCAAATCTGTTACAACCGAAAAGAGGCGAGAAAATGAGTGAGAAATTGATAACGAGAAATAGAAAAGAGAAGAGAAGAAGAAAGAGATGAGAACAAAAGTGAGATGAGAGAAGGAGATGATGAGAGAAAGAGTTAAGAGATGGTTGTTTATGGAGTTGGGATGCGTGGCTGGTGTAGTGTTTGTATCAGAACAGAGAGGAGAGGGAAAGGGACGAAGAGTGTGAAAAGAGGGAAAAGGGGGAAATGAGTTAGAATTAGGGTTTGGGGAAGTTATTATTCGGCTGGGAAAAAAAATGAAAACGGGTAGATAGGTAAATGGGTTTGGGTTACGGGTTAGGGTTTCTGGGTAGGAAAGTGGACGGATGGGTTTTTGGGAGTTCTGGGTTGGGCAAAGAAACTGGGCCGAGTAAGAGAGAAACGAAGGGGAAAATTGGGCTGGAATTGAGGGATTAGTTTTAGGATTTAGAACTAGGTTTTTATTTAATTTATAAATTCTAATATTTTTCTTTTATTTTAGCAATAATAATAGCAAAAATAATAAAATGACATAAAGCTAATAAAATTGCAAAATGAGTAAAAACATGATAAAAATCATAAAATAATTATTAAAGACAAGCAAAAAAACTTTATAAAAGATATCAATTCAGCTCGAAACGAGACCGAACACCATGACCCTGTTCTTTAAAGTGGTTAGGTTGAGTTGGAATTGGTAAAGTAAGGAGAGGAAATGAAAAAAATGTTGGGATTGGTTTGAGTTAAGTTAGTTGTGCGGTATAAATGTGTTATTAATAAAATTTGAATGTGTTGGGAAAAATAAATGAAAAGGTTATAAGTGTTCTAAAAAGTGGAATGGTTTAATGATTAAAATAATATTATTTCAATTTCTTTTTGTCAAGCAAAACACCTTATAAAAGATATCAATTCAGCTTGAAACGGGACCGAACAACACTCCCACACAAGGGTTTGCTCGCCTCGAGCAAACTAAAAACAAAGAAAAAGAAACTAACTACCCTAACTCACTTTCGCAGGAATCGCGGATGCATTTAGCACATGCATCAAACCCTTTAAACCCCTTGGCAGCCCAAGTGGACGAGGAAGGTCTCGTGAGTGTTTATAGAAGCTATACCCACAAAAGCCAAAGAAAAGGAGAGAGGAAAAGTGAAAAACAAAACAAGGTTTGAAAAGAAAGAAAAGAAGAACTGCTTGCCCAAGGAATCATGCAATCGTTGCAAGGAAAACAATACTAATCAACCAAAAAGGAACTAATATGAGCACATCAAAACCACCTAATTCATGAGATTACCAATCTTTAGGGTTTTTGTTTCCCAAACGTTTCCTACAAAACAAGATCCTATGTGCTCAAGTACAAGTGTTATTCTAATCGATTTTGATCACATTCCAAGCTTGTATCAAAGCAAAAGGATTATTTAGGTGATATCCTCCCTCACTTATGTCGCCCTTGGCTTGGTGAGGGCCGCAGGAGACGCGAGGAAAAACTTCACATTTATTGCAATTAACTTTCTTTGTTTGATGTCGGTTTGTTCGAGGATCGAATGGCCTTGAAAGGGATCTACTCTCCCAACATAGATCCTTTCCATTCACAAACAAGGTGCTTAAGG
Organism: Portulaca oleracea; assembly: GCA_029582165.1. NCBI lineage: Eukaryota > Viridiplantae > Streptophyta > Magnoliopsida > Caryophyllales > Portulacaceae > Portulaca > Portulaca oleracea. Next base: position 31,839,117 of record CM055889.1, on the reverse strand, counting down.
GGCGTGAGCGCCGCACCACTCACACCGATCTATGTAGGTGAACCAACATTTCCAACTTAATTAGCTCAATGATTTTTAGTGTTAGTCTTTTCGGGAATTGCACAGCCCAAAAAAGGGGGTCTACCCTCCCAATACGGGCTACTCCATACGCAAACGAAGTGCTTAAGGGGTAAAAACGCCGCACCGCTCATACCTATCCATGTAGGTGTACTAACTTTACATTACACTTTCAAGGTTAACGTTGGATTTTTCGGGATTTGGAACGACCCTCCGAAAAAGGGCACCCTCTCAACTTAGGCTACTCCATACGCAAACGAAGTGCTTAAAGGGTGTGAGCGTCGCCCACTCACACCGGCCCTTATTGGTTTGACCGACAATTAACCAAATTAACCAATTTAATTAGCTTTCACTTTTTAACAAGCTTGGAAGCGATCTACTAAAGTCTCTCAATTTCGAAAAAAATGTGAAAGAAACAAGGATCTTATTAAGCATTTCACGAAGGGACTCTAAACAAATTAGTCATGAAAATACTTGAACTAAGGACGATAATGCTCATACGGGTTTCTTTCAAGAAGATTAAGAAAGTTTTCGAAGCGTTGACTACACTATCCTAAAAACAAAGTAAAAACTAAAGAAAACGAAAACTTTAAAGGTTTTTCACTCCCTTTTTTCTCCTTTTTCACACAAAAGTTTTCAAATTTTAGCAAAAACTACGAAAATCAAAAATAAAATGTTAGGTGATCTACCCTTAAACATGAAAATATCTCCCCCACTCCCACACAAAACGTCACAATGTCCCCTTGTGGGAAGGGTGTCACAAGTAAGGTAGAGAACCTAAGAAAAGCATATATACACAACACCTAACATATAAAAATCGATGGCGACCCAAGCCCACACGGCTCCAACAACAAGATAATCCCAACATTCACACACAAGGGGTTCGCCACCCAAAAGGAAAAATCAAACATGCAACATGGATCAAGAATATATACACTCAAAGAGAGGGTGGAAGGAGGTTACCTCAAGATCTTCAAGTAAAGACAACCCAATCCACGATCCAAAAGCACCAAGCATAAGGTTAGGATATACAATTTAAACTCATCTAAATGCTTAGAACTTGGCATGCAAGATTAAAAGAAAAATAAGAATATATACAAGACACTACTAACTAAAGAACTAAAGAAAAACCAAAATATTTACAATATGAATCTCACTCTTTTTCTTTTCTTTTCTTAGACTCAAAAGTTGGAATGCATACTACCCCCCCCCCCACACTTCGACACAAAGAGGTTGTAATGTCCTCAATGGAAACAGAAGTAAGGTAAGCAAGCACTCCAAAAGGAAAGAAAAAGAAACACACAAAAAGAAAACAAAAGAAGAAAAAAAAGCTAAGGAAGGATATTACCTGGTTGGGTACTGAGTATACCCAAACAATGAAGTCTCAGAATAATAAAACCATCTATGGAGCCTCAGCCACTCCATCTCACCTTAAGATACTGGGCACCATGTCAGAACCATTCAACGCCCGTAGTAACAAGTCATGCATTCTCGCATGCATCTCAGAATGGTGTACATAAGAGCACAATCTCAATAGCACATCAACAAACGTTAGTGCTCTCAACAGTTTATCAAAAGCCTTAGAAAAGTCAGTAAAATGATGGAATGTAGGAATGTACACAACTTTCCTAGGCACCGTAAATGGAGACATAACAAATGATTCCTCCCATTGACTTGTAAATGGAAATTGAGTATGCAAATCAACAGGAGGGGGCAATACAACACAATCCTTAACTTGCTCATGCACAGACTTGGATGCAAACAATGACACAAAAAGCACACCATCAAAAATATCATTGTCACAAACCAAGTTCAAACACTTAGGATCAATCCCCATAGACTCAAGTTCATCATCACAAGATTTCACATTATTTTCAATGAACTTGCAAGAAAGGGAGCTAATGCCCCATTCATACAATGATCCTTAATGAAAGTGAATAATTCAATATCAAGCACACATTCAATCACAAAGGATTCAATTTCACCCTCAACAAGAACATGTTCAGTTACATCACAAACATCATGGCATTCATTGGACTAAACCTTCTCTTCACATGAAAGCATGGGTAATGGTGTGGACAATGGTTCATCATCAAGCATGTTTTCAACAAGTTCTACATCATCACACACAAAGTCATCATGTTTCACATGCTCACTAGACGTAGCTAGAGCTAAGGAATTGCTAAGCCCGATGCATGCAAAACTAGGTCTATTATAGTAGTCACCATCCTCATCATAATCATACAAAGAAGAATCATTATGCATTTCAAGACTCAAAGATGATGAATGATCTACTTTAACTATCGAATCAACCACTTGTGAAGAAAAAGTTTCTACCCCAATTTTAATCATGCGTAAAAATTCTTGCGTGCATTCAGTCATCGTCGCACGAAAATCATCCACTACAGCTCGGACACAAGAATAAAAATTATGGTAGGACGAACCACAATGTGAGCACAAAGTATGAGACTCAACAACATCACACAGGGGAAGATCATAAGAATTTTCCACATAATCCTTACCATAAGATTGATCATCAAAATACAAAGGGTATTCACATTACTGCTCAGCTATGGTCCCAGAGGGTGGTGCATAATAAGAAGTTTGGAAGCTAGGACTAACATTTTGTTGCTCAACTTCATAAGAATCCTAGACAACCACTCAAAAATTCCCACGCAACATCTTCTCCTAAATTAGAAAACCAATATTGTAAGAGATTTCAGGACTCATAATTCACACTCTCATGCACAATTCCCAAAAGATCTAATGTATCATAAAAGATACCATACAATTCACATTGAGTTCGATAATCCTGTGATCTAGCAAAATATCTCCAAAATATTTCATGCTCAAATTGGGGGAATCGGTGACTAGCCATAACTCTTTTTTTTATTTTTATTATTATTATTATTATTATTATTATTATTATTATTATTATTATTATTATTATTTTATATTCAATTTTTTGACTACATTTTCTTGAAAGAATCTAGAAAGCAATAAACTATTTACACACAAACCAATGGCCTAATCTACCAAATAACGTCATACCCGGCAATGACGCCATTGTTCGGTTGCGGTATTTTTGTGGTCTTCTAAAATAAGGATGTCGGTCAACAGGGATGGGTGTTAGGCTTGATAAGGAGAGTGGTTTGCTAAAGGTTTTCAAATGCGGAAAGCAGTAAATAATTGAAAGTGATTAAAATAATCTAAGCATGGATTCAAAATAACAATCAACACTAAAGAAAGCATGAATTACAACTAACACTAATCAATAAGAAAGAAGAAAGCAATTGCAAAGCAATAAATGAGAAAACAATAACTAAATGATGAAATTGAGAACAAGAATTATACCTTGAAAGCATTAAATCTTCAATCTAGTCCTTCATATTGAATCCTTCACTCGAACTTTCCCCCGAACAAACAAGAAAGTGTGATTTGGATTACTAAGAATCCTCAAATTCTCACTTGAAAGTAGAATTTGTGACTCTTAATCCTCATCATCACTAAAAGTTGGATTGTTTTGTGACTAATACTAACAAGAACTTTAGGGAAATTTTACCTAAACAAACCCTAAACAAAATCTAAGACCAAATAAACCCTAAAAACACCATAATAACACCCTAATCAGAACCCTCAAACTAAACCTAACTAAAACCTAAAGATAAACCCTAACACACAAATTGAACAGAACAAACCTAATAACCAAAACAGAACCTTAATCAGACCCTAATGATACTAACACTAAGACTAACCCTAATCCTAATCAAACCTTACTAATACTAAAACTTAACATAATCATCAAGATCAAATAACAAAAGAAAATTAAACAACCTCAGACCTACTGCCTAAACCAAAAACAGGGAAAGGGAGAAAGAAAGACAACAGAGAAAGAGAGAAAGACGGCAAAGACAGAGAGGAAGAAGAAGAACCTCTAATCCAAACGTATCAAACATCTACAAACACAAATTCAACCCAGAACATTTAATCCGAAAATCACGTAAAAAAAAACCGAGATAAGAATCTAAATACAAAATTCATCAACACACATTTTCGGAAATCAAAACTCAACCATTCAAGAACCAAAACCCAGAATTACACCAAAAACTCGAATATTACTTCAATTTCAAATGGAAACTCAGATTCGCAACACAACTATTCTCCAAAATGATTTACATGAACAATGAGAACAGAATTCAAAAGAAAAACGAATAAAGACATAAACCTAAAATCTAACCCAAGGAATTTCCCTCTACCAACCTACTTCTTCGAAAATGAGCTGCTTTTCCCTTTTATACTTGAATTCATCCCTCTCCTTCAAATCTGAGCCTCATGATTTCCTTCGAGTTGGATGATGAAGATGAAATCGGTAGATTTAGAGGAGAATATGGTGGAGTATGTTGCGAAGTTGCTTCGTACTTCTTCAGTTCATTCCCTTCAAATCTGTTACAACCGAAAAGAGGCGAGAAAATGAGTGAGAAATTGATAACGAGAAATAGAAAAAAGAAGAGAAGAAGAAAGAGATGAGAAGAAAAGTGAGATGAGAGAAAGAGATGATGAGAGAAGGAGTTAAGAGATGGTTGTTTATGGAGGTGGGATGCATGGCTGGTGTAGTGTTTGCATCAGAACAGAGAGGAGAGGGAAAGGGAAAGGGACGAAGAGAGTGAAAAGAGGGAAAAGGGGGGAAATGAGTTAGAATTAGGGTTTGGGGAAGTTATTATTCGGTTGGGAAAGAAAGGAAAATGGGTAGATGGATAAATGGGTTCGGGTTACGGGTTAAGGTTTCTGGTAGGAAAATGGATGGATGGGTTTTTGGAAGTTCTGGGTTGGGCAAAGAAACTGGGCCGAGTAAGAGAGAAAGGAAGGGGAAAATTGGGCTGGAATTGAGGGATTAGTTTTAGGATTTAGAACTAGGTTTTTATTTAATTTCTAAATTATAATATTTTTCTTTCATTTTAGCAATAATAATAGCAAAAATAATAAAATGACATAAAACCTAATAAAATTGTAAAATGAGTAAAAACATGATAAAAATCCTAAAATAATTATTAAAGACAAGCAAAACACCTTATAAAAAAAATATTATTTGGTTCGATACGAGACCGAACATTATGACCCTGTTCTTTAAAGTGGTTAGGTTGAGTTAGAATTGGTAAAGTAAGGAGAGGAAATGAAAAAAATGTTGGGATTGGTTTGAGTTAAGTTAGTTGTGCGGTATAAATGTGTTATTAATAAAATTTGAATGTGTTGGGAAAAATACATGAAAAAGTTATAAGTGTTGTAAAAAGTGGAATGGTTTTAAAATAATATTATTTTAATTTCTTTTTGATTAAAACTTTAAATTTGGTTTGAGTGTTTTTTTAGGGAATTGGGTAAGGTAAGATATGATAAAATTGAGTTAAGTTAAGCTTAACATTAATAATCTAAAGAACATACCTATTTTCAATCACTTATTGAGTTTAGTAGTTCATATACTCACAATTTAGTATGAAAATAGTGTAACTCTCTCAAAATATGTCTTATTTCAAAGAAAATTGCGATTATGCAACTCAAAATTCAGTAATTTTTATGTAAGATCGTCTTTTTTTTTTTGGACAAAAGGGAAAATATCATTCAATTGTTAATGGAATCCTCAAAAAGTACATCCACAAGAAAACCAGGGGGTGGGGAACAGCTGGAAATCAACATCTTGATATAGACCCCATGTGGTCAGTCTATTTGCCGTTGCATTTGCAGATCTTCGATTCCATAAAATTTTGTCAATATTGCTTGTCCTCCATTTCTCCTTTGTTTCTGAAACTACCAAAGCCAAGGCTCCTCTATCTGGGCTTTGATTATTCAACAGATCCACTATTCCCTTCGCATCGCTCACCGCCGTTCTGGTGGTTACACCCATTTCGACACTCAGATCTAGGGCCATGGCTATGGCTTGAAGCTCAGCCTGCTCGGCTGTCCACCTCCGCTCCACCCTCTTGACTGCCGCCCACTCAAAAGATCCATCCCCTCTTCGGGCTATACATCCAATAGTTGAGGCTCCCCTCGCTGTGTCGCAGGTCGCATCGACATTGAGAATCAGACCCTGAAAATCATCCCTCCAGATCTGAGCATGTCTTTCATCTCCCCTTCTTGCTTCTTCCGTCATAAATTGTTTGTAATCGGTATAGAAACAGCTTGCTCTAACTGTTGTAGCCTGAGAGTCGGGCGGTATGTTTCTATGTACAACATCGTTCCTTGACCACCAAATACTCCATAACCCATAGCTCCATAATTCTATAGTCTCCTTGTCCGCAACATTAAGAACGTTCTCCACCCAATCCTGGCCTCTGTCTCCCGGTATGTGCCTCACTTTGGATATTCCCATATACTCCCAAACCTCCGATGTCCACTCGCACTCCCTGAAGGTGTGACAGATGCTTTCCTCCCCTTCCCTACAAATTACGCATCACCCCTTGGCCGCACAATGTCTTCTCTTTAGATTTGCCAAGGTAGGAACTATGTCCTTTGCTAATCTCCACACCATGTTTTGACTTTTGGGTGTACCCTCATTGCCCAAATTTTCTGCCAAAGGGGGCGTGGACCACTGTTTGATGATGATCCTTCCGTTAAGCTTTTTGCCAAGTAGTATCCACTCCTGACTGCATATTCTCCATTCTTTGTATGAATCCACTTTACTTGATCCGACGTCTTCTTATATGGTAGAGGGAGGGACACAATAGCCTGGATCCTGTGTTTGTCGAAAAGGGAACGAAGTAAATCAACATCCCATTCGTTCCCCTCTCCCTCTTTCATTAATTTGTCGACCGTCCAATCTTTCTTATCTTCATCCGCCTCCCCTCTTTCAATGAAGTAGCTCCCATCAAGGGAAACCCATCGATCTCCCCAAATCTTTACTGACTTCCCACCCCCCTAGATTCCACCCCAAACCTTTCGCCAATAGATCCCTTCCTTCAAGGATGCTCCTCCATACAAAGCTTGGTCGGAACCCTGTTTTCGCCTCAAGTATACTACTCCTCGGAAAATAGCGGGCTTTCATAAGAGAGCTAGCCAGCGAATTAGGTTTGGTTAGAAGACGGTAGGCTTGTTTTGCTAGCATAGCCAAATTAAAGCTTTCCATATCCCGGAAGCCCATGCCTCCCGCTAATTTCCTTCCGCACATCTCCTTCCAATTAATCCAATGTAACCCGCGTCTATCGGCATCCCCACTCCACCAGTATTTACTTATCATACTCCCGACTCCCTCATGAAAGGAGGTGGGTAGTTTGTAGATACTCATTGCGTATAAGGGCACTGCCTGAATTACTGCTTTTATCAAGATTTCTCTGCCCGCCTGCGATACCGATTTCTCTTTCCATCCTTGACATCTTGCCCAAATCTTCCTTTTTAGCTCTTCAAATATAATCTTCTTTGACCGACCCACCAACAAGGGTTGTCCCAAGTAGCGCTTCTGATGTTGCATTTCCTTCATACCCAGCTGGTTTGACAGGACTGTCTTGCGGTCTGCGGGTATGTTGTTATTGTAGAAGACATCTGATTTGTCTATATTAATCCGTTGTCCTGAGTACGTGCCATATCTCTCCAGACATATCTTCAGGGCTTCCACATCTTTGCTCTAGTCCTTGATGAAAAATATACTATCATCGGTGAAAAGTAAGTGAGTGATAGTCGGTACTCTTCTACATATTTTGATGCCCTGCCAGTTCCCGGTGCCCACTTCCTTTTGTGTGAGAGCATTCAGACCTTCGGTAACAATCAAGAATAGGTAAGGTGAGAGGGGATCTCCCTGCCTTAGACCCCTCTCCGAAGTTACAAATCCCACCTGCTCGCCATTTATGCAAAAACTGTACGTGACTGTTGTCACGCACTTCATAATTAGGTTGATAGTTTCTGTCGGAAAGCCCAACTCTGTCAAGATCAGCTCCTGGAAACTCCATTCCACCCGGTCATAAGCCTTGCTCATGTCCACTTTTGCCGCCATCCATCCCCGGTCCCCCTTTCACTTCTGTTTCAGATGATGAAAGACCTCAAATGCAATCATTGCGTTATCCGAGATCAAATGTCCGGGGATGAAGGCTGACTGCCTTTAATCTATAATAGCATCAAGCCATGGCTTTATACGATTTGCAAGCACTTTGGAGATTAATTTGTAAAGCACATTGCACAAGGCTATTGGACATAGATCTTTCATCTCCTATGGATTCTTCACTTTCGGTATTAGGGTCACAAGTGTGTGATTCAGACCTGCCTGCATATTTTCTCCAATCAAAACACCCAAGACCAATTGACAGATCTCTTTCTTCACGATACTCCAATATTTTTGATAAAATAGGGCACAAAAACCGTCTGGACCTAGTGTTTTAGTTTGCCCCATTTGCATCAACGCCACCTCGATTTCCTCTTCTCGAAATTCTGTTCGCAGTTGTGTTCTCATCTCCTCAGTTATTTTGCCATGCAGCTCCGGGAAAGTCAGTCCCTCCAAATCAAGTTTGCTCGATGCAAATAAGTGTTGATAGTAGTCCAGGACTACTCGTTGTATTGCTTCTCTTGAGGTATGTATGTTACCTTCCTGGTCCACTAGTTTTCTTATTGCATTCTTTTTCCTGCGGGACTTCACTTTTGCATGGAAGTATCCTGTATTGCAGTCTCCCTCTTTAAGAGCGCGATGGCATGCTCGCTGAGCCCAATACTTCTCGTTGGCTGCCTCTAACTCCCTAGCTCCTCTTCAATTCATCTCCGGACCTCTAAATTTTGGGCCTTGGGCCTCTCATAGTCCAGAAACTACAGTTTCTTTCTAAGCTCTCGCATATTTTTCTCCAGATTCCCAAATCTTTCCTCACTCCAATCTACAAAGGCCTGCCCACACTCCTTCAGACCATTTGTTATGTCTCCTGATCGGTCTATTATTGCCCCCCATGTCTCTTGCACTACACCCTTAAAATCCTCTTCGCCCGCCCAAATAGCTTCGAATTTCGGATTTCTCCCTGCCCTTTTGCTTACCAGTGGTTGTGGATGGGTATCTAGAAGAATTGGATGATGATCAGAACCATCCCAACTAATGTGTTCTACTTGGAATCCTTGCCATACATTAAGCCAAGGCTCGTTTCCCAAGAACCTATCCAGTCGCTCTTCCACATTTTGGGATTCCTCTCTCCTATTACTCCAAGTGAACGGGTAGCCATTAAAATCCAAATCCACCAATTTCCACTTCTCTATGACTGCCATGGTTTTGGCAGCGTTATCAAAGTCAAAACCCACTCCTCCCTTTTTCTCTCCTGGAAATAAGATAATGTTGAAATCCCCAAAAACCACCCACTCTCCCTCCTCCTAGGCCCCTAAGAAATCCATAAGCTCCATGGTTTTGCTTTTCTGGTTTTTTTCCGGCCATCTGTAGATACCCGAAATCCTCATTATCCCTTTTTTAGTGACTAGGTCAGCATCAATATGATGGTTCGAGTAGTTTCTGACACTCACTGAAATTTCTTCTTGCCACATAATTGCTATTCCTCCCGCTCTTTTTGTAGGGGGGATCGCTAAGCATCCCATCATTCCACAATGCCTGCTCACCTTATCCATCTCGTTAACATAGAGTTTGGTCTCCATAAGAAAGACCACATCCGGGGAGTATTTCCGCACTAGACGGCGAAGGGATAAAACTGCCTCAGGGCTCCCCAACCCCCGGCAGTTATAGCTCAAGATTTTCATTGTCCCCGGCAAAGGTGATCCTCCGTTACCCCCGCCGATTCCTGGTTGTCTGCCATTTCCACATCCTCCATCCGTCCCCTTTTTTCTCTAATCTCTACTTCCATAAGTTGTAGAGATTCCAAGTCAAGCATACTTTCTCCCTTTCTTTTCGTTCGTCCCTAACCAAGGAGAGCTCCAGTTGGTGGGACCCTGTCTTCTACATTAATTTTCAAACGTTTCCATATGCCTCTTCCATCTGTTGCTCTTTCCTTCAAACCCCTCCCCACTACCTCATCCTCATCCTTGACAAATTTCCCTTTTTCCTTCACCTTCTCCACTTGACCCTGCATGGTACTGTTCACGTGTTGTGTTGTGCTAGTAGTCTGTCTACCCCCCCTCAATGGATTCCTGCACCTTACATCCTTCCACCTCCCTTTCCTGTTCCCGTTGCCTAATCATGGCACCTTGATCACTAACCGAGTCCCCTACCTTGGCTGTCGACGGAGTGCCCGGATTGGACCCGTTGGCTGCTTCTAGCAATTCTATAAGGGATCTCCTCGCTGCTGGCACTTTCCTCCCCGACTCCACCAATTTTAGTCCCACTTCAGAGTCCCCCTCTTCTGCCGAGTTTCCCCAAGTCTTACCCTCCTTACTTTCCCCCCTCCATTTTCCTGCCGATTGTATCTAATCGGTGAGGCCCGCAACCACTCTCCATACTGCCCCTTCACATCTTCATCATCTTGTATGTCATAGTCTTCTTCCACGTGCCCTAGGCGCCCACATTTATAGCAAAAATTGGGTAGTTTTTCATATTTGAAGGGATCCACCTCGCTCATGCCTCTTCAAAATTGGCTATGGCGCCCCGTTTCAGGGGTTCGACTATGTTAACTTTCACCCGAAAAGCCACATATCTACTCCAACCCAGGTCGTCATCCTCTCTGAAGTCGATCATCCCCCCGAAATTTTCTGCTAGGGCTTGGGCTGTTTTTTTTGAAATCTTGCCAAACGGAATGTCATACCCCCTCACCCAGAAATTAACATAAGAAAATTTAATTTCCGACGCCACAACATTGTCCCCTATTTCTTCCAAAAATATCAGTTGTTTGTCGAAAATCCATGGCCCTCCCTGCATCACTTTTGATCTTGTCCTCTTTGGTGAAAAATTAAAAGATGAAGAGATTGTCTCCTACCTCCCGAATGCCGAAGGATTTCCTCACCTTCCATGCCTGCCTCAGGAAAGCAAACAGTCCAGAAACTCTAACCGGCTTGTCTGTGTATACTTTCCCTATAAGAGCCAGCGCGACCCTTGAAGCAAAATTCCCATCATCTGTATCGGTACAATCTACTATTTTCTCCTCTTCCTTCGTCAATTTTAGATCTTTCCATCGCTTCAGTAATGGGGAATCCATACTGGATATGCAGGGTGAATCACCAATCGGATTCTATGTCGAAGGCTTCTTACTCGAAGCGATTCTGGGGTGCCGCCTCACCCTAACCCTAGGAGTCATCCTAGAGAGCAGAGGAGGGATATGTATTTCCCCTTTTGATATTTCAGAAAAATATTACATGGTTAAGACCGTCTTATTATAAATTTATCGTAAGACGTATAATTTTGTATTGACTATTTAATAATAGAGGGGTGATAAATAATTTATTTGCACTGACTTAGATAAAATCATCCTATAATAAATTATTAATTATATTCGTATTAACAAATCATTCTAATATTATTTATTAGTCATAGTTAAATATTAAAAATGCTACCCGATTAAAAATCCATCTCAAAACCGATGTAAACGATTTGAAATTTTGAAATGTAGAATATAAGGAAGCAACAACATATCGAAAAGTAGATTAGGAACCTATGATAATACTATGATTTAATTATGCAACCAAATTTCTTGTCAGTGGGGTTAGACCATATACTATTCCTAGCTTCTACTGATAGTGGGCATCTTTCCAAATACATCATTACCACCTTTTATTCTCCCACACACTCTCTCTAGATTAGTAGATTTGAAGTTTGCTTAATCACTAATTTAAAAATAATTATTGACTAATCCCTTTTCCTCCTCATACTAATTCAAACCATTTTTAATTAATGAAAATGTTTTTTTTATTATACTTTAATCATAATTATTGTCTCACTTATACTAGTCTTGGCCTTGTGTGTGTGTAGGCCAGGCCTCTTTCAATTTGCGTGCTCCCCTCTTTCAGTTTTCATGCTCCCCCATGTTCTCGTCTCCATTGAAATACCCCCCTCTTTCAATTTTCATGCTCCCCCATTTTTTCTCTCCTCTCTCTATCTCATCATCAATGGCGGACCCCCTCCCTCCTCTACCTTCTCTCTCTTAGTGCTCTACTCAGTCACTCACTTTCGCCATTGTTCCCCCTTTATCCTGATCTCCTCTCGCTCTCTTTCCCTCTCTCATCGATCGACGCTTGTTTTACTATCAGGTATGACTTCTTTCTCTTTCAATTTCTTCGTGTCTCTCTCTAGGAAATCAATGCTGTTCAAAATTGTGTAAATTTGAGATGCAATTGCTTGATTACATTGTCGAATTCACTTGATTTGCTTGCTTCTGCTTAGCACTGGCATTTTACTTGGCTGAAATTGTGAACGTGTATACTTCAGGAGTTTGGTACAGTGTTGTGTGGAAAACACTCTATTTGATTGTGTGATTTGCTTGTGTTTTACGCGCTGGCGTTGTATTTTGCCCAAGATAGGGTCCTGGACTGTGACTGTAACTATGATTGCCCCCTCTCAACTTCCTACCTTTGAGTGGTCTCGAATTTCGTTTTGATTGACATCTTTGTGTTTAAAATTTAGTGTTTTTGTGTGATTTTCAAGCTTGGCCTTTTCAAACTGTTTTGTTTCTTGTCCGTCTTGTATACGCAATTAGCTTTTCAATGTTGTTAATTTGCCCTTTCTTCCAGGAAATTGAATTTCAATTTCTGTCAAATTTCTCCATTTGAATTCCCTCATTTATGTCTTTCATTGGTCAAAACTACGAGAAAGTGTTGGGTTACCATTTAATTGTGGCTCCACAGATAATTCTAAATATTGCTGATTCCTTGGAAGACCTGGTCAAGGCTTAAGAACTACAGGAAATTCTTAATGTTATGCTTTGTGATTATATGCTTGACAGCGGATATGCTACTTAATAAAAGGTCGTCAATGGGTTTTGTGTTGGGTTACCATTTGAAAATTTTCAAGGGTAACTATCTGGTGAGGTTATTTGATTTTATTTGAATCATTTTTCTGATGGGATTAACAGGACTTTGCACCCGTGAAACTTAGCCACAGATTAGAAGATGGAGCAGTATGAAGTACTTGAGCAAATCGGGAAGGGTTCTTTCGGGTCTGCTCTTCTTGTTCGGCATAAGCATGAAAAAAAGAAGTAAGAAAAAGTCGTTTGTGAATTCTGCCCCATCTTTGCTCTTTATGCAGATAGATTAGCAGCATGGTAACTCCCCGATATCCTAGGTTTGACTGTATATGTCATAAATGCTGCAGGTATGTTCTGAAAAAGATACGTCTAGCTCGCCAAACTGAAAGGACCAAAAGATCTGCACATCAGGAGGTTGGACTTTCTTGCATAACTACACCTAGGATTTCTCTGTTCATCTTTGCTTCTAGTTTGACTTTGATTGATGCCCTTGAGTCACTTTCTCGCTGGAACTCGAAGTCACCCGTGCCTAGCAGTCAACTGCGCCCAAGTGCTTTCGTTTTACCTGATATTACTTATGAAACTTGTAATTTGACTGGGGATGGTGACTAGAGATCACTTTAGTGCTTTTTTGAGCTTCAAGAATCAGCAAGTTTTGCACATGGTTCTTTGAAAATTATTAAGGCTAATGCAATGTTGATCTTTTGGATGTTATTTAAATCAGCTTATCACTCTTTTTTTTGGAGTCTGTGGACTTTCTGAAAATGATCAACTTGATTTTATAGAAGCCTTTTTGTGGAAAATTTGCTTCAGATGGCGATGTTACTTTTATCATTTATTCAATCTGAAAATGCGTTTCTCTATGTCCCACAAATTTCTTAAAGCAGTACCTATGTTATTCCCCTCTGATACTTCATGAAACCCCCCTGCCCTGGGGAGGAGAGGGGGGAGGGGGGTGGGAGGGAGAATGCTCTAATATTAGTTTTTCAGCATTGTATTACTGTAGTATTCAACTACTTTGCAAAGTCAAAGACATTGCTAAAGCATTTATGATGCACATTCTTTTTGCAATATAACCAATTGCATGAACCTCTCCAGCTGATGAATGGCATTTCAATTCTTTTGGTCCTAAATTGATAACAGAACTGCGGAAGTGTTGACCTTTCTTCGACAACTCCTTGAGTTGTAGATGACTAGTCTGTGGTATTATAGTTTATACCCATTAACAATCTGTTTAACTGTGTTTGTCTTTTAGATGGAGCTTATCCGTAAGATCCGGCATCCATTCATTGTGGAGTACAAGGATTCTTGGGTAGAAAAGGTGAGCAGTGATAGTTTGCTTGGTCTTGATTTTAACTCATATTTGTCCAGTGTTGACCCTGAGCATAAAGCAAACGAAGGAGTGAGAGTACCCATAGGTTTTTGTAGAGCCTTCTTTTTAAAGAGACATGAACCATCAATAAATATTGGTCACCAAGCTGAGTGGACTCTGGCTTCATTGATCAACTTTAAGCTAAATTGCAAACCCAAAAACAGAACATAGGCTTTCGAATCTTACGTTTGTCATTAGGTCTAAAGTCGAAAGTCAAACTTTGCACACAATGCAGTGATAACTGCTATAGTATCACAATCAACGAAGCTAATGCTTTCTTGTGAGGCTTGCTGTTGTGAAACTCAGAGGGCAAATCAACCAAGCAAAGCAAAATCCTGAATTCTCCTAAGCAGGATCTAGATGTGGGAAAGTAGACACATCTTTGACGATGCATCAAAGAATTCTGAGTTACTGCCATGGTAGATGAGGTTTTTTCCTTTCTAATATAGGCATTCATATGATCTTGAAGTTTACTGATCTAGTTATGCCGTCTGTTTTCTTAGGGGATTGTTTCAAGAATTATACTGACAATACCATTGATTCAAAATTTTCAAGCATTTACTTATTTGTGAGCTCTATGCTGGCCTTAGAAGTTTCCTCTAATCAGGACTTGATCAACTATTTATTACTTGCAAAATGAAAAGTCTATGACCTGGGTTCGTCCTGTCTAGTTATTCAGGAACATTTGAATGTGTTTGAAAATCAAAAGAAACTTCAGGCTTTGTTTTGTTTGCCGGCTACTGTCTGGATTTAGAAAAAGGAAAATGTACATTTGAGAAGGAAGAAATAAGCTAACTCTGTGCTTTGCCCGCCGCCCCCTCTTTTTTTCCACCTTCCGTACAGACTACAGCCTTCTCCAAAGCATTTATCTGCTGTTTCTGCAAACTCTTGTTTAAAACGGTATGAACTGGTCTAAAGCTTCCCTAATTTTCTAAATGTGATGCTGCTGCTGGTTCTCAGGGTTGCTATGTATGCATAATAATTGGCTACTGTGAAGCAGGTGACATGTAAGTTTTCTTCCTTGTAAATTTAAATATATCATACTGGTTTTTTGTGCAATCTGGTTGTTTCATCCTCTAACATGAACCTGTTTTGCACAGGGCGGAAGCCATTAAGCGAGCAAATGGGGTCTATTTCCCCGAAGAGGTTCTAACATCCCCTTACTCTTGTTTCAGTTGTCCACTTGTTTTATCCCATGAGCAGCAACCTCCTTTTCTGTGGGTGCTGGTGGCATGTTTACACTTGGCACTAAAGTTTGTTGATTAACTGTATGTAGAAACTTTGCAAATGGCTTGTTCAGCTGCTCATGGCACTTGACTATTTACACATGAATCATATTCTCCATCGAGATGTTAAGGTGTGTCTCATACATGTCCTTCGCCGCATTCTTTGCTGCCCACAAGATCCACTGTATTTTCTCTGTGCTGAATGCTTGTTTGTGATTGTATCAGTGTTCCAATATATTCCTGACTAAGAATCAAGACATACGTCTTGGTATCTACTCTTACTTACTCTTCCATTCCTCCCCTGCCCCTCCTATGAAAAAGCAAATAAAAAAATTCTAGCTGATCAGAAGTCATTCATCGTCTACATCTTATGATAAGCAGTGATAAAAATTGGATACAGGTGATTTTGGACTTGCTAAAATGTTGACTTCAGATGATCTTGCATCTTCAGTAAGTTCTGGTTAATTTTTATCGTTCCTATATAGTTCCTCCCATCTGTAGAATGTGAGGCTTATTTATTAGAACACTTGTACAGGTTGTTGGAACTCCCAGCTACATGTGTCCTGAGCTTCTTGCAGACATACCTTATGGTTCTAAATCTGATATTTGGTCATTGGGTTAGTCATTTATGCTTCTGTCTTCTTCAATTAAGGATGTCTGTAAGTGTTTTGTGGCTTGAAGATATTTTCATATTCATAAATATTTTTCAGGTTGCTGTATATATGAAATGACTGCACTGAAGCCTGCATTTAAAGCATTTGTAAGTCCCTCCTTGTGCTACTTGGGAAAACCTTACATCATTTGCTGGTTATGATTTGAAATAATTGATCTTTGATTATCAGGTGTAAGCACTCCACCCCCCCAACACCCCCCGCCCTCTCTTTTCCATCTCCCTTTTTTTGCATCTTTGTTGGCACAATGTTTAGTGCATGCAAACAATCCTTAGGACACTATTGATTTCAATATTTGTGCTGTCATGTTTGGTTATGTAAACCACTGCCCTGGGGGATCTTAGGAGAATAATGAAATCAGTAATCTCAAAATGTTCAATTCACACCCCCTTCCCTCCATGGGAAGGAAAAAGGAATCTAAAAGAAAAGAAAAACTCATGCGGGCTTGCACGCATTGAACTTCTTGTAGGTGGCTCTCGCCAGAATGACAGAAATGCCACTTTCATATCTTGTTTAAGTAAAATAAAAAGCCGTTGAGAGATTAAAAGTTCCAACTGTCAGGTCCAGGTAATTTAGACTAGGTATCAGCTGTCCTAAAGTAATATGTTTTTACCTTCTGCTTATTTAAGCTCCTGACATTCTTACTGTATCTACCAGTAAAAGTCACCTCAAAACTAATGATTTGCATTGAAATCTTTACAATGTAGGTTGAGCTCAACACCTGGCTCTGAGTGGTAAATTTACAGTGTGTTGCTTTAGTCCAGGTGGTGGTGTTTTTTTAATTTCTCTTTTGAAATATAAGAGAACTGTTCCTTCTGATGAATCACGAGACTACCTTCGTTACGCTGGTATTTCAACACGATTAAATGAAAATGCAAAGATTACTTGTATTCTTAACGCAATAAACCGCCTTAGAGGCTTTATTGATGCTTACGTAGTAGAAACATTCTATACTCATTACCTAGTTACCCCCACTCCCTTGGGACGCTCATTCATTTTTCCCCTTAGTTTTTTAATAACTCTCATGGGAAGGACAGGTGCCTGTAATAACAAAGTAAGCACAAATAAATAAGTAAAGACCTCTGTGGCTTGCTATAGGTGACTCCTTGACATGGAAGAAGGCACTGGAAAGGAACTTTCTTTCCCTTTTGGTGCTGGATCTGCTCTTCAATATTCCTTCTTGGGATCCGATGAAAATAATCTCATCAAAGGCAGCTACACCTCCCAGCCTAATTAGTTTTTTTTTGTGGAATAAGTTAGCTAGAAATGGCAGTCGGTACAAACATTTAAATTTACCTACTACTAATAGGAAGGTTGTCTTGGCAATAGTCATGCTCTCCACAGTTGCTTTTCATTCTGTGAATAGTAATCTCTCATTGTGTCAACATTTCCATATATGAATAACTTGCAAGAGCTGAATCATGTTTTCTAGCTAATTTATTTCTGGCTCTTGGACAACAGGACATGCAGGCGCTAATCACAAAAATTAGCAAATCAACTGTTGCTCCTCTCCCAGCCAAATACTCTGGTGCATTGTAAGCTACTTCACTTTTATTATGGTTTACTGCAGTTTCTCGTATTTACAAAATGGCGAAGCAGATGACAGATCCTATCTCTTGCCCCCTTTTCTTCAGCCGTGGTCTTGTGAAGAGCCTTTTGCGGAAGAACCCAGAACTTAGGCCTAGTGTAAGTGCACTTGGTTTGCTGCTTATGTCAAATGTGCTGCAGAACTACATCATGCTAATATCACTTCATATGTGTTGAAAGATACTTTGCTGTTCTTAGGAAAGCTGAGTAATGTGTCTTATTCAAGTGCGTTAGCCTTTGAAAGTGATGTAACTTATCAAGTTTCCTTTACCCATAAATACAATGGTTTGTTTGTCTTCACTTGGTCTCATACATATGTAAGTTTAGTGTCAAGTTGCACATATCTGTGAGACATCCCTAGGAATATGGAGGATATGAGAGATAAGATAGAAGGCCACCTGAGTTGGTGAGAGAGAATAGAAATGCAAAAGTGAATCAGCTGTTCCTGTTATGGAGAGTATGCTAAGCAGAGCAGTGCTGCAGTGGCTCAATGTCCATTGGGAAATTTTTCTTAAGAAAATATAGCCATTACTATTAAAGAAGGGAAAAAAAGTGAGGACAACATGCCCTACACCTTGAGCACCAGCCTCATTGACCTATGAGAATCCATGCATATTAAGAAAGCCTTCTCCATCCCCTGGTCCGTTTCTGGTTCTAGTTTCTTTCCCATTGTGGCCACCTTATTGATAAAGTTTTAGGTCTTTCCCATTGAATCCACAATCTTTCAAACTGACTTGTCAAACAGAGCTTGATTTCAGTCCTCTTTCTTCCTATTTGCTGAAGTTAAAACTGATTATTCATGAGGATGGGTTGTGTCTGACTTAGGGTGCAGGATGGGTTGTGCCTGACTTAGGGTGCTTGCCAGGCTTCAGCAGATGTTTTCTCTTACCTGCTCATTGCGCAATGCTTGGGGAAATTTTGGGACTAGGAGATTGTCGTGTTCTTATGACCTCAAAACTATGATAATCTCAGCTTTCAGTTGATTCAGATATAGTATATGATAGACACTCTAATTACTAGAGTCTTGACATGTTCTGCACTTCAAATTTTAATCTTAAAATACTCCGTAGTATTGTATTTTCTGATGTTTGATTCATTTGCGATTTTCTTGTCAGGCTGCTGAGCTGCTTAGGCATCCCCACCTTCAACCATATGTTGAGAAGATTCATCTTCAAGCTAGCAATCCTAGATGTGGTAGCTTACCTGATAACTGGGATGATACTGACTCTAACTGCATAGATAAAGCTACTTTACCAGAAGCAGAAGATGATAGGACTATAGATCCGAGTATATATGAAGCTGAGGTTGATTCTTTCTGCACTGATGATAAAATTAAACCTGTCTTTGCAAATCTGGAGCAGAGATTGGCAAAGTTGAAGTTAGAAGTTCCATTTGGGAGGACTGCCACCAGCAAAGCAGTACCTTCAAAAGTATCAGATGCAACAAAGAATCCTAAGTTGACTAGAGCTAAAACATTTGGTACCCCTAAAAGACGAACAGAGCTTTCGAGAAATCGAGAATCGGTAAGATTTGTACATCAACTCCATCAGATTTTGCTTTTTACTATGTGCCCTATCAAACTCCATCAGCCTCTCCATGAACTTCAATTCATGGGGGGAAGGTTGCCTACATTTGTATCCCTCAGACCGTGCTCAAACGTGTTTCCCTTGGAAGTTTGTTGTTGTATGAATATAATTTTTTTTTGCTTGTTTCCCTCCTCCTCTTTTTCTTTTGTTTTTTTGGGGGAAGGGTGGTGTGGGGAGAAGTGGGTGGTCTTCTTCAACTGGTTCATAGATGTGCAATTTTCTTCATAGACTATATGCATTCACTAACCTACAAATTGTCCACTGCCATACTGGATCAACTTAGTCTGGGCAGTAGTGCACTAGTTTTGCTAACTAATCATCTCATTTTAACCGAGCTAAACCATGGCCTGTTCATTTGTGTTGCTATCTACAGCCTCCTGCAAGCACGCCTGTGAGACGATCGGCTTCTGCAACTCGTACACGCAGAGCCTCAATGCCAGTTGTAAGAAGAGCAGCAGTGGAAGAAGCAACTTCCAGGCCTACTGTGGACATCCTAAAGCAGATTAAGTCTCCAGATATATCTGTGAATTCACCCCGAATTGACAGAATAGCAGAATTCCCACTGGCCTCTTATGAAGATGAACCTTTCTTTCCCATCCGTAGGAGTTCATGGGCGTCCTCCTCAAGATACGGCGACACATCCATGACTAAGGACAAATTCTCGGTACAACTTTACGACAAAGTCTTGGACAAGAAAGACATTGATGACATGTGGCACAGTATTCGGGACATCAAGGCACAGGGACAGGACAATAATGGAAACTCCTCCGATCAGAATGCCACAGCCGGCGCTTCAAGCCGGACCTCATCAGACACGCGACGTAACAGGTTTGACACGTCATCTTACCAGCAACGAGCTGAGGCACTTGAAGGGCTGCTGGAGTTCAGCGCAAGGTTGTTGCAACAGGAGAGGTTTGACGAACTTGGGGTGTTGTTGAAACCATTTGGACCAGAGAAGGTTTCACCGAGGGAAACTGCTATCTGGTTGTCCAAAAGCTTCAAGGAGAACACAGCTAATAAGCAGGACAACTAGGTATGTCCTTTGTGCAGAAGTTTTACGATATGCCTTTTACATTTCTTCCAGTCTCAGCAGCTTCGTTCGAAACTGGAAAACAACAGCAGTTGCTTGTCTTCCTCATTGACAGTTTTTTCATGCATCTGTGCATAGCTTCCACGTTTTGTTTATGTAACACTTACCATTTACCTACGGATAGGGATGAGACATTCATGGATTCAGATTGTCCCGAATGGGAGGATTTGCCATTTTACCTTTTGATTTTTTTTTGGGGTTAGTATCCAGGTTAATTCTGGATTTGCCTTTGTAACCATCGTATTGACAAACAAGATAATTCTTTTAGAGCGAGGAAGATGTATAATTCATTGGTTTGATCATTTGTTGACAGAATGAGAGTGACTTTCTAATTCATGGTTCTTTACTGAGGCATTCCTTTTCTGAGTTTTTTGCAATGCTGCTTGGTTCGAGCAACGGATTCCATGACCAATTTGTCATAATGGTTTAGGTGTTGTTACCATACAACGCAAACGGGTATGTTTAATTCCTCTTTTTTTTTTGTTTGTTTAATCTTCCTTTGGACTAAGGATAACACTAAATTCATTGTAACATGAGTGTCTTGCTGAATCATTCTTGTAATGGTTTAAGCTTTTATCATTACTCAAGAAGTTAAAGGCAGAGGAGCCTTGTTTATAAATATAATTTTCATTCAATGATATTATTGTTTATATTATGATCAGTGAATATTAATCAGTAATCTATCTTCTGAAGGCTGGAAGTCAATTATGTACTGCGTAGTTTCTGCATTCGCAATCCTGCCCTCGCAATTGATTCTCTGTTTGCTATCGTTTATTTAGGTTTTTTTTGTTGTGTGTGTTTTGGTGGTGGGGTGGGTTGTCTTCCATAGGAAACAGGAAAATGATTATGCCTAACCAAAAACAAAAGCTCTATTATTTGTTTAATTTAAGTTCAGTTTGTTATGAAGTTATAGTCTTAACTTTAGTTCTTCAGATCGTGAAGATGAGCGGCTGTAGGTTTGATAACTTGATCGGTCCGATTTCAGATTTCAAATTCATGCGGATTCAGACTTTGTGAATTATAATAACAATGTGCTTATAGAAAAGATCTTTAAAAGAAATGATAATTAATAAGAGCATATGTAATGCAGGATTCCATCAATAGAATTTTTATTTTCTCTCTTTGTCACACACTCTCTCTCAGTCATCACCTTCTCTCTCCTACTTTTTTCTCATTCCTTTGAGTTCTGCAATTTAGAGTTCCAGAACTCAAAGAAATGAAAAAAAGTAGGAGAGAGAGGGTGATAACTGGAGAGAGAAGATAAAAATTCTATTGAAAGAGTTCCGCATTATATATGCTCTAAAGTGTACAAAACGTCTCAAACAAGTACAAATTTTAAGTGGAAAATTATGAGGCCACGTTGCACCTTGGGGAAGGGAAATTAACGTACGAAGAATCCCTTCAAGTAGCTCGAGGTGGAAATAATGTTTTGTATTATGGCCCTTTTAACTTTTAGGTGTTTGGGTTAGGCAATTGTAGGAAAGGTGTTCGGTAAAGTATTTATTTGTGAAAAGTTACTTCAAAAAGGTTCTTCAAGCTGTTTTTTGAAAAAGAGCGTATTGGGTCCAAAAAGCTAGTATGAAAAACTGTACCAAACACCGCAAGTAGTTTTTTTTTTTTTTTTTTTTACCTTGGTCGAAAACTAATAGTTTCCAAACAGCTAAAAGGTACCTCAAAAAGCTGGTAATAAACATCCCCTATGTATATTTTGAATGTATATATATTCTGAATTTATAGCTTACAATAGTATGTATTTAAACTATTTGAATGATCGAATCAAGACCCCTATTTGATTATTGCCAACAACCTATAACAACCTTTCCTCTTATAACATTCCTTCCCCCTTACAAAAGCTTTTACCTTAAAGTTGAAAATGAAGAAACTTCTGGTCAGTCTCAAACTCCTCAGTCCTATGTAGCCTCATTGTCCAACCCCACCAATGAATCTTCTCCTAGATTAAATACAGTGATGGTGCAAGATGAATGTTTGCTCAACCATCTGTATGTATCATTTACTCCATCAAAGTCCCTTATTTCAGATCGTGTGTGTCATCAAATGTTTCAGCTTACTCCTTAGTAGCCTTGATATCAACTCCAACGTATTCAAGATTAGGAACTTGCTGAAAGAGAATTTTTTTTCCTAACTTCAATACTTCGAAGCTTAAGTATTTAGAGGCCTTTAGGCAAGAGGCAATAATTAAGTCTGGCAGAATAGAATTGTGGTTCATCTCCAACTCATGCTCCCACTCATGCCTATAGGTAAGAGCAACGCCCATGACTTTTGACATGGTAGTACTATACGTGTAAGATTTTTCTTCTTCTTTAGTCTCACTCATGTGGCTAGTAAACGTGGATCCTAGAATCGCCTAAGTGGACACTTTGAATTCTACATCATCCTTCCCAAATTCATTCAGTTATCAACCTGATTTCTTTCAGGCATTTCATCGAACAAGTTGTAGGCATATTGTATCTTCCTATACTCCTTGAATGTCTTGTAATCCTTTGAGCTCTCTATGCAATCTAGAAACTAAAGAAGAGGCACAAATGATGTTGTGAAACTTTGAAGCTCATCCAACAATCATTAAGGGTTGACTCGGCAAAACTAAACCGAGACCTAAAACCCGAATCGAAAAAGCTAAACCCAATCTCGAAACGAAAACCAAATGGATGATCCGATCATGACCCGAACCAGAACCCGACCCGCAACCTGAAAGTGACACAATTAATTATGATCCACACCCAAATGATCCCAATCAAACCAGAACCCAATAAGAAAGAATCTCACCCGAAGCAACCTAAATAAATCTCACGCGAAGTCAGGCCGTATCCGAACCTGTACCTGAATTGAACCAAAATTGGTTGGACTAATGCCAAACCATTCTTCAACTAACCTGAACCCAAATTGATTCACCCGATTGCTAGATCTAATTAAGGGGTGTTGGTAACAGAATCAAGTGTAGTCTCTTGCAATTTTGGGATTTCTTGTTGTTTGTGTTGACTCATATTCTGACACTCAATTTCTACGCAGTTATGGTCGAGACTTCTGGATGCATTGGGCTCATTAATTTCTTCAACAATTTTAGAACTGGAATCATCACTGAATCTACAAACATCAACTATAAAATCTTCTCAAATAATATGCCTTTGAAACGAACAATAACTCCCAAACCATGTTTCAACCCTACCAACCATATACCTGGATGTTAATTTGACTTTCATATCATCCAAAATCTTACACAAAGAGAAATACTTAACGCATTTCTTGATAAAAAAATCCTTGCAGTTGACCCATTAAAAAATAGGAAATTAGATTTCAGTGTTGAACTGCTTGGTATTCTTGAATCCCCCTGAATCAATGATATCATGATTACTCCCTCGATTACTACTATACCAAGAACTACAATCAGAACTAAAGGTTCTGGATTACCGTTCTTGAGTCCTTCACATCGTGTAGCCAATTTCCTGAAAATCTAATATTGTTGTTCCATCTTTTTGTTTTGTTCTGACAGTTGATCCATCATGCTTTTCATAATCTCCGCCAATGTAGGCATGATTGCTAATCAACTTCTTATTGTTACCCCCTGTTTTGATAAAAAAAAATGGGCTCTGACACCAATGTTACAACTCGAGGAAGGGAGATTAATGGAAGAAGAGTTCCTTCGAATAGTTACATCAAGCTCAGAGAAATAGAGAAAACAAAGATAGAGAGAAAGAGAGAGATAGGTGGAAGCGTTTTGTATTATGTATATTCTGAATGTATAGCCTACAAGAGTATGTATTTATACTACTGGAACCATGGACCCCTAACTGGTTAATGCCAATAACCTATAGCAACCTTTTCTCCTATAACAGACCATAACATCACCAATGGCGCTAAAGAGGGAAGAAACTAAGGGAGCACGAGAATGAGGTTGAGAAAGAAGGAAGAATGATAAGCACCTACGGGCCGTAGGGTCGCTTCTTCAGTGACAGTGAGGCTGTGAGAGCTCGGACTGAGAGAGTGAAGGCGAGAGGATAATGCATGGTAAACAACATTGTAGCATACAGTACTGAAGTCTTTTGTAAGAGATTGAGAAAAAACAAGAAATGATGCGTATCATCTTCAGTGGTTGTGTAGTTCCAAACGTAGAAAGTAAAGGTGAGACCATCTATCCTTTATATCAATTTGAAATGAATTGTTGTGAATCTTGCAATTTAATTGTTTAGCACAAATTGAAAATCTAGCATGACACTATCTATCCTAAGAATTATAGTGAGATAAATTTTCCTAATGATTACTTTCTTTTGGGCCTGTCAAATTTATGGGTAATTACAATTTATCAAAATTTACCAGTTTTTGTTTTAATTTATCAAAATTTACCAAAGTTTTTTAAAAAAATTAATTTTGATATATTAGCGTAAATTTGCTAAAAGTTACCAAAAATTACTAAAATTTACTAAAAATTACAAAAAGTCACTAAAATTTAACTTTTATCAAACTGCTTTTTACCCACGAATTTTACATAATGGATTTTCTTTTTAAATATAAAACGAAAGTAATACTCTATTGAAGATTTGATGGATGATTTTCATAAAACCTATTTAAGTGAGTTATTGGTCATCCTATTTTTATTATTATTATTATTTATTTTTTTAATAATCGTTGGGCATTGCCCTGGATATTGGTGAGTCAAAATAGCCAAAAAGCACATCATACAAAATTGTGTTTCAGCACATGAAAATTCAACCCCACCACAATACTTAAAAATCGAAAGGAAAGCTAAAATCCCAAGCTTAACTTAAGCCTAAACTGTAAAGACAAATCTGTCCATTAATAAAAGCCCAGCTCTCCATTCATTTTTTTCGAAAAATTGAGGGCAATAGCCCAATTATTTATTCAAAAGCCAAAAAGCCCATGAGGCCAAGCCCAAGTACAAGGCAATACCAAAATTGGGCACTTAATGTTCCAGCCCACCAAGGCTAACAATTTGCAAGCAAATTGCAACCTTCACAGGATCAATTAACAAAACTACTTACAGGACATTATATGATGCTTTCAATCTCCGTTCCCGTGATCTGCTTCTCCTTCTTGGCACAGATTTTCCTCCTTTTCCATCCCCATCCAGAGCCAATATCTAGCTCATGTATCAATTGAATGGAAATTGATTGAACTGAAAGTGCTTTTCTTAGCAATTGTCCCTCTGAATATGATAGTTTCCCCACTATATCATTGCCCCCATTGTTGCTCTTCATATGATAGGATCAGTAGCAGTTTGCAATCTGGTTGTTTCTTGATACAGAGAACGTCATTGCAGAGTTCCATAATGTCCTGATTTTATTTATAATCATTGACTTGAAGGTGCTAGCTTGTATTGCCTCATCTCCCATGGACTGCACCACTTCCATCCATACTTGCGCATCAAACTGGTTCTGCAACTCAAGACTCGCACTATGATCATTTGGAGCATCAACCAAAATGATGACAAATGCCAGGTCATCCTTTGCAAATCTGCCTTCAGTGCATATTTATCTGTCACCTCTTTGCTTTTTGCTATTACCCTACATGATGGTTGGGCCACCCGACCTTCCTTCAGTATGGATATGTGAGTTTCCTATTCTCCATTGCCCCAACACCCTTTAATATCGTAATGAATAAAAGACTCATGCTTAGTTTTCGCAATCCCATGACAGCAACTGCTCTTTCTTTGTTAAATCTCTACCATACTTTTCCTCTTGCTTCTATGCTCTTGACATCCCACTCAACCCTCTTTCAATATCTCCTCCTCCTGTCGTTCTTCTTGCTTTTCTTTAACTTTATCTTTCCTGAGCTTCTTCCTTCTCTACTTTTGATAATTTCCTCTTCTATTGACACCCTAACCTCATCAAGATCTTCTATGAGCCTAAACCCAATATCATCTCCAACCACATCTTCCCTGGCTTTTATTTTCTTAGCGATTTCTTCCGAGTTGAATTCCTCAATTTGCTGGGTTGTTAGTTCAAAATTTTCATTATGTTTTGCATTAATGAGATTATCACTTTCTTCAACTTGCACTGAGAGCAAGTCACAATCTTCTAGAGCTCTACCTTTATTATTGTCGATTGGCATTCCCCAGCCACCGTTGTCGTCAACATTTTCCTCTTGAGAAGCCTCTAAAGTTGCCCGTTTATTTACTGCGCTATTAATACTCAAGGCCTTCAATACTTTTCCCTCGAGCGTTGCAACCTGATCAGCCAATGCTCTCAGCTCTTCAGATTGCACACCTTCACTTAGCCGCTGCTTAGAATTTCTAGGATTGCTATGTTCTGAAACCGATGCAATTTGATTGTGAGCCTGGTTCCTACTTGCCTCTCCATCTACCCTGCTGGAGTGTTGCAACCTCTGGACTTCACCTGTAGACCCTTGGGTTTCCTGAACTACCTGCATGCTGCCAATGCACTCTCGGGCTTCCAACGATTGGTCCTTCTGCTGACTCTCCAAGTCACCTTTGCTTCCCGGATCAGTGATTCCTCCGTTTGACGCTTGATTTGGGATCGATACATGAATAAAGGAACTGGCTTCTTTTATGAAGACTTTGTATGAGCAATCATCAACTGTTAGCAGAATAACTCCTTCAATTCTTGTGAACATCTTCGTAACAATCTGAGCTCTCATATTTTCAAAATGTTCAACCTTATCTATACTTTGTCCTAGACTTACTATTCTTCCCCATTGCTCGACTATTCTTCCCCATTTCTCGACATCCTCTTCAGTGGGCATGGTCACTATAAACCTCGACCCACTCAATGCAGTTATCTTTGAAACTGAACCAGCTGCTTCTGATATGGTTGAGATTATTGACAGAAGATCTCTTTGCTGTGAACTCGTGCATACTACGCTTCTTGAGAGCCATTCTAACATCTCCTCGTTCACTTCTCCTTAAACTCTTCCACTCAACATGGGCTCTTCCTCCCAAACCTTTTCCTTTCTCCTCCATATTTGCTTTATCTTCTTCTTCTTTGCTCTTGTTCTTCTTCTAGCCCTTTGAACTACTATTCTGTGACCTCTTATTGGTTTTCGGTTCATCCTCCTAATGCTTTCCTCTACTTCCTTATTGCTCCAAAAGTGAACAAATCCATATCTTCCTTTTGCCCCTCTTCTCCAAGGTATTATGACCTCTTTGACACTTCCAACCCTGCTAAAGATTCCTCTCAGACCATGCTTATCCAACTTTTCCGGCAAGTTTCTAACATAGATGGCGTGTTCCTCCTTCCTTAGTGATGATGTTTCTCTGTTCCCTCCTGAGGCCATCTCTGTGAGATTACCACCTCTCCATTCATTCCCCATAAAAAACATCATCCAATTCATTAGCCCCAACTTTCACACCTCCATCAATCTTCACCAATATTTATCCTCGCCAAACCCCATCTTTTATCGGAAAATCAATGAGATACTATGAAAATTCATAGCCAAAGATTCCACAAAACATGGGATTCCTTCCTTCCAGCCAGAAGCCCAAATCGCCATCCTCCGTTTCAAAAATTGCACCACCGCCACTCTTTCTAGTTGTTGACTCAAAATAATGGCGTTCTTGTGATTCCAGATCCACCAAATTGCTTCAAAAAAAGGAGGCTAGCCAGATCTTTGTTTGTGTTTTGTTTCTGAATTCGACTTGTAATCAGATTTGGAACATTTCTTTCAAGCTCCCTTCTTGATTTAAAATCATTCCCAAATCTTGCATAAGCACATCCCAAATTAGTCAAGAAATTGGACATTGTATGAACAGAAGGTCAATGCCCTCTTTGTTGCTTGTAAAAAGGGCATATATTCATCTCCATGGGTATTATTGCTTTCTCCATGACTGCTCTCTTGTATTGAGTTTGTCCAAGAGAGAATTCCACATCATTATTTTAGCCTTTGGGGGGTGGGGGGGGGGGGGGGGAGGCATGGAAGGGGGGAATACATTCTTCCAAACTTCACAAACAATCGAGTCCACCTGTTGAACCGTATGAGGATAAGTTCACTTTTAGTTCGCCTCTATCGGACCATTCCCGAGTCTTCTAAGGGGCTTTGGAACCATCGGCAAGAATAAACACATGGTGGAGAAGGCATTCAAAGGCTAGAAAAGGGCGTGCCTTCACGCTTTTAGTCATAACTCCTTCAATACAACTCTGATGGACTTCAAATTTTGGAAGATTAAAGTACACATTGAGAGCTTTTCATCGATACCTTATGGGCCTAAAACGGAGTCCGGATGAAGAAGTTATGCGTGTTTGAAGTCGGCAGAAAAACTGCCCAAAAGGTCGCGCCCGCGACCTCCAGCTTAGCGCCCGCGGTGGTTGCGACCGCGACGCCCAGCGTAGCGTCCGCGACGGCCCTATCCGGAACTAAATTTCGCTATTTTTTCCCCCTTCCTATATATACCCCAATGTTATATTTTTGTAGGGACTTTTGATGAAGGTTTTAGGTTAGACACAAAAATTCCTCTCACTTGGAGAGTTTGTAATTGTGGGTTTTCAAACCCTAATCAATGAAAGCTAATCCTTTGGGTGGAAATTGCTTAGTGATTTCTCTTCTTTGTGAGTGAGTGTTCTTTCTCCACTCTTTGCGAGATTTCTTGGGTATTTCAAGACTTTTTGCTTGTGGAAGGTCCTTGTGCTATAGATTGAATACCTTAGTTCAATTTGGTGAGATTTCTCTCTTTAGAATTGTTCATATCTTTTAATTTTATGTTTATCTCCATTCATCCAAAAACCCAAAAAAATTGGTTTGTAGTGTTTATGAGTTCTATGGGTGGATTTCCATCATCCACATGATTTGTTTAGACCCTAGGCCACGCCCATTCTCTCTATATGGTATCAGAGCTAGGCATAGAACTCGTAGTTTTGTTGGAAATTTTTTGTTTGTGCCCGGAATTGTTCTTGTTGTTGTTTGGTGGTGATTTTTGGTATTCTTGGTGTTGTGAATTTGTTGCAATAATGGTGTTCCCCATTCCTTGTGCCTCCAAGTGTGTTGGAGTATATTGTATTGTGTTTGTTTTTGTTGATTTTGATGCATATTGGAGCTTTGAGGTGAAGTTGGAAAATGGTGCACGGAAGGTGTTCGATGAAATGTCTATGAGAACTAAACACAAAGAACCCTTAGCCAAATACTAGCCAACTACAAGAAAACCCCCAAACTCCACAAATTTTCCCTAAACACAATCCGTCACTTCATCCCTTTTTGTTGGGTGTTATTGTTGTTCTTGATTGTTGATTGAATGGTTGGAAGTAGTATGGGGTTGTGTTGAAATTTATTTATTGAATTTTATTGAGTTGGTGGTTGTGTTAGTGGTTGTTTTGTTGGTGGATGTTGTTGGTGATGGTTGCGTAGTAATCCGGGTTTGTTCTTCTTGGTGCATTCCCCCTTGCCAGTTTCACCCCATCTTTCCCCACAAAATTAGCCTGGCAAAACCCCCTCAAAATTTTCTAGCTACAAAAAACTCAAACCTCCATCCGCTCAAATTATACACCCTACAGGAAAACCAAGCTCCACAAATGGCCTCCAAGTCCTATGCTTCGGGCAAACATGATGTCCCTGTTTTCCCTAAACCCAAACCCAAACCCAAACCAACATTCGAGGAGACTCTTCAACGTATCGAAGAGAAGGTTCGAGAAGTGCAACGTCGAATGAGTGACATACTCCGCGGTACGACCCCTACGCAACTAGTCCTCGAAAAGGGATCGTGATATTTCAACTCCGGCTTCTAGAACGCACCATAGTGGTTATTCGAGGTATTTTGATGATTATCGACATGGTGGTTCTCAAGGTAGGAGAATGGAGGAGAAGGTTACTTCATGGCCTTCTAGGAAGGGAAGTGCTCACTCTTAGAGAACGACTTCATCCAAGGGAAGTCGAACTTCAAAGCTACCTAAACCATCTTCCCGAGCACATAAGAAAAGTGCGGAATATCTTCGGAAGCTCAAGGGTAGAAAATGCTTTACATGTCGGGTTTATGGCCACTACCAAGCCCAATACCCTACGAAGATGGTTGAAAGCTCCAAAGCAAGTGAGGTAGCCACACCAAAGGCTCCAAAGACGCAAGAAGGGGAGAGTTCGACTCCTAGGTGATCCTTTATCTTGACCAAGGATTCGCGGGATAACTCTCAATGGGAGAACATCTTTTGAACTCGGTTCACCATCGGCGAGAAGGCAACTAAGGTCATCATTGACGGTGGGAGTTGCACCAAATTGGCCTCTACCTATATGGTTGAGAAACTCCAATTGCCGGTCTCGGCTCATCCTCAACCGTATAGCTTGCAAGGGCTAAAAGATGGCGGTGAATTCGAGGTAACCCAACAAGTCTTGGTTTCTTTCTCTGCTTGGTTTTTTGAGGATAGTGTTCTTTGTGATGTTGTCCCCATAGAAGCTTGCCATTTACTACTCGGTAGGCCTTGGCAATTTGATCGGCATGCTATCCACGACGGCCGGAAGAACACCTACACCTTCTCAATGGGAGAAAGGAAAATCAAACTCATTCCTTTACCCCCTTTCGAAACCGATATACCACAAGTCGGGGTAAGAAGTGAGAAGAGAAACCTCCAATAGAGTGAAACACAGGATGAGAATGCTTCGAGTAAAGGAAAGCCACATCGGGCTTTACTTTTGTGAAAAAGAGGCCCTGGTGAGGTTGAGCGATCCTTAGCTCCACAAAAATTTCCAACCTCCCTCCCTTGTCCCTCACCCTTGCCCACAACTCCTACCGAGCTCCTCATAGAGTCTCCAAGTGTTGAGCCGTGCTCAATCCCTCCCGAGCCTCGCCATGGAGTTGAGTTGCATGAGGACACGTCCTTGACCAATCCCCCAGCTCCATTACTTCCACATCGAGGTTGAACGACGAAAAGGTTGTCTCCATTAGCCTTGACCCGAGCTCTCATGTGACGAATTCCTTGTTGCTTTCAACAAGTTGATGGGTACTAGGCGTGTTCGGGTCCTTCGTGATGTCAAATTGGCCCCTCCTTTCCACCGGGATTGCTACAACTTTAAGAAGGATGGTTCGATGAGCGTCACTCTACATCGTCTGTTCGACTACATACTTTTGGGTTTGCACGGGTATGCGGTCAATTTGAACCTCCAAGAGTTGAGGACAACTCTTTTCAAAGAAGGGGAGTATGAACCGTATGGGGATCAGTTCACTTTTGGTTCGCCTCTATCGGACCATTCCCAATCCTCCTAAGGGGCTTCGAAACCATCGGCAAGAATAAACACATGGTGGAGAAGGCGTTTAAAGGCTAGAAAAGGGCATGCCTTCACTCTTTTAATCATAACTCCTTCAATACAACTGCGATGGACTTCAAATTTTGGGAGCTTAAAGTACACGCTGAGAGCTTTCCATCAATACCTTATGGGCATACAACGGATCCGGATGAAGAAGTTATGCGTGTTTGAAGTCGGCAGAAAAACTGCCCAAAAGGTCGCGCCCGCGACCTCCACCTTAGCGCCCACGACGGTTGGGCAGAACGACGTAGCGCCCGCGACGACCCTGTCCGGAACTAAATTTCGCTATTTTTTTCCTCTTTCCTATATATACCCAAATGTTATATTTTTGTAGGGACTTTTGATGAAGGTTTTAGGTTAGACACAAAAATTCCTCTCACTTGGAGAGTTTGTAATTGTGGGTTTTCAAACCCTAATCAATGAAAGCTAATCCTTTGGGTGGAAATTGCTTGGTGATTTCTCTTCTTTGTGTTCTCCACTCTTAATGAGATTTCTTGGGTGTTTCAAGACTCTTTGCTTGTGGAAGGTCCTTGTGATAGAGATTGAACATCTTCAAAAAATTACTTAGAGGTACCCTAACTTTTGAAGAAACAATTTTTTGGTACCCTAACTTTTCAAAACTAATTTTGGGGTACCCTTACTTTTAGGATTAGAAATTACTAGGTGAATTTCTAGTGAAACTCCGATTGATTCAAATCATTTTCTTCCACAAAAACAAACGGCATTTTCGTCCACAAATACACTTAATCAATTTCCCGCCTAAAACTCACCTGTGAATTCAAATCATTGGCCGAAAATTCACCTAATTATTTATAATTCTAAAAGTTAGGGTACCCCAAAATTAGTTTTTAAAAGTTGGGGTACTGGAAAAACATTTCATCAAAAGTTAGGGTACCCCTAAGTAATTTTTTGTGAACATCTTAGTTCAATTTGGTGAGATTTCTCTCTTTAAAATTGTCCATATCTTTTAATTTCATGTTTATCTCCATTAATCCAACAACCCAAAAAAATTGGTTTGTAGTGTTTATGAGTTCTATGGGTGGATTTCCATCATCCACATGGTTTGTTTAAACCCTAGGCCACGCCCATTCTCTCCACCTGTGATGTCCCATAGGTCACAATCTCCATTTGTTCCACACAGGTTGACTTTGTTAGATGAAGTCCCCATCTAAATGATGTTATCTCTTATGTCATTCGTGCGTTGCCTTAGCCTAAGCACACCTTGCAGTTGTTGTACTAAGTGCATGGAGCGTAATCGGCAATTGTGTGAGGAAGGATTGATGATTACTTTAGTTGATTGAATAACACACTAATAGAGAAGATGGAGAACTTGTTGAATAAAGAAGAATATGACACCAAAACTTGAATACTTGATAATAGCAACATCAAACGCCATAAAACACCATATATATGAACTTATGATAAAAGTTAATCACCACCTAAGAGTTGAACAAACCACCATGATTTGATAAAGAATGATCCACCACAAATCAATAAATGTTTGACTTAAAACACCATTCTTGCAAGCAATTGGATAAGATAATAAGATTTTGGAGAGGGTTTGAGTTGATCTCAAAAATATCATTAATTAATCATCAAATGTCCTTATCTTTCTTTCTTAATCTAGATTCTATGGCAATAGGGGCCGGAGCCTTTTCAAAGAAAGACACAACCCAAATTAAAGTGTTAAAATTAACCTAAAAGATTACATCCAAAGGCTAGGATTTACCAAAATAAAATGACCTAATTTAGGGGTAATTGTTTGTACATTAGTGGAGGTACAGTGGTCATTACATAGGTGATTAAAAAGATAACAAAGAGAAGTTAGAAAACTTCAAATCGCAGCCAAAAAATAGGTGGCACGATCGTGTCGATGGATGACCTGATGGTGTCATCTTCGAAAACTTGTCCGACTGCTCAAAAACTCCTAAAAAGCAGAAATGGCATGACCGTGCCGATGGGTGGCATGATCGTGTCATCTTCAAAATCCTCCCAAAAACTCTTGAAGTGTACACATTGATACTATCGTGCATCCTCCCAGCATGATCGTGCCCGAGCTCCTGAAGGGGTCGCACGATTGTATGAGATGCTGCGAGACTGTGTGTTTTGTTGTGTCAAAAAATTGGGCTGCCAGAGGTAGGTACGATCGTGCGGACAGACTGCATGATCATGTGGCTAACTGGAAATCCTTCCCTTCACCTTTGATTCTTTTTTCCATGCTCAAACGCAAGTATCTACTCTACCTTTGTGATTAGTGATAAAAAGCTGACATAACCCGACATATTAGCATCAAAGCCGAGTACTACCTCAGGGGGTCTCGTGGTCAACCCAACGGTTCACTGAATGAGACACGGATAACCACGATCCTAAAGTGAATTGAATCTCCAAGCCCTTGGTCATTGACAACTTCTTTGCTTGGTTGAGCGAGGTGGAGAAAGGCCTCAAGACCTCTTCAGTGCACCTCCTCTATTTTACACTCTCTCATCCATGACAACATCCAGACCTTAACCTCACCTTCAAATTGGCCCATCTCCTTAATAATACTTCTTTTCTGTGATGAAGCTTCAAAAAGCATCAGGCAGAATTCTTTGGGTGGTGTTTGACCCATCCACGCTTCAGACCAAAAATGGAACCCCTTATACCATCACCAAGTTAATATTGAGATTCTCTTTCAACATTTCATGATTGGTCCAAACTCTTGTACCATCTGCTTAATATCATTCCATGGACTAGTCATCCAAGGCTTACACTTTGAAGGTATCAAATTATCATCTTCATAGTTTATTCACTAGACAATTGTCCTTCAAAATGCTCCTTCCTTCGATGCAAACTTCCCAGTCATTTAAACAATAGAGCTGCATTCTTTAACAACAAGTCCCAAGCCCTCCTCTATCTTTTGGCCGCTGGATTATTTCCCACTTAAATAGGGCCTTCCCCTTGACATCCTTATACATGTCCCGAATATTTGCCTTTGCAACCTATTTAAGGTTGTCACGACCCCCTTTAGCATCTTATATATTAAAAGATAATACAAAGGTAAAATTGTTTACGACTAATTTTATAATTACCAGTCTTCCTGTCTTTGACAAACAGTTTGCTTTCCAGCTAGCCAAATTTTTTCATTCATGTTGTAGGATCGAGGCCCAAGCATATTTCTTCTTCATGTTCTCTCCAAAAGGAAATCCTAGATATCTAGTAGGAAGATCAGTCACTTCACATTCCAATTTCTTCCCCATGGTTACTTTCCATTCTTCCTCCTTACCAAAAACCACAAGTTGTGACTTGTTCTCAAAGCTTTGTAGGACAACCTTGAAGTCGAATAACTCTTCTTCTTTTTCCTGCAAGAATAATATTGTATCATCGGCATATTAAACGTGGGTCAATCTGATCTAGTTCCTCCCCACCTTTATCCCCTTTGTCTCTTCTCGATCCACTCCCAATTGGATCGGTTTATTTAGGACTTCAACTAACATGAGAAACAACAATAGGGATAGAGAATGCCCCTATCTCAGCCCTCGACCCATTTGGAAAGGTCTTGTCTGAGCTCGATTCTCAAAATGAAGCACTTGCAGTACTCTTCCAAATCCAGGTGATCCATGTTTCTCCAAACCCCATTTCATGCATGACTGCTAATAAGGCATCCCACTCGATAGAGTCGTATGCCTTTTGGAAATCTATCTTGCAAATCACCTCCTGTTTCTTCCTCCACTTTAACCATTGTATCACTTCCGCCACAATTAGAGCTCCATCTAGTTTTTATCTGCCCTGCACTAGGGCAGATTGCACCTCCCCAACAACCATATACAACACATTTTTTAACCTAGAGCGTAGTACCTTTTGATATGATTTTATAGATACTCCCCACCATGCTTATTGGCCTGAAGTTGCTTATATCGGTTGCATGCGTCTTTGTAGGACCCCAAGAGAAATCCCTTTTTTCCCGTGATGCGCTACTTAGGTGATCGAGACCCGACTAAGGTTGCTTAATCCTTAAATAAGGATATTTTTATTTTATGAAATTCATTTTTGTGGGGTAACTTTTTATTTATTCAATAATCAATTTTTATTATTCAAATACATCAAATTAATTTACAAATAATTTTACATAAAATCCGATTCAAATCCGGGCCAAAGCCCAATAGAGAATACTTAGAAAATTCAATGGCCATGTAACATTTAATAATTCCTACGATATTTTCTCTTGAGCGGACTCCGGATCGGAATATGGAATTATGTAAATTATTTTATAAATTCATTCGACGTAATAAACATTCATGTTTAAATAATAAATAGAGATTATATAAAAAAAGAAAGAGTCGCCAG
Organism: Portulaca oleracea; assembly: GCA_029582165.1. Taxonomy (NCBI): domain Eukaryota; kingdom Viridiplantae; phylum Streptophyta; class Magnoliopsida; order Caryophyllales; family Portulacaceae; genus Portulaca; species Portulaca oleracea. Next base: position 31,803,146 of record CM055889.1, on the reverse strand, counting down.
CCGATTTAAGGAAATCTACAAACCATAAAATAATGAAAATGACTCCGGTCTACGAACCCGAATCCTATGTTCGGGGGCAAGGTTACGAATTTGAGAATTAAAATAATTCTCAAATCTGCCTGTTAGAAAACAGACTATACTAAAATCAAACTTGAAATGAAATTGAGCGGGGAGAACTTTTAATGAATGTCATCAGATTATTATTCGAACATGCAAATGACAGAATGCAATGATTTTACAAAGAATGTTCAAATAACACGTTTACATAAAATAAACTACATTATTGAAACTTTAATGGATGAAAGAACCTCGCTTAAAACTTTGATATGAAGGATTGGAAGATCGCGCTCCTTATGATGATCCTTGGCCGTGACTTGAATATGGCTTGGAATGAAGATTATTAGGTGGAGGATGTGGTTTAGGGATGGCAATGGGGCGGATCGGGGATGGGAGAGTATACCCCCGTCCCCATCCCCGCTCCCAAAACTCATCCCCATCCCCATCCCCGTCCCCATCCCCGCTTCAGGAATGATTCTTGCCCCATCCCGATCCCCGCGGATTCCCCATCCCCAACGGGGATTTTTTAAAACTATCCTAAATTTAACTAAATTTTAATCGGATCCGGTTTTTAATCGAACCCGGTTTTTAACATGTTCAAAATACAACGTGTTTAACTTGTTCAAGTAATAATACATCAAAATCAAATAATAATACATCAACAAGTGAGAATAAATTGGAAAATTACTACTTTGTCCTTCCCATTAATATATATATTAAATTTGGATAAACGTTATTTGGTAAATTTAACATTTTCGGGGATGGGGACGGGGAATTCACCCCGGCGGGGAAAATGTGGAGGGGGATGGGGAAAATTTTGTCCCCATCCCCGCCCCGTCCCCGAGCGGATTTTGGAAAATCGTCCCCGTCCCCGTTCCCGTTCCCATCCCCAATGGGGGCGGGGATTTTTCCCTATAGCGGGGTGGGGCCCTGATGGGTTCGGGGATTCCCCGCCCCATTGCCATCCCTAACGTGGTTTATGATCGGTGTGATGTAATGGATGATGATTATGAAAAGAAATATGATGTGATGAGAGTAGAAGAATGAAGAGAATAGGATGGTGATTATAGAGAGAGTTGATGGTGTTAGTTGATAGTATTTGATGGTGACTGTTTTTGAAATGAGTGAGAATTAAGGTGGTATTTATAGTGGAACGATGGATGGATGGATGGGGATGGAAGGTGAGGGACATGATCCCACGGATCATGCCCTCCATGCAAATAGAAACCCCCGGCGGCCTTGCTCCGATCAAGGGGTCAAAGTCAACGTGCATGGATCAAGGGATTGCATGGAAGATGAGGGAAAATATTGGTGGCAAAAATCAAATTGGGAGAGGAAGGCCGCCGGGCCAATCAATTCTCCTCACGCGGATGCCACGCTGGCGATCCGATTCCCGGTCCAGGGAATTGAGGTAGGCCGCCGGGCCTTCTTATTTTCCTGGCTAGGGCGCGCGCGTTGGGCTGGGTTGAATGCAATGTAGGAGAAAGGAAGGCCGCCTAGGCTTCCTTTTTTCTGGTTGCCTTTTGCGTTGCAATGGAAAGGCCTAGTGGCCTTCTTATTTTCTGCAATTAAATCCCAATAATTTTTGGCCCGATTTTCCTGAGTGAAATATATACGTACAAAATTCGATGTCTACAGAGAGCCCCCACTTTGATCGAGTCTGAATAGGACGAAGGTCAAAGTAGCCTGAGATGCTGTCTGCTTGTCGTCTGTCTTGGAGATGGATGCCGTCGGTGCTCTTTTATGGCGACTGGATGAAGGATGCTATCGATGCTCTTTTATGTGGCAACCGGTTGGCGGTTGTTGTCGGTGCTCTTTTATGTGGTGACCGGATTACAGATGCTGTTGGTGCTCTTTTATGTGGCAACTAGAAGATGGATGATGTCGTCGGTGCTCTTTTATGTGGCAACCAGACGATGGACGATGTCGGTGCTCTTTTATGTGGCAACCGGAAGATGGACGATGTCTGTGCTCTTTTATGTGGCAACCGGAAGATGTCCTGCAAAACAGTAATGAGAAACACGGTGTCAGTTTCAAGATAACATCGAACAAAACTTACCTTGGGCTGGTTCGGGATGAAAATGGCCCATCTGCAGTAAGGAAGGCCGTCTACCCTTCCTGTTTTAATGGGCCTGGCCCGCGCCTTCAGATGGCGGCCTAGGACACGGGAAGGCCGCCGAGGCTTCCCTTTATTTTCTTTTTTTTTTCTTTTCTTGTTGAGGGAATCTCAAAAGGGGCCCACATGTATGATGATGTTATTGCTTTGGGGAGCAAGAAGATGAGGTTGGGGATTTCCAACTAATGAGGTGCATTTAGCATCTCGAGGCGGGTCCTTGAAACGGACGGTCCATATTCGTTCACCTTTTCTACAAATACATAGATTCACTTCATTCTTTCATTCATTCATTCATTCATTCAAATATCTTCATCTCTTCCTCTTGAAGCTCTTGAGTTACTCTAAAAAATTTTCTTCTTGAAAGTTGTTGGTCTTTTCTTTTATTTGAAGAAGAATGCAACCACGGAGCCAGATGAATCCTCCTCTTCCTCATAAGTCAGGATGGGCCCATGAAGGCATTTCTAGGAGAAGCTTCATTCCCGGGGTCGAGGCTTCCGCTGCTAACTTGACTCTGTGAAACTGGAATCATGTTTGGTACCATCGGTTACACATTAAGGTAACCGTCGAACCCTTCTTTGTCAACATTTATTTTAGCGTAAAATGAGCAAGCAGAAATATTTAATTTCATCCTGTTTTATTGATGTTAGCTAGTTCCATGTTGCATGCTTGATACTTGATAGCCCTTGGAATACTTGCATGTGCCTTTTATTTTGCCCAAAGCCGAAAAAAATGCTCGAAATTTTGTTCACATGATAACCGACCAAAAATGAAAGTCCACGGCCCATTTTTATTAGGAAGGCTCGGTGGCCTTCCTTCTTTAATGCGGTGGGCCAGGCGTAGTGCGAGGAGAAAATGGGATGAAGGAAACTAGGAAGGCCCGGCGGCCTTCCTCTCTGTCTACTAGGCCAGAAAACTCGTGGGCTTGGTGGGTGAGCTGAAGAAAATGGGAAGGCCCGGCGGCCTTCCTCTCTGTGTGCTGGGCCAGAAAACTCGTGGGCTTGGTTGGTGGGCTGAAGAAAATGGAAAGGCCTGACGACCTTCCTCTTGTGATGGTGGCTGTGGGCCTTCCTCTTGAGTCGGCCCGATGTGGAATGTCATGCGGTTTTCTTTTGTAACCTCCCATGTTTTGACCCGTTAGTAGAGTGCTAACTGAGTTCATGCTTCGTAGCTCTTAGCTCTTTTCATTTGTTTTTTTTTTTGCTTTTTAGGAGGATTTCCTAAAAATCTGTGGGAATCTAAAGAAGCTCCTAAAGTTTGTTGATTCCTTGGGAGATTTTGCCCGCGACACTCTGGCAGCTACTGGTTTTGTCACTTTTCGGTCATGTCTGGTGGCTTGGAACGACAAAACCCACCGTGTCCTAGGGAGAGCTATGGCTGAAAGGTTTTGGGATACCACCAATTCCTTTCATCTGCCAGTAGGCGAGATGACGGTGATGCCAACTAACTTTGTTATGGTCACAGGCCTTTGTTAGGGTGGTCAAAATGTGGAATTTCTCAAAGATCCTCCTCCGCGCGTCATGGCTATGTTGGGCCCTATATTGGCGCGTCTCCGGTCTGGGCAGGGTTTAGCCAGTTTGTCGTACCCGCATTTCGAGGCCTTATTTAGTAGTGACAACTTCACCACTCTGCCGTTGGACCAGCGCCGCTTCTTGTTCATGGCGTACTTCATTGGTTCCACCATTTTTGTCAATTGGGATGACAACATGTTGTCTTGGATAGGAAATTTGCTGAATTTTGACGGTATTTGTCAACTGAACTGGGGCAAAGCAGCTTATGCAGCGTTTCTCCATGGTCTTCATCGCGGGGTGAGGGTTTCCCAGAATGATGAGCCCAACCTTGTGCATCCCGCTCGTCTACACTTTCAATATGGCCCTGCACTATGGAAGGTGCTCGAGGTATGTACTCGAGACGCTTCCCTTTCGTGTTATTCCACTTCCTTTGTTTATATTATGTGCGAATTACTCTCTTCTTATGCAGGCATGGGCTTGCTATTATATTGGTCTTTTGAATATTCGCTCTAAGAAGGGTAGGCCAGTCCTTACTGCTGAACGCTGGCCTATCAAGAACATACAAGGCAAGAAGTTTCTTGTAGGGCGCCTGGATGACATTCGAAACGTCCTAGATAACCTTACATTGGTACGTCTTCTTATCCTTCTTCTTCTTGTTTTTGTTATTGGTCATTTGTCATAACATTTCCCCATTGTACGCCCAAGTGAACAGGCGCCCATGGGAGGGTTTTGATTTGGCACGGTTCCCAGCCCCCTTGGAACTAACAATGCACGACACACGTCTTCGTGTGTTGATTGAGTCTCTTTCGGGCTTCGTTTGGTACCTCGGGGAGCGTGCGTCGATGCAGATCTTGAGGCGCCATCCGCCTCTCATTCCTATGGATCCTCTAGACCAGATGGTCGAGCCTTGGCGCTTAGACGCAGACCCTTGGAGAGATGCCATCCAAGGTCGGGAGTTTAAGCAATTCATTGTAAACGTCCCAGAAGATCGTTTCGGAGAAGAGCTCGATCGATACCTCAGTCGTTTAGCTTTTAGGGTGGTATGTATCCCTTCCCTATATTTCTCTCCTTCTTTGAGCATTATGTTCATTTTCTGGGTGTTTGCCAGCTTGGGCTTTATGGTAAGGCCGTTGAAGAAGCAATTCGTGCTGGAGAAAAGAAGATTGGAGGCATCTTGAGGTGGAAAAGAGTAGCTCATTCTCTTCATTACAAGAGTTTGATTGGAAACCGGTAGCTTCCTTTCTGTTTTGCCTCTTGTTATTCCCTTTTTCCCGTGAATAACCTTAGTCTTGTCTCCTTTCAGCCGAGGTGGGCACGCTTTTAGCGTATAGTCAAGGAGTGGAGCACCATGAAGAAGCATATCCATCAAGCATTCACTGGCTCAGGTAGATATCAGGGTAATGTAGCTAGAGGCGTGGATGTGGAGGTTGATGCGGAGTCTGTCCTTAGGCAGCCACCGCGACGATCGAATGTCATTCCTCCTCGCAGGGAAGCACCTCGTCGTTTCATCCGCTGGAGAGTACACATCACAAGTCCGGTCTCGCGAAGAAGTAGGTGGCTCTTCTCGCGCCCCATTAGCACCGGTTCCCGAGGGTCGTGGGAAAGGCATTTTGATCGAGGGTCAAGGTTCTGCTGGTTCTCGTAGGAGTGGTTCTGGAGCCCATTCTCACCATTCTCAGCGTATGGAATATGATATGGCTCAAATGTCACTGCGAGAGCCTCATGATCAGGGAGGATCGTATCACAGCGCTGGATATGGCGGCGACACTCGACCTCCTTCATATTGGGTGAAGGATACTTTAGAGTCCAGTGCTACCTAGCGACCTTCTCATTCTCGTTGGACTCCTGTTTCTGTGCGCTCTGGTCGTCGAGGTCGTGAGATAGTGGTGAGGGATCGTGACTCAGGTGTATCCGTAGGGTATACTGGTACTCAGGCTTTAGCGGATGACGCTGCTTCATATCCTACACTTCCTACTACTCCCTCATTTGGCTTTGACACTTACTCCGCGGGATGGCCTATCCCTGCACTGATATGGGTCCTTCATGGCTCATGGGCCCACAGGAGTGGTCAGCACCTCAGCATTCTTGGTTAGGAGGGTCTTCTTCTTCTGGTTGGCCAGCCCTCGGTTATATAACAGAATCTGCTAGGCCGACTTCTTCTTTTGGTTGGTACGTCCCGGAGCATTCTTGGCTGGCTGCCTCGCAAGAATTTGCCATGTCGTCACCTTCAAGGACATCTATGATCCCAACAGAGGTGCCTTTGTCTGAGCCATCACCTCCAAGAGAGCCATCTCCAATACCGTCACCACCAAGGGAACCATGTCCTATCCCAATACCTTCAAGAGGTCTATCTCCTGTTCCGATGCAAACACGGAACACTCCTTCTCCCCCTCCAGTGCCTTTGTCGCCTCCGACACCTCCGGTTCCTTCATACCCGATATTATCGGGCCTTGATCCCATGATTAGCTCTGATTATTACTCTTGGGATACTTATTTCGGTACTACGGGTACCTCAAATGTCGGAACTTCGAATGTTGGTGGTGACATGGCTGAGGACAGCAATGATTCGAGCTCCTTGATGTGGTTCAAATGAAAGCTCTTCCTCTATGCAAGACTCATGCAAGACCTCTCTCTTTTTTATGCAAGACTTTTATTTTATTTTTATTTTTATGCCCGACTTTTTTTTTTATTAATGCAAGACTCTATTAACGCTTTGTATCATGGCTCATTTATCTAATACATTTATGTTTTATTTATGCAATGGGATCCATCCCGCTTCCCCAAACGAAAAAAAGATAAAAAAGAAAATAAAAAGCCTAATTATCAGAGTTTGTCGAGCATAAATTTCAGAACAGGTTTTGATTGGTTCGATTGATAAATCGAAGAAGATAATACACACGGGCCATAAGAGCAAGAAAAATCCCAAAAGCCCATCAAAAGAAAAAGGTCCGGCGGCCTTGCTTTGGGCCAAAGAGAACTAGGCTGGGCTCTGGTGCGCGCGCACCAGCTTGCTGTCGAGCAAAGCCGCCAGACCTTGCATTTTTTCTCTTTTTTTTTTATTTTTAGCCATTGCAAAGGCTTGAATCAAGGGATATGATCATCAACGGTTGTATGACCGTTTGTGATGATTTTTAACCCATTTTTGATTTCCTTTGAATAGTATAAATACCCTCCAAACATCCACAATTCATCCAACATCTTTTGTGAAGTATTAAGGAGAGCTACAAAAAATCCTCAAAAAGAAGTGATCGATGGCTTTCGAAAAGAAGCTAGCAACTTGGTTGACCACTCTATCCAGGGAAGAAAAGTGAGAGCTTGGAAGATATAAGGTGACGTAGTTGCTGAGTTTGCGGCAGGTGCGTGTGAATCTTGATTTCCTTCAGGCCGCCGAAACATTTTGCGATTCCAAAATGCATGTGTTTCACTTTGGAATGAAGAAATTATGCCCATTGCAAGAGGAATGGTCCTCAATCTTGGGAACAAACCATTATGCTCCTCCAACTTTGCCGCTACTGTTTCTAATTCCATCAAGGACTCAAAGAGCTGTTGTGCTTCCCATCCCATGTCATCGGAAGTGACTTGATTGGCGAGAAGGTACATTATCAAACCATCGTTGAATACTGTCAAGCTCCTGAAACCGTAGAGTATGGCCCCATGATAAGGGTTCGAGCTCTCGTGCTATGCCTTTTGGGTGAATTTTGTTTCTACCATGGAGGACAATACATTGGCTCGGCTAATATGATTCGGGTTGTCGAGAACATGGCTCGGGGTTACATCCCAGTTCCTTTGATGCTGGTAGAGACGATGCTGAGTCTAGATGACCTTGATCCTGAGCATGAATTCCGAGGAAGCCCCCTGCTACTTCAGGTAATTATTACAAACCATTTTTTTTAGTTTGGGTTAAATTGGTGTGCAATTATAACCCTTGCTAATTACTTTCTCTTTGTTGAACAGATGTGGTTAATGGAGTATTTAGGGCTCATGGAGGAACCCACGATGTCTTCTGCCTTGATGAACTACTGTCAAAGGAAGAGAAAATACACCGATCTTCGCTCCGTCACAACATGGATCTCATTCATGAAAGAGCCTCAGGATATCATGTGGTGGATTGAGTGGTGGCATATCCCTGGATATGTCACTTGTGACTCAAAGAACGCATATGTGTGCATTGCTGGTCTGACCCACATGACTTATTACTTCCCCGATCGAGTGCGAAGGCAGATGGGACAAAAACAAATAATCTCTGAACTACTGTGTGAAGCCCTCGAGTGTCTCAAATTCGTCAATCTGTCATGGAATCATGGCTGAAATACTGGGAGAAAAGGCCCACTATTCAGGCTATCATGGTTGGTTGATAGCGACTACGGAGTCTCCTCGTTCCAGACAGGCGAGAAGAGAACAAGCAGCAACATCGGTGAAGGAAAGACTTGGTCCCCATACCACTGTAAAGGACCGGTTAGGGCCTAAAACCTCTGTAAAGGACCGACTTGGTCCTAGGGTCGAAGGTAGAAAACAACTAAAGAGAGTATATCGCCCGAAGAAGACAGAGACATGACCATTCAGTCAGAGAGACGAAGAGACAAACCCCAAGACTACTGGCGATGCAATGGAAGTGAATGAAAATTAGGAGATGGAAAGAAATGAAGGAAAAAAATGAAGCTGTTGTTCCCATTAAATAATCTTTTATTTAATTTTCGAATTTTCAATAACAAGCGATATACTTGTATTGTCCCTTATTGAAATAAAAACGACATTCTTCTAATCATTGTTTAATTTAAAAATTATATCGTTATGAGCACTTAATATAACCAAGTGTCTGAAAGTTGGTTCTTCAGTTGCTTGATTATATTTAAGCGTAATAACGCTTGAGCTTATCCAAATTTATGGGTATGATAACATCTTCTCCATCCGTGGTAGCAAGGGGGGCTGCTCCTCGAGGTAGAATCTCCTTAATCATATCAGGACCCTTCCAATTAGGTGCAAACTTCCCTCTAGGATCTTGTATGGGTGCCCTCATCTCCTTAAGTACCAAATCACCTTCTTGAAGTGCACGATCCTTAACTCTTTTGTTGAAAGCTCGGGTGATCCTGTTTTGTTATATTTGCACATTATGCAATGCCCTTAATCGCCTTTCATCTATCAACATCAACTCCTCGAACCTTGCTCGTGCCCATTCTGCATTTGGCAACTGACTTTCTGCTACTATTCTTAACAAAGGGATTGCTAGTTCAACTGGAAGGACTGCTCCCATCCCATAAACTAAAGAATATGGGGTTGCCCCTATAGCAGTTCGTATGGATGTGCGATATACCTATAGAGCAAATGATAGCTCATTGGCCAATCCTTATAGGTAATGGTCATATTTTTAATGATCCCTGTCACCATTTTGTTTGCTTCCTCCACTGCTCCATTAGCTTGAGGTCTATAGGGCGAAGATCGGTGATGCTGAATACGATATGAGCTGAGCAACATTTCTACCTCCTTTCGAAAATGTCTTCCATTATCGCTGATGATCTCATGAGGTACTGCATACCTGCATATGATGTTTCGAAGGATAAACTTAGCCACTTGCTTGGATGTGACTTTGGCATAAGAAGATGCTTCTATCCACTTAGTGAATTAATCCATAGCGACCAAGATATACTCGTGACCTCCCATTCCTGTAGGGTGTATCTTGCCAATGATGTCGATACCCCATACTGAAAATGGCCATGGTGATGTCAAGGTGGTCAGATATGAAGGAGGTTGATGTTGCAGATTAACATATTCTTGATATTTGTGACACTTTCGGACAAAGTTTAAACAGTCTGCTTCGATGGTCGTTCAATAGTACCCTGCCCGCTGCACTTTCTTCGCCAGCATATGCCCATTCATGTGAGGGCCATACTCTCCTCCATGTATAGTAGCCATGACTGCTTCTGCACTTTTAGTGTCTATACACAATAAATTGATTCCCGTAGCTGATTTCTTGTACAAGCGCACTTAGATTAAGCAGTATTGTGCTGCTAAAGACCTGATTGCTCATTGTCCTCGAGCATATAGCTTTGCTGTGTATTCTCCTTTCCGAAGAAAATTGTCTATGTCATGAAACCATGCCTCGGTATTGACTTATTATGTTTCCATAGTGCAAACATACGCTGGTTCGGACTGTCGCTCTACTATTACATGTAGCTGGAGCGTGCCCGTTGGGATTGATATCATTGAAGATAGTTTGGCCAAAGCATCAGCCAACTCGTTCTGATCTCTAGAAAGGTATTGGAAATTAATCTTCTCAAATTGGTTAGTGAGTCCCAAGAGCTTATGTTGATATGCCATAAGGCATTCATTTCGAACCTTCCATGTATTCTTAGCCTGATTGATGATTAGGTTGGAATCTCCAAAGACCTTTATATGGCGCACACCTATAGCCAAAGAAGCTTGTAATCCCTTTATACATGCTTCATATTCTGCGGCGTTGTTAGTGGCATCAAAATCCAACTTCATAGATATTGGAATGTGAGCCCCTTCTGGAGCAATCAAAACAACTCCTACTCCACAACCCATTTGGTTGGAAGCTCCATCAAAGTACATTTCTCATGTAACTTCGTCAGTAAGGAAGATATCCTCATCTGGGAATTCCAAGTGAGTGCTTGGAGGTTCCTGTGATGGAGATGCAGCTAGGAAATCAGAAACGACTCGGCCCTTTATGAACATTTGAGGCAAGTATTAGAGGTTGAACTCTAAAAGCATGACAACCCATCGAGCAATGCGGTTATTGATAGTGGGTTATTCCATGATGAACTTGACAGGATTGCTCTCGGCTATGACATACACAGTGTGTGAGAGCTTGTAGTGCCTTAACTTCTTGTAGCCCATACCAATGCAAGAGCCATCTTCTCTATGTCAGCATACCAGCTTTCATATTCCAGGAATTTCTTGCTCAAGTAATAGATGGCGCTCTCTTGACCTTTTATCTTTTGAGTCAACATAGCCCCCATTGCGGAACTAGTTACTGTAAGATAAAGGAGGAGAGGCTCATTTGGTACTGGAGGCATAAGCACTGGTGGATGTTGGAAATACTCTTTAATTTTGTCAAAAACAGCTTGACATTGGTCGTCCCATTCTACCTTACTTCCTTTTTTCAATTTCTTGAATAAAGGCTCACATGTCATGGTGAGTTTAGAAATGAATCTACTGATGTATTGAACTCGCCCTAGAAATCCCCTTATCTCCTTTTCTGTTTTGGGCGGTTGTAGATCTTGAATGACCTTTATTTTTGAGGGATATACTTTAATGCCTCGTTGGCTGACCACATAACTTAGAAGTTTTCCAGAGGTGACACCAAAAGTGCACTTTGTCGGGATTTGCGAAGCCGAAGGAAGAATTTGCGGAGATTAGGAATATACTCATCTCTCGTCCTAGATTAAACAATCATATCATCCACATAAACTTCTACTTCCTTATGCATCATGTCATGGAGCAAAGTATTAGTTGTCCTTTGGTATGTTGCGCTAGCATTCATGAGACCAAGAGGCATGATCACATAGCAATATGTTCCCCACGGAGTAGTGAATGAAGTTTTCTCCATGTCTTCCTTTGCCATCTTGATCTGATTGGACTTAACATATCCATCCATAAAGGACAGGAGCTCACGTCCGCAAGTGTTATCCACCAACACATCAATGTGAGGTAATGGGAAACTATCCTTGGGACTAGCTTTATTAAGATCTATGTGTACCTTTCCATCTTTCTTAGGTACTGGGACTATGTTGAAAATCAATTCAGGGTATTGGACTGCTTTGATGAGCTTGGCATTGAGCTGCTTAATCACTTCCTCCTCAATCTTCTTGGCCAACTCCAGTTTAATCCTCATAGCCTTTTGTCGAACCGGTTTTGCATTAGGAAGTAAAGGTATAGTATGCTTTGCGATATCTCTGTTGATCCCGGTCATGTCCTCATAAGACCAAGCGAACACATCTACAAACTCTCTAAGAAGCTCCGTGAATGCTAATTGCTCCTTTTTGGTTAGAGAGCTTCCCAACTTCAACTCTCCAGGTTGTTCTTCTGTACCCACATTTATAGTGATGGTGTCCTCCAACACTACCATTTGTGCTCAAGTTTATCATCAAGTTCATTTAAGGGTTCATTAAATTCAAGATTATTGTTGGCACATCATTTCAGGGAAGAGGAGAAAGAAGAATCAGAGTAAGTAGAAATGTTCATCTTATTGAATGCAGAAAGAGGTACATCGCCAACAGACTCGATGCTAGCCCCACCCGACTCAAAACCTTTAGGACCTGACTCAATGACCTTAGGGACAGACTCTCCTACAGACATGATAAAACTATTTTCTTCAGCATCGACCCAGGAGACCACATTAGCTTTTCCATCCTCAGCAATCATGAGACTTGGGTTAAACCCTGGGTTGGATAGTGCAGCGATGATAACATCGGCTTCAGTCTTCTCTAATATAGCTTCTTGTCCGAACAACATGCCGAATATGCCACTTCCAGCGAGATGAGTCAACTCTAATGGTGGCTGTTTGTCCCGAGTGGGAACAAAGACTGTAGCCATATTAGTGGAACAGTCCTTGAAAGTATCTAGCCCAGCCACCTGTATTCACTAGCTTTTGAGGTAAATTGGTTCTGGGAAACCATAGTAAGGGAAGTGGTCTCCCTCCTTGATGAATTACCCATTCAGAGTAAGAGGGTATGGTTTCATTTGGTATAGCGTAGGAGGATTGTCCATTCTCTTTTGCTCAGGGATAGCCACCTTTGCAATCTTAACCTCCTTGTCAGTTGGCTTGTACCCTAAGCCAAATCTTCCCTTCTGCTTGAAAGTTTTATCACAAGGGGAATCCCGTTCTTCGGGTTCTTTCCCAGTGGCATTCCAGGAAAGTAGCCTTGCCTTTTAAGAATCAAGTGGACCTTGGGGTTTGAGTAGGGATCAAAGTCAAATGGAGTTTCATCCTTGCTTAATACTGCCACCACTTCAAAGTTATGTAGCTCTTCATCAGTTGAACTATGTTCCACTTCCAGCGTTGGTTGCTTAGGAGTGAATACAACATTGATGGGTTCTCTTGAGATCGTGATCAATTGACCTTGGACTAACATCTGCACTTTTTGGTGTAGAGTAGATGCTATGGCATTGCACTCATGAAACCAAGGCCTCCCTAAAAGCATATTGAAGTACGCGGGGATGTCAAGTACCACAAATTCAACATTCCGAGTGATGCGGTCCATGGTGATGGGCAAAATTATGGATCCCACTGATTTTCGAGGAGAGTTATTATACGCTTGAAGCTGTACCCCATTTTGGATCAGGTGTTGCTGTTGGACTCCCAACTTTTGTGCCGTTCTCCAAGGGCACACATTCACAGCTGATCCATTGTCTACTAGCACCAAGGGAATAGTCTTATTGGAGCATTGCACTGTAAGGTACATGGCTTTGTTGCGGGATAGCCCTCCTTGAGGCAAGTCTTCATCTCCAAAGGCAATCACCCCCTGGTTGGCGGTCACATGAGGGACCAAGGACTCAGGGGTCATTGTAGGAGGTACAATCAGTGCATTAAGAGCATCTAGCATCTTTTGCCTATGAGCTTGCGATGTGCATATTAGTTTCCAGATGGTGACCTCAGCTTTGGTCTTCTTGAGCTGGGTGAGAAGAGGATCTTCTAGAGGAATTTGATTGTTATTGCCAATCATTGGAGTAGAGTTAGGGACAGCCACTAGGGTGGTCTTGTTCCTATTGTTGTGGAGGAGTTTGATGAATTGCCCATTCGACAATCAAGGAGGAGGGGGTCGAAGAAAGAGACCTCACTGAAGATAGCATTTATTTGTGTGCTCAGGCATAGGATTATCCCTGTTGGTGGGTTTCTTTGCTACTTTTGGCATAGGGAGCGTCCCTGCCCTAATCATATCTTCGATCTTGTTCTTGAGAGTCCAACACTTTTTTAGTATCATGCCCCCTGCAACAATGGTATTGGCAGAATTGGTTAACATCCCAATTCATACCTTTGATCTCTAGCTCTCTTTTTGGTAAGGGTAAAATCAAGATACCCTTCTTGACCAACCTGTCGAGAGCCTGAGTGTAAGAAACATCCAATGGCGTGTAGGTCTCATACTTTGGTACGAAAGGCGCTTTGCGTTGGATGGAATTAGTCTCAACAATCTTAGGAGAGTGGCTAGTTGCACCAATAACCCTACTGTTGTCGTTGCCTATCATTGTAGCAGAGTTAAGGACAACCACTAGGGTGGTGTTTTTCCTATTGTTGTGGAGGAGTTTGATGAATTGCCCATTCGACAATCAAGGAGGAGGGGTCGAAGAGAGAGACCTCACTGAAGATAGCATTTATTTGTGTGCTCAGGCATAGGATTATCCCTGTTGCTAGGTTTCTTTGCTGCTTTTGGCGTCGAGAGCGTCCCTGCCCTAATCATATCTTCGATCTTGTTCTTGAGAGTCCAGCACTTTTCAGTATCATGCCCCCTACAACGATGGTATTAGCAGAATTGGTTAACATCCCAATTCCTACCTTTGATCTCTGGCTCTCCTTTTTGTAAGGGTAAAATCAAGATACCCTTCTTGACCAACCTGTCGAGAACCTGAGTGTAAGAAACATCCAATGGCATGTAGGTCTCGTACTTTGGCACGAAAGGTGCTTTGCGTTGGATGGAATTAGTCTCAACAATCCAGGTGCAGAAGTTTTGTCATTATTCATAACTTCTATTTGGACACAAATGTCCTTCAGGTAGTCGAAGTCCTTAATGAAATGGTACCCCAAGTGTCGGGATAAGCAACTCTTAAGTCCCTGCTTGAAAGTAGATAATTGTAAGCGGAGGGGTATAGTTTCATTGATATGGATAGCTTGGTGTGCCACCTCTCGAAGTACTCTAAGAAGGATTTATCATTCTTTTGTTTCATGGTGGTTAAGTCATCCACTGTAGCTTGGTTCTTCTGGATGCGACTATAGTGCGTGATGAATGCCTTGAATAATTCATTCCAGTTAGCTTTGATCTGAGGTGGTAAAGCATGATACCACACCTTGGCCTCTCGATCTAGAGTAGATGGGAAGACTGTGGAGTTGTAGGACCCAGAAAATCCCCGTTTAGGATATTGTTTCGGATGCACTACTTATTGATCGGGAGCCGACTAAGGTTGCTTAATCCTTAAATAAGGATATTTTTATTTTAAAAAATTCATTTTCGAGGGGTAACTTTTTATTTATTCAATAATCAACTTTTATTATTCACATGTTTGAAATTACATCAAATTAATTTATAAATAATTTTACCATAAAATCTGATTCGAATTCGGGCCAAAGCCCAATATAGAATACTTAGAAAATTCAAAGGCCATATGACCTTTAATAATTTCTATGGTATTTTCTCTGAAGCAAAATCCGGATCGGAATATGGAATTATGTAAATTATTTTATGAATTCGTTCGACGTAATAAACATTCACGTTAAATAATAAAAAGAGATTATATGAAAAAAGAAAAAGTCGCTAGCCGATTTATGGAAACCGACAAACCATAAATAAATAAATAAAAACTCCGGTCTATGAACCCGAATTCTAAGTCCAGGGTGAAGTTTACGAATTCGAGAATTAAAATAATCGTCGAATCCGCCTGTTTAACAGCAGACTCTACTAAAATCGAACTTGAAATGAAAAGAGCGGGGAGAAGTTTAATACGTATCACAAAATTATATTTCGAACATGCAAATGTAAAAAAAAAAAAGAAATGTTTAACAAAATAATGTACAAGTAAAGCGACAAACGAATACAATTACATAATTGAAATAAAAGGTCCTCAAACCTCACTTAAAATGTTGGTATGGCGATGGATGGACTGAACTTCTCTTGACAAATCCTTGAAGAGACACTTGAATGAAGTGGAGATTTGGGTATGGTAGGATAGGACTTGGATATGAGAATTTATGGATGAAGTGAATGGATAATGATAGTGGATGAATGATTAGAGAAAAAAGTTTAAGAAAGTATGGACATAGGTATGAGAGGATTTTGAGAGAGTTTTGGTGGAATGATGATAGTTGATGATATGAGGGTGAAATGGAGGGGGTATTTATAGGTGAAGGAGGTGAAGGATTTGGAGGGAAATGGAGGGGACACATCCCCATGATCATGCCTCTATCTCATGCAAGATCAAAACCCAGACGGGTTTTAAGGGGTCAAGGCAGGTCAACCCACGTTGGCGCCAGAAATGGAGCTGCATGGCACGGATCGCTGACGTGGCCGGCCAAAACGATGCATCTCTCCTGAGTTTAAAACCCATACGGGTTTTGTTTGCTCTCCTTGGCCGGATTTGCTTATTGGGCGAGATTTCTGGACCTGGGAATTAATAAAACTCGCATGGCTTTTGAAACTGGCTAAGTGCAACTTCGAATGACCATAACTCTTTCATCCGGACTCCGATTGAGGCAATTCAAAGGGCGTTGGAAAGCTTATGATGTGTACTTTACTCTTATAAAAATAAATAGGGCCAACAAGACTTGTGAATAAAATAGGATTCAAAATGGTGGGCATATGTATGTTGAAAGGGTGGAAAATGAAGGCTTTTTGTGGTGGGTTGGCCCGATAGCTTTTGAGTGAGGAAGGCCCATTAGATTTTCTTTCATGCTAGCCTCTTTTCTTGTTATTCTTGACTTGTACACTTGTCCTAGTACAAAATCCCGTGTCTACAAGAGTATAAGCTGGTATAAATTCGATTTACCCGTGCTAGCCTCCTGAACTCTTCAATATGGTGAGTAATGTTCTCAGATGGCCTGAACTTGATGTTAGGCACTTCAATTTTGTCAGCAATTTTAAGGATAGGATGAATGGGCAAAGATACTTCCATGTATTTATCAGCGAAGGCCGACACAATGGTCATCACCTTAGTGATGTTTTCCAGCTTTTGCTCAAGGACTTTGACAGTAGAGTCCCCTATAGACTTGGGTGTCTCCAAGACTTTCTTAGCCTTTCCAGATTCAGCTGACGTTTTGATAAGCTTAGGCTTAGATTCATACCTATGAACCTCCTCATCGTCCTCCTCAGTATTCAAACCCAACTTTTCATTGATTCTGGTGATGGCTTGCAGCACGCTATCCATGACTTGTTGTTGCTCATTAAGCCTCTTTACTATCTTTTGCTCCTGCTCTAAGGTACTAGCGAACACTATTCCCTTCATCTTGGTGTACATTTCTTCCAGATGCTTTGTGATGTTGGCCTCAGTGCTTTGGACCGGAACCTCTTTGAATTGTTCTCCAAACATGATGCAATCTTGAGTAGTAGATGGATCATAATGGGGATTTCGAACCAAACGACCAGTGTGTGGATCTCTAATGCGGGCTCTCAGTCAATTTCCAATGGTGCCTGCATGGAAATTTTTAGTTAGAAACCCGACGTTTTACCCTGACACCTATTACCCAATGCATGCATGACTTAAGAGACCTACATGAGACCCTAACAGACTTGACACCTATATCCTGACACAAAAGACTCACCCACTTTTTGGGAGTGCATGACCTAACTCTATATGGACCTAACAGTAGAACATTATAAAGGGCCGAATAAAGTCAATCATAACAAGTGGATCATAAGTTGAAAGGCACAAGTCAGTATTTCTCAATTCGGATGGGCTCAATCCATGAGTCGACTGTTTTAAGGAGAATCCGTAACTTCGCCCAACAACTCAGATGACTTTAGCTAAATTTGCTATTATGCGGACTAAAATAATGTTCGACAAGATCGATGACCTATATTTATTTATGTTTTTAAGCTTTATTTTATTGTATCCCTTTTTTACTCAAGGAGAGTGGATATTGTAAAGGATTGAATAAAGCCAACTATAAGCGAGTTATAATTAATTTATAAGATTAATTGATAAATCCAATATGGTTAGGCCTAACAACGGGCCGACCATAATTGCGATGGATTTAATAATTAAATTTACAAATTAACTTACTCAAGCTTAATGACTATTATGCAGTCTAGGATGCAATCCATTAACTTTGTTGGGAGTTTAATTAGAGTATTAGTCCCTTTTACCGGCAACCTGATGGTGGATGGTCCCTTTTAGCGGCGACCTGAAAATCACAAGAAACAAAGTATTAGTCTTTTTTGAAATGTAAGATGGATTATTGGTTCAGATTTTTACCTGAGAGGATTATGAGCCTTGGAAACCCTTAGGCCACGAGCTTTGGGCCGGTAGTTTTGGACTGTGTGGGTTGACACTTGGAAGCTTTGTCCTGTGTCGTGGTTGAAATTGATGTTCTAGTCTCTCTCAGTGTCGTTCCAGTCTTTCCCAGTGTCATTCCAGTCTTTCCTGGTGTCGTTTGTTTGGCATGTTCAACGCCAAGGGACTCCACCGATCGCGATAGATATCGATGGCCATGGGGTAGATTTTTCACCGGTCACGATGCCGATGATTCTAATCTTGGGGACTTACGCTGATCTCCGTCTGCGACCCTATTTTTGGACATTTTGATAATGATGGCATTTTTGATGCCGATAAGACTTCATTGGATGCAATGCTGGTGGCTCTTATTCCTGAGATTGCGTCGAACTCGATATTGACGACTCTGATTGCTGAGACTGTGTCGAGCTCTACCGACGGCTCTGGATTTTTTGATTTGATGATGGCAATTTGATGCCGAAAAACTTCATCGAAACTCTGGCGATGACCCTTATTTTCCTTAAATTTTTCTTCAAGCGCATAGGTGCCAAAGTTTCACTGTGGGGAAAGGATTCTTGAATTCGTATTAGTCAAGTGAAGATTATGTCCTTCGTGTCGGACTTGCGCCATTCGTGTCTGGCTGATGATGCATGACTTGACTTGTCCAGCAAGAGTTGGATTAGAGATTACTCTAATCTTGCTCTCAATAACTAGAAACCATGTCGACCGGTCTGATTGAGATAGCATATGGGCTTAAACAGTTCCTAGTGTTGCGTTCTGGAGCAATGATGTGGCAGTTCCTTGCTTCTTTTTTTTTCATTTTCAAATGTACGGGTATGCATGCAACTAGTCTACTAAACTCTTGCACAAACAATGCAATTTTGTTTTGTTTTTGACACAAGTATTCATGCACTCATGCATTTATACACGACTATCGACTTTATGTACGACAAACTGACTCAATACATAACATACTGACTTGATACATAACAGACTGACTCAATGCACGATAGATTGACTCAATGCATAATAGACTGGCTTGATGCATGACAAACTGACTTGATGCATGACAAATTGACTCAATGTACGACCACTGACTCTATGAGGCCTTGACATGACTTATAGATGCAATGCAAACTTATTATGCCTAGACAGGATACACACATGATGCTTTCATGCATCTATACATGCAATGCATGTAGACAACCCTCCCCGACTTTATATTTAGACACATATTTTCTTGGAAAAAGATTTTCTAAGACAATGCTTTCCTAAGACAATACTTTCCTAAAACCATGACTCCCTAAGACAATGCTTTCTAAGGATCAAGGCCACTCGTGGGAATTTCAAGAAGATTTAGGATGAGTAATGTTTTGATCCACGGGATAGGGAACAAAGATGGAGGCAACAGGCCTGAAGGATGCGTTTCTTGAATGATCATGTAGATGACCTTGATTGCTTGCAAATGTATACTAATGTATGACAAGCCCTTGGTTTCGCTAGACTCTTGATGACACACTCCTGCTTTGGAGAGCACCTTGGAGATTTACAAACCCCCAATTTCGATGTGGATTGACGAAATGATGCATGGGGACCATAGAATAGGAGGAGGCATAGTCCTTAGTAGTGAGTCTCAAACTCTCCTTTTGTCTAACTTGCCCAAAGGGTTTTCAAGTTAGCCCCTCTTTATTATTATTTTTTTCTCTTCTTTTTTTTTCTCTTTTTTTTTTGAGACCACTATTAGGACGTATATGAGAATGAAGATGCAGGACCTTGTAGGATAGGGAGTAGGTGTCCCTCTTAGAAGCTTTCTCTGATAAATGTCTTGACTAATGTCACAAGGTAGCGCGAGCCCCCAGTTTAGAATAACTTGTTTCTGAGTCTGTTTATGATCATGTAGTTGCCAGTTAGCCGCTGATGTGATGTGGACGGCTTTCGCTCTTGCTGAGAAGTAAGCGATACTTAGGTGTGCTAAGAGTGGGGATTAAGAACAGAGCCTTATACTTGCATTAATGACTGAGCTGAAAAGTCCTCAAAGGGTGACATGGGATGAAGAGGCTAGAAAAGGTTGGTTGGAAGACGCTTGGGAAAAAAGATGATTGACAATAGTTTACTAACCAATGGGATATGGAGACACGTAAGAATGATTGTGTCTTGAAGGGGAGAAGAGATGGAAAAATGGGATAGACATCATCTGTTGGGAAAAGGATGGAACATGGTTATGGAAGGATGTCTAAGTCTGACGGAAGGAATATGGAGGGTTGATGATGATGAAATCCAGGGTTTCCTCTCCTTTTGCCTAGCCCGCCCGAGTGGGTTTTCAGGCTAGCCTCTCTTATTCTCTGACTCTCCTTTTGCTTAGCTTAGGATTCCAAGCTAGCCTCTCTTGTTCTCTCTCTCTCCTTTTGCCTAGCCAAGGATTCCAGGCTAGCCTCTTTTTTTTTTTTTTTTTATTTCACTCAATGACCAAAATTTTGAGGACAAAGGATGCTTCATTAAGGTGAATTGTAGTGGTCGGGCCTCAAAGAGGCTCTCCTACGTATCCGATGTGGAATCAGGTCAGTCATAGTTCATAAGGTGCAGCGTCAAAGGATTGGTGCCTCCAGGAGGGCTTGGTGAGGTAGGCTTGTGGATGGTTATGGAGGCTCAAAGGTTATGGATGCAAAGGTGTGACGATGATGTGAAGGCTTAAGGTGCAAGGCTTGAGAACAATTTGGAAGGTTTATGAACGATGTTTCGATGCACGTGACTATTAGCTCCGTCTCCAATTTCTCAATCTTTTTTTCCCTTTTTTTTCTCTTTTTTTTTCTTTTTTTTCTTTTTTTTCTCTTTTTTTTCGCTTTCTTATTCCTATTTTATTTTTGTTGGCGTGCTTCGAGATTTGGATGGCCCAAATGGGGTTTACTCGGGTTTTTTGCATTTTGGACCCCGACTTTTAGGGGTATTTACATTTTGAACCCTTAGTTTTCAACTTTAACTTTTTGGACCCTAAAGTTTGTAGGCTGAAAAAAAGGACCCTAAAGTTTGTGAGGTGAAAAAAAAGTTCGTTTCCCGTTTTTCTTTTTCTTTTCATGTTTGAATTTCTCTCCCGATTGGCATCAAACTTCAAGACTAAGGTTAAAACCGATATTAAAGTTATAATAAACCTCTTTTATTCATGTCGGAGTTACTTAAAACCATGTACTCAGGGGTCTAAGTAGCCTCGACACGAATAAGAGAGGTGTATTATAGCTTCAATATTAGTTTTAACCATAGTCCTAAAGTTTGAAGTCAATCGGGAGATAAATTCAAACATGGGAGGAAAATAAAAAATAAGACAGGGGCCTTTTTCTTCAGTCCACAAACTTTAAGGTCCTTTTTTTATTCAGCCTACAAACTTTAAGGTCCTAAATGTTAAAGTTGAAAACCAAGGGTTTAGAATGTAAATACCCCTAAAATTCGGGGTCTAAAATGCAAAAAACCCGGGTTTACTCTCCCAGCACAGGTTTTTCCATATGCATACAAAGTGCTTAAGGGACATGAGCACCGTACCACTCATGCCGACCCATGTTGGTGGACCAACTAGGAACTTTTCTTTTTTTTTCTACTTTTTCTTTTTTTTGTTTTCTACTCTCTTTTTTTCTTTCTTTTTTTCCGACTTTCTTCTTCATGGGATTGATTCATGTTCTCCTTTCTGATGTTATTAGTCACAACACATCTTTTGGCTTTGGGGTAGATATAGAGTGGTTACGAGGAGAATGACCAGGTTGGTCAAGACTAAGGTTTCCTAAACTGTGGCTGTGATGAGTGATACAAAGAGGGATGATTTGGTGAAGGGGAATTTGGGATGGAGATGAAGGCTATAAGCAAGGTGATACGGATGCTGATGTGGGTGGTGAGATGGTAGCCCCCTGTCCTAGGCACATTTTATTTCAGCTGCTAGTCTAGGAGCATAGAGATGTCCACTTTCAAGAGACTGGTGGTTTTGGTCTTCTCTCCTTTTGCTAAGCCTGTTGGATGGAAAGATGCAGGCTGATTTCTCTCAATCAATTTTTATTCTCTCCTTTTTCCTGATTTACCTCAACGAGGTTTTCAAACCGGCCACTATATAGTTTTTGACTCCTTTTTTTTCTCTCTCTTTTTTTCCTTCGTCTCTCTAACCATGGATTCAAGAAAACTGAAGGATGGGAATGAGGTATATGACAAAGATGGAAGGATAAGAGAAGGTGAATTTGTCATACTTGGTTTGTACAAATTATGGATAGATGAGAGAACTTTTCAACTGAAGTAAAAAACACAAGCACGAAATTCTGTTTGATCAAATAGCAACAAGAGCAAACGAACTCAAGAAATCAATGAAGAGCTGACTCTAACAGAATCTGACCATGAAATGCTTGACAACCAGTACTATAGCTACTTCTAAAGCTCCTTTTCGTAAGGAGAATTCATGTTACATCTGGTCCTCTGTACTGCTTTCAGTAGGGGTAGTTTCTCTGGCTGGATCATGTTCTCCAAAATCTAACAATTCTCCATGTTGTTCCTTCGAGATCTATGGTAGTTGCAGAATTTCCCGTCATCCCAATATTCCCCTTATGGTTACCTCAGGCCTTGACCTTGACACTAGACAAAAAAACAAACCATCTGAATGCATGCATCACCTAAATGACCTATATGGACTTCCTAAAATGTAAAACGTCTATATGCTGACTTGGGAGAAACTTATCCAGGACATGGGTTTGAAAGTGCTAACTGATCTACATGAGACTTCCTAGGATGCAAGACCTCTATATGCCCACTCAAGGAAAAGACTGACCCGCACATGGGTCTACATGTCCTAAATTCTATATGAGACCTCATATAGTGCAAATGCCTATATGCTGACCCGAAAATCCTAACTTATGACATGAGTTTACATTAGACTTCTAAAAAAAAGACAGATATTTACATGATGACTCTAGTCACATACTCACCCATGACATAGGTATTCATGACCTATTAACCTATATGAGACTTTCTAAAGAATGCAAGACGCTTACATGCTAACTTAAGAGAAAGACTTAACGACTCACCCATGACATGGGTTTGCATGACGTAGACCCTATATGAGACTTTTATAATGCAAGACATTCATATGTTGACTCTAGAAAAGGACTCACCCATGCCCTACGAACCTGTATGAAACTTCCTAAAGAATGCAAGATACTCATATGCAGACACTAACACAAAGACTCATCCTAGATCTTATATGATACTTTCTAAAGAATGCAAGACATTTACATGCAGACACTAACATAAAGATTTGTCCTAGACCTTATATTATACTTTCTAAAGAAAAAGACACTCATATCTTGACTCTAAAATAAAGACTCACCTATGACCTCGGTTTACACAGGACATTCACAAATTAACCCAAGAAAAGGCTCACTTATGACCTAGACCAAAGACTCACCCATGACCCAGGTTTAGACTTCCAAAAATGAAACACACATATTGACTTAAGAAAAGACTCATATATGACACGACCTTGTATGAGACTTTCTAAAGGCTGAAAGACATTTATATGTAGACTCTGAAACAAAGACTCATACAGGACCATTGTAAGAAACCTATATACTGACTCAGGAAACAACAGGTTTGTGTGCCATAATCAACAACAACACTTTTTACTACAAGAGCATTATAAAGGGCCGAATAAAGTCAAATATAGCGAGTCGACATAAGTTTGAAAGCACAAGTGAGTGTTTCTCAATTCGGATGGGCTTAAACCACAAGCCGACCATTTTAAGGAGAATATGTTACTTGAATTAATAAACTTGGGTTAACTCAAGCTATGCTGGCTATTATATTGACTAGAATAATGCTTAACACTTACAATCTGACTTCTATTTATACACTCTTTTTATTGTGACCCGAAACATTTATTTTATTTAACTCAAAGAAAGTGGATGTTGTAAAGGACTGAATAAAGCCGTCAAAAGGCGAGTTAAAACAGACTTATTAACTCAATTATTAATTCCACCATGGATAGGCTTAACAATGGGCCTACAAGGGATTTGTTAGACTTAATAATCAAGTTTATAAATTTATTTTCTCTAACCTTGAGACTATTACGCGGGCTAGAACATCTCACACTGACTTTGTTTGATTATTAATCATTTTTCTTTGGACCATGAGTAAGAGAATATTGAGAAGAGCCGAATAAAATCATCAAAAGTGAGTTAAAATGAATCGATAAACAAGGATAATTAACCTTTAAAACGGATGGGCCTCGCCACCGGGCCGACCGTGAAATTTAAGGTTAATTAATCGAGTTTATAAATTTATTTCTTCTTAAAGCCAATGATCATTATGCGGACTAAAACAATATCTCAAAATTAGGTCCGACTCTAATGAAGACCCAACATATAGAGACATATTTACACAAAATATACATCAAGCTTTATTTATTTACTCAAGGAAAATTGATATTGTAAAGGACTAAATAAAGCCAACAATAAGCGAGTTATAATTAGTTTATAGGCTTAATTGATAAATCCAATATGGTTGGGCCTAACAACGGGCTGGTCATAAATGTGATGGATTTATTAATTAAATCGATAAATTAATTAACTCAAGCTTAGTGACTATTATGCAGTCTAAAACGTTATCTATCAACTTTGTTGCACTTTTAATTGAATTTTTCGGACCTTTGTTAAGAGAATTTCGTAAAGGGCCATATAATATCATCTAATGTGAGTCAATTTTTATTTATTAATTGAAATGGCTAACTCTTGAACATAAATGGGCCCGTCCACTTAGGCTAACCACAATGCTTATTGGGTTAATTATATTAATCAATAAATAATCCTCTTCTCAACCCAATGAATTTTCTATGGGCCAGAGTGAAACCTCCAAACTAGGGTCGACTCTTTACAAAAAGGAAAAGGGGAAGGGGAACACATAGCACATAGCATACAACATGAGGGGTATCCTAAACCAAGGCTCTATATTCATGGATTACTATGGTTGGGTTAACATGGCCTACCGCACGTTCTCGCCTAGGTTCACCTTCCCTTAAAGATTTGTGGGTAAGGAGTGTGAGATGTTGCTCATCGGACTTCAAGGAAGCCCTTTGAGTATAACATGGGGACAGGAGAGACCAAATGTTTGGCGATGTAGGGTGCATCACACAAGTAGTGGCCTCCTGCTCTCGAGGGAAGAGTCCTAGTTATTACTTAAACCGTCGCCTTTGTGCTAATGTGTCAAAAGACCCGATTAGTGGCCCGGTATGCAAAGAATGCCTAAAAGGAATAATAAAAATGTGAAATAAATCAACTTCTCCATTTTACAATTTCAAATCAATTCGATTTGTTCAAGTTTTACCCTCTTTTTAAGTTTAAGTTCCCAGTGGAGTCTCCAATCTGTAGGTACTCAGAAAATTCCCGTTTAGGAAATTGTTTCGGATGCGCTACTTAATGATCAGGCGCCAACTAAGGTTGCTTAATCCTTAAATAAGGATATTTTTATTTTATGAAATTCATTTTCGGGGGGTAACTTTTTATTTATTCAATAATCAACTTTTATTATTCACATGTTTGAAATTACATCAAATTAATTTACAAATAATTTTACATAAAATCCGATCCGAATCCGGGCCAAAACCCAATAGAGAATACTTAGAAAATTCAAAGGCCATATGACCTTTAATAATTTCTATGGTATTTTCTCTTAAGCACAATCCGGATCGGAATATGGAATTATGTAAATTATTTTATAAATTCGTTCGACGTAATAAACATTCACGTTAAATAATCTAAAGAGATTATATGAAAAAAGAAAGAGTCGCCAGCCGATTTATGGAAATCGACAAACCATAAATAAATAAAACAACTTCGGTCTACGAACCTGAATTCTATGTCATGGGGCAAGGTTACGAATTCGAGAATTAAAATAATTCTCGAATCCGCCTGTTTAACAATAGACTCTACTAAAATCGAACTTGAAATGAAAAGAGCGGGGAGAAGTTTAATGTAGTTCACAAAATTATATTCCGAACATGCAAATGTAGAAAAAAAAGAAATGTTTTACAAAATAATGTACATGTAAAGCGATAAACGAATACAATTACATAATTGAAATAAAAGGTGCTCAAACCTCACTTAAAATGTTGGTATGGCGATGGATGGACCGAATTTCTCTTGACACATCCTTGAAGAGACACTTGAATGAAGTGGAGATTTGGGTATAGTATGATAGGACTTGGATATGAGAATTTATGGATGAAGTGAATGGATAATGATAGTGGATGAATGATTAGAGAAAAGGGTTTAAGAAAGTATGGACATAGGTATGAGAGGATTTTGAGAGAGTTTTGGTGGAATGATGATAGTTGATGATATGAGGGTGAAATGGAGGGGGTATTTATAGGTAAAGGAGGTGAAGGATTTGGAGGGAAATGGAGAGGACACATCCCAATGATCATGCCTCTATCCCATGCAAGATCAAAACCCAGGCGAGTTTTAGGGGGTCAAGGCAAGTCAACCCACGTTGCTAAAATCATGGGGTTTGCATGGGAATTAAAAATTGGCGCCAGAAATATTAAAACCCAGGCGGGTTTTAGAGCTGCATGGCACGGATCACTGACGTGGCCGGCCAAAACGACGCGTCTCTCCCGAGTTTAAAACCCTCGCGGGTTTTGTTTGCTCTCCTAGGTTGGATTTGCTTACTGGGCTAGATTTCTGGGCCTGAAAATTAATAAATCCCGCATGGCTTTTGAAACTGGCTAAGTGTAACTTCGAACGTTCGTAACTCTTTCATCCGAACTCCGATTAAGGCAATTCAATGGGCGTTGGAAAGCTTATGATGTGTACTTTACTTTTATAAAAAGAAATAGGGCCAACAAGACTTGTGGAAAAGATGGGATTCGAAATGGTGGGCATATGTATGTTGAAAGGGTGGAAAATGCTTTTTGTGGTGGGTTGGCCCGTTAGCTTTTGATTGAGGAAGGCCCATTGGATTTTCTTTCATGCTAGCCTCTTTTCTTGTTATGCTTGATTTATACACTTGTCCCAGTACAAAATCCGGTGTCTACAGGAATATACGCTGGTATTTCTTCGGTTT
Organism: Portulaca oleracea; assembly: GCA_029582165.1. NCBI lineage: Eukaryota > Viridiplantae > Streptophyta > Magnoliopsida > Caryophyllales > Portulacaceae > Portulaca > Portulaca oleracea. Next base: position 31,776,233 of record CM055889.1, on the reverse strand, counting down.
AGCGGTGCTAGCCTCGTGAACTCTTCAATATGGTTAGTAGGGTTCTCAGATGACCTGAACTTGATGTTAGGCACTTCAATTTTGTCATCAACTTTCAGGATAGGCTGAATGGGCAAAGGTACTTCCATGTATTTATCAGCGAAGGCCTTTCCAGATTCAGCTGACGTTTTGATAAGCTCAGGCTCATATTAATATCTTTGAACCTCCTTATCGTCCTCCTCAGTATTCAAACCCAACTTTCCGTTGATTCTTGTGATGGCTTGCAGCACACCATCCATGACTTGTTGTTGCTCATTAAGCCTCTTCCCTATCTTTTGCTCCTGCTCTAAGGTACTAGTGAACACTAGTCCTTACATCTTGGTGTACAGTTCTTCTAGATGCTTTGTGATGTTGGCCTCAGTGCTTTGGATAGGAACCTCTTGGAATTGTTCGGTCTCGTTCCGAGCCAAATTCTTATATTCTATAGGGTATATTTGCTTGTTTTAGCCCCTTAATTATATATTAGTTATAATGATTTCATGTTTTGTAGGAAAATAAAGAGTTAGAAGGAATTTGGGCTTAACTGAGGCTTTTTAGGGAATTCCGAGTGATTTCCCGAGCCGACCCAAGCTAACCCGAGGCGAGACCAACCCGGGTACCACTTCTCAAGTTTTTGCGCAAAATAGGGAAAGAAGGCAGAAGCAGGTCGCGCCTGAGTCATGATGGGTCGCACCCGAGACAGCCTTCTGTCGCACCAATGCATCGACCAAGGCAGGGGGCCAGGTGGAGGTCGCGCCCGCTACGGTGACTGTCGCGCCCACGAGAGGCTATTGGGGCATCAAAGACATCGGCCAAGGCAACCAAACAGAGCAGTGTAGCGCTCACAAGTGACACTGTCGGGTCCGCGACAGAGCCAGGTCGCGCCCGCGACCGATCGAGTAACGTCCGCTACGAATGCTAACGCCCGCGACCTGCCGGAAATGCTGCAGAAACTGCGCGCCTGCTGTGCTATTATTTCTAGGGTTTTGGGGATTTTTTTTTCCTTTTATATATATACCCATGTAATTCAGCACTAGGGGAATCAAATTGATCTAGTTTTCATTAGTTAGGAGTAGGATTAGATTAGAATTAGGTTTAATTGCTTTCTTTAATCTTCCTCAAACTTTTAGTTGTTCTACAAGCTTTCTCTAATTTCTTGCAATCTTTGTGTTGAACTTCTTTCCAAGCAATTTCCATTGAAGTGTTTATAAGCTTTCTCTCCCTCTATCTCTCTCTCTCTCTCTCTTCTCTCTCTTTGGTTGCCATTAATGATTTGATTCAAGTTTCTAGTGCTAATCACACCCAATCCACTTTTATTGAGGAGGAGGATCAAGGGTCACAAATTCTACTTCCTAGTGAGGATTTGGGGATCCTTGGTAATCCAATTCACATTTTCTTGTTTGTTCGGGGGAAAATCCAAGTGAAGGTTGAAGAATTAGTGAAGATTTTTTGTCATCGAAGGTATAATTTGTTGCACCCATTTCATTAATTGTTCATTCTAGTTTTTCATTCATTGCTTTTCATTGCTTAATTTGATTTCATGCTTTTATTGCTTTCTTTGAATCCATGTCTAGATTTGTTTAATAGCTTTATTTACATAATTTACTGCTTTTCAAACTGAGAAAACCCAAATGCAAATTGATTTCTTTGTCAAGCTTAACACCCATCCCTGTGGATTCGACAACCCTTACCTCACAAAAAAACACAAAAATACACAACCGAACAATGGCGCCATTGCCGGTGATGGCATTATTTGGTAGATTAGGTCATTGGTTTGTGTGTACATAGTTTTTGCTTACTATCTTCCAAGAAAATATAGTCAAAAATATTGAATATCGAAAAAAAAAGAAAAAAAAGAGAAAAAAAAAGTTATGGCTAGTCCCCGATTTTCCCAATTTGAGCATGAAATTTTTTAGAGATATTTTGCTAGATTACATGATTATCGTGCTCAATGTGAATTGTATGGTATCCTCTATGGTACATTAGATCTTTTGGGAACTGTGAATGAAGATGTGAATTATGAGACCCGAAACCTCTTAGATTATTACGGGTTTTCCAGTTTAGGAGAAGAAAAAGCATGGGAGTTACTTGAATGGTTGTCTAGGGATTCTTATGAGTTTGAGCAATAAAGTGTTAGTCCTAGCTTCCAATTTCCTTATGCACCACCCTTTGGGACCGAAGCTGAATAGTTAGGTGATTATCCCATGTATTTTGATGAACAATCTTATGGTAGGGATTATATAGAGAACTCTTACGATCCTCCCTAATGTGATGTTGTTCCTGTGTGCTTGCATTGTGAATCTCCATATCATGATTCTGATTCTTGTGTGCAAGTTGAATTAGAAAATATTCGTGCTAAGATGGATGATTTTCAAGATGAGATTCGTGTGACAATGAATGAATGCATTCATGAATTTGAACACGTGCTTAAAATTGGGGTAGAAACGTTTCTTTCACAAATGGTTGATTTGAATGTTGAAGTAGATCATCCGTCATCTTTGAGTCTTGAAATACGTGTTGATTCTTCTTTGTATGATTATGATGAGGATGATGACTACTATAATAGACCATGCCTTGGACTTAGCAATTCCTTAGCTCTAGCTACACCTAGTGAGCATGAGGAACATGATGATTTTGTGTGTGATGATGTAGAACTTGATGAAAACATGTTAGATGAGGAACCATTGTCCACACCATTGTCTATGCTCGTATATGAAGAAAAGGTTGAGTTTATTGAATGCCATGATGCTTATGATGTAATTGAGCATGATCTTATTGAGAGTGAATTTGCAACCTTTGTGATTGAATGTGTGCTTGATACTGAATTATTCACTTTTATTGAGAATCATTGCATTAGTGAGGCATTAGCTACCTTTTCTTGTGAAGTCATTGATGAGAAATCTTGTGATGATGAGCTTGAGTCTTTGGGGAATGATCCTAATTGTTTGAACTTGGTTTGTGACAATGATGCTTTGGATGATGATATGCTTTATGAGTCATTTACGATGAGTTATGACCTGAAACCTTCCACTTTCACTTTTGATGTTGATTTGAATGATGCACCTTTGTCTTCTTATGATGATAGTTCTTCTGATGAGTTTGATATTCATGAAGATGAAGATGTGCCTGTTTGTGATGTTGGGAGTGTAATGATGTGGTCTAACCTTATGTTTTTCTTATCACCCGTTGATGATTATGATGATTATTTGGATGAAAGTTGTGATTTGGAATCGGTGTTTGATGAAAATTGCATGGATATTGAGTTTGAATCATTGTTGGCATCCAAGTTTTTGCATGAGCTTGAAGCTTCTTATCAAGAAATTCACTCCTTCTCACCTTAAGATATCGTGCACCAAGTCAGAACCATTCAACTCCCGGAGAAGCAACTCATGCATCCGTGAATGCAGCTCAGAATGGTGTAAGTAAGACCACACTCTCAATAGCACATCAACAAACATTAGTGCTCTTAACAATTTATCAGAAGCCTTAAAAAAGTCATAGAAAGGACGAACTGCAGGAATGTACCAGACTTTCCTAGGCATGGTGAAGTGAGACATGACAAATGGATCCTCCCATTGACTTGTAAATGGAGATTGGGTATGCAAATCAACACGAGGGAGCAATACAACACAAAAAACACCCTATAAAAGATAAGAAATTCGGCTTGGAACGAGACCGAACAACACTCCAACGCAAGGGTTTGCTCGCCCCGAGCAAACTAAAAACAAAGGAAATGACTAGAAAAAGAAACTAAAAAACCTAACTCACTTTCGCAGGAATCGCGGATGCATTTAGCACATGCATCAAGCCCTTTAAACCCCCCGGTAGCCCAGGTGGACGAGGTAGGTCTCGTGAGGGTTTCTAGAAGCTTTACCCACAAAAGCCACATAGAAAGGAGAGAGGGAAAGTGAAAAACAAAACAAGTTTAAAAAGAAAGAAGAGAAAACTGCTCATCTCAAGAATCGAGTTGTTTCAATGAAGAAAACGATGTTAAGCCTCCAAAAGGAACCGTTATGAGCATCTCACATACACCTAACTCGAACAATTGCCAATCTTAGGAATTTTCGATCCATTACACCTCATTTAAAGCCAAATCCCACTTGCGTAAAAGTTTTAGACAGTTCTAACTGATTCCAATTGACCCCAAAGACTCACGCCCGAGCTTAAAAGAAGCGAACAACAGAAAATAAACAAAGAGTTTCCCTCCCCCGCATTTGGTCGCCCTTGGCTTGGTGAGGGCAGCAGGTGATGCAAGGTAAGGCCCTCACTTTATTAACACTTAAACTTTTTTTTTCTTCTTTTTGGGTTGGGTATTCCCAACAAATTTTCTTTCTCTTTTTTTTACTTTTTAATGGTCGGTATTAGCCTTACTTTCGGGAATTGGACGACCCAAAATGGGGTTTACCCTCCATACACAGTCTTTTCCGTTCACCTCTCCGTCACAAAGCGATATAGGAGGAGGTTTAAGGGATAATAGCGTCGTACCGCTAATACCGGGCCCGTGTAGGTTGGCTAAGTGTATGGTGGTTGATGTCGTAAAACCGACACGCCCCATTTACTCAATTTAGTTAACTTTGCTTCCTTTTTTCTTTCTTTTGCTTTTGCTTTTTCTCTATTTTTTTTTTTGGAAAACAAGCTCGGATATGAATCCCTAGAATCTCCCAGTTTCAGCCAGAACATAAAAAAGAAAGAAATGGGATCTCGCTAGACACTCAATGAAAGGAATCTACTTAAAGTAAGTCATGACAATCGCCAAAGATAGGGTTGAAAATGCTCAAACCGGTTTCTTTTAAAGAAGGTTAAGAACGGCTTCCTAATTTAGACAACAAAATCCAAGAAATGCAACCAAAAGCAAAAACAAAACTTTTAAAGTTTTTCACACTCTTTTTTCTCCTTTTAAGCACAAAAATTTTTCAAACTTTTCAGACACAAACTAAGCAAAACAAAAACAAAAGACTCAGAAACTAGGTGGTCTACCCATGACAAATGGAAAATAGCACCTCCACTCCAACACAAGACATCACAATGTCTCCATCGTGATAAGGGTGTCTCAAGTAAGGTAAACATATATACAAAACACTTATCACGTAAAAAGCGGTGGCGACCCGAGCCCACACGGCTCCAACAACCAGATAATCCCAACATTCACACTCAAGGGGTTCGCCACCCAAAAGGAAAAATCGAGCATGCAACATGGATCAAAATATGTTCACTCAAAGAGAGGGTGGAAGGAGGTTACCTCAAGATCTTCAATACAAGCATAACCAATCCATGATCCAAAGAACATCACACAATAGATTATAAATAAACAAGAAAAGCATACTATATGTAAATGTTCGCATGCAAGATCGAAAAAAAGAAAATCAAACTATACAAAACACTAAGGACTAAAGAACTAAAGAAACTAAAATATTTACGAAACGACTCTCGCTCTCTTTTTTTCTTTTCTCAAACTCAAAAACCGGAATGCATACTACCCTCCCACTCCCACACAAAGAGGTTGTCGTGTCCTCAAATGGAAACAGAAGTAGGTAAGCAACCTTCCCAAAATAAAGAAAAAGACACACACGAAAAAGAAAACAAAAGAAGAAAAGAAAACTAACTTACTAACTTTATTTACAAGAGAAGGGAACGATATTACCTGGTTGGGTATTGAGCATACCCAAACAATGAAATCTTAGAATAATCAACTATTCATGGAGCCTCAGCCACTCTATCTCACCTCAAGATATCGGGCACCATGTCAGAACCATTCAACGCCCGGAGTAACAAGTCATGCATCCGTGAATGCATCTCAGAATGGTGGTGGTAAGAGCACACTCGCAAAATTACATCAACAAACATTAGTGCTCTTAACAGTTTATAGAATGCCTTAGAAAAGTCAAAGAAATGATGAAATACAGGAATGCACGCAACTTTTCTAGGCACGGTGAAATGAGACATGACAAATGGATCCTCCCATTGACTCGTAAATGGAGATTGGGTATACAAATCAACGGAAGGAGACAATACAACACCCTTAACCTCTTCATGCAATGACTTGGATGCAAACAACGACTCATAAAGCATATCACCATCAAAAATATCATTGTCACAAACCAAGTTCAAACACTTAGGATCAATCCCCATAGACTCAAGTTCATCATCACAAGTATGCACATCAATGGATTCACAAGAAAGGGTAGCTAATGCCTCACTTATGCAATGATTCTCAATGAAAGTGAATAAGCCAGTATCTAGCACACATTCAATCACAAAGGATTCAACTTCACTCTCAACAAGATCATGTTCAAATTCATCACAAGCATCATGACATTCATCAAACTCAACCTTTTCTTCACATAAAGGCATGGACAATGGTGTGGACAATGGTTCATCATTTAGCATGTTTTCAACAAGTTCTTCATCATCACACACAGAATCAACAATTTCCTCATGCTCACTAAGTGGTGCTAGAGCTAAGGAATCACTAATCCTCCTTACAAAACTATGTCCATTACAGTACTCATCATCATAATCATAATCATACACAGAAGAATCATCATGCATTCAGGACTGAAAGACGATGAATGACCTACTTCAACATTCGAATCAACCAATTGTGCAAGATAAGTTTCTACCCTAGGTTTAAGCACGTGCTCAAATTCTTGCATGCATTCATTCATCCTATCTTGTAAACCATTTAATTCAGCACCAAGTTTATCTAGTCTAATGTCCATACAAGATTCAGAAGCATGAGACGGAGATTCACAATGCACACACAAACGACGAGACTCAACAACATCACATGGAGAAAGATCATAACGTTTCTCATAGTGCAATTGAGCATGAAGAGCACACGGATTATGAAATCCAGAACCCGATGAATAAAAAGTCTCCCCAAATTGGTGAGTATCCGTGTACAACTAATCGAATAATTCCCAAGCCCGATACTCATTTTCAACATTGAAATCAACGTAATTCAGAAGAGAACGGGTCTCGAAGTTCAATCCCTCATTAATAACAATTAACACTTCCCAATTAGAATAAATATAACCATGAGGGGCCCAATAAGCAAGATAATCATTTAATCTATCACGATAATCACAAAATAATTCTTGCTCATTTTGAGGGAAGCTAAAACATGCCATTTTCTTTTTTTTTCGATTTTTCTTTTTCTATTTTTTTTTATATTCTTTTTTTCTTTTTTTCGATATTCAATTTTTTTTTATTACATTTTTCTAGCTTTAACGAGAAAACAATAAACTATATACACACAAACCAATAGCCTAATCTATCAAAAAACACCATCACCGGCAACGGCGCCATTGTTCGGTTGTAATTTTTGTGGTTTTATGAGTTAAGGTTGTCGGTCCACAAGGATGGGTGTTAGGCTTGATTTGGGAAATCGGTTTGCGTAAGGAGTCTTTCAGTGCAGAAAGCTATAAATTATGTAAATTAAGCAATAAACTAACCTAGACATGATAATAATCAAGGAAGCAATAAAAGATGAAAACATTTAAGAACAAGAAATAAGAAAGCAATAAAAAGCAATGAAATAAGAAAGCAATAAAACTACAACTAATAATGAAATTAAGAACAAGAGATTATACCTTTGATGATCTAAACTTCAATTGAATCCTTCACCTTAAACTTTCTCCTGAACAAATAAGAAAGCGTGAATTGGATTACTAAGAATCCTCAAATCCTCACTTTGAAGTAGGATTTGTGACTCTTAATCCTCCTCCTCACTAAAAGTTGGATTGATTGTTTTGTGGCTAATCTAATAAAACTGTAATAAAATTTCACTTAAACTAAACCCTAATAAAACCTAATAAAAACAAAAGAAACCCTAATCTGGCCTAAAACCAAAACCTTTGAGAGTAACCCTAAAAGACTAACATCCCTAATCTGATTTAAACCTAATTCAATTAATCCTAATAAACTAACCCTAACTGTCTTACAAATAAACCCTAATAACTAATTACTAACAGAGAAGACCTAACCTATTTCCTAATTAACACCATCGATTGAAGGGCAGAAGAAACAAAAAGAAAACAAAATCTACATTACTGATCGAATTAAGAAAAGAGAAGAGAGAAACAGTGGAAAAAAAGAAAACAGAGAAAGAAAGAGAGATGGCCGAGACAGAGAGACGAGCAGGAAACCGGGCATCCAAATTCAACCAAAATTCAGAACCAAAACAAAATCAAACCAAAGCCGAACACATTTAAACCCAGAACATTACACTAATAAGAACCCCAAACACAAACCGATTACAAATCAAACAAACCCAAAAGAAGAACAAAACATCAAAGTCTCAACCAAAATCACAGAATCGAAATCAAAACCATTCAAAACATTTAAAGATCAGAATTTATAACATGAATTGCAAAATAAAGATAAACCTAAAGCTAACCCTAAAATGCGAACCTTGGACTAAGCTTTTTTCTCTTTGAATGGCTCCTTCTTCCTCTTTTATAGTAGCGTTCGTCCCTTTAACCTTCGATCTAAGCCCTCGATTCTTCTCCCATGTGGACGGTTGTGATGTAATTGGCAGTTAGATGGTGTATGCGTCCATGGTAGGTACGTCCAATGGCTCGTACTTCTTCAGTTATCAAGTGAATCTGCAAGATGAAGAGAAATAGAGTGAGAGATTCAGAAAGTCGCGAGAAAATGAGAAAGGGATAAGAAGTGAGAAGAAAAAGAGATGAGATGAAGAGGAGAAGAAAGAGATGAAAGAGAGAAGGAGTTCGATGGTTATGGAGGTGGGGGCTTCGGTGGGCCTGTTTGGTTGTAGCAGAGAAAGAGAAAAAGAGACAGAGAGGGACGAGGGAATGAGAGACAAAATGGGGGGAATTGAATTAGAAAATTAGGGTTTGGGGGTTAATAATCGGCTGAGTGAGAGAGAAAGGGAAAATGGGTAGGGTAGACGGGTTTGGTAGGTTGGAGATTAGTGGGCTGGGGTAGAGGATTGGGCCGGTTAGAGAGAAAAGAAGAATTGGGCTAATTTAGTTAGGATTTAGAAAAAGGTTTCCTTATTTATTTTCTATTTTCTATTTTGTTTTATATTTAGCAATAATAATAACCAAAAATAATAAAATGCTATAAAATCTAATAACATTGTAAAATAAGTAAAAGCATAATAAAAATCCTAAATTAATTATTAAAGACAAGCAAAAACACCCTATAAAAGATAAGAAATTCGGCTCGGAACGAGACCGAACAGGTACCTCTAGTGCCGATAAACCAAGCATCGATCAGAAGTCAGGTTAAGTTGGCAAGCGGGAAGTCTCCTTGGTTTTGATGAAGTTAAATTATATTTTTGGCGTACATATTTGTTATAGTTTGACGTATGTGAGTCCTGGATGTATATCAACCTCGGGTGTTGGTTGTAATATATATATATATTGGACGTGAGATATGTTTATTCTAAGTCTAGCATGGTATACTTGTGCTTGTATATTCTTTAAGTTCATCTTCGGGAATGTTTTGTTGTTTTTGGTGTCTTGTTTAAGAATTTGGGTTATAAGCCTAGTCCATTCTTATGGACGGCGGTAGGTAGTACTCTTAGGTTGTTAATCCGCTACGCTAATCATTGGGTTAAGTTGCATTTAACATGAATTTGGTGATTGTTAACCTGGGGGTGTTACATTGGATGATGTGCCCTTACTGTGGTTTCTCACATCAAACCCTTCAACTTTTTGGGACATAATTTTGAGCTTCCAATGCTTCAATGGCTTCCATTGAAGTCTCCTGAACCACTTCGATTTCAAGATTGCTATGTTTCCCTTGTATTAGAGAATTATGTATTCAAATATGTATCCCTTGTACTGGAGAATTATTTATCCGAATATCAGAATCTTCCTCACGATCCCCGACTACATGACTTGTCCTAAGTCCTAACTCAGTCTCTAGACAATCTGTGTACGATTAAACATTGTTCTAAATTTGCTTACAAAGATTCTATAAGAACAATCTTGGATGTCTAACAGAACTTTTCCTTCACTTCTGTTGAAAGTATTTGTAACTATTAGACATCTCATTGATTCGAATTGCCTGTCTAATTAATACCTTAACCTAACTATATGAGGTTACCCCATGGTTACATACACAACTCAAAGTTCTCCCAACTCCATCCACAACGTCCAACCAAACCCTCCGCGTGTCGACTGTTTCATACACGGACCACTGTAGGGCTCACGACCCAGAGGGCACGGTCCCCCACGGAGTATCGAGTCGACGTAAGGTTGCTTATATTTCCTAGGGTGCATTTTTAATTATTTTATGCACGAATATTATTTTTACTAATTTTTATTATTTAACTTTATTAAGAATATTTAATTTTACAAAATTTTAATCGCGAACACATTTTTTGTTTCGGTGATTTCAATAGGACCACCTGGCCTAAAGTCGGCTCGAGCTTCCCCGAGAGAAATCCGCGAGGATTTCTGGCCTAGGCCTACTTGGGCCTCAACACTAGGCAATGGACTGCCCATGATAGGTCTGAACAGGGCTTAAATCAAGACCACTGCTATGAGATCCGCGAGGATCCCATGGTAGTGTGGCTTGGTTAGACCACTGTCTGACCTAAAGTAGTCCATCGGGTGACCCGCGGAGTGCCTTGAGTGAGCACACTGAACTGAAATCCGCGAGGATTTCAGGACAATGAACACACCCGAACTAGCTGCGCAAGTCAATTTCTCACCCCCAAAAAAAAAAAGAAGATTGAGGATTAAATTCAAGTAAAATCAAATACACTAACATGCGTGAAAAATTTTTAAAAAAATGGAGTCGCCAGTCAATTTGTGAAAAATTTGAATAAAACCAAGATGAAAACTCAACGATCCGCCAACCAGAGACCGGTTCGGGGGTAAAGGTACGAGTGCAAGGGGGATGCCCATACACCGCCCGCCAAAGCGGCCTTTACTCCATCAGGTTTTTAAGTGAGGCAAAAAAAACCAAAAAGAAAGAAAGTTGTCACAAGATTTTAGAAATTAAACCATGTAGAAGCCTAACAATACAAACGAGTACCAAAAAAATGAAATTACAGCGAACGGGGCATATGATCTAGATTGTTACATATGAGTAAAAGAAAAGAAAGGATTAATTACCAAGTCCTTAGCTGGACCCGACCTGTAGCCGAAAACCATGAAATCTGCAAGGACCCAAGACACAACTGGACCCAAAATCAACAAATCCCCGAGGGCCGAAGACCCTGGAAACCAACAAATCCATGTGGATTTCAGCTTTAATCAAACCCAAACGCTGAAAATCTACGAGGACCTGAGACCCTATGGGTCACCAAATCCGTGAGGATTTCACCCTCCCAAAATGGTGTTTTTTTCTTAAGTATGAGGTGTGAGTGTAAGCTTATAGTCCAGAAAATTGCTCCAAAAATGACCTCGAACTTCCCTTTTATAGCCACCTTGAGACTGTTAATTTTTAGTTTCCAAAAGCCTCCATTTCACATGAAATTCGTAAGGATTTTCGAAGTGGGTTTGGGCGGTTTTTGACTTACGGTTACTGAGTGACTGGCGATTGGCAGCAATCGCTTAATTGCTAGTTTGACGAAATCCGCGAGGCTTTTCGAAGTGGGTCTAGGTGGTTTTTGACTCACGGTTACCAATTGACTGGCGATTAACAGTTACTTAACCACTGGTTTGATGAAGTCCGCGAGGTTTTACCCTTTGAGCCACCTGGAAATCCGCGAGGATTTCTTTCTTGGGCCGGTTGGAAATTCACGAGGATTTTTGTCTTGGGCCAATTAGAAATCTGCAAGGATTTCTATCTTGTGTCAGCTGGAAATTTGCACGAATTTCTGTGTTGAGCCTGCTTGAATCCACGAGGATTTTTGTCTTGGGCCAACTGGAAATCCGTGAGGTTTTCTGTCTTGTGTCAGCTGGAAATTTGCACGAATTTCGGTGTTACGCCTGCTTGAATCTGTGAGGATTTTTGTCTTGGGCCATCTAAAAATCTACGACGATTTCTGTCTTGTGTCAAGTAGAAATTTGCACGGATTTCTATGTTGGCCTACTTCAATCTGCGAGGATTTTTGTCTTAGGCCATCAGAAAATCCACGAGGATTTATGTCTCGTACCATTGCCAGCCTAAAATTTGCACGAATTTCTGTGTTGGGCCCTCTTGAAATCCGTGAGGATTTTTGTCTTGGGCCAGATTTAAATTCACGAGGATTCTTGTCTTGGGCCAGATTGAAATCCGTGAGGATTCTTGTCTTGGGCCAAATGGAAATCCGTGAAGATTTCTATCTTGGGCTCGCTTTAAATCCGCGAGGATTCTTGTGTTGACCTTGGCTAGGAGTTGACTTTTATCAAGAGTTGACTTTGACCAAGAGTTGACCTTGACCAAAATTTGACTTTGACTTGATCGGCAGTCCGAATCCCCAAGACCCCCCTGACCAACAAACTCGATGAGGACCCCTTTGACCCAAGGACCTTCTTGACAGAAATCCACGAGGTACCCATATTGCCAAAAATCCTCGAGGAGTCCAACAATTTGAAATCCTCATGTCGCTTATTTGGTGTCTACAACCACCTTCCTTATCTTTATAAACTAGTCACTCAGTTCTTTTGGACCATTCAAAGCTTCTTCAATATCTTCAACAGTTGACATGGTAATTACAAACTTGGTTCCACTCAAAGCTATGATTTTTTATGTTGGGCTGAAGTTTTGTATTTATTCAACGTCCTTCCTTCTACATAGCCTAAAAAAAGCCAAATGAGTTTATTCCTCCTCTTCTCAATAAGTAATCATCCTTAACTTCCACTATTCTCCGAAAAATGCCTCTTAGCTCATGCTTGTCCAGATTCCTTGGCAGGTTCCCCTTATAGATCGAGATTTCTTCACCTACACACCATCTCTCTCTCCTCCATCCCCATTCCTCTCTCTCTCTCTCTCTCTCTCTCTCTCTCTCTCTCTCTCTCTCTCTCTCTCTCTCTCTCTCTCTCTCTCTCTCTCTCTCTCTCTCTCTCACCCCCCCCCCTAAATTGAAGACCTTATTGGTCATCCTTATATTAACTAAAACTATTTAAAGTTCCCCATAAAAGTTAACTTCTTCCAATAAGTTTTAGATGAAATTTTCTCAAAAACACATGCTTTACACTATTTGACCCATTTCCATTCTAATGCTAGAGTCGTTTTGACACGTTTTACTTGGACAATGATCTATGTCTTAAATCAAAATGTTTATTAAATAATTACTAAAAAAATTGTTCAAAAATTTATAACTATTGTGATTTTAAATGATAGTTTTATTAGTTATGATAAGTTTGTCAGCTATAAGCGAACATCATTTATCGACTTCTTCAACTAATATAATGATGCCCTAATCATATCAATCATGATAGCGAATTCATATTTCACGCGTAATTATATATTTACGTAAAAAACTTATAAAAATATAGTTTCCAGATACTTTATGAGTTGTAAAATTCCTCATACTAATAAAAAATTGTACTTGAAGGTAACGTGGATTTTGATTTACTTGCAATTTGGCCCTAAGTTTTCAATATTGTACTCGAAAATCTAACATATTTTTGTTTTTCCTAGTTTTCGTTTGACAATCCAGTGAGTTTGGTCGATTTCTAGCCAAGTTTCATTTTTTTTAAAAAAAGACAAAATTATCCTTATTTTTCCACATAATTTTTCATTCAATGCCCATTTTCTATTTCTACCTCTCAGCTCTCTCCCCTTATTTCACTTTCCACCATTGATATTTGAAATGCATCCAAAACTATGGGGGAGATGAACGACAAAGGAATCAATGGAAGAAGTTTGATTATTGAGTTAAGTAGACCCGATAAATATTCAAGTAAGAAACAACATTTGGCTTATCATCGTCATTATAACAACTATTTCAATCATCGTACTCTCAATCATAACGAATTGTGGCCAGTGTTGAATAGTTTTCAAGATAAATTATGTTGCCACAACAAGCATACTTGTGGATGCATAAGAATTAATGTCAATTCTGACAGCTAGCCCATGAACTAGTTTTCTATCCTCAACTGCATTCAAGCAGGCACATAGAGCACACTAACAATCACAATCTCATCTATCAAAATTTCATTAGCAACCATCTCTTTGAGAAGACATAAAGCCTCTGGTTACTACTACTCACTCAGCTCATAACATAAAACCGGTGCCATTAAATTGTATCCCTCTTGGGCATTGGTTGCCTAACTAACCTAACAAAACAATTTCAAGCATTAAAAATACATCTCCTTAGCCTCAATTAAAGCTTCCCTCTGAACATAAGTACATAATTTTCCAATATAACATTCCATAAGCAGAGTCCAACACAATAGTTTCATCGAACACTTAGCGTGCAAAGTTTTTGCTACCACAAATTGCACACATATTGATAAACGGAAAGCCCATCTTGAATAGATGATCATAATTTGTCTTCCTTCAATCTCTGAGAACCCAAAGAAACAAGTTTGAACCAAAATTGGGTATGTGTAATTATCAAGGCTAATAAATAACTTAACATAGTTTGATCTACACAAATCCATCACATTCTCTAAGAAATTTCATGAAAGATAGACTTCCATCATGGTGTTCTAAATGACCGATTTGAGTCTTCAATCAGACTAAAGATTTTCCAGGAGTAACCTAGATTTAAACAGAAATCACATCTGAATAAGTTGAGGAAGAGAGAGAGAGAGAGAGAGAGAGAGAGAGAGAGAGAGAGAGAGAGAGAGAGAGAGAGAGAGAGAGAGAGAGAAATGTGCATTAAAGGGAAAAATTAATAGAAAAATAAAGTAGTCTTTTTTATAAATTTTGGCCGGAAATTTGCCAAGCTCACTAGATTGTCACCTCAAAGCCAATAAAACGAAAATGCATGGGCCTTTGCATCCAACGTTGAAACATAATGCCGAATTGTCAGTAAACCAAAATTTATGTCAACTACCGACAATTTTTTATTGATAAAAGATGTATTTTCAACTATTGAAATGAGTTCTATATAACTTCTAGAGTAATTTAAGAGTGACTAAGAAAAAGAAAGGGTGACAGTGAAACTCGAACACGAACAAACCCGCAAAAATCGGACCTGGAAAAATGGATTTAGGTGATGAAATATCGTAAAAAATAGGTTTGAACCATGTCCTATCAAATCGGGTATGGATATAGATCCACTATGGCTACATAGTCTAGCCACCTCGTACCGGAGCTTAATAGTTAAAAAAAAAAGGATATTGGATGATAATATACTAACCTTTGTGGGTATTGGATTATAATATACCGACCTTTACTATTAGACAACAATATCACTGACCTTTATACTTAGGTGAGATTATTATACCAACAGTGACTAAGTGGGTGGTGACTGATTAAGTGGTCTTGATTTTGACGTGACAGATAGAGAGAAATAACCGGCCCTTGCCCAATAACCCCGTTAACCCCTCCGTTTTTCTTACTAAACCACGTTAAAAAAATCGACCCTAACACAGTGACTAACGGGGTGATGAACCGGTCTTCGTACTAACGTGAAACACAACCAACCAATGTCTTGTAATATGGGTTAGTGAGAAAGACTAAGGGGTTAATGAGGTTATTGGCTTGGGAAAATTTTTTTCCCTTCGCCAGCTACGTTAGCGCGCATGGAGACCTGTTCACCACCCCCTTAGTTACTGTTGGTATAATAATATCACCCAGGTATAAAGGTCAGAGATATTGTTGTCCAATAGTAAAGGTCGGTATATGACAATCTAACACCCCCAAAGGTTGGTATATTATCATTCAAAAACCTTTAAAAAAATTAGCACAACAACTTATAATTTATTGTATATTTTGTGGGTTAAGCTGATCATGGAATGATATTAATGGTATTTGTGGCTGAGTTTTGTCAAATTACATGAGATTCTCGTACAACCAACCAAAAATCCCCCTAACATTGAATCTCCTTACCAGTTTTTGAAGATCTCTAGCAAACTCTAGTTCAGAAAGTTTATCAACCGTTGCAAAAATTGATGACAACTTCATGCGACCATTTTTTATTGTAGAGGCTTCACACCTTACGTACATGGATCCCCTACAGATGACAGTCCACATCAATGGAAATGAAAATCAAAGCTAAAACAAAATATGGTTATAGGTGTTAGTGGTGGATACCAAAAGGTTGCATAATATTCTCCAATTATGACCAAATAAAACCTGTTATACCCGCACTACCATGGGGTATGGATGTGGGAACTCACACTTATTTTATTTTTATTTTTTTTAGAAAGGGTAAAGCAACAAACACTAGGGAGCCATTCTCTCATGGGATCTCGCAAGAGCATCCTCACTTACAATAACAGAAAGATCTCTATGAAAACTATGACTAAAATAACAAGGCGATTGCAAAGATAATCCATACTTAGCTAACCAATCTGCAGCACGATTCCCTTCACGCAATTTATGGTATACCACAACTTCATTGCACTCCCTCATAAAGGCTCGAATATCTTTTACTAACGACGCGATCTCCCAAGGAACATGAAAGATGCCAGTGACCGCATTAACAAGAGTGATATTATCCCCATCCACGACCAACCTTCGGTATCCATTGGAAATAGCATCTCTAATTCATTACGTATAGCTACAGCTTCAGTGACTAAAACAGAGAAGTTGTTCAAATTGAAGGCTGCTACTCGAAGAACCCGACCTTGATCATCTCTAATGATATATCCCCCTCTAGCACAGTTAGCACTCCTAGCCCCATCCGAGTTTATTTTAATCATTCCCGTAGAAGGCTTAGTCCAAGAAACCCATCTCCCAGTTGCCGGTGCAGAGGAAGGCTTTATAATCCCCCCACCAACGGAATCAGTCAATCTGTCCCTAATTCTCCACTCGGCAGAGGCACGCTTAGCACGCAACAACGAACTTCCAGGCAGCGTTGATTGTTGACTGAAAACGACCAGATTCCTAGACTTCCCACATTTATTACCGGCTAAATATGGGTATAGGTACGGGTATAAGTGGTGATTTTGAAATGGATATGACTGGAATGAGGGTACGGCACCACCCACCTCAAACCCTAACCCATTGATATCCTTAAACCAAGGTACTAAACCCTGATTCAAGGCGTTTATCATTTAGGTGTATCTACCCCTAAGCCCACATAATCAACTACAACGAGTAAATTACATTTACCCTACCTAACATTTGTGGTAATAGTTTTTGCACACCCGACATTTGGGAAATAATTCACCTTACCTGACATTAAGTGTTCATAAATTTAAACCTCCTAAGATATTTTAAAATTGATTTTTGTTGGATTTTCCGACGTAACATTAAAAAGATAAATATGAATTGACTTTTTTACCCTTAATATTAATTTGTATTCAATTAAATACGAATTGACGTTCTTAACTTTAATATTAATTCATATGGCATTAACAGAGGAGTATTGAAGAAGAGGAGTGTGAGAGGAATCGACTATTTGTATTTTCTATTTGGAGTTTCGACACACTTTTTTCCATACAAAACAATGAAAGGGTCATTTAAGTCATTTTCTTCTCAATATTATGGGCAACATGGTACATTCACATAGTCATATATGGACATTATTGTATTTTTCTCATTTCCGATGAGAAGTAACCAGATTTTATCACTAAAAATCACTTTCACTTAACGTTAGGTAAGGTAAAAATTATTTCACAAATGTCAGGTATACAAAAACTATTACCACAAATATCAGGTAGGGTAAATATAATTTACCCCCAACAAAAAAAAAAAAAAAAAAAAAACCTTTTCGAATGAGCGCAAAATTTAATTAGTCTTTAACCATCTTTTCTTTAGGGTTGTTGAGGAGGGGGGAAAAGGAAGAGCAAATGACCTACTTCCCGGAGTTGAGTTCCGATCAACGAATAATACAACACAAGTGACTTCTGTGAACCCGTCCAACCTTGACTTACAAATTAAAAAAACATGTAGTCGTTAAGTACTTGCAATGCCATGATTTAATAAGTCAGGTTTTGTAGAAATTTTCAACACAGAAAATGACGACTTGCAAGTTAGCATAAGAAAAGGGCTTTGAAAAGAATGTTGCATACAAATTAGGAACTAGTATGGCATTAAACAAGTTAATTTGTGTATTAAAATTCTCAATCCTCTAGAAACACAACTAATCACCTACTCCCATAAAGAAAATGTTGCCATGTTCATACATGTAGAATAGTGAAACTTCTAAAACCAAAAGGATGCCTTATCAACTGTTCTCAATTTGTTTGTTTCCTGTCCTATATATAGCCTGAAGAAGCCAACACCTTTGCCCCAATAAAGACTTAAACAAGTAAACAACAATGGGTATGTCCGGTAGAGTGGCATATGCAGCTCTACTTGAAGTCTTGGTCACCACAACTGCATTTGGAGATTCAGGTAAACACCTCTCTTCTTTGTAGAACTCATTCCAATTGATGGAGAAATGAACATAAATGGGAATATGGTTCTTTCCATCAATCATTTCTGACAAAGTTGATGATTCATGACAGACATATGTGACCAGATAACATGCGGGAAAGGGAAATGTCAAACAAAGCCAGACTACATGCCCCACAGTTATGTATGCGAATGTGATGCTGGTTGGAGACGTACCCGCCAGCCAGACAATGAGGAACAATACCTGCAATTCCTACCGTGTATTGTACCAAATTGTAAGATCCACTTATTTCTCTTTGCTTGAGCTCAAGATAACTACCAAAGAATTCAGACAAGCACTAATTGCATCACATGAATGAAGAAAGACTTTAACCCCTAAGACTTTTTCAACAGGTTAAAAGCAGTGATTTTGATAGTAAAAGTGGGTATCTTATGCTCCAGGTTCTATAAACTACTCCTGCATGCCAGCTCCGCCTCCCGAGCCACCCATCCCAACCAAGCTAGATGATGTTTCGGTTTTCAATCGTAAGTGGAACTTCAACCAATGTTTACTAATCATTTCATGTAGTTATGAATAGTGCCTAAACAAGATTTTAACGTTTGAATTAGCTTGCTACTGGGTCTACTGTGGCCAAGGGACATGCACAAAGTCATCAGATCATATGCATCGATGTCAATGTCATTCAGGAGCCTATAATCTACTAAACATATCCCACTTCCCATGCTACAGTGACTGTATGAACACAAACCTAATTATGGGCTCGATACCAGATATTTAACTACTTGCATACAGTAGAGCGCATAGTCCTCAATTTTGCTTTCTTGCTAATTGTAGGTGCCATTGGAGCTGATTGTTCAAAACTAGGAATCAAAGTTTCAAAGACAACATTAACATCAAGTTCAGATTCAAACCCAACACTAATAACAAGTTCAAATTCAGCTTCAGACACCGCAAACCATGGTGAGTTGATCACTTATGTTCAAATACAAAAATATCCACTGTCAGCACTCAGCATAGCAACATCACACACCGTTGCATAGCAAATAAAAAGCTGCACTAATGCTGACTTTCTTTTTCTCTATCTTACAGCCACGTCGGTGATGTTCTCAAGGAAACTTAACTGGATGATTATGGGAATTATGTCTTTGTTTGTCATTTCTAGACAATGATGGTTCTCACCTACCATCATTGGTTTTCATAAGATATAGGACATGTTATAGACGCATTGATGATGTGTATTCTAGTACTGAATTCTGCCCACCTTACCGGTGGAATTCCAGTTTGTACAAATAAATCAGAACAAAATAACTCCATGCTAGCGGAGTGATCATAGATCATGTTTACATATATACAGATTTCTAGTGCATTTTTATCCCCTGGAGAAACTAGAAAAGGAATAGAAAAGTGGAAAACAGTTCACATGCATTTCACCCCGATTCCGGAGATAGAGAAATGTAGCTATTTAAAGACCAATTTAAAGACCAATGTTTCAAAGAACCCCCTATAGTAGGGTGTATTGGGTTCATATTAACTAAGTCCTTACCCCATAAACTAGAATACTACAATTCTACAAAGAGCCTATCTTCGTTGGACCCTAACAAATCAAGGAATAATTGCCAATTATCAAGCAGTAAGGTGACAAAATTCGATATTTGTCATGAATAAGGTGAAGATGACAAGTTAGCCATTGTAAGCATCATATCTAGTGCTTTTCCTCCAATACTAGCTATAGTGGAACAAGATTGGATAAACAGAAAGTAGGTTGCTGGCAATTTCAAATTGGAAACTAACCCCAAGTAGTGTGAGAAAGTACATAGTCCCTGCTAATGTCAGAAAGTCCTTAAAGTACATTTACCTACTGCTCCTTCCGCCCCAATTAATTTATCTAGTTTACTTTTTCACGGTCTTGGATTCAATATTTTGACAACTATTTTTTCACGTTTTATCTTAGCAAGACTAATAATATTGTATTTAGATAAAAATATTTTTGATTGCAAATCTAATAGCGATAGTCTTGTACAATAACTCAACATATAATTTGATAAATTAACCGTCAAAATTTAAAAAATTTGACCTAATTAGTCAAACTTGGACAATTTATTTAGGACGGATGGAGTATATGAATATACTAAGAACAAAACTCGGGCAGACATTGAGAATGAAAGGTTAAATAAGCACGACAAATAAACTACGGTCACTTTGTCAATATCTTGTAACGAATGGACAAAATGAACTAGCCCATCAACAGCATGGCTTGAAGTGGTCCAGATATATGCCAGATGTAGCTTGAACCACCACACCATGACCCAACAGTTTATCCCCAAAGTCAATGAATGCATCTACAACTTCATATGCCACAGAGACCGAGCTCATGTGTGTAAAATGGTGAACCAAGCAACAGAACGTCAATTTGTCACACTCTCAGGTGATATCCCCTGACCTGAGACTCAGAGGCTGAAACTCACATGTTTCACAGTTTAACTACGAATGCAAACTTTCAAAGCTTGTTACCTATGCAAGAATGGGACAGCAGTTGGAGTCATCAATAAAGATAAGGGAACATAGTTCAATTTTTAACCAAAAATCAAAAATGGACAGAGTGCGGAAATTGCCAATACATCACATAAGAACCATAAGAATCAGATAATGCATGTTTTGCAGAAAGGTCATAACATTATTATTCTGAACTGTAATGTACACAAGTTATCGGTAATTCTCAAATCAATCCTCTACACTTCATGATTACCCTCTACATTCTAAGAATAAGAAGGTTACGATAAAAATAGCACAAAACTTCAAACAAGTACTGGATTCACCACCTACAGATTACAGAAACGAAGCACAAGTCTCAAGGGTAATCATGAAGTGTACAGGACTATTTCAATTACCAGGAATCCATCAATGAAGCAAGTCACTGAAATCACTTGGTCTTGACACTCACTCCAGTCGACCTGGCAATAATGACCTCAGTCGCCATGCCCAGAAACAGCCCATGCTCCACAACTCCTTCCAAGGCTGAAATCTCCCTTCCAGCAGCATCCCCATCCTTAATGGGAGTCTTGAAGTACAAATCAACAATGTAGTTTGAGTTATCAGTCACATATGGACTCCCATTTGCTTCTAACCTCAACTTTGCCTCACAATCCAGATCCTTAAATATTTCCTGCATCCAAGACAACTTGGTGTCAAAATCAATAAACCATCCAAGATGCAAACATCCATGTCATAACTAAAATTCAAGTTTGACTGCTTCAACATGAAAACTTTTCAAATCTACAGCTTATCCATCCAAAACTATTCAAAGATACAGACTTTATAGAAGGCAAAGACAGCATGTTTTTGGGAGGGAGCAGAAAAGAATATACCTGTAACCTCTTGAGGTTGTACTTCCAGCAAAACTGGACGACTTCGACAGGCATTGCCAATCCACTTCCGCCCAATCCATCAACAAGCTTAGTCTCATCGACGACAACAATGAACTTGTGACTGGCAGCCTCAACCATCTTCTCCCTCAAGAGCGCACCACCACGGCCCTTGACGAGGTCGAGGTTAGGGTCGACCTCGTCAGCTCCATCAATGGCGAGGTCAATTTTGGGGTGGTCATCGAGGACAGAGAGAGGAATACCCAGGGATGCAGCCTGTTCCGCAGTACGCTTGGAAGTGGGAATTCCAACGATGTTAGAGATTTGGCCGGAAGATAAGAGTTCGCCGATTTTGGAGACAGCAAAGGCGGCGGTGGAGCCTGTTCCGAGGCCGAGAACCATGCCGGATTTGACGGACTCCACGGCCTTCTCAGCTGCGAGTTTCTTAAGGTCGTCTTGAGTTAGGGTTGGGGTTGGAGCGGAGAGGCATTTGATTCTGGTGGAAAAAGACTTCCGTTGGTGGAGGTGGAGGTTGATGCGGCGGTGTTGCTGGCGGAGGAGGGTGGTGGTCGAGGAGGAGGAGGTAGGTACGACAGACAAAGCGGCTGCCATGACTCCTCTTCCACTGTAATTCTTTATCTGATGGATGATTTACTCGATCTCAAACTCCCTCCCAAGTCCCAATTATGTAATGCAAGTCTGAGTCATCATGAGTCCCAATTATTTTCTTTTTTCTGGATAGTGGGTGGTTGTGGCCTTCATGGATTCACCAACCAAAAACTCGCAGCCTTATTTTCATTATCTTTTTCTTTTGCCAACCAACCATGTCATACCATTTCCAATGCGTAAGGTCTATATGGGAGAATGATACACTGGCCCAGTGGTCAGTGACCCACCTCGGGTGGCATATGACATGGATGACTGATGCAGTAAGTGGTTACCTCTCTCCTCTTTTTTCTGCTCCCATATCTCTCTAGGCGTGGCATTAGACTCTCCCCCAAAAAAACCACTTCCCAAAAAGTGAAAACCCCAGTTCACGTTCTGTTTCTCTTTCTCTTTCTCTGATAAATGATAACATTAATTTCTCTGCTCTCCATTTCTCTATTTTCTTTTTTCTGATTCTTTTTTCTCTGATTCTTCTTTCTCCGTTCTTCGCCTTCTATTTCTCCTTCTCTAATACAATTCTTCTTCTACAATTTTGTTTGCACCGTAAAAACTGGACCCTGACATCACCCGCACCATCTCAGCCTGAATTAGAGCGATTAGGATAAAGGAGCACGTGAAATCAAGCAGATCAGAGAGATAAAATTTAGAAAAAGGTATGCACCGATTTTGAATCTTCATTCTTTGTTTTTCTGAAAAATAAAATTTAATCTCCATTGTTTGTAGTGTGGATCCTGTTTACCAGTTTTTAGGGTTTAGGTGTGGTTTTTTAAGTTTTGTATCTGGGTTTGGGTTTGGGTTTGGTTTTTTAAACATTGGAACATAAGAATTGATTTGAGCATTCAATTTTCAAAACTGGAAATTGGTTATTTTTCAGATCCCATCCCTTCAAGTTTGGTTGTGGTTATGACTGACGAGAGAAAGTTGTTGATTTGAAGATAGTGCCGGAATTTTTATTTGGCTTTGGTAAAGATACAGATTTTTGGGGTTCTTTTGGGGGGATTAGTGACACTAGTCTAAATTATTGTATGATTAGTCTAAAGTTGGCTATGAGGATTATTCGTATGATTAGTCAAAAATGTTGTTGATGACTGCCATGGGTCATCACTGCAATTGAGTATGTTATGGTGATGACTAACATTGATTAGTCTAAATTGTGGTTATTAATTGTTGATATGTTTATTCACTCGATCTTGAACATGAAGGAACTCGAGCTTGTTGATACTTGTAAGATATGACAACGTCATCAAGGAACTCGAGCTTGAACATGAAGGATCAATTACATATAAGTATCGATATTGTTGTGGTCGGAAAATTGATTTGATGGTTTCATCATCAAAAAACAACCCTAACTCACTATACTTCAAATGCGACGTTTGTAATAGTTTTGTTGATTGGGTTACCTCAAGGGATGTGATTGATGATGGTTACTCCGGTGCAAATTCTCGTCTTGACGATGGTTACTATGGTGCAAATTCTCGTGTTGATAATATTGATGAAGTAAAGGAGTTTGTTGTAGTTGTAAAAGACTTGCATAAACAGTTGTACGATTTTTTTTGGTTTTTGGTTAAGTTTGGTGAGATGTTGTATTTAGTATTACTTGTGGTGTTGTTAAAATAGGGACAAATTATCCATAACTAATGTATTAGTATTGAGATTAATGTATTGTTGTTTATTAAACTAATGTATTGTTGGATTATATTCACTTGGTAATGGCATATTCTGATATGATTTTTGATTTTTCATTCACTTGCATTTTCATCCAAATCAGTCATATAGTACCAAAAAAAAAAAAGCAAACTATGGCACTTAACTATTAAACTATGATATCATGAAGTGATTCCATGAATTATGACTCTAAATATGGGGGCTAATGAAGATTTAAATGTTCACAGGTCAATGAACACAGTGTCAGATTGGAAAAAATTGACCCGAAATTGGGAAAAAAACCAAAAAATGCCCCTTAACTATTAAACTATTTAATAACACCACTGAAGTTTACATAAGAATTAAAAATGCCCCTGAGTGATATGTTAACCGGTAACAACCGGTAATCATGTTGAGTACTTATTTTTTGAAATAATTTGAAAAAGTAATAAGAAATAGGGAAAAGGAAAAAAATTGTATAGCTTCTTTCGACCTTCCCTCCACTATTGTCTTGTCTGACCACACTCCATCATTTCCTCTTCATAGTTCATACACACAACCATCCTGAAAGAACAAACTGTAAACCCCAAACCCTAAACCATAAAACCTGAAACCTAAAACCTAAAACCTAAAACATAAAACCCAAAACCCTTATACTGACGTAGTCAATAACAACTGAAGTGAAGGAAGGCTGACTGGTGGTCGGTATTAGTTCAAGTCGACGATGCTGATGTTGCTGTAATCGATCAAAGCTTGTGATGAAACAATGCAATTTGGAATAAGGTAACATAAATTTGTATGGAGGTCTGATTTGTGGGACAAATTGTAAATTTTTTGTTTGTATTGGTTTGTGTTTTGCTAAAATGAAACTGTTGAGAATGAATTTGATGAAATGTGGTTGTGTTTGATGGTTTGAACATAGTGAATGCAATTTGATTAGAGTGTTTTATTGCAGAACCCATAATATAATGGCATTCAAAATATTGTTGTTCCATGGGGGTGAATTTGTTAGGGCTCCCCATTTAGTTTACAGTGAAGGAGAGTGCAGTGAAGTGGTTTGTGACACAGATTATATTAGTCTAGATGATCTAAAGGAGATGGTTGAGAAGAGAGGTTACCGAGGGCAGAGTATAAAAAAAAATGCACTATGTTAAACCTGGTAGTGAATTAGAGGGTGGTTTAGTGGCTATTGATGGAGACAATGAGATAAAGGATCTTATGGAATTGCTGGTTCGTAATGATTTTGTTTCTGTATATGTGGAGCATGAAGAACAAGATCTAAGTAAAGGGTGAATGACATAGATTGTCATGAGGAGGTGGACAGGGAGAGTGGTGATGATGATGATGATGATGATGAATATTTTCCTAAAGAAGATGGTGAGGAGTATACATATTAGGATTTCTCATGTGATAGTGGCTCTGATATTGATGATGAAGAGGAATTAGAGGCTAGGAATATGATGTAATAACCCAGTGTTAACTATACCCTAATATTATTTAACTAAGTTAATTAATCGAGTTAATAAACCAAAGTCGCGCATTTCAATTCACCTAACTGTGTTTTTGCAAGGCTTGAACAGTGCAACGACCACCAAGTCTCCATTACAGTAATTTTGTTAAGAGAACTTTCAAATAGTTTTACCGACTTTTCCTAGTAAACCTCAGTATTTTGGAACGTTTGTCTAAAATTTTCTCATTTGGTTTTATTATTATCGGAGGGTTAAGGTACTCATAAAAAATTTATTAGCAAATATTTCTCATAGTTAGTCTAGTAGAATTTTATTCGGGAACCCAAATTATTGGTATCGGGTTTAAAAGGAAGGATTTGTAAGTATTTGGGGCCTGGTTATTATTTCTTTATTTTTCCTTCCAATCAGCCCAATTAGTGGAATGGTTGGGCCAGCCTTATAAAGAGGGAGATATTACACACCAATTTAAATTCAGATATAATACAAACTCTCAAGTGCTCCCTCTCTTTCTCCCTCATTCACGCCCATCTGCCTCTGTGCTTGCTGCCTGGCCGCCGTCCCCCTCTCCCTTACTCCCTGTCGACGACGTCCGCCGGAGACGGGTGCTTCAGCGACGCCGCGGCTGGTCTCCCCGCTGTATCTCTCTCTCTTCTCCTCTCTGCTCTCTCTCAAGGTAATCTCTAAAAGCCCTCTTCTCTTTTGCTAAATTGAGTGAGTGTTTGTTATTTGGTTGGGAAATTCTGAATAGAATTAGTTGTTTTGAGAAGGTTGATGACACTTCAAGTTATAATCTTGCATCTTCTTGATTATTGTAGACTAAATCATGTGGAAATTGTATGAACCGAGAAGGAATTGTGAAATTCAGGTTATTTGTTTATAATAGTATGATGCATGTTAATTGTGACATTAATCTGAGACTAAGGAAATTGTGCATGTTATGTAAGTGGAGGTGGGGAAGATTAGTTATGGCTTTTGAGAAGAAAAGATTGTAGGGAACTTGGTCGGGTGATATTAAGTTAGAGTAAATTGCAAATGCATGTCATAAACCTAAAGTTTTTATGAGTTTGTGAAAGAGTTAGAGGAGTCTTTGAGCTTTCCGGAAAGGTAAATTACGTAGCTATACGATTACGGGAGTGAGAGCTATGAGTACCTGACTATGAGGCAGTAATCTAAAATTACCCAGAACTTTGTTTGTGACTGCCCTGTTTCTGGGCCAAAATCCGACCATTTCTCATGCTCTATTCGATTTGTGATTAAAACAAAAGTTGTTTATTCTGTAAGCAAAATAGGGTCTTCTGCGTCCATTGGACATCGGGAGAGGAATTTATGACCCATTCTTTTCAGCTACGTAACTAAGTCCTACCCAGAAAATAACAGTGGCCATAACATATTCTGACCATGGCTGGTTCGTGACCCTTTTAGGACCTCTTCTAGGACTTATATGAGGTTTTGATCAACATAAAAGTTGTAGTTTGTGATGGAAGCTTTCCATAGAGTATTTATTTACATTCTACCGATAACTAGAGCTTGAGTTATAGCTTTCCAAAATGTCTTTCTTGTCTATTTTTAGTTAACAAAACAACTTTGCTTTATCAATGAATTCCTCTCTTTAACATGTGTTTTTGGATTGAACTCTGAGTTAGAAGTTGCAGGACTTAATTCGAGCTATCCAAAGAGTCCTCTTACAGGGTTTTCAAGACATTTAGGAAAAATTATGCCTCCCAAGTGTCATGAAAATTTTCGAATTCTTCCAAATTCATTTAGTGCTTGCTTTATAGTTCTATTCAAGGAATCTTCCCTTCTAAGATCTCAACCTAAGTTATTCTCTTTATTCCGATTTCAAGTAAGCTCCAAAGGGTCGTTGTCGCTACCTGTTCAAGTCTGTTCAAGTGCTAGTGGTCCTCCAAGCGGTCCAGTCCAAGGTACGCATATCGCCTATACCCTTTTGAAACTCTCTTATTTGAGTTTATTGACCAAGTGTAATGATTTTGAAATTGAATAAGGTTTACTTGTTTTATCACGTAATTATGGCCCCGACCCATTGTTATTCGTGCCACTGAGCACTCCCACAGAATACTTGACCTAGTGTCAACCTATCCGGATCTCCCGATCGGTCCGGGTATGCGCATGCGGAAGTTTACACCGATGATCGCACAGTAGGGGACCATTAAAAAGAACATTATGGCAAGCTTATTTATTGTTGTTCATTGTTGTTTATTGTTGTTTATTGTCATTTTATTAGTTTATTGTTTGCAAAATGAATTGAAATGCGCAAACTAAAATGAATTGCTAATTATTTGACTATATAGGGGTATGCGTATTGAGTTTATATCATTTGCAATGTTTTTTTTTTTTTATGTTTTGTTTTTAGGTGGTCCTTCACAAAGAAAGTCTTCCAAGGAAAAGTCTGCTAAGCCACCTTCTGAAGCATAAAAGGTGATAATCTTAGAGGTAGTAGCTCCCTTGTGTTTTATTAATGGAGAACAAAGTTAATCTGGAGTTGTATGTAAACAAAGCTATCGTAGATTGTACTTTTGGAGTATGAGTTCAGGGTTTTACAGTGTATTATGTTTTGAAACTCTTGTGGGGGCTGTAGTATTGATGGTTGTATGTGGTCTTTTGTTGAACCATAAGTATTTTTTTTCATGTATGTTGCTTATGGAAGAAATCTATTTTCAAGTTGTGAGTGAAACGAAGTTCTTGTTTATTCGTTAGGTGTTGTATTGTTTAGCCTAGTTCACAGTGGTGAACGGCGGTAATACTCTTAGGTTAATTAATCTGTTGTGCTAATCATTAGATTAAGTATGCTTAAGTCTTAATCTAGTGATTACGACCTGGGGGTGTTACAGTTGTGGTATCAGAGCAAAACAAGGTTCGAGTTGCTTAGAATAGAAGTAAGTGATAATATGCATGTAAGAGCCATATACAGAATATAGGAGTAAAATAACCCTAGAGGGGGGGGGGAGGTAAATGGGGTTATGAAACTTTTTGCAAAATAGATTCACTAGTAAAGGACGTTAATGTCTTAATCTTATCAGATTAAGATACAAAATAGTATAATAAGAAACTTCAGAATAAAGGACAATAAGTAGAAACTGAATAACCTCCTTTATTATGTCAGAATAGAATTGCGATTGAAACAACCTAAGGTAAACGTCCTTAGGGTTACAGAGAGCCAAGCGCCTTTCAATGGACGCTTCAAAGTTTTCTGGAGAAACACCCACCAAACCTCTGTTTAATGTAAACACTAATCGATTCCTAATTCCTTCTAGGATTCGATTACACAAGTCTAAAACAAAACCTAATTCTTGATGTATGCAAGGTCACGATGATCAGAGTATTGACCTCACAGTACACCACATTAACACACAAACACACAATTCTGGCCTCATAATAGAGATTCAAGCACAAACACACCAAAACAGAACCTCACGACAAGAAATCAATTACAACCTCCTCAAAACAGAGCACAAACACCAATGAACGATTGGATGATGATAAAATGATGATCGGATGAACAACTTACAATCAAACAGTAACCGAAGATAGTCTTGAGGCTCGAGCTGATACAGGCCCACCACAACTAGAACTTCAAGGGCAATGGACTTGATGACCTCAATGGATACAGACACATCACCATCGAGATTACCAAGCTCTACACCTACCATAAGGATTGCCAAATCCTTGATACTGTAGTAGAATTAACCAAGGTTGAGAGTTTAACATCACTCACAAACAAGAGGCTTCATTAAGGCACTCAAAATGCTATGAAATTCACTGATAGATGATCCTCACAAGGTGCCGATTACAAAGTATATAAAGCTAGGGTTGAGCTAGATGATGAAGGGTTTCCCCTTGCTCAAGAAACTTTCCTAATCCGGCATTAAGCTACTTAACTAACTTAGTAAGCTAATTAAGGCTCATTAAAAACTGGATAATATCAAAATAAAATGAAATAAACTCTAACAAACGCGTTTTCTTCATTGCAAACGGTTATATCACCTCACAAGCTGGAAATGGCCTCAACAGCTCGGAAGTGAGTCTTCATGGAGGACCTCAATGCAGGATCACCTCATAGAACTGGAATATCCTCAACAGTCCAGAAGTGATGTCTTCAAAGAGGACCTCAAACCTGGCAGATATCTCCAATGAGCTGGAATGTCCTCAACAGCTCTAAAGTGAAGTCTTCAAACATGGGTGAGGACCTCAATCCAAAGATATGGAATTGAGAAATAACCTCACTGGCTGGCTGCTATTATTGATGCTGATGTTGTTGCTGCTGGATGACCTCATGACCTGCTGGACCATCATGAAACACTCCTGGATGTCAGTGTTTGATACTGTTGATAATGGCCTTGGAGTTGGTGTTGGTGAGGTCGTTGTTGCTGCAGGTTCTGGACTCTGATCTTCAGATGGAGGAGCTCCATCATCCTCCCCAGGTTGAGGAAAGTTTGTCCTTAAACTTGGAAGGTCTTCATGTTCTGGAAAGTAAGGCCTCAAATCTGCAACGTTGAATGTAGCGCTGCCTCCATAGTCTTCAGAAAGGTCTAACTTGTAAGCATTGTCTCCAATCCTCTCTAGCACTTCAAAAGGTCCATCTGCTCTTGGTGTCAACTTTCCCTTCCTCTTGCTTGGAAATCTATCCTTCCTTAGATGAATCCACACTAAATCTCCAGGCTGGAAAACCATCTTCCTCCTATGCTTGTTTGCTGATGTAGAAACTTGCTCAGAATACTTGATGATCTTCTCCATGACTTGCTAATGAAGCTTCTTGATGTCCTCTGCATGTTTACCTGCTTCATAACTAAACCTCACAGAATTTGTTAGTGGGGATAAATCTAATGGAGTTATAGGATTTCTACCATAGACAACCTGGAATGGGGAAAGGCCAGTTGCCTTTGATGGTGCTCTATTGAAAGTAAATTCAGCATGAGACAAGAGGATGTCCCATCCTATTTTGTTTGTGGATATCAGTGACCTCAATAGTGTTCCGAGTGTCCTGTTTGTGACCTCTGTTTGCCCAACAGTTTGGGGGTGACAAGCTGTGCTATACTTCAATTGAGTACCCAACTTCTTCCAAAGAGTAACCCAAAAATGACTTAGGAACTTCACATCCCTATCTCTTGGAAATACAATTCAGCCACCCTCACAGCATCATAGGTGGTATGGCATGCAATGAAATGAGCCATTTTACTGAATCTATCCACAACTACCATAATTGAATCTTTTCCTCCTTGAGTTCTTGGTAGACCAACAATGAAGTCTAGGCTGATGTCCTCCCAAGGAGTGTTTGGTACTGGCAAAGGTGTGTATAACCCTTGAGGTAAGCTATGACTATTTTGAAATCTGACATGTAGCACACCTCCTGATCCAATGCTCAACACCCTTCCTCATTTTAGGCCAACAATAATGTTCCTTCAGCATAAGAAGGGTCTTCTCAATACCAAAATGTCCTACCAAGCAACCTCCATAAACTTCAAAGTTCAACAACTCCCTAAAGCTGCTCCTTGGAATACATAACCTTGCTCCTTTGAAAAGAAATCCCTGGTCTATATGGTATAGACTTTGAGGATGTCCCTGACATTTCTGGTGCAACTCTCCAAAATCTTCATCATTCTCATAGAAAGCTTTCAACTGTTCAAAACCAAGCACTCTTGCATCCAAAACTTGCAACAACAAATACCTTCTGGACAATGCATCAGCTCCTTTGTTAAGCTTCCTAGATTTATGATGGATCACAAAATGAAATTGCTGCATGAACTCCACCCAAGTAGCATGCCTAGTGTTGAGTTTATACTGCCCCTGAATGAATTTGAAGGCCTCATGATCACTATGCAGAATAAATTCAGCTCCAATAAGATAATGCCACCAATGTTGTAAAGCTCTAATGATTGCATAGAACTCCTTATCATATGTATTGCACTTCCTCTTGGCCTCATTGAGTTTCTCACTGAAATAAGCCACCGGTTTTCCTTCTTGAGTCAACACTGCTCCAATGCCCACGCCTGAGGCATCACATTCCACTTCAAAGACTTTGGCAAAATATGGTAATGCCAAAACTGGTGCTGAGGTTAACTGTCTTTTGACCTCCTCAAAAGCTTTCTGTGCAGCTGGTGTCCAAGTAAAGCTCTTCCCCTTCACGAACTCAGTCATAGGAGCTAAAATAGTGCTGAAGTTCCTCACAAATCTCCTGTAGAAAGATGCTAACCCATGAAAACTTCTGATCTGCTGGATTGATGTTTGATTTGGCCACTCTCTGATGGCTTTAACCTTCTCTTCATCTACTTGAATACCCTCTGATGTCACAATATAACCAAGGAATATAACATGGCTGGTGAAGAATTGACACTTCTTGAGGTTCCCATACAACTGCTCTCTACTCAAGATCTCCATAACACTCCTCAAATGTTTCACATGATCCACTTCAGACTTGCTATAAATGAATATGTCATCAAAATAAACAACAACACATTTCCCAATCAAAGGTTTCAGAACTTGGTTCATAAGCCTTATAAATGTTGAAGGTGCATTTGTTAAACCAAAAGGCATGACTAACCACTCATACAAACCTCCCTTATTCTTAAAGGCTGTCTTCCACTCATCTCCCTCATAAATTCTGATATGGTAATAACCACTCCTTAAATCAATCTTTGAAAAGACAGTTGAGCCATGGAGCTCATCAAGCATATCCTCAAGTCTTGGGATAGGATATCTATACTTGATAGTAATCTTGTTGATGGCTCTACAATCAATACACATCCTCTGACTTCCATCTTTCTTAGGAACCAACATAGCTGGCACTGCACAAGGGCTCAAGCTCTCTTTGATCATTCCTTTCTCCAACAACTCATCAACTTGCCTCTGGATCTCATTGGTTTTAGCTGGGGTCATTCTATAGGCTGGTTTGTTTGGTAAGATAGATCCTGGGACAAGGTCGATTTTATGCTGGATGTCTCTTTTAGGGGGTAAACCTGATGGCATTTCTTCTGGAAAAACATGTATGTACTGGTTGAGGATAGGTTGGAATAATGGATGGCTATTTTGTGGGGTTTGTTCATTTTGTGAGGCTGGTTCTTCATCGAGGTTAAATAAAAGAAACTCCTTCTGTTCACAGAACTCATGATGTTCAGCTGGTAAGATCACATCAAGGGATGGTTCAGCAATGAGGTTCTGGGTTCTTTTTGTGAGCTGGGATGGTTTAAGTGGGGTGAGGACAATTTTTTTGTGGTTTAGGTTAAGGGAATATGTATTGGCTCTTCCATTATGGTTAACAGATCTATCAAACAACCAAGGTCTTCCCAACAATAAATGACATGCATCCATAGGTATAACATCACACCACACTTCATCTTTGTAAACAGAACCAATTGAAAATTCACAAGGCATCTGGATGAAATTTTGATACCTTTGCTTTGACTCAACCACTGGATGGTGTAAGGTGCTGGATGAGGACAGGTTTGCAAATTCAGCTTTTGCACGATAGTCTGTGAGGCTGCATTGGTACAGCTGCCTCCATCAATATTCAAGGAACATATCTTCCCATGAACAGTGCATCGAGTGTGAAAAATATTCTCCCTCTGCTCAGCTTCCTCATCAACTGTTGAACTACTAAGAACCCTCATGATCACCAACATTTCACCTTCATCAGGTCTGGCCTCAACTTCCTCTTCATCATACACAGGATCTCCTTCAGGTTCATCAAACTGTTCCTCCTCAACAGCTGACTCAGGTTCAACAAACAGTGCTGCTTGATATTCTGCTAAGGCCACTACTCTTTTGTTTGGACATTCTGAGGCTAGTGTTTAGACCCGATTTCGTGTCTAAATACCGTCTAAATCCTTAGGCTTTTGACTTGTTTCATAGCATGTTTTAATAACTTTTAATGCGTTTTGGTTACTTTTGTAGTTTCCGAAGTTTTTACTCAAAACGATTCTAAATGGGCCAATTTTGCACCAATCTTGGGAATCCCGAGATTCCCTAAGATTCCCCGAGCCCTGGTCGTGTCAAAGGCAGCGGAAGTGGAAGCAACGTTTGAAGATCACCCTGAAGATTCCTGTGGCCGAGAGAGACCGTGGCCACGGTCATATTGACCGTAGCCACGGTGTGACCAAGCCAATGCCTAAGGAAGGGAAAATGCCACCCGAGATAGACCGTGGTCACGGTCACTCTGATCGTAGCCACGGCGGTGCGAAGGAGCGAAAAGTTGTCAGCCCTAATCTCCTAGACCGTGCCCACGGTGCATGGGAACCGTGCCCACGGTGATGCGAAGTGAATAGAAGAATCGCCTACCTTACGCAGGACCGTGACCACGGTCACCTTGACCGTGCCCACGGTCCCCTGCGGGACAGTTTTGTCTATTGTGTAAAATGATGAGCTTTGCGTAACAACCTTGATTACTATTTAATGTATTTAGGTCATTTTAGCAAAACATAATCCAGACCACAGCTTTTATCTATCTTTTATGATACTTTAGCACACTTTATCACATTTTAAGCCTTAGATTAGAGTGATTAAGGAAGATCTTTGCTGAGATTATTGGTTCTTGTATTGGATTCTCTTTATTATTATTGGAAGTTTGAAGATTATTCTCAACTTTGGAGCATTGGACCTTTATTATTCTGAAGTTTTCTCCCTTGTCATCACAATCAATGAGCATTTCTTGACCTTTCTCTCTCTAATTTATTGCTTATTTACTAATCTCTGTTTTTGTTATTATTGATATTGTTGGTATTGTTAAATGTTTATTGTCATCTTATCTACTCTTTTAAGCATGAATGAAGTTGTTGATGTTATTATCATGATAGTTAGGATGTTTAGTGGCTAGAACCTTAATGGGTTAGGGAGATATTAAGGGTGTGAATGGGTGATTAGGTTTGGGTTAGCAATATTAGTGAGTAACTAATTAGGAAATCAACTTCCTAATCCTATTCTTCCCTCAAGTAGGATGTATTTGGGTGCGAAAGCATCCCGAATACATCCAACGCTTGTTGGAAGGTAGGAATTAGGATAGTTAGTATTCTAGTTCGCAAAAGTGAATAGAAACTAACTAGGAAATTCCGTTCCATTAACTCTCCCGGGTCTGTCGATGGACTTTGGGGAAGTTAATCCGGACTATCCTTGAAAGAGGAAGCCAGGTGGGTATTTTCTAACGGAATTACCATTTGATTTCCCCTTCTCGTTACTCTCTTGTTGCGAAACCCATTTCCTCATTCCCGTTTGCATCCCGAAAGTCTCCCGACACCCATTGTTTCACCTTTTTTACTGAACCTAGTGTGTTTGTGCTGTTTTTACCCTGAATTCTATCATCCTTTCATGATCGTAAACCATACCTAGAGTCAACTAGTTGCAGCTAAGGCCCCTAGCTCCCTGTGGAAGAAAGATAAAATCGAGGTCTTACAAACCACTTCACTAACAGCTAGATGTCCAAGTCCTTGACATCTAAAACATCTCCTCTCAGGGAGTGGTGGATTAGTAGGGACTGAGGTTCTTTGTGGGGGATTTTGGGATTGTGTTTAAGGTGGTTTAGGGGCTGGATATTTGGTTTGTGGTTGTGGGGATGGATAGGTTCTTTGAGGTGGGTTATAGGATTTGTGGTAATGGTCTGATTTATTTTGAGGATAGGTTTTGGCTGGCTACTTGCTTCCATACTCCTTCCTTTGGGCCTTCTTCTGCTGTTCCACCTTATAAGCCAAAGAACTCAGCTCATCAAGTGAATGATACACCTGTAGCTCAACAACATTCTTGATGTTTTAATTCAATCCTGCAAGATACCTCACATAGGTTTGAACTTCATTCTCCTTCATGATACATTTCAACAGCAGATGTTCCAACTCCTTGGTGTAGTCCTCAACAGATTTGTTGCCTTGGACCAAGTGTTGAAGCTTGAAATAATTGTCCTTCATGTAACTTTCAGGTAAGAACTTATCCTTGAGCTTTTGCCTCATTTCGACCCATGTACTGACCTTAGGCTCATCTATCTCCTCTCTCCTCCTTTGCAAGTTATTCCACCATGTAGATGCATATTTCTTCAGCTTCAATGCAACCAACTTCACCTTGTTCTCATCAGACAACTCCCTCAAATCAAACACCCTCTCCACAGTTTGTAACCAATCCAAGAACACATCAAAATCTAACTCCCCTCCAAACTCAGGAATATCTATTTTGAAATCCAATTTCTCAACTCTTCTATCCTCCCTCCTTTCTTCTCTTGTACTCCTACTAGCCGATTCTTCTCCACTACTCCTAGGTGACCTTCTTATATAACTCCTTCTTCTGTGATACCTAGGTCCTCTGCCTTCTCTCCCAGTTTCACTAAAAGGGTTATCCTCTTCTTCTTCTTCTTCAAATTCTACATCAGATTCTCCATTAAGCCTATTTCTGTGCAACCTCATATAATATTGCAACTGATCACTCACAAATTTCAGTTTCCCCTCCAATTCCTCCTTCTCCCTTAAGGCTTGTTCTGCTACTTTCTGAGGTGTTTTACTACAACCCGACATTATGAACTACACAAATTACACAAACAGACCTTCCTCCAAGATGAAACTCAGCTCTGATACCAATTATGATGTATGCAAGGTCATGATGATCAGAGCATTGACCTCACAGCACACCACATTAACACATAAACACACAATTCTGGCCTCACAACAGAGATTCAAGCACAAACACACCAAAACAGAACCTCACGACAAGAAATCAATTATAACCTCCTCAAAACAGAGCACAAACACCCAATGAACGATTGGATGAAATGGATGATGATAAAATGATGATCGGATGAACAACTTACAATCAAACAGTAACCGAAGATAGTCTTGAGGCTCGAGCTGATACAGGCCCA
The DNA here is from genome assembly GCA_029582165.1 of Portulaca oleracea. Classification (NCBI taxonomy): domain Eukaryota; kingdom Viridiplantae; phylum Streptophyta; class Magnoliopsida; order Caryophyllales; family Portulacaceae; genus Portulaca; species Portulaca oleracea. The sequence goes on along the minus strand of CM055889.1, from coordinate 31,739,867 downwards.
CCACAGCTAGAACTTCAAGGGCAATGGACTGGATGACCTCAAAGGATACATGCACACCACCATCGAGATTACCAAGCTCTACACCAACCATAAGGATTGCTAAATCCTTGATACTGTAGTAGAATTAACCAAGGTTGAGAGTTTAATGTCATTCAAAAACAAGAGGCTCAATTAAGGCACTCAAAATGCTATTAAATTCACTGATAGATGATCCTCACAAGCTGCCGATTACAAAGTATATAAAGCTAGGGTTGAGCTAGATGATTAAGGGTTTCCCCTTGCTCAGGAAACTTTCCTAATCTGACATTAAGCTACTTAACTAACTTAGTAAGCTAATTAAGGCTCATTACAAACTGGATAATATCAAAATAAAATGAAATAAACTCTAACAAACGCGTTTTCTTCATTGCAAACGGTTATATCACCTCACAAGGTGGAAATGGCCTCAACAGCTCGGAAGTGAGTCTTCATGGAGGACCTCAATGCAGGATCACCTCATAGAACTGGAATATCCTCAACAGTCCAGAAGTGATGTCTTCAAAGAGGACCTCAAAACTGGCAGATATCTCCACTGAGTTGGAATGTCCTCAACAGCTCTAAAGTGAAGTCCTTAAACATGGGTGAGGACCTCAATCCAAAGATATGGAATTGAGAAATAACCTCACTGGCTTGCTGCTGTTGTTGATGCTGATGTTGTTGCTGCTAGATGACCTCATGACCTACTGGACCATCATAAAACACTCATGGATGTCAGTGTTCGATGTTGTTGATGATGATCTTGGAGTTGGTGAGGTCGTTGTTGCTGTAGGTTCTGGACTCTGATCTTCAGATGGAGGACCTCCATCAATTCCTTTAAGGATTTGTCAGAACTCAACCGAAACTTTCGCTCAACACTTTCTCTATACTCGACAAGAGAATTTCAAGCAAAACACAGAACACACTTTGCTCTGTTTTGAATACCCGATTACTTCCGTGGAATCGTCGATCTCTTCCAGTTGATGAGTTGTCTTCTTATAGGCAAGTTCGCAAACGCAGAGAGGAGCCGTTGAAGTTTCTGCGATTCTTTCCTTCTTTGCGATTTGGTTATCCTTCCATCTTTTGCTTTGATATCTTTCCTTTGTGAGAATTGGTCTAGAGATCTTGATCGAATATTCTTTTCGATTCTTGATCGATTACACTCTACAAAGATGAGCAATTAATTAATCTGGTTAGAAAGAGGATAGAAATCAACTTATGAACTCCTGCAAACTTCCTTGTCATTTGTCTTTCACTTCAAAACTCAGGACTTCACAGTAAAAGTCCTTGTCTTGTTGTGAGGCTTCCTTGAATGGCATTGCTGCTTGTTTAGGCCAATGGCCTTTATCCTGCATCAAGTAATGACCTTTGCATAGACGGGGTTTTCTTCCATCTCCCCCTTTTTGAGTGAAAGACAAAACTATATGGAAACATTATATAGCATGGATATATTAAGCAAACACAATTATATCAAGTAGCTACAACTAATAATCATCATGCATAGTAGATATTGTTTTACAGACCATAGAACCGCAAAATGTGACTTCAGAGGTCACAAAAGTCATCTCTCCCTTTTTGGCTTTCACCAGAAAGGAAATAGGAGGAATGTTTGCAAAACAAAAAAAAAAACAGTTCATTAAAAACGAAAAGCATGAAAATGTGTAGGATGAGGGATCAAGAATAGCAGGGTCATCTTAGACGGGAGTTGGAGCAGGCGTCTCTAGGACATCCTTCTGAGAAGTGACGAGAAGGTCCTTTAGATTAGCAGTTGCACTGATGAGATCAATGCGTACGGCGTGAAGTAGGGGTGGGCACCATAAACCTAAACCGCAAGTTGAACCGCAAAACCGCATCAACCAACCGTAAAATGCGGTTAACCGAATTGATTTTTGCATAAAAGCGGTTTAGGTTAACCAAACCGCTATAAGCGGTTTAGGTTTAGGTTTTGGATTTTCATGAAACGGTTAACCGCGGTTAATCGCTATCAATTAAGTTGAAAAAAAATAAATTTATTAGTAATATGAAATTAATTTAACCGCGTATCGTCGTATCGGAATATGAATTTATTAGTAATATGATTGCATTTATTTGCATAAATGTTATTGTAAATTTCCAGGAAATCGGTTAATCATAAACCGTGTATGTTAATCAGGTAAATTTTCATATTTTAAAAGCCGTTAACCGACACCGCTTTTAAATTGCGATTTCGAGGTTTGGTTTAGGTTTCAAGATTTCAAAAGCGGTTAATCGCTTTGCGGTTAACCGCATATTGTGGTTGCGGTTTAGGTTTTCAAAATCCAAAAACCTCAAAAACGGTTAACCGCATGTGCGGTTAACCTGTTATGCCCACCCCTAGCGTGAAGGGCCTTGACTTCTTCTTGAAGAACCATGATTTCGTCCCGCAGAGAGTGGACTTCCTTCAGAAGGCTGGAGATGTGGGCTTGAAGAGCAAGTTGAACGTCCTTAGTGGCGGCTGCTGAAGTGGAGGCCTCCGTTGCCTTAACCTCATCGGTATGGAGCCACGAGCCATTTGGCTGTTGTTGGTATCCAAGGGTGAGAAGTAGAGAGGGACCAATGGTGGGCAAATTTATGGACAATTGTTCAGCGCCATCAAGAGGAACTCGACATAACTGAAACACTTTGGTAAGTAGATTCCTATATGGGAGAGGCCCAGAAGTAGAACTGGCAGCACGCATGATATGGTGACTGACCATTTCCCCGAGTTCAGGGTGTTGGCAAGTAAGGACATTCACAAGAAGGGAGGCACAGGCTTCATTGATAGTTTCTTTGTTTGTGCCTATAGGAAGGATAGTGCGCACAACAGTGTAGTAGAGAAACCTAGCTTCTGAGCTGAGGCTCGTGTACTGGGTATTCTTTTGCTTAGAGGGACGGGAAAATCGACTGCACAATTCTTGCTTCGGGTCAGAGGGCAGGGCTAAGGGTGGCTTGGTGGGATCAGAGGTGAGACCTAGAATACGTTCGATTTGGTTGGGAAAGAGAAAAATCTCGACACCGGCGACAGTTGTTTAGAGGGATCGACTTGACATTGAGACAATATTCGCATAAAATTGAAGGACAAGGGATGGATACATTACTGGTTCACAAGTAAAGAAGGATGAACAGCCTAGGTCCTTGAGGATAGCAAAAGATGGAAAGATCTTCATGAGGGAGTCGAGATCAACATTTTCGCAACAGAGGATCAGCCGGTTTGCCAGATTTTCGAGTTTTTGGTCTCGTGGGAAAGCCAGGGTGTTGGAAGGGTGAGGGATGGTGATTGGCTCAGAAGAGGAGGAATGGGAGTGGGTTGGACCAGGGGAGTTTTTACGGGATCAGAGTCGTTTTGCAACTCCAGTAAAGGGGGGGGGGGGAGCAGTTGACTTCTGAGCAACCCTTTTCATCATGGTGGGGATGGGGACAAAAGAGGGGGAAAGTGGGGATGGTTGTAGTTATGGGTGGGGAAATGTGGTGATGGTGATGGAGGCAAAAAAGGTGGGGTAGAGTTTAAATAATGGGGGTGAGGGAGAAGGAGGGACGGTTTATGGAAGGAAGGGAATAATTATGGCAGGTGGAGGTCTGGAAAAGGGAAGAGGGAAATTGAAGGGGGTGGTTGGAAACAGTAATGAGATGGGACAGTAAGGAGGGAGGATTTGAAATATTTCGAAAAATGGGAAGAGTGGATTGGGAAGGAAACTGGCGGACGGAGGAGATAAATTGAATGCGATGTGATTGAGTGGATTAGAGAGAGAGAGAGTGAGGGCATATTTTGTGAGAGAAAACAATAGGAAAGTGAGTGGTAATGACGGAAGGTGTGAGAGGCGGTAAAAAAAAAGAGAGAGAAAAGAAAGTTAAAATCAGAATTTTCAAAAGAAAGTGAGAAAAAGAAAAGATTTTTTTTTTTTAAAATCATACCGATCAGTTATTGAGAAACTGTCAGGATGATTGTATGCCAAGGTTTTATGTGAGAGAGGCTCAAGGAGGTTTCATGACAAGAGTGTCAAGGACCTTCATGAGCGTATATATAAAAAGTAAAGCGTACCTGGCAGAGGACCTTTGCTCCCCCTGAAAGAGAGAACTCTAGCTCCCCCTCAACTGGTCGTCAGGTTGCAACATGCCAAGCTCCCTTCTGTTTATGATGAATTGCCCAGTGGGAAGGGCCTTGGTGAAGATATCTGCCAGTGGGTGATGAGTAGGAACAAAAAGTAATGTAATGTGGCCTTTGTCTACATGGTCTCTTATGAAATGGTGTCGCACATCAATATGCTTGGTGCGAGAGTGCTGAACCAGATTCTTGGTGATTTGAATCGCACTTTGGTTATCACATTTGATTGGGATATCTGAGAATTCTATCCCAAGGTCCTTTATCTGCTGTTTGATCCACAGAAGCTGTGCACTGCAAGCCCCGACTGCTATGTATTCTGCTTCGGTCGTGGAGAAGGCAATTGCATTTTGCTTCTTTGATTGCATGGATATCAGTGATAATCCTAGCATTTGACATCCTCTAGAGGTGCTTTTGTGGTCAGTTCTAGATCCAGCAAAGTCTACATTTGTATACCCAGTGAGATGAAGGGGATAGTTGCTAGGGTACCATAGTCCAAGGTCCTTGGTACGTGCAAGATATCTTAGAATTCTTTTGACCGCAATCAAGTGAGATTCTTTGGGAGCACTTTGAACCCGAGCACATAAGCATACACTAAACATAATATCAGGACGACTTGCGGGTAGGTAGAGAAGAGATCCGATCATACCTTTGTAGTGTTTGTCAGGAATGGCCTTATCATTTGGATCATGATCAAGTTTTAGGGTTAGCTGTTTCCAGACCATATTTTTTCAAAAGCTCTTTCACATACTTACTCTGATTGACAAAGATGCCATCTTCATCTTGTTTGATTTGTAAGCCCAAGAAGAAACTAAGTTCTCCTACTAGGCTCATCTCAAATTCCTTGCTCATAAGATCAGAGAAGTCTTTCACTAGAGTTTCATTAGTATCACTAAAGATAATGTCATCCACGTAAACTTGAATTATAACAGAATCCTAACTAGAGGTTTTGATGAACAGCGTTTTGTCTATGAGACCTCCTTTGAATCCATTTTTCAGGAGGAAGGAGCTCAATCTCTATACCAAGCTCTAGGGGCTTGCTTGAGCCCATAAAGGGCCTTTTGAAGTTTGTAGACATGAGTGTCTGGATCATGTTGTTCAAATCCTTGAGGTTGCTCAACATAGACTTCTTCCTTCAGATGTCCATTTAGGAAGGCACTTTTGACGTCCATTTGGTACAGCTTCATATGTACTGATGAGGCATAGGCCAGAAGTATCCGAATGGCCTCTAGTCTAGCAACTGAGGCAAAGGTTTCTTCGTAATCAATGCCTTCTTCTTGATTGTATCCTTTGGCAACCAATCTAGCCTTGTTTCTTGTGACAGTGCCATGTTCATCTAGTTTATTGCGAAAGACCCATTTTACACCAATGACTGGATGATGCTTTGGTCTTGGGACAAGCTTCCATACTGAGTTTCTTTCGAACTGATTGAGTTCTTCTTGCATGGCAAGTTACTGTCCTTTAGGGCTTCTTCAGGTCCCTTTGGTTCAATCTGTGAAACAAATGCATGAAAGACACAAAAGTTTCTAAGAGAGGAGCGGGTTTGAATACCTGTCTCCAAACCTGACAAGAGGTTGTCAGCTGGATGGGTTGGTTTGAACCTGAAGGTCCTTGTGGTATCCTCGGAGGTTGTTGGTATTGTATCAACAGCATTTGGAGGATTGTCTTCTTGTGAAGGTCCTTGATCTTCATTAGTTACTTCATCTTAACCCAGTTGTTCATGAGTTTCTAGTGCAGGTTCTGGAGGAGGTTCTACATTTTGTGGAGAGGGACCTTCCTGAAAGATGCAGGGTGAGTCCTCATCTTCATCTTCTTGATGAATTTTGAACCTGATGGAGGACATTTCTGTTGTGGAGGTGGAAGATTAATCAAAGACAACATGAATTGATTCTTCCACCTTTTTGGATGCTTTCATGTAGACTCTATAGGCCTTGTTGGACAAGGAGTATCCCACTAGGATACCTTCTTCACTTCTTGGTTTAAATTTGCTCAGAGCCTTCTTGCCATTATTGTGAACAAAACATTTGCATCCAATAGCCTTAAGGTGAGCCACATTAGGCGTTTTGCCTTTGAATAGCTCATATGGTGTTTTTTGCATGAAGGACCTTACTGTACATCTATTGAGAATATAGTTTGAAGCATTTATGATCTCAGCCTAAAGGAAAAGGGGCAGATCATTCTCACAGATGACTGTTCTTGTCATGTCTTCGAGGGTCCGATTCTTTCTTTCGACAACACCATTCTGTTGAGGTGTCCTTGAAGCGGAGAAATTGTGTGTGACACCTTCTTGATCATAGAATCTTCCAAATTGTTCTTGATTGTCAAATTCTTCCCCATGATCTGTTCTTATTGATACTAAGCTGAGTCTTGTAAGGACCTTGAGCTGTCTGTATATGTTTAGACCCGATTTCGTGTCTAAATACAGCCTAAATCCTTAGGCTTTTGACTTGTTTCGTAGTTTGTTTTAATAACTTTTAATGTGTTTTAGTTACTTTTGTAGTTTCCGAAGGGTTTCACTCAAAACGATTCCAAATGGGCCAATTTTGCACCAATCTCGGAATCCCGAGATTCCCTAAGATTCCCTGAGCCCTGGTCGTGTCAAAGGCAGAGGATTAGAAGGGCCGGTCATGTCGAAAGGCAGCGGAAGCGGGGGCAACGACTGAAGAGTACTCAAGGAAGGAGCGTGGTCGAGAGTCCGTGGCCACGGTCACATCGACCGTAGCCACGGTATGATGGAGCCAAGACCAAAGTGAAGAGGCCTTGCACCCGAACTAGACCGTGGTCACGGTCACTTTTACCGTGGTCACGGTGGGATCTTCACCCTGCCTAAGGAAGAATCTGACCGAACTAGACCGTGGCCACGGTCGCCCAAGACCGTAGCCACGGCGGTGCGAAGGAGCGAAAAGTTGTCAGCCCTAATCGCCTAGACCGTGACCACGGTGCATGGGGACCGTGCCCACGGCGATGCGAAGCGAAGAGAAGAAATCGCCTGCCTTACGCAGGACCGTGGCCACGGTCACCTTGACCGTGCCCACGGTCCCCTGCGGGCCAGTTTTGTCTGTTGTGTAAAATGATGAGTTTTGAGTAACAACCTTGATTACTATTTAATGTATTTAGGTCATTTTAGCCAAGAGGGAGATTAGACAGCAGCTTTACCTATCTTTTATGATACTTTAGCACTCTTTATCACATTTGAAGTCTTAGATTAGAGGGATTAAGGAAGATCTTTGCTGAGATTATTAGTTCTTGTATTGGATTCTCTTGATTATTATTGGAAGTTTGAAGATTATTCTCGACTTTGGAGCATTGGAGCTTTATTATTCTGAAGTTTTCTCCCTTGTCATCACAATCAATGAGCATTTCTTAACCTTTCTCTCTCTAATTTATTGCTTATTTACTAATCTCTGTTTTGTTATTATTGATATTGTTGGTGTTATTGAATGTTTATTGTTATCTTGTTTACTCTTTTAGGCATGAATGAAGTTGTTGATGTTATTATCATGATAGTTAGGATATTTAGTGGCTAGAACCTTAATAGGTTAGGGAGATATTAAGGGTGTGAATGGGTAATTAGGTTTGGGTTAGCAATATTAGTGAGTAACTAGTTAAGAAATCAACTTCCTAATCCTATCCTTCCCTCAAGTGGGATGTATTTAGGTGCGAAAGCATCCCGAATACATCCAATGCTTGTTGGAAGGTAGGAATTAGGATAGTTAGTATTCTAGTTCGCGAAAGCGAATAGAAACTAACTAGGAAATTCCGTTCTATTAACTTTCCGTGCTACATGGATTTCGGGGAAGTTAATCCGGACTAACCTTGAAAGAGGAAGTCCGGTGGGTGTTTTCTAACGGAATTACCATTTGATTTCCCTTTTTCGTTACTCTCTTGTTGCGAAACCCATTTCCTCATTCCCGTTTGCATCCCGAAAGTCTCCCGACACCCATTGTTTCACATTTTTGACTGAACATAGCGTGTTTGTATTGTTTTCACCCTAAAGTCTTTCATCCTTTCATGATCATAAACCATACCTAGAGTCAACTAGTTGCAGCTAAGGCCCCTAGCTTCCTGTGGAAGAACGAAAAAACCGTGGTCTTACAAACCACTCGACTAACAAAATGGCGCTGCTGTGACCTAGCTTAGCTCTTTGTCTTTAGGTTGTTTAAGATCATTTCACTGCTAGAGATTTAGTTATCCTTGGTTACTGGAAATTTGATTCTTCTATTTGTTCCTTTTGTGCATGCGGACTCGCTCTCGACGAGGCCAAACTCCTGTAACTCCACCGAACCCAAATCCGGAGAGTATTATTCAACAAGCTAACGCCGGTTCGAGACGAGCTAGACAATAAAGGGAGCGAGAGACGATCGAAATTCCAATGGTTGAAGGAGAGCAAATTCCACCCGTACCTTAGCATCATATTCCTTACCATCGTCGGGTATGGGAAGCGATCCCATCATATTACCAGATTTACCACCGAATGCATCGTTCGAGTTCAAGCCGTATTTATTGGAGATATTTGAGAACACCCCGTACCATGGAGGAGAGCATGAAAATCCTATTGACCACATCAACAGATTCGAGGAACGCATCGGCTTCGTACAAATGAATGGAGTTTCCGTCGAATACATGAAGCTGAAGTTTTTCCCTCTTACCTTGAAGGGGAAAGCATTATTATGGCTCAACATGTTTCCGCCCGGAACTTATTCAACATGGGATGCCCTTAGCCGTGACTTCCTTCAAAGGTTTTTCCCCAATGATGAAACGTGTCGGTTGAGGCAAGCCATCATGAGCTTCAAGCAAGAGCCCGATGAGTCGTTATTCGAAGCATGGGGGAGATTCAAAGGTCTCCAACGGAGGTGTCCACACCACAATCTCGAGGATTGGTTATTATTGCATTACTTCTATTCCGGATTGAGTAGCTCTTTGCGAGAATCCATCGATCATGCCTCTGGGGGCATGTTCCTCAAGAAGACGGCGGAGGAAGCAAACGTATTTCTTCACGAGCTATCTCAAAACTCTCCTCATTGGGGAGGCGGCCGTGGTCCAAGAGATGGTCCTCCTCTAGCAAGCAACCCTACCATTAAATTTCTCATGAATGTCGTTCTTGAGATGCAACAAAAGGCAGCTTTGGAGGAAACCACGAGGCAAGTAAAGGCGGCTCAAGAAGTACCTTTGCTTATTCCGGATGCCCGAATCTTGGTATGTGATTTTTGTGAAGGGCCACATTCTTCGAAGCGATGTGAAGAGTATCAGACCGAGCAAGTCCAAGCCATCTATCCCAACAATAACCTCTCCTACACCAATCAAACCCCCATTCGTCCCCGTGGGAATTACGCCTACAACCAACAAGCTCCCCTAAACCAAAACCCACCCCCCGGTTTCCCAAATCAAAATCGCCGCCAATACCACAAAAATCACAACCAAAATCCTCACCAAGGTCAATCTTCCCAAGCACCCAAACCACTACAATAAGAAACCCTTGACCAAACCCTCCAAAAATTGGCTCTAACTCAAGAGAAGATAGCCTTATCTCAAGAAAAGATGGCCTTAGACCGAGAAAAAGACCAAACTCGCATTAAGAACCTCGAGTTACTTTTGGCCCAATTGGCACAACAATCTCAACCTATCCAATCTTTGCCTAGCCAATCCCAACCTAACTCATAGTTGGTTGGCTTGTATTTTGTAATTATGATGTTTTTATTTTGTGATTATGGCGCTTGTAAGAAAGAACTATAGTAGTCAACCAAACTATGATTAATTGCCGCCCGAGTAAATTTTGGATGAGGGCGAGGTAGATGGTCAGGTTAGCTTCAGTAGTAGTGTAAATAATGGTGGTAAGCAAGTGTTTATATATCTATTAAACAAGTGACTCAAGGATTTAGCATCGACACGAAAGTTGATGTTGTAATCCCAATTTTTTTAGGCAATTATTGTAAAGTGATATTATAATGTAATGAAGGGCCAATATGAAATTGAGAATGCAGGAAATGATTAAGTGTTCTATATTGTTGTGAATTAAAAATTATGATATGATGGAGAATTTATTGTATTACTAAACAGGGTATCTTATGTTTACATTGTAGTATGTCGCATACATCAGGAAGTGATCATCCACATGAAAATACTAGGGAGGAAATCGCAGATAGCCAGGAAAATAACCTGCAAATTCAAGGACCCCAAGTTTCCCCACAGGTTGCCTCAAACCCAGGTTCTTCCGCTAATATGATGCTCCCTTCTAATCCCCCTTACTCGGAGTATTTGGGACATTTCATCCAGGAACTCCTGCAGCGTATTCCAAATCCCCATAACCCAGTAGGAGACTCATCAAGAGAGGACAAGTATGCTGATAAGGTAGCAAAGAGGAACCCAAGGAGTTATGCGGGAGGTTATAATCCAACAGAACTTGAAGAATGGATTCGAAATTTAGAGAAAATCTTTGAGGTAGTTGGAGTACCCGAAGGAAGAAAAATTTCTATTGGGACATTTTACTTAACTGGGGAGGCTGATATTTGGTGGACTACCATGAAAGATAAATACAAGAATGCTGGATTAACTTGGAATAATTTTCTGGAAGACCTTAGGGCTCAATTCTATCTTGCTTCTTTACAACGCCAGAAGGAAAGGAGGTTATGGAGCTAAATATGTTTAACCAAGACATGTTGGTAATGCAATACACGACTAAATTTAATGAGTTGGCTCGCTTTGCACCCGATTATGTGGCCATGGAGCGAATGAAAATGACAAGGTTTGAGAATGGATTGGCTCCGTATATCAGAAGTCAATTAGTAGGATACCCATTCAAAAACATGCAAGAACTATATGAGCGGGCAACAGAGGTAGAACGAGTAAGGAAAGAGTTGAAAGCTTTATATCAGGGAAATCAAGCAAGTTCAAAAAGGAAATGGAATGACGGAGGCGGTGCAAGTAACCGTGACGAGGCACCATCGAAAAAGCCAACCCCCAACCCAGCCAGAAATCGACCTGCACCAACGCAAAAGTCCTGCAAGAGGTGCGGTATGACCAATCATACGACCAATCAATGCAGGATAGGGACAGACAAATATTTCTGGTGTGGTAGTAGTGAGCATCGGGCGACTACTTGCCCCAAAAGATTACAGACTGTGGAGCAAGGGACGACAACACCAGCACAAGTCCCTCGTCCAGCACCTCCTCCACCGAATCAAGCTAGTGTGGGTAAAGCTTATACCATGGGGAAGAAAGAAGCGGTAACCTCCGGTATAATGGTCACTGGAACTTTATTAGTGAACTCTAAACTTGTGTTTATTTTATTTGATTCTGGTGCTTCACATTCCTTTATTTCTGCTCGTATTGTTACTAAATTGGAAATAGATAACCTTGGAACTTCTGTTAAGTATCAAATTAGCTTGCCCAATGGTCAATTCCTAGAATGTGATAAGACCTTCGTGGACGTTCCGCTTAGCATAGCTGAAGAGATCTTCCCAGTAAATCTTATTCAAATTGACCTAGCTGAGTTTGATATTATTTTGGGTATGGATTGGTTGACAAAGTATGAAGCAAAAATAAAGTGCCATGAAGGAATAGTCATCTTGAAGAGTAGACTAGGAGGCAAAATTTATTCCAAGGGTGAAGCGAAGAAAGCAAAATGTTCAATAATATCTCTTATGAAAGCTAAGAAGCTTTTATAACATGGGGGTATAGGGTATTTCTGTTACATATCTGAGAATAGATAGCAAGAGCTAAGTCTAGAGGATATTCCAGCAGTGAAAGATTTCCTAGATGTTTTTCCTGAGGAATTTACTAAGTTTCCCCCAAGGAGGGAAGTAGATTTTGAGATAAAATTGGTGTCAGGGACGCAACCCATCTCCAAGGCACCAAACAAGATGGCACCCGCCGAGTTGAAGGAGCTTAAAGTATAATTGGATGACCTGCTTCTGAAAGGGTTTATAAGACCAAGTGTGTCACCTTGGGGAGCACTTGTACTTTTTGTCAAGAAGAAATATGGGAGTCTTAGGTTATGCATAGATTATAGGGAGCTGAATAAAGTTACCATAAAAAATAAATATCCTCTCCCCTGAATTGATGACTTGTTTGATCAGTTACAAGGGGTCAGGGTGTTTTCAAAGATTGATTTGAGGTCAGGATATCATCATTGAGGATCAAGCCTGAGGATATACCTAAGACTGCTTTTAGAACCCGATATGGACACTATGAGTTTATAGTTATGCCATTTGGGCTTACCAATGCACCGGCAGTATTCATGGATTTATGAATCGAGTCTTTAGGTTATATCTAGACAAATTTGTGGGGTGTTCAATGATGATATTTTGGTTTATTCGAAAAACCAAGAGGAACATGAGCAATACCTAAGGATGGTGTTAAAGACTTTGAGAGAGCACCAATTATTCACAAAATTGCAGAAATGTGACTTTTGGCTAGAAGAAGTGGCATTTTTGGGGCATATTGTAGCTAAGGAAGGAATCAATGTTGATCCGCAGAAGGTCGCTGCACTCATGAATCGGGCTAGGCCAACGACCATCACTGAGGTAAGGAGTTTCTTAGGTATGGCAGTATATCATCGGAGCTTCATACAGAATTTTTCGAAAATCGCCCTTACATTAACAAATTTACTCAAAAAGACCATGAAGTTTGAGTGGACAGCAAAGTGTGAAGAAGCCTTTTAGGAACTTAAAAGAAGACTCACTTCAGCCCCGGTGTTAACCCTACCTGTTGAAGGAAAAGAGTATGTGATCTATAGCAATGCATCCAAGTGTGGGTTGGGATGTGTACTAATGCAGGATGATAAGGTCATCGCATATGCTTCTAGGTAGTTGAAACCTTATGAAATGAATTATCCCACATATGATTTGGAGTTAGCCGCAGTTGTGTTTGCCTTAAAGATTTGGAGACATTATTTATAAGGTGTACCAACTAAAGTCTTTTCATATCATCAAAGTCTCAAGTACATTTTTACGCAAAAAGAGTTAAATTTGAGATAGCGTAGGTGGTTGGAGCTTTTGAAGGATTATGACTTAACTATTCGATACCACCCAGGAAAGGCAAACTCAGTGGTAGATGCATTGATTAGGAAGACACAACATAGCCCAAGTGCACCTCAAATATCTCAACCTCAATTGGCAAGAGAAATGCAGAAGGCAGGCATAGAGATAGTACGTCAAGGAGATGTGATATCAAGATTGGCTAGTCTACAGTTGCAGCCATCTATCCTGGAGGAAATCAAAGCAGAATAGTTAGTGGATAAGGGCTTGATGTACATTCGTTCCGGGGTAGAAAAAGGAAAGATGTCTGGCTTCTTGATTCATGATGATGAAACCCTTAGGTTTCAAAACCGATTGTGTGTGTCGAAAGTAGGGGTTTGAGAAAAAGGATTCTGTATGAAGGTCAAAACACCCCATACTCTGTACATCCAGGAGGTACCAAAATGTATCGGGACCTGAGAGAGAAGTTTTGGTGGCCTAAAATGAAAAAGGACATAACCACTTTTGTAGATAAGTGTCTTACTTGCGAGAAAGTAAAAATTGAACACCAACGGCCAGCAGGTGAATTGAGACCCTTAGAAATACCCACTTGGAAATGGGATTCAATATCTATGGATTTCATCATGAGTTTACCCACGACTGTTACTAAGAAAAATGCTCATTTTATTCCTATACATGAGGGTTGGAAGGTGGATAAGTTAGCCAACATCTATGTCAAGGAATTAGTGAGACTACATGATATTCCAAAGGATATAGTCTCTGACCGAGATTCGAGGTTTCAGTCTCGATTTTTGGCGGCTCTACAAAACGCTTTTGGCACTAAACTTAATTTTAGTAGCTCTTGTAATCCCGAGACTGAGGGTCAAACAGAAAGGGTAAATCAAATCATGGAAAATATGCTAAGAGCATGCGTCTTAGATTTCTCGGGTAGTTGGGAGGAAATGTTACCTTGGTAGAGTTCTCATATAACAACAGTTACCAAGCTACCATCCGAATGGCGCCTTTTGAAGCTCTCTAAGGCCAAAAATGCAGGACCCCATTATGTTGGAGCAAGTTAGATGAAACTTTGCGGGTAGGTCCCGATTTAATTCAAGATACTGTAGAGAAAATCATAGTCATCCAACAACATATTAAGACAGCGCAAAGCTGACAAAAGAGTTATGCTGATAAAAGGAGGAAACCGTTAAAGTTTCAAGTAGCTGATAAAGTAATTCTCAAAGTCTCACCGAAAAAGGGCGTACGAAGATTCAACGTCAGAGGAAAATTCAGCCCCCGATACATCGAGCCTTATGAGATAATTGAGAAGATCAACCCGGTAGCTTATAGGCTCGCATTGCCTTCTGAGTTAGAGCATGTTCACAATGTATTTCATATTTCACAATTCTGAAAGTATGTCCCGATCCAAATCATGTGATAGAGGCCGAACCACTGATAGTGGAGCAAAACTTAACTTATGAAGAAATACCCATTCAAATCCTGGATCAGCGAATCAAACATCTGCGTACCAAGGACATTCCTTTGGTAAAAGTACTATGGGCAAATCATGCCTATTCTGAAGCCACTTGGGAAACTGAAGAGGATATAAAAGGAAGTACCCTCATTTATTTTGAGGTAATTTCTAATGTACAAAGATAGTGTTTTTAAAGTTTCGGGACGAAACTTCTTTTAAGGGGTTTGGACTATAATAACCCAGTGTTAAATATACCCTAATATTGTTTAACTAAGTTAAATAATCGAGTTAATTAACCAAAGTCGCGCATTTCAATTCACCTAACTGTGTTTTTGCAGGGCTTGAACAGTGCAACGACCACCAAGTCTCCATTACAGTAATTTTGTTAAGAGAACTTTCAAATAGATTTACCGACCTTTCCTAATAAACCTCAGTATTTAGATCGTTTGTCTAAAAATTTCTCATTTGGTTTCATTATTATCGGAGGGTTAAGGTACTCATAAAAATTTTATTAGCAAATATTTCTCATAGTTAGTCTAGTAGAATTTTATTCGGGAGCCCAAATTATTGGTATCGGGTTTAAAAGGAAGGATTTGTAAGTATTTGGGGCCTGGTTAATTATTTCTTTATTTTTCCTTCCAATCAGCCCAATTAGTGGAATGGTTGGGCCAGCCTTATAAAGAGGGAGATATTACACACCAATTTAAATTCAGATCTAATACAAACTCTCAAGTGCTCCCTCTCTTTCTCCCTCATTCACGCCCATCTGCCTCTATGCTCGCTGCCTGGTCGCCGTCCCCCTCTCCCTTGCTCCCTGTCGACGACATCCGCCGGAGACGGGTGCTCTGGCGACGCCGTGGCTGGTCTCCCCGCTGTATCTCTCTCTCTTCTCCTCTCTGCTCTCTCTCAAGGTAATCTCTAAAAGCCCTCTTCACTTTTGCTAAATTGAGTGAGTGTTTGTTATTTGGTTAGGAAATTCTGAATAGAATTAGTTGTTTTGAGAAGGTTGATGACACTTCAAGTTATAATCTTACATCTTCTTGATTATTGTAGACTAAATCATGTAGAAATTGTGTGAACCGAGAAGGAATTGTAAAATTCAGGTTATTTGTTTATAATAGTATGATCAATGATGCATGTTAATTGTGACATTAATCTAAGACTAAGGAAATTGTGCATGTCATGTAAGTGGGGATGGGGAAGATTAGTAATGGCTTTTGAGAAGAAAAGATTGTAGGGAACTTGGTCGGGTGATATTAAGTTAGAGTAAATTGCAAATGCATGTCAAAAACCTAACGTTTTTATGAGTTTGTGAAAGAGTTAAAGGAGTCTTTGAGCTTTCCGGAAAGGTAAATTACGTAGCTATACGATGACGGGAGTGAGAGTTATGAGTCCCTGACTATGAGGCAGTAATCTAAAATTACCCAGAACTTTGTTTGTGACTACCCTGTTTCTGGGCCAAAATCCGACCATTTCTCATGCTCTATTCGATTTGTGATTAAACAAAAGTTGTTGGTTATTCTGCAAGCCTTCCGGAATAGGGTCTTGTGCGTCCAATGAACATCGGGAGAGGAATTTATGACCCATTCTTTTCAGCTACGTAACTAAGTCCTACCCAGAAAATAACAGTGGCCATAGCATATTCTGCCCATGGCTGGTTCGTGACCCTTTTAGGACCTCTTTAGGACTTATATGAGGTTTTGATCAATATAAAAGTTGTAGTTTACGATGGAAGCTTTCCATAGAGTATATATTTACATTCAACCGATAACTAGAGCTTGAGTTATAACTTTCCAAAATGTCTTTCTTGTCTATTTTTAGTTAACAAAACAGCTTTGCTTTATCAATGAATTCCTCCCTTTAACATGTGTTTTTGGATTGAACTCTAAGTTAGAAGTTGTAGGACTTAATTCGAGCTATCCAAAGAGTCCTTTAACAGGGTTTTCAAGACATATAGGAAAAAGTTATGCCTCCCAAGTGTCATGAAAATTCCCGAATTCTTCCAAATTCATTTAGTGCTTGCACTATAGTTTTATTCAAGGAAATCTTCCCTTCTAAGATGTCAACCTAGGTTATTCTCTTTATTCTGATTTCAAGTAATCTCCAAAGGGTCGTTGCCGCTACCTGTTCAAGTTCGTTCAAGTGCTAGTGGTCCTCCAAGCAGTCCAGTCCAAGGTACGCATATTGCCTTTACCCTTCTTAAACTCTCTTATTTGAGTTTATTGACCAAGTGTAACGATTTTGAAATTGAATAAGGTTTACTTGTTTTATCACGTAATTATGGCCCCGACCCATTGTTATTCGTGCCACTGAGCACTCCCACAGTAAATACTTGACCTAGTGTCAACCTATCCGGATCTCCCGATCGGTCCAGGTATGCGCATGCGGAGGTTTATACCGATGATTGCACAGCAGGGGATCATTAAAAAGGACATTATGGCAAGCTTATTTATTGTTGTTCATTGTTGTTTACTGTCATTTTTTTAGTTTATTGTTTTTATTGTTTGCAAAATGAATTGAAATGCGCGAACTAAAACGAATTACTAAATATTTGACTGTATAGGGGTATGCGTATTGAGTTTATCTCATTTGCAAAGTTTTTTTTTTATGTTTTGTTTTTAGGTGGTCCTTCTCAAAGAAAGTCTTCCAAGGAAAAGTCTACTAAGCCATTTCTGAAGCATAAGAGGTGATAATCTTAGAGGTAGTAGCTCCCTTGTGTTTTATTAATAGAGAACAAAGTTAATCTATAGTTGTACGTAAACAAAGCTATCGTAGATTGTACTTTTGGAGTCTGAGTTCAGGGTTTTATAGTGTATTATGTTTTGAAACTCTTCTGGGGGTTGTAGTATTGATGGTTGTATGGGGTCTTTTGTTGAACCATAAGTATTTTTTTCATGTACGTTGCTCATGGAAGAAATCTATTTTCAAGTTGTGAGTGAAACGAAGTTCTTGTTTATTCGTTGGGTGTTGTATTGTTTAGCCTAGTTCACAGTGGTGAACGGCGGTAATACTCTATGGTTAATTAATTTGCTGCGATAATCATTAGGTTAAGTATGCTTAAGTCTTAATCTAGTGATTACGACTTGGGGGTGTTACATATGAGTACTCAATTTAAAGAGGCAGTTGAAGCTGAGAGGGAGGCAATTGCAGATGAGAATATTGGGGAAGTTGATGGTGAAAAGGTAGAGGGTCATTACCATGATTCAGATAATACAGACATTGATGTTGGAGTTGTTCTAAGAGATTTGGTTAGAAATAAAGGTGAGATATGAGTAGGATTGATGGAATTAATAAAAAGATGAAGAGGGTTAGGTCTAGAATGTACCATCTTGGATTGAAAATGTTAAAGGCTGGCATGGTATTTCCTGACAAGAGATCATTCAAGAAGGCAGTTGATGACTACAGGATTAAAGGATAGTACAATTTGAGGGTGACCAAGAGTGACAGGGGGAGACTCCAATTGAAATGTTTGGGTGAGGGATGTGAATGGAGAATTTATGCTGCCAAACTAAAAAATGTGTTGTCTTTTGAAGTGAAGACACTAGATAAGCCACACACATGCACACCCTTCAGTTTCCAGGCAGGGAAGAGGACCTTTTCAACTAAGTTGGTTGGCTGAGAAATATGTTGGTCTTTTTAGACTGCAACCTTCATTTAAAGGAAGGGATTTACAGGCCAAAATATTCAAAGACTTGAAGTTCAATGCAACACTTTGCATGTGTGTTAGAGCAAGGAGGATGGCTTTGTCAACAAAATTAGGTGACTATAGGACACAGTTTGAACAACTCAGGGACTACCTATCTGAGGTGTGCAATAAGAAGCGAGGCACGACAGTGAAGCTGATGACAACCCTAAATGAAGAACATAAGCATGTATTCAAGTTTCAGTACATATGTCCTAGCCCTTTAAAGCAAGGGTTTTTACAAGGATGTTGGAGAGTAGTTTCTTTAGATGCATGTTTCTTGAAAGGACTATGGGATGGTCAAGTGTTTGTCGCTGTTGGTAGAGATGCTAATGATCAAATGTACCCTGTTGCATGCGGGGTTGGAGAAAGTGAAAGCAATGATAGTAGGCATTGTTTCTTGGAAGAATTACAAAGGGATTTGAACATCGGTGATGGTTTCAAATGGACTTACAGAAATAACCCTAGAGGGGGAGTGAATAGGGTTGTATAAAATTTCTGCACTTAATCAACACAAAAGAGTTAATAGCACTTTTATAAACTGAATAATACTTCTTTATTGATTGAATTAAAGTGCTAAAGGGAGTGAGGATACAACTCAGCACTATTGAGAACTTGTGAGGTCCTCAACAGGCTTACGGAGGCAAAAGACTTTCTTAGATGACTTCTGCACTTGAGGCCTCACAGAAGAGGCGATTACAACTGAAGATCACACTCAAAGTGATAAACATATCTCACTTTAAAAAACACGACCTAGAGGTCCTCAACAGAGACACTTTCTGGTTACAAACTCACCACGATTCTTCGTGGCTACAAACTCAGAATATTCTTCGTGGTTAAGAATCAAGGGATATATATATATATATATATATATATATATATATATATATATATATATATATATATATATATATATATATATATATATATATAAAAGGAAGATATAAGATAAATAATTTAAGGAAACTTCCCTGATTTATCTCTTCAAAATTTGTCTTTCAATCAAAATGTCAGCGGCTACTGTGGAGGTCCTCAAAGCAGTGGAGGTCCTCGAGATGATAAGGGGTTCTTCAATCTCCCCCTTTTTGTTTGAAAGACAAAATTTTATTTGTGGTCCTTTAGCATAAGGACACAGTATATAGTAGAGCAATGCAACAAACTTAAGTCTCCCCCTTTTTGTCTTTCGGACAGAAAAATACAGGAGAGTACAAGCACTAAATTGTGTGGCCAAAATAATGATAGGAAGAGAAAGGGAGAAGGAGGGATAGGAGGAAAAGAAATGATGAGGACACCTTGACCAGGCCTTGATTAAATTTTGAGGTACCCGAGAGGACATACTGATGAGGACATCAGAGGTCCAAGCATGCAGTGAGTTGATGAATCTAGGAGGAGGAGAGAGACCACATGTAGGGAGGATGGATGATAGGACTCCCCCTCAATTTGACAGCTTGTGCATATGTTGAGGTCCTCATGGTAGACGGCTCCTCCTCGAATGGTGCGGGTGTTTCACTACCTTCCCAAGGTCTAGGATCTTGTCTTGGATTTTTTCTCCAAAGGTCACTCTTCCATTCTTGTTGATTTTTAGTTTGTAGAACTTGGTTGGATCTTTGGTAATGTGTCTGAGGCATACCTAGAATAGAGGACACTATACCTTTCTTGGTCTCTGACCAAGGATGAGATCGTTGTAGTGAGGTCTTTGGGACCCAAATGTTAGTAATGCACGGAGGTCTAGTTCCTTTAGACAGGGGAGTTGGTAAGGTCCTTATTTTATTTGCTGTTGGAGGTCCTCTATGATAGTTTTCTCTGAGAGGTGGAATATTTGGGGTAGGAAGTAGAGGTCCTTTGTTGGTATGGATGGGAGGACTTTTGGACCGATAGTTTTTGAGAGGTGGTGTATTGGGTGTGGGAAGGATGGGTTCCTTCTGGTAAGGATGAGATTTTGTGACTGCCTCATTTGATAATTGAGTGATATCCTTATAGCAGTTTTTGACCTCAATGGATAGTCTAACATTTTCAGTTGCAAAGAGGTCATTCCTGGTGTTCAAGCTCTCTATAGTTTCATTCAGATAATTGACATGTTTCGTGCGATGCTTGACTCTTTCTATTAAGGATCTAAAATATTTGAAGAGGTGAAATAATTTGTTAGCAAGGTGCGAAGAGGGAAGAGTGAGGAGCTCATCAATGTTTACCTCGTCATGAGATCAGGTTGGATCTTGATCCTCACTTGTGTTTGCCATCAGACATACATTTGTTACTTCTTCTACCTCACTATGGCCTCCACTGGAATCACTATCACTCCATGCTGCCATCATTACCTTATGTTTATGCCGTTGAGGCTGACTGTTTCTCTTGTCTTTGTTTCTTTTGGCGTGAGAGCAGTCCTTCATAAGGTGTTTTGAGCTGCCACAAACGAAACAAGTAAATGGGTCAGCATCTTTTAATGAGGACTTACTTTTTGAGGTTGCTTTTCTGTTTTATCCATCCTTGATGAATCCTCAAAGGTTGATTTTTCTTGTATAATCTTCTGAACCCTCTAGCTATCATTGCCATTGTATCTTCCTCCTCCTCATCATCTGACTCATTATCAGATTTACGTACTTGCTTGAGGGCAATTCCCTTGGGTTCTGAGAGGTCATTTAATTGGATCTCATAGGCCAATAGTTTTCCAATGAGTTCCTCCAGTTTGAGGGCCTTAAGATCTTGAGATTCATCAATGGCTATGACTTTTGGACCCCATTTTCTTTTAGGCAGGCATCAGAGGACCTTTCTAACTTGTTCCTCATTTGGGTAGGTTTTTCCCAGAGATATGAGGTGGTTGGTGATGCTGCTGAATCTTTCGCGCATCTCTTCAATAGTCTCATTTTCCTCTATTCTGAAGGCCTCATACTTTTGGACAAGGATATCTACTTTGGTGTCCTTGACTTGACTTGTGCCTTCATATGATGTTATCAAGTAATCTCAAACTTGTTTCGCAGTTTCATAATTAGATACACGTTCAAAATCATTCAAATTTAAACTGCAATAAATCAAGTTTAGGGCATGAGTATTTTTTCTCAATGGCTCCAACTCTTTATTGGTCATTTCATATCTGTTCTTTGGGACATCTTGACCAGCACTGTTCTTCTTCTGGGAGTGGGGTAATCTCCCTCGGTAACCACAGTCCAGAGGTTCTCATCTTGGTCTTTGAGAAAGACCTCCATTTGTCTTTTCGACGACCTGTAGTTTTCTCCAGTAACTAGTGGAGCTATTGTCCATGAACGTCCTTGAGGAACTTCATTTGTCTTGATAGCGGCCATGATCTTTTCCACGAGTGGTTAAACTCTTGAATTTGTGGACCCGCTCTGATACCAATTGAAATAACCCTAGAGGGGGTGAATAGGGTTATATAAAAATTTTTGCACTTAATCAACACAAAAGAGTTAATAACACTTTTATAAACTGAATAATACTTCTATATTGATTGAATTAAAGTGCTAAAGGGAATGACGATACAACTCGGCACTATTGGGAAATTGTGAGGTCCTCAACAGGCTTACGGAGGTAAAAGACTTTCTCAGATGACTTCTGCACTTGAGGCATCACAGAAGAGGCGATACAACTGAAGATCACACTCAAAGTGAGAAAACTATCTCACATTAAAAAACACGACCTAGAGGTCTTCACCAGAGACACATTCTGGTTACAAACTCACCACGATTCTTTGTGGCTACAAACTCAGAATATTTTCACTCAAATATTCCTACAACTCAGAATTTTCTAACCAAAATTCCTACATTGATTTTCTTGCATTGAAATTTGTTTTGAGTGAAGCGAATAAGTTCTCTATTTATGCTTGGCTCTCCAACGGCTCCTTCAGTAACTTTCCTTTGAGTCTCGATTCTATCCAACTTTAGGAGGCATATTTCTTCAATCCTTTTGTTTGACAATTATTTCCAACATTTGATTTAGATTCTACAAGGAATAAATCTTGTTAAGAATAAAGGGATATATATATATATATATATATATATATATATATATATATATATATAAATATAAGGAAAATATAAGATAAATAATTTAAGGAAACTTCCCTGATTTTATCTCTTCAAAATTTGTCTTTCAATCAAAATATCAGCGGCTACTGTGGAGGTCCTTAAAGCAGTGTCAGCGGCTACTATGGGGGTCCTCAAAGCAGTGGAGGTCCTCGAGATGATCAGGGGTTCTTCACTTACATTTCAGATCAGCAGAAGGTAATTGACCTTATATCATTGTAATCGTTGAAATTCTTTAATTTTAAATTTTTGGTTGATTGATTTAGTGATCACTATGTTTTTCTTCTTTTGCATTTAGGGATTGGACTCTATAATCAAGGAGGCTTTCCCTAGAGCTAAGCATAGAATGTGTGCAAGGCATGTATATGCCAATTTTAGAGAGAGTTAGAGAGGTGATGTATTTAGAAATGTTTTTTGGCGGATAACAAAGGCAACAAATGATTATCAAATTGAAAGATATGTGAATGATATGAAGGGTCTAGATCCCAATGCTTTCGAATTTCTGAAAAATAAAGGTCTTGAACATTTCAGTAGAAGGTACTTTGGGGCTAATGCTCAATGTGATTCTGTTGACAATAAAATGGCTGAGATTTTTAATGCATTTATCAATGAGGTTGTGTACCAATCAATATTATCCATGCTTAGAACTATTTTCAAGCTTGTGATGAAGAGGATTGGTCAGAAGCAAGTATGGGTAGACGGGCTTGGGGGTCCAATAGCACCTAGGACAAGGAAGAAATTGGACAAAAGAATTGACCATGCAAGATATTGGGAGCTGTGAGGGCAGGGGAAGGATTGTATAGTGCCATTCATGGAAGAGAGGAGTTTGTTGCCGATCTTAACAACAGAACATGGACATGTAGGTCTTGGGAGTTGAGTGGCATCCCTTGTATTCATGCAGTTGCTATTTTTAGGGAAGAGAGACTGAAACCAGAGGTTTATGTGCATGAGTGTTACTCATTGTAACACTTAAAGACAACATACTCACATACATTGAAGCCAACCAAGGGGAAGGAATGTGGCCCAAAGCAGCAGGTGAGGCAGTTTATGCACCTTATTTTAAGCCTAAGAAGAAGACAACCTCCAAGTACTTTAGGAGGCCAAAAGATGGTGAAAAGCCTGGACCTAGTCAAGGGAAAGTCGGCAGGGTTGGAAAAAAAATGCATTGCTCATGTTGTGGAGATGAAAGTCACAATAAGAGATGTTGTGACAAAGCTCCTTCATCAGTATCGCAACAACATGTAATATGAAATTGATGTGGTTGTTATTTTGTTAATTTGACTTTTACACAATTTGTAATTCAATTAAACCTGTTTGTGCCACAGGGGAGACCACCACAACCTCAGTCACCACCATAAGAACAACCAACGAACAACCACAACCACAACAATTTGAGTCACCACCACCACAACCTGAGTCACAACCACCACAATCTGAGTCACCACCAACACCACAACCTGAGTCACCACCACCACAACCTCAGTCACCACCTCTAGGTCCTCTACAACCTCAGTCACCACCACCACAACCTCAGTCACCACCACACCATTCTCTTGTACCACCCCCTCCACCAGTAAGCCAACCAACACAACCCCCACCCCTATCACTACCAGAAAGACGTTCTAAGTTGAAGGTACTATATCTTTTTCTTATATTTGTTTTTTAATTTGTTTAATTTATTTATTATTATTCATAATAATATTGGAATTTGAGTTTTATATTTATATTTTCAACAACACAAGGTTGTTGGTGGGAAAAATTCACATCATGCCAAGAAGCCACGTATGACAATACACCATCATGGACAAGGATCATCCTTCCCCGCAACTGCAAGCCAACAACTAACAAGACTGCATCAGAAGCTGCTTGTGGCCCTTCTGCTGATGTTGCTCCTGCTAATTCATCTGTTGCTGTAGACACCGGAATTTGTACCGGCGTGAACCCGACCTATCAAGATCAGCAAGTCACTTGGGTCGAACGCTAAATGAGTCAGTGGGCCCAAAAGGTCAACAATTTGAGGCGAAGAAGTCAAAACAGTCCGCGTACACCTAATAAAACCCAACTGGGTTTTAATCTTCAGAAGGGAGCCACACAGAAGCAGGCCCAAGGCACGCTCCGACGCAGAGGAAACAAAACCCGCATGGGTTTTAAATGGAGTAGCGACGCGTCGTTTTGCTCCGCTATGTCAGCGATCCGTGGGATGATCAATTATAACCCGCCTGGGTTTTAATTATTCTGGCGTCAAAATCTACATGCATGCAATCCTATGATCATAGCATACGTGGTTGACTCCCCCTTGACCCCTTATAACCCGCCTGGGTTTTGATCCGAGACGGCATGATTTTTGGGGTATGTTCCCCTCTTTTTCCCTCCAAACCTCTCACTCCCTCACCTATAAATACCCCCTCCATTTCACCATCAATCCATCAACTATCACCATTATCCTACCAAAACTCTCTTAAATTCTTTCCACTACATCCATTCCTATCCCCTAATATTATCATAACCACTCTCATTATAATCTCCACACCACTCCTATACCATTCTCTAAACGCATCCATATCTTCATCATTCCATCCGAGGTCAAAACCGAGGCTTAGTCAAGGAACTCAATCGTCGCATTCGGCCAACCCATATCAAACGAGGTTCGCTTTTGTTATTGTTATTATTGTATTAATCATGTAATCCATTCTTTAATTCATTTACTTGTTATTTTGTAAAAAGTAAACATCATGTTTTAATCTCGCTTATTTTGAATGATAACTTCGCGAAATTAATCAAACTTCTCCCCGCTCTCTTTCTTTTCAATGTCGATTATAGTAGAGTCTGTTTTCTAACAGGCGGATTTGAGAGTTCTTATAACTCTCGAATTCGTAACCTTACCCCCGAATCTAGAAGTCGGGTTCGTAGACCGGAGTCTTTCATTTCTTATTTTATAGTTTGTCGATTTCCTTAAATCGGCTGACGACTCTTTAAAATTTTATAAATTCGTTTAGTTATTTAAAATATTCATTTTTTGCATAAAAATAATTTAAAGAATAATTTAATTCATTTCCTTCGCTAATTCGAGGTTGGGTCGGAGGGAAATGGGCCAGAAATCAATAAGATCAAGGCGGGTTTAATTAATTTCAACCCATCTCCCACTGACCTGAGGAAGCGAGCGACCCATCCCAAGAGACATCAAAACCCAGGCGGGTTTTGATAGTCTCTGGTGGCCCGTTTGCTCCTTTTTGGGCCTGAACTTAGCGATTGGGCCGGGATTAAATTATTATTAAACTATTTTGTGCAATTTCGGATATTTAAATAATAAAAAACGGGTTTGTAAATAAATAAAGCTTCATCACGCCGAAAATGAATTTTGAAAATAAAAATATCCTTATTTACGGATTAAGCAACCTTAGTCGACTCCCGATCAATTAAGTAGCGCATCCGAAATTAATTTCCCCGAATGGGACGATTTTCCGGGTCCTACAGACTGGCGACTCCACTGGGTACTTAAACTTAAAAAGTGGGTAAAACTTGAACAAATCGAATTGATTTGAAAGTTTAAAAGGGAGAAGTTGATTTATTTCACGATTTTATCATTCTTTTTAGGCATCCTTTGCATACCGGGCCACTAATCGGGTATTTTGACACGTTAGCACAAAGGTGACGGTTTAGGTAATAACTAGGATTTTCCCTCGAGAGCGGGCGGCCACTACTAGTGTGATGCACCTTACATCGCCAAGAATTTGGTCTCTCCTCTCCCCATGTTATACTCAAAGGACTTGCTTGAAGTTCGTTGAGCAATACCTCACACTCCTTGTCCACAATTTTAAGGGTAAGGTGAACCGAGGCGAGAACGTGCGGTAGGCCATGTAACCCAACCATAGAAATCCATAAATGTAGAGCCTTGGTTTAGGATAACCCTTCATGTTGTATGTTATGTGCTATGTGAACCCCTTCCCCTTTTCTTTTCTTTTTTTTTTTGTAAGAGTCGACCCTAGTTTGGAGGTTTTTTTCTAGTCCATATAAAATTCGTTGGATTGAGAAAATGACTATTTATTTATTACAATAGTTAACCCAAAGGCATTATGGTTAGCCCAAGTGGAAGGGCTCATTTATGTTTGAAAGTTGATTATCTTAATTAATAAAAAAAAATTGACTCACCTTTGATGATATTATATGGCCCTTTATGAAATTCTCTTAACAATGGTCCAAAAGATAATTAATTAAAGTCCAACAAATTTAATGGATAACGTCTTAGACTACATAATAGTCACTAGGCATAAGTAAATTAATTAATCGATTTAATTAATAAATCCATCACATTTATGGTCGGCCGTTGTTTGGCCCAACCATATTGGATTTGTCAATTAAGCCCGTAAATTAATTATAACTCGCTTATCGTTGGCTTTATCCAGTCCTTTACAATATCCATTTTCCTTGAGTAAAAAAAAAAAGAGTAAAGAAAATAAAAAAAAGGGTCGTCAGTTTTGTTGAGCATTATTCTAGTCCACATAATAGCCAATATGGCTAGAGCTGTCTAAAGTTATTAGGCCAAGTTACAGATTCTCCTTAAAACGGTCGGCCCGTGGATTGGGCCCATCCGAATTGAGAAACACTGACTAAAGCCTGTCAACTAATGATCCGCTCGTTATGTCTGACTTTATTCGGCCCTTTATAATGTTCTGTTTTTAGGTCCATATAGAGTTAGGCCATGCACTCCCAAAAAGTGGGTGAGTCCTTTGTGTCAGCATATATGTGTCAAGTCTGTTAGGATCATATAGGTCCCTTAGAGCATGCATGCATCGGGTAGTACGGGTCGGAGTATGTCATCGAGTGTCTAACTTTGAATTTCCATGCAGGCATCATTGGTGATTGACTCTGAGCCCGCATCCGAGACCCACGTACCAGCCGTTTGATTTTGAACCCTCACTATGATCGATCCGCAACTAGCGACTGCATCATGTCTGGAGAACAATTCCAAGAGGTCCTAGTTCAGAGTGCTGAGGCCAACATCACAAAGCATTTGGATGACCATTACACCAAAATGCAAGGTCTGGTATTCGCCAGCACCTTGGAACAAGAGCAGAAAATGGGGAAAAGGCTGAATGAACAACAACAAGTGATGGATGGCATGCTGCAAGCCATCACCAAAATTAATACCAAGTTGGGGTTGAACACTGAAGAAGACGATGAAGGGATGCATGGATACAAATCTGAGCCTGAACTCATTAAGACATCATTAGATTATGGAGGAATAGGAACATCCAAAACAAAGGTTGATACTCCAGAAGTATCGAAACCTACAAGGGAACCCGCTGTTAAGGCCCTTGAGCAGAAGTTAGAAAGCCTCACCAAAGCAATGAGCGTTGTGCCGGCCTTCGCCGATAAATACATGGAGGTACCCCTGCCCATTCAGCCTAGTCTCTAACTTGCCAGTAAGATTGAAGTGTCGAACATTAAGTTCAAACCTTCCGAGAATCCAACTCATCACATTGAAGAGTTCATGAGGTTGGCACCCTTAAACCGGATTGATGCCGGTTTATATTCTACGGTCTTCCCGTCTACCCTAGATGACGAAGCCAAGGTGTGGTATCATGCTCTGTCGCCCCAAATCAAGGCTGATTGGAACGAGTTATTCAAAGCCTTCATTAATCTCTACAGTCGCATCCAGAAAAAGCAAGCTACGGTGGACGACCTAACCTCCATGATGCAACGGGATGACGAATCCTTCTTGGATTAATTTGAAAGGTGGTGAAGAATCTCAACTGGGTATGAGGACCTCAACGTAATCGTCAATGAGGACCTCAAATGTCAGCACAAGATTATTTTGTTTGAAAGACCAACCGAGCTATCTTAGGGAAGTACAAATCATATCCTAATCTTATTCCTTCCTCTAATTCTGAGATATGATTGTAATAGTCTGCGTTTCCTTTTCAGACATCAAACGAAAAAGGAAGGAAGAATATGACAAAGAAAGGAATCTCGTGGAAGATAGAGGATCATCTCAGAAAAGGAAACAATCCTGGACAACCGTTGCTCTCAAGGCTATAAATACCATCAAGCTTCATTCATACAAGTATCAATTTCCAAGGAAGAAAATCGTTGTAAGAACCTTGTGAAAGAAAGTTCTGAGTGTAGGAGTATTTGAGTGAATATTCCGAGTGTAGCCATTCTTGTGTAGTGGTGAGTTTTGTGTAACCAGTGGTCATACTGGTGAGGACCTCTAGGGTCGTGAGTTCCAAGCTAAACAAGTGCCTCTCTGCTGTGTGAGGTCACTAGTTGTAATCGCCTCCACTGTGAGGCCTCATATTCAGAAGACCTCTGTTGTGTCTTCTAATCCGGTAGGCCAATTGAGGACCTCACAAGTTCTCTTTTGTGCTAAGTTGTAACCTCCTCCTCTTTAGCACTTTTGATCATTTAATAAAGAAGTTATTTTTCATATAAAAGTGCTACTAACTTGGTTGTGTTGATTGAAGTGCAGAATTATTTTTATAACCCTAATCACCCCCCTAGGGTTATTTCAATTGGTATCAGAGCGGGTCCACAAATTCAAGAGTTTAACCACTCGTGGAAAAGATCATGGCCGCTATCAACACAAATGAAGCTCCTCAAGGACGCTCATGGACAATAGCTCTACTACTTACTAAAGAAAACTACAGATCGTGGAAAAGACAAATAGAGGTCTTCCTCAAGGACCAGGATGAGGACCTCTGGACTGTGGTTACCGAGGCAGATTATCCAACTCCCATGAAGAAGAACAGTGCTGGTCAAGATGTCCCAAAGAAAAGATCTGAAATGACCAAGAAAGAGTTGGAGCCATTGAGAAAAAATACTCATGCCCTAAACTTGATTTATTGCAGTTTAAATTAGAATGATTTTGAACGTATATCTAATTGTGAAACTGCGAAACAGGTTTGGGATTACTTGATAACCTCATATGAAGGCACAAGTCAAGTCAAGGACACCAAAGTAGATATCCTTGTCCAAAAGTATGAGGCCTTCAGAATGAAGGAAAATGAGACTATTGAAGAGATGTTCAAAAGATTCAGCAGCATTACCAACCACCTCATATCTCTGGGAAAAACCTACCCAAATGGGGAACAAGTTAGAAATGTCCTCCGATGCCTTCCTAGAAGAAAATGGGGTCCAAAAGTCACAGCCATTGAAGAAGCTCAAGATCTCAAGGCCCTCAAATTAGAGGAACTCATTGGAAAACTATTGGCCTATGAGATCCAATTGAATGACCTCTCAGAACCCAAGGAAATTGCCCTCAAGGCAGTATGTAAATCTGACAGTGAGTCAGATGATGATGAGGAGGAAGATACAATGGCAATGATAACTAGAGGCTTCAGAAAACTATAGAAGAAAAATCCAAACTTTCGAGGCTACCTCAAGGATGGACAACATAGAAAACCAAAAGGTAAGACCTCCATGAAAGATGAAACTGACTCCTTCACTTGTTATAGTTGCGGCAGCACAGAGCACTTGATTAGAGACAGTCCTCATGCGAGAAAAAATAAAGATAAAAGAAACATGAGGCCCAGACCACAACAACGTAGAGCCATGCTTGCAACTTGGAGTGACAGTGACTCAAGTGAGGATAACAGTGACGTTGATGAAGTCGCAAATGTCTACCTGATGACTCAAATGAATGAGGAACCAGAAACATCCTCACACCAAGAAGAGGTAAACATTGATGACCTCCTCAATCTCTCACCCTTACATCTCGCTCATAAATGCTTGCATCTGTTTAAATATTCCAAAACTTTGATTGAAAGGGTCAAGTATCTTACCAAACATGTTCAAAGTCTCAGTGAGGCCAATGATAACCTAACTTCTCAAAATGACCTCCTCTTCACAAAAAGCAATAGTCTGTCTCTTGAGGTCAAAGACTGCTATAAAACCATCACTCAATTATCCAATGAGGCAGTCAATAATTCCCATCCTTACCAAAGCAAACCAGTCTCCACAACCCCCTCTTCTCAACCTTAGACCGAAATTCCTACAAATCACCCTCTCAGAGGACCTCTCCTTCCCACACCTAATACCCCACCTCTCAAAAACTATCTGTGCAAAATTCCTCCTTTCCATTCCAACAAAGGACCTCTCCTTCCTATCCCAAACATTCCACCTCTCAAAGAAAATCATCATAGAGGACCTCCTACAGAAAATAAAATAAGGACCTCATCAAATCCCCTGTCTAAAGGAACTAGACCTCCGTGCATTGCTAAAATCTGGGTCCCAAAGACCTCATTGCAACGATCTCATCCTTGGTCAAAGACCAAGAAAGGTATAGTGTCTTCTTTTACAAGTATGCCTCAAACACGGAGATCCAACCAAGCTCTTCAAACTGAAAATCAACAAGAATGCAAGAGTGACCTTTGGAGACAAAATTCAAGACAAGATCCTAGACATTGGGAAGGTCGTGAAACAACACCACCCGCACCTTTTGAGGGGGAGTCGTCTACTATGAGGACCTCAACCTATGCACAAGCTATCAAATTGAGGGGGAGTCATATCATCCATCCTCCCTACATGTGGTCTCTCTCCTCCTCCCAGGTTCGTCAACTCACTGCATGCCTGGACCTTTGATGCCCTCATCAGCATGGCCTCTCAAGCACCTCAAAATGAGGTGTCCTCATCATCTCCTTTACTCCTATCCCTCCTTCTTCTTCTCTATCTTCCTCTGCTTTTTGGCTACACAATTTAGTACTTATACTCTCCTGTTTTCCTTCTGTCTGAAAGATAAAAAGGGGGAGATATCCTTGGTCTGTAACCGAAACAATATGGTGAGCTGTTGCTTGCTACTATATGATACTCTATTACAAGAATGTTCTGTTGCATCTATTGTCCATATCTGCTGTACATTGAGAATGCATGTATAGAAGCAGCATCCAGGAAGTTTTGTCTTTCAAACAAAAAGGGGGAGATTGAAGAATCTCAACTGGGTATGAGGACCTCAACGTAATCGTCAATGAGGACCTCAAATGACAGCACAAGATTATTTTGTTTGAAAGACCAACCGAGCTATCTTAGGGAAGTACAAATCATATCCTAATCTTATTCCTTCCTCTAATTCTGAGATATGATTGTAATAGTCTGCGTTTCCTTTTCAGACATCAAACGAAAAAGGAAGGAAGAATATGGCAAACAAAGGAATCTCGTGGAAGATAGAGGATCATCTCAGAAAAGGAAACAATCCTGGACAACCGTTGCTCTCAAGGCTATAAATACCATCAAGCTTCATTCATACAAGTATCGATTTCCAAGGAAGAAAATCGTTGTAAGAACTTTGTGAAAGAAAGTTCTGAGTGTAGGAGTATTTGAGTGAATATTCCGAGTGTAGCCCTTCTTGTGTAGTGGTGAGTTTTGTGTAACCAGTGGTCATACTGGTGAGGACCTCTAGGGTCGTGAGTTCCAAGCTAAACACGTGCCTCTCTGCTGTGTGAGGTCATTAGTTGTAATCGCCTCCACTGTGAGGCCTCATATTCAAAATACCTCTGTTGTGTCTTCTAATCCGGTAGGCCAATTGAGGACCTCACAAGTTCTCTTTTGTGCTGAGTTTTACCTCCTCCTCTTTAGCACTTTTGATCATTCAATGAAGAAGTTATTTTTCATATAAAAGTGCTACTAACTTGGTTGTGTTGATTGAAGTGCAGATATATTTTTATAACCCTAATCACCCCTCCCCTCCTCTAGGGTTATTTCAGGTGGCATATCAAGTTGTCTCATATCAACGAGATGATCCCTCTTCACCTACAACTATCCACCTTCAAACAAGGACTCAAAAGTAGTTTGTCTAAGCACTTGGGATACCATGTTGTCAAAGACTTTAACTACTTGAAGGACATTTGTGTCCAATTAGAGGCGATGCATAATGATAAGACCACTTCGCCTGGATGGAAGGGGTCTAGTTCCAATAGGAGGGCCACTAGTGCGGCTAGCCACCCTCCTAAGATTATGGAGACTAACTCTATCCAGCGCAAGGGGCCTTATATACCAAGATATGAGACCTACACACCACTAGATGTCTCTTATTCACAAGCTCTTGATCGGTTGGTCAAGAAAGGTTTCTTGGTTCTACCTCTGCCAAAAGAAGAGCTTGCGATTAAAGGTAAAAAATTGGGATGCTGACCAATTTTGCCGCTATCATCGTTGTCGAGGACATGATACCGAGAAATGTTGGACTCTCAAGAACAAGATAGAGGACATGATAAAGGATGGGATTTTAGTTTTGATCCCTCCACTTTAATTGTTGAGACGGGTCGACCTGTCCTCGAAGCATTTGGTTTTCATAAAGACTTATCCATCCACGGCATATGGGACAGTGATGACGATGATCAGCATAAGCATTCCGAGACAGAATGGATGGAGACTGATGATCCAACGTCGGATGATATGGCATTTCCCACTCGATCAGGGCGCCACGACAACAGGAGCACCACCACCCCAGTGGCTGTTTCTAATCCTACGCCAATGGTTTGTAATGACAGCCAGGCTCCTCCTAAAGATTCTCTCCTTACACAATTCAAGAAGATCAGAGCTGAAGTTACTATCTAGCAGCTGATATGCGCATCACAAGCGCATAGACAAAGGATGCTAGATGCTCTTACTACGCTTACAGTACCTCCTACGATGACTCCAGAATCTCTAGTTGCTCATGTGACCACCCATCAAGAGGTCATAACCTTTGGAATTGAAGATCTGCCTCAAGGAGGGGCATCTCACAACAAAGCGCTGTACCTTATAGTGCAATGTTCCAATAAAAGTATCCCGCTGGTCCTGGTCGACAATGGCTCAGTCGTAAATGTGTGCCCTTGGAGGACGGCACAGAAATTGGGAGTCCAACAACAATATTTGGCTCAAAACGGTGTACAGCTCGGGGCTTACGACAATTCTCCTCGAAGGTCGGTTGGGTCCATAATATTGCCCATCACTACAGGCAATATCACTCGGAATGTGGAGTTCGTAATGCTCCAGACATTTCAGCCTCCTTCAATATGCTATTAGGGAGGCCATCGCTTCACGAATGCAATGCTATAGCATCTACCTGACATCAGAAGGTGAAAATGTTGGTTCAAGGCCAAGTTATCACAATCTCAGGCGAATCTATCAATGTTGTTTTCACCCCCAAGCAAATAACCCTTGAAGTGGAACACAGTTCCATGGACGAAGAACTTCACAACTTTGAACTTGTGGCGACATTGAGCCAGGATAAAGCTCCCTTTGACTTCGATCCATACTTAAATCCCAAAGTGCACGCTATACTCAAGAGACAAGGTCATTTCCCTGGGATGCCACTGGGAAAGAATCCGAAAAATAAGATTCCTCCTGTGTTTAAGGCATTTAAACAGAAGGGAAGGTTCAGCTTAGGATACAAGCCAACTGAGAAGGAAGTTAGACTCGCCAAAATAGCTATAGCTGAGCAGAAGAGGATGGACAATCCTCCTACCTTGTTCCAAATGAAGCCCTATCCACTCACTCTGAATAGGCAATTTGTTAGGGAAGGTGATGAGTTCCCTTACTATTGATTCCATGAACCATTCTACCTGAAGAACAAGGGAGTTCAAGTTGCTGGGTTAGAAGTTTTCAATGACTGCACCATTATGGCTACTATTTTTGTCCCCGCTCGGGACAAACAGCCACCATTGGAATGGACTCATCTTGTTGGGAGCAACATATTTGGCATGTTGTTTGGACAAGAAGTTGTCAAAGAGAAGTCTGAAGCTAATGCTGTTATTGCTGCATTATCCAACCCAAGCTTTGATCCGAGCTCTATGATCACTGAAGATAGAGGAGTCAAGGCTATCTCATGGGTTGATGTTGAGGAGAATAGCTTTGTTTTATCTGTAGGAGAGTGTGTTCCTAAGGACATAGGGTCAGGTCCTAAGGGTCTAGAGTCAAGTGAGTCTGGTCTTGAGTCTGCTGGCGATGTATTCCTTTCTACATTCAATAAGATGAACCTTTCTCTTACTTTGATTCTTCTTTCCCCTCTTCCCTGAACTGCTGCGCCAATAATAATCTAGAATTTAATGAACCCTTAAAAGAATTTTTTGATGAACATACGCATAAAATGGCGGTGTTGGAAGACACCATCACCATAAATGTGGATACGGGAGAGCAACCTCGGTAGTTGAAGTTAAGTAGTTTGCTCACAGCAGAAGAACCGGTAGCATTCACGGAGCTCCTTAGAGAATTTCTGGATGTATTCGCATGGTCCTACGAGGACATGTCAGGGATTGACAGGGAGATTGCGGAGCACACTATACCGTTGCTCCCTAATGCAAAGCCGATTCGACAAAAGGCTAGGAGGATCAAGCCTGAATGGGCTTAGAAAATTGAAGAAGAAGTGATCAAGCAGCTTAATGCTAAGTTTATCAAAGCAGTCCAATACCCTGAATGGATTGCTAATATCGTTCCAGTTCCCAAGAAGGATGGGAAAGTGCGCATATGTGTAGACTTCCGAGACCTTAACAAAGCCAGTCCCAAGGATAGTTTCCCATTACCTCACATTGATGTATTGGTGGATAACACTTGCGGACATGAGCTCTTGTCCTTTATGGATGGATATGTCGGTTACAATCAAATAAAAATGGCAGAAGAAGTTATGGAGAAAACCTCATTCACAACACCATGAGGAACGTATGCTACGTAGTCATGCCTTTCGGTCTCAAAAATGCCGGAGCAACATGCCAAAGGACTGCCAACACCGTACTTCATGACATGATGCACATAGAAGTAGAAGTTTATGTGGATGACATGATTGTTAAGTCCAAGACAAGGGAAGAGCATATTCCTAACCTCCGTAAGTTCTTTCTGCGACTTCGCAAATATAAGATGCGGCTTAATCCAGCAAAGTGCACCTTCGGTGTTACCTCTGGGAAGCTACTAGACTATGTGGTCAACCAACGGGGCATTGAAGTTGATCCTTCAAAGATAAAGGCTATCCAACAGTTGCAATCGCCCAAGACAGAAAAAGAGATAAGAGGTTTCTTAGGGTGAGTTCAATATATCAATAGGTTCATCTCGAAGCTCACCATGACTTGTGAACCTTTGTTCAAGAAACTGAAGAAAGGAAGTAAAGTAGAATGGGACGATCAATGTCAAGCTGCCTTTGATAAAATCAAGAAGTATTTGTAACATCCTCTAGTCCTCATGCCGCCAGTACTAGATGAGCTTCTACTCCTTTACCTTACAGTGACCAGCTCCGCAATGGGGGCTATGCTGGCTCAAAAGGTAAAAGGTCAAGAGAGCGCCATCTTTAATTGAGCAAGAAGTTTCTAGACTATGAAAGTCAATACGCTGATATAGAGAAAATGGGTCTTGCATTAGTATGGGCCACAAAGAAGCTAAGGTATTACATGCTTTCACATACTGTATATGTC
This sequence comes from Portulaca oleracea, assembly GCA_029582165.1. Lineage (NCBI taxonomy): Eukaryota > Viridiplantae > Streptophyta > Magnoliopsida > Caryophyllales > Portulacaceae > Portulaca > Portulaca oleracea. The sequence goes on along the minus strand of CM055889.1, from coordinate 31,704,242 downwards.
ATAGCTGAGAACAATCCCATCAAATTCATTATGGAGCAACCGACCATCAACAACCGCATCGCCCGATGGATAGTCATGCTTTCAGAATTCAATCTTCAATATTTACCCCAAAAATCCATCAAAGGGCGAGTTGTTTCAGATTTCCTGGCTGCTTCACCATCACAGGAACCTCCAAGCACTCACTTGGAATTCCCAGACGAAGATGTATTCTAAACTGATAAAATTATGTGGGAAATGTATTTTGAAGGAGCTTCTAACCAAATGGGTTGTGGAATAGGAGTCCTATAAAAGGGATTCATGTCCGCCGTTATTTGACATCAGTTTTTGGGAGTCGAATATTATTAGTTTTTACGGTAGTTTAGACGAAAGTTTTAGAGAGCTTTTTAGGGTAGATCTTAGATAGTTTCTTTCTAGTTAATTCACAAACATTGTTATTAGTTTAGATTGTTGATTGTGATCGAAGAACACGAAAGAGATCGATTCGGGTGACACCAAGAGATCGATTCCGTAAATTCGAACACGGTTATTTTATTTCTATTTTATTTCCATGTTTCTTTGTTATTATTCAGTTTTTGCAATGTTTACTTTCATTATTATGAGTAGCTAATTTCCTTTGTTTGGGGGATAAACTCGATGTCTTTCGATTGAATTTATAATACAGTCTCGGTGTTAGCTTATCTTTTTATTCGTTTAATCTGTGTGAATTGTCTATCATGGTAAAATCTAGCTAACCGCCTTTTACTAGGTATTAGGTTCTCAACAATAGAACGACAGTTTGAGTCTTGAATTGGAAAGACGTAGATTGAATAGGTTAGAAAATAGTTAGACATAATGCTTCTTGCCTAGGGTCAATTTATAATCAGTTCTTTATCTTTGTTTGGATTAGATAGTTAGAAATAATATTTAGTCTAATCACTGTAACTCACTTCGGATTGAAACATCTATGTGATAAGGTCTAGATAGATTATAGACCCCGAATTATCTTGTTACCTGCACCGGGATTGTTGATAATTGACTGATTGACTAGAGTGGACTCCCCTGAACACCTTTTATCATCTGTTAAAATCTCTAAAAATTCCTGCTTTCTTAGTTTATTCTTAGAAAACCCTTCAACAAATCCTGGATCGACCTAGCATTCTTTGTAGCGAACTAATTCAGTGCGTGGTTGAACGCAAATCCCTGAGAGAGAACGATATTTATTACCACACAGACCCGTACACTTGCGGTACACAGACACCTTATACGTTTTAGGTCTGTCAAGGCCCAACAAAGGCAACATCGCAAGCCACGCGGCCAGTGATGGGCCCTTTTGATTTGGTGTATTCTTTTCTTGGCTCGGGTTTGAATAGAAATTCGTATTGAGTCATTTGTAGATTAATTCGGTATGATTTCAAGTGTGTAAATAATAAAAAGTAGTGCTTAAATGAATAAAAGTCACCCCTCAAAAATGATTTTCATAAAATAAAAATATCCTTATTTAAGGATTAAGTAACCTTAGTCGGCTCCTAATCATCAAGTAGCCACTCGAGGTTAAAGGGTTGAGCCCTTTTCTTGGGGTCCTACAACAGCATCCCCCGGTTCTTATACCTCCAATACTAGATGAGCCTCTCCTCTTCTATCTTACAGTAACAGACTCCGCTATGGGGGCTATGCTGGCACAAAAGGTGAAAGGTTAGGAGAGCGCCATCTATTACTTGAGTAAGAAGTTCCTGGAATATGAAAATTGGTATGCCAACATAAAAAAGATGTCACTCACCTTAGTGTGGGCTACCAAGAATTTGAGGCACTATATGCTTCCCCACACAGTACACGTGGTAGCTGAAAGTAACTGTTCGGTCTCATTTTGAGCCGAATTGATACCATTAATAAGGTGCTTTGCTTGTTCTATTCCATTAATTATTAGTTAGTTATGATGATTTGGTGTTTTTGTAGGATAAATCGAGGAATAGCGGAAAAAGGGGCCTAAAAGGTTAAAAAATCCAACACCTAGATGGGTCGCGGGCGCGATGACAGGCGTAGCACCCGCAACCAAGACAGCAGCGAAGAAGCAGAATTCTGCCGATGTCTAGCGCCTGCGACGAAAGTTGTAGCGCCCACTACAAACTGCATAGAAGGTCGTGACACCCGCGACCAACCTCGTAACGCCCGCGACGACGGTCGGCAATTCAGCAAAAGTTTCCGAGAAATTGTAGCACCCGCGACGATTTTGTAGCGCCCATTACCACTTGAACAAGAGGTCTTCGCACCCGCGACCAATGTCATAGCGGCCGCGACCAGTAGCACAGGAAAATGACGGAAGTTTTTCCGCCGAAAGTGTTGTGCCCGCAACGACCAGAATTTCCGGAAATTTAAAAAGGGTGGCGGCTGTTGTAGGGTTATGGAAGTTATTTTTATTTTCCTTTCCTAATTCCTTCTTTATATACACTATTATACATCCTTAGAAGGGGAACTTATCTTTAGTTTTAGTTTTAGTTTTAGCCTTATCATTCTTAGAACTAGTTAGTCTTAGTTTTTCAAGTTTTTATTTTTCACTTTCGGTTGTACGTAATTTACACTTTTTGAGTTCAATTTAAGTTAAGAAATTCTTCAAGTTCTTGTTCCTTTCGTTTTATGCATTTTCTTGTTAATTCAAACCCAGTAGTGTTAGTTCACACAACAAATTCCACTTTTTAGTGAAGAGGAGGATTAAGGTTCCTCGAATTCTCCGTTCAGGTGAGGATTCGAGAAGTCTTGGTAATCCAATCATGTTTTTCTTGTTCGTTCTGGAGAAGATTCGTGATTCTGATTCAAGATTCAAGATTCAAGATTAGAATAAAGTACAATGCATTCCAGGTTCATGTTTTCTTTCCTTAATTCCAAAATTCAATACAGTTATAGTTACGTACTTATTTATTACATTCTTAGTTATGACTTTTCCTGTTAATTTTTTGTTTCCAATTCATGCTTTGGTTAGTTTAATTACTTTTCATTATTTACTGCTTTCGAATTTGAAACCTTACCAAACCAATATCCTAAACCTAACACACCATCCTTGTGGATACGACAACCCTTACTCTTAAACCCCAAATACACAACCAAACAAAGGCGCCGTTGCCGGGGATGACGTTATTTGGTAGATTAGGTTATTGGTTTTTGTAAATGGTTCATTGTTTTAGTAGTGGTAATTTAATTCCAAAAATAAAATGTGAACATAAAAATTGAAAAACAAAAAAAAATACAGAAAGAGAGAGAGAGAGAGTTATGACCGATGTCAATTTTCCACAATTTGAGTAATAAATATTTTGGAGATATTTTGCTAGATTACATGATTATCTTGCTCAATGTGAATCATATGGTGTCTCATATGAAAGATTGGATATTTTAGGTATTGTGAATGAGGGTGTGAATTATGAAACTCGTAATCTCTTAGAATATTATGGGTTCTCTAATTTAGGAGAAGATGATGCATGAGAATTATTTAAGTGGTTGTCTAGGGATTCTTATGAATTTGAGCAACAAAATTTTATTCCTAACTTCCAGCCTTCTTATTGTGCACCATCCTCTGAGACTTTATCCACACCATCTTGTGAGTACCTCCAAAATTTGAATGGCCAATCTAGTGGTGGGGAGTATGTGGAAAACTTTTGTGAATCTTCTCAATGTCCCAATAGCGAGTTTCTTCCGAAGTGTTTTGTATGTCATTCTTGGGGTCATCTATTTGATGTTTGCCCTGAATACCCTGCTTTTAAAGCTTTTATGGATGGATTTGAATTCGCTAAACCTGAATCGAATAATACTTGTATGTGTGAAATGTGGGATGAGGATGAAGGCCCAATGTTTATATTTACCAAAACCCCTTTCCATTCACCTATTGAAAGTAGGGAAGAATCATGTGACAATGAGTTTGATCAGGTTAGTGAGCCCACTAGTCAGATTATACTTGAGGATGAGACACCATTAATGGAGAAGGATTCCGCATGTAGTAAATTAGTGTGTGATGATGTTGTGCTCCATGAGAATATGCTTAATGAATCATTAGTCACACCCTTATCCATGCCATTATGTGAGGAGAGGATTGAATTATCTAATGTTCATTCTGATACATCTTCCGTAGATGAGGAGTCTAGTACTTGTTCATACCCCATCTTATTGATCTACATTCTTAATCTCCATGTATGGATCAATCTGAGGATTCATCTATATTTACTCCTTGCCCCTCTCTTCTAACTCATGATCTTGATTTCCATGATGCATTTGTGTGTGAGTATGAGTCTTTCACGATGGATTATGACCCTGAACACTCCAGTTTCACTTTCGATTACACTTTGAATGAGGCACATTTGTCTTCTGATACTGATAGTTCTTCTGAGGAGTCTAAAATTGATGAAGATGAAGATGTAACTTCTTGTAATGTTGAGAGTGTGGCCATGTGGTATAACCCTACATTTTCCTTATCACCCATTGATGAATATGATTAACTGGATGAAAGTTGTGAATTGGAGTCTGTATTTGATGAAAATCGCGTGGAGGTTGAGTGTAAGGATTCTACCTTGTGTTATAATAAAATTGAAATTGTTCCCCTAGCTCCCCTTCATGTGATTTGTTTTCCTACACTCCTTTCTCTTGAATCTGAGTCTATTAAATCCCTAGGTCTCTTAAGAGGGTATAATTTCCTTACTGATCCCTACAGCACCTACCTAGAGGACTTACCTAGGAAAGTTGTGTACATTCCTATAGTCCATGACTTTATTGATTATTCCAAGGCATTTGATAAACTGATGAGGGCACTCATATTTGCTGATGTACTTTTTAGATTGTGCTCTTATGTTCACCATTTTGAGATACATTTGAGGATGCATTACCTACTTCTGCGAGCATTGAATGGTTCTGAGTTGGTGCCCAACATCTTGAGGTAAGATGGAGTGATTGATGCTCCATTGGTGATTCATAATATTCTGACCGGGATTTCATAGTTTGGGTATGCTCAGTACTCAACCAGATAATATTGTTCCCTTCTATTTGTAATACAGTAAGTGAGCTTGCTTTATTTGCTTCTTTTGTTTTCTTTTGGCGTGTTTCTTTTTCTTTTCTTTTGTATGCTTGCTTACTTCTATTTCCAATGAGGACATTGTTAGCCTTTTTGTGCGGGAGTGGGGGTGGCATGCATGCCGACTTGTGTTTTTCTTTTTCTTTTGTGAGTTTTTCTTTTGTGTGATATTTTATTTTCTTTTGTGTGGTGTCATCTTATTCACAATGAGGACATTGTAGAGTTTTGTGTGGGAGTGGGGTGGCACACGTGTCTGACAAACTTTAGGAAGAGAAAGAAATTGGGATACCACTGAGAAAAGGGCAAATTTTTAATTTTTTTTTTTTTTGCTAGCCAAAGGTAGTTTGTATACATGGTTGTGTTAATGATAGATTGAATAGTGCAATTGTTTAGTTAAGAATGGTTAATGAGTGCTTGATAGGCTTTAAGCTTGGTTTTTGCCTAACCTAAACATGATAACCTCGCATGTATTTGCAAACATGTGATTTCCTTAGAATTTTCACTTCTTGCTTATTAATGTGATGGTCTTAGTTTAGGAGGAAGGTTTTGGCTTCTTACATATCCATGCACTAATTAAGAAAAATAAAGAAAAGGAAAAAAATGCTGGTACACCTACACGGGCTGGTATGAGTGGTGCGACACTCTTACCCCTTAAGCACTTTGTTGCATATGGAGTAATCTGTGTTGGGAGGGAAAACCTCATTTATGGGCAGTTCTTATTCCTGAAAAATACTAACGCAAAAACATTAAGCAAAAGAAAATCTGACAATGTTGGTTCACCTGCATGGATCGGTGTGGGTGGTGCGACACTCATATCCCTTAAGCACCTTGCATGTGTATGGAGAGGATCTATGTTGGAAGAGTAAAACCCTTTTAGGACCGTTCAATTCTCAAACAAACCAACACCATAAATAATAGAAGGAAATAAGTGTGGAACCTTTCCTTATGTAACCTGCGGCCCTCACCAAGCCAAGGGCGACATCAAATAGGGAAGGGAACTACCATAATTCACCAAGAAATAAGCATGGGTATGTGAGTAGCTAGTTCTGACTGACTAAGCCTTGACTTAAGCAAAAGTAGGCCAAAAAACACTGCACTTGAGCACAAGGAACCCATCAAGAATATGCATGAGTGGAGTGAAAAATGTGAAGTTTGGTACGGACTTTCTAATAGCCTTGAATGCTACTATTAGCTATTCTGAATTGAGTAAGAAGCACTGTTGGAGTAGTTAGATTCGCAGCCTTGTGTGTAGACTTCCTTCTGTGCTTATCTTGTTGAGTTTTCCTCTTATTCTTGTCAATTTACTTCTCTTCCTTCTCTTGGCTTTTGTGGGTGTAACTTCTATAAACCCTCACGAAACCTTCCTCGTCTACTTAGGTTGTCAAGGGGTTTAAAAGGCTTATTGCATACGCTAAATGCAACCGTGATTCCTACAAAAGTGAGTTAGGGTAGCTTAGTTTTATGTTTATTTTGTTTAGTTTGCTCGGGGCGAACAAACCCTTGTGTGGGAGTGTTGTTCGGTCTCATTTTGAGCTGAATGATACCTTTTGAAAACACAACTCCCATCAGTTTTAGGGTTCCCTGAAAACCTAAAAACCTCCCCTGCCTAGAATTCATGTTCTCTTGTCATTCTTTTAAAATCCTCCTCTGCCCAGAATTTTTTTTTTTTTTTCAATTTAATCCTGCTCGTTGGCTCCCTTCTTCTCATATGTACTCCATTCTCCTCTGAACTCCGAGAATTCGACCACCTACATCCTATTAACTAGCAACTGTAATCTTCTTCGTTCCCTTTTCCCCAATTTGTGTTGAAGAACCCTAATTTCGTTTCCTTTTTTACCACCTCCATCCCCTCTCAGATCTCCTTAACCTAGAAACCTGTAACTGTTGCACCATCGGCAATGAGCATCGGAAAAAGTTTCAAGTTCTTCATCGAACATAGGGAGCTGGTCAAATTGTGGCCATGATATACCAGCCACTATTCAGATCCATAGGAAAAAAGGACTGAACAAAGGTAGAAAATTTCATGGCTACTAGTTATGGAAGGTGTGATTTTATCTGTATTCAAATTTAAGTGATAAATTGACATTTTCAATTAGGTTTAGACATGTTTATTAGGGTTGGTTATGTATGGTCAAGATAAAAAGTTGAGGTGTGGATTCTTCGAATGGACTGACAAAGGCCAACCCAGTTCTGAGGATAAGAAATTTGCGATTGAGAGGAAGGTAGATGATGTCATTCGTGAAAATGAAATGCTTAAGGAAGATAATGAAAGGCTGAGGAAGAAGATACTAAAAGAGAAGATGAAGAAGACAACAACTAAGGAAGAACTGAAAATTATGAAGGAAGAGTTGTTTTGCTTGAAACTAAGGGCATCTGGGAAGTGGGGTTGGGAGAAGCTGATGTTGTACATTGTACTGATTTTGGTAGGTATTGGCTTAGGTAGGAGCCTTTAATGTGTTGCTTGAATTGTAGTGAATGGTGGGGAGAACTATATGGTTTGATGAACATAAATGTATGTAGTTTATGAATGAGTCTTCTTGTTTATGGAAAATTGTTGTCAACTGTTATAATGAATGGATAGTATTTGTTGTTGTCATGTTTGTTGTTCAAATGGAGTGAATTATGAATCTCTAATGTCTACTATACTGCAAATTAATATTGGATTCCAGTGGTACAATAAACATTAATATTGGATTGTATTGGACCCATTTTATTTTGAATTGTATCCTAGTGGTACCATTAAAAATTGGATTGTATTTCAGTGGTCCCAAAAGTTATAGTATTGTATTTCAGTGGTCCAAAAATTATAGTATTGTATTTCAGTGGTCCCAGAAAGTATGGTTTTGTATTTCAGTGGTCCCAATAATTATGATATTGGATTACATTGGTTTATAAAGTAATGTTATTTTATTTCAGTGGTCCTATAGGTATTATATTTCTGTTGTCCAGAAACTAGAATACAAAGTGGTGGTTCAAAAGCAAAGTAAATAAGATGAAAAGATTATGCAGTCAACAGTTAATGCCTTTGGAAAACAAGGTTATGTCAATGTCATGACATGACTACCATCCACAAAACAAAACTTAATCCCCAAAAGTATTACAAATAACAACCCCTAATGTTCTATAAAGAGGCCCCAAAATATTACACAACCTAGAAGATAATATTCACTGTCAGAAACATAAAGTTGACAGTAATCTATGTCACTGTCCAAAAAAAAAAAAAAAAAAAAAAAACAGGATTCTCCAAACTTGAAAACACCCTACTGTGATCCCTCATGTGGTTGGCTGCAACTTGCAACAGATGCTTGGGAGCACATGGTAGGTTGTTGAGCCACTTGTTGAGAAGTGCCATGTGAAAGTTCCTGCATTGAATTTTAAAATAATTAGGGTCCCCATTAATAATGCATTGGTAGGTGAGATTGTTTAGGGTATAGTAGTGATTAGTTTCAAAAAAACAAAAATAGGTTTTAGGGTTTCATAACAGAAAGTGTAGATCATGGAATAAAAAGGACAAGATTCTTACTGATTGAGCTGCAACTGATCTTGTTTGCACTTCGCCCTCTCTAGCACTCCTTCCAGCCACAACACCTCTATCCCTGCCTCTTCCAGAAGGACCAACTCCACTTGTAGAAGGAGATGCAGCTCGTGTTGAATCTGTTGTGGGTGCTTTTTTTGGCCTCTCCCTTCCCCTTGGTGGTTGTTGCTGAGTTCGGTTAGGCTGATCTTCCTTACATGTCCTGGAGTTGTGGCATGTCCCACCACAGTTCTTGCAAGTCACTTGCCTTCCATGCCTAGTCAGCCTACCACTGCTCCTGGGGTCATCATGAGGGTCCTTCCTCCTGTTCTTGGCAGGTCTCCCTGATCTGGGAATTATAGTGGGAGGGTCAAGTACCAGATCTGAAGTTGGCCAATGTTTTTCACCCAGACATGGAGAAATGGCTCTAGAGTAAGCCTCCACATACTTCGCTTTCCTGTAGTATGGGTGAACATAGTTCTCAACATCGATCTTCAGGAAGCCTGCGACAGCTATGGCATGCCTGCTAGGGATCCCTGTCATATCTCACTTCATACAAGTGCAACTCCTAGTTGGCATGTCAACAAGCAACTTATCCAGACCGTCCTTAACCTGGAATCTGTTAGTTGTTGATGGAGTGACTGTTGGCTCCCTTGCATACTCTTTTTCCTTCTCCAAGACAGCTAGGATCCTAGGGCAAATTGCATTGTCATCTTCACCCTCCATTGAAGATCTCTTCGTATACATTCTTTTCATCAAAAGCTCCCTGATGTGTTCAAGTAAGTATATGCAATGCTTGGCTCTTGCTTTGATTATATATCTATTGAAAGTCTCCACCATGTTGCTGAAAACAATATCGCATTTGGAGTCAACACTCATAAACGCCCGACAAAATCTCCTCGGCTCATGCTTGTTGACAAAATCTTCTGATGCCTGAGGAGACTCCTTTCTAAGATTTGCCAATGCTATGTTGTAGTCAGCCTCATTGTATGACTTCACACATGACCAGAACAGCAACTTCAGCTCTTCTCCTTTATGGCTCTTCTTCCAGTTTGCATAGATATGTCTTGCACAATACCTGTGCTGTGAAACTGGGAACACAGTTGCCATTGCAGGTTTGATGCTCTGCATACAAAATTGTTGTTAGTGTTATAGTAACTTGTATAACGAAAATGAAAAAAAATAGTAAAATTAGGTGTTACTATACATTGTGCTCATCTGACATAATCACTAAACCAGACCCTGAAGTGCCACCAAGACAATCTGCAAGATTGCCTAGAAACCATGGCCAACTATTGTTGTTCTCATTTTCCACCATGGCCCATGCAATTGGGAACATCTAGTTGTTTCCATCTATCCTCACTGCAACCAGTAACACACCCCCTGTCATAAGGGGGGAAAATCAGTCTTTGATAAATGTTTGGGGTCACTAGAATACAATATAAATATATCGAGCTCACTAGAATACAATCAAAACATATTGGGTCCTCCAGAATCCAATGGTTTATATTTCCAGTCCTCTGCTATACAATCAAAGTTGTTTGGGACCACCTGAATCCAATTATTTTATTTTGAGTCCACTAGAATCCAATGCTTTTAATCATGGTCCACCAGAATACAACAATGTGAAAGTTGTCTAATAAGGCTACAATGAAAATATGATAAAAAAACGTTAAAGTACTAAATTTACCCAAGAAAGTCTTCAAGAAACATTTATCAATGCACATGACAGGTCTGCAGCCTGTGAGGAAACCATCCTTTAATGCATCAAAACAAACAAAAATCCTCTGAAATATTGGCAATGGTATATCAATCATTTCATCTGCTGGAGGGTCCTCAACAACAACTTTGAATGTGCTTCCAAGGTTAGACCTTTTACACTCAACCAGATATCTGCCAACCTTCCCAAAATGCTATTTTATCTCAGGGTGAATGTGCAATGGTATAGGAGAGTCCGGCCGAGGGTCATTAAAAAAATAGTCAAAATCAGATTGGTTCAAATCATGTTGTTCCCTAGGAATATTATCAGGGTGAATGCCACAATCCTCGACTGTATACCAATCATTTTCATTACCACCATCATCAGCACCATCCTGACCACCTTCATTACCACCATCATCAGCACCATCCGGACCTCCTTCATTACCACCATTATTAGCACCATCATGACCACTTTCATTACCACCATCATCATCACCAACTGCATTACCACCATCCTCAGCACAATCCACACCAACTTCATCATCAACATACTCACCACCTACATTACATCCATCTTCATGTCCACCCCTCTCACTGCCTTCACCAACACCAACCTCAGCACCACCAACATCATCACCTTCAACTCCACCCTCCTCAACACCAACATTTCCACCCCCTACACCACCATCAACATCATCTAACACAGTCTCCCCATCACCACCAACATCTCCACCCCCAACATCACCAACCTCAGCAACCCCAACAGTCTCCCCATCACCACCAACAGTCTTCCCACCACGACCTTCAACAGTCTCCCCACCACCACCAACATTTTGGTTCCTCCTACGTTTGGAAAGTGATGAAACAGCCACCGTAGTCTTGACCCTCTTCCTAGTTTAACTAGTATAACTATGACATGGTTGTTCAATGGGAGAGGTTGCCCTCTTTGCCGACCTCTTCACTCTTTTCCCAAGAGATGGGTGTGGAGGTCTGATAGGGGAAGGGGGTATTATCTCAGGGACATTACTAGGCAAGGCCAATGGAATGACATTGGGCCCATCTAACCTGTGCACAGTGTAAAATTCAATCTTCCCATGGGATGGTGCTACACACACCAGATCCATATAATCGAAATCAGTCATTGCTTTCCTCAAACTGACCTTCAACGACAGCCCAAGTATAACATAATAAAATTCTAGAACATTTTTCACCCCTTTCTCTTCAATGAACGACTTCAACTTGAAAAAGGCTAATAATCAACATCAAATTCTTTAAACACAATTACATCTTCTTCATTCCCGTCATACTTAAACTCAGGAGTCTACACAAACTTCCCCCATAGTGTAATGTTAACTTCACAGTTCCCATTGCCCTAATTTAAACATAACAATTTGAGTAAATTAGCCAAGTGGGTAAACAATTACAAAACAAAAACAAAAAATTTCAAATATTTGAAGACTTACCTTTGTACTTGCTTCGATCTTCAACAACTTCTACAACACCAACGCCAAACCCAACCAACACGCTTTCAAATTTTTGAAGACTTACCCAGAAAAGTTGAAAAATTTTGGGTTTCCAAATGAGGAAAGATGGTCGACTCTTACTAGGGTTTCGTTTTTGATGAATTTTTTTTGGAGTTTCAGACAGGGGGTGACTCTTCGGTTGGACAGTGGAGGGAATTCTGGGCATGAAGATGGATGTAATGTAGGTGGTTATAAAAATTATACGGTGCGGTGCGGTGGAATCTGAAAATGATAAAAATTATAATTAAGGCTCCGTTCTTTTATACGGTACGGTACGGTGTGGTAATGGTGCGATGCGGTGGAATTTGAAAAAGTGTGGTGAAGTGTGGTGGATTGTAGTGAGTTGTGGTGAGAGTTATGGTAGGTGGGGAGGTGAGGAGAGAATGTAAAAGTAGAGGAGAAAAGTAAGGAGAGAGAAAAGTGAGGAAATATTTTAGTAATAATTGTGGTAAAGTGTGGTGTAGTGTGATAGAATATTGAGTAGTGCGGTGTAGTGTGGTGAAATACCGCACTGCAAGTTGTAGCATAAAAGAACGGGGCCTAAAATGATACTTATTGCAATCTATATAAAACAATCTATAAACAATATAATTTGTAAACATTATAATGAAAAATATATGCAAATTTTGTATCACTCATTCAATCAAATAATGAATAACAAAAGCAAATCAAACTTACAAAAAAACTAAAAATAAAAATGACAAATAAGAAAGATGCACCGGGATAAACACTGGTTAAACATAATAGAGTGAAAATTAAAAGTTAGGTAGCATGGGAGGTGAATATTTGGCCCCATTTCGTTTGCGGGTGCAAAACAATGTGAAACAAACAAGGCAGGCATCTGTTCGTATTTTCTTCCTACTCGAACATCCCAAGAATCTCTCTCTCTCTCTCTCTGCTTGTCGTCCGCCATGTCTGCCGAATCCGCCTCTGCTATCCAAAGAAACCAAGTCTGTCCCTTTCTCTTTCTGTCTTCTCCCCTTCAATGTTTGCTCACCAAATTTCGCCTTTTATTTTCAAGTTTGAATTCGAATTAATTCATTGTTGTATTTGTTAGCAGGTGGATTTACTGGACTTCATAGACTGGAGTGGGGTCGAATGTCTCAATCAAAGAACCAATCATTCTGCTCCCAACGCCCTCAAGCAGGTTATTTCAATTTCCTGCCTTTTTTTCTTACTCAATTTTACCCAATCTTTGTTATGTATTGTCTTCTTCAATTGAAGTATTGATCAGCTCATCCTATAACCGAATGGGATCCGCATATCAATGCTGATCTCCTGTAGTTATTCTTTCTGGGGGGTTTTTAATAATCAATCTTTCTGCTGGTTTATTGCCTTATGGCATATATTCCTTACCATCAAAAGAAGTGTCTGATTAGATTTTGGTTCGAAAATTAAACCAATGTATGGACTTTTTATTAATTCCATTGTAGTTGGGCAAGTTAGACTAAAGTTTGAGGAATATGTTAAAAAATTGTGAATGGGTTGTGGTATTATTACTGTCTAGATGCAAAGAGTATGGATGCTTAAGCATCTTTCTAGATGAGCACCGATTTGTTTATTTACAAAAAATTTCAACAGCGCAGTATATTTTGTACTTTTATACGACGGTATGCATATTGTACATGCTAAATAGACTTAGCAACATTAACTATGGATGCAGTTTTGTTGTTTTATTTTTTGGTTTTTTTTTAATAAATTTTTTCCCCTGGTTGCTGAGAAGAGAACCTTTGGTGGGTTGGTTAGGGTAGCAACATATGTAACAGATTGCTTGTCTAGTGGTATCTGTTGCTACCAATATATGCTAATTTTTCTGTTGCTATGAGGATATGATAAGAAGTTAGGGACTACTTGTTTCTACTAGCTATGATCTCCTAAAAAAAACCTGCACCGAGAGGAGGAAAAGGGGGGGGGGGGGGGAGCCTGTTTCATGTCCCAATTTTAGTTGACTTGCTCTTTCGCTAGCTTGGAGGGATTTCTCTTTTCTATGTGAATTTCTGAATCTAGTGGGTGCCATTTAATATCTTTTTAGTTTGTTTATTCTGGCTTATTGATGTGTGTGACATGCCTTGATCATCTTGGTGGTTTATGTGTTTAGGGCTACAGGGAAGATGATGGTCTGACTCTTGAGAGTGATGCTGATGAGCAACTTTTGATGTATATACCTTTTACACAAGTTATTAAGCTGCATTCTATTGTCATTAAAGGTCCAGAAGAGGAAGGTAACTATGCTAACTCTCCCCCTACCACCAAACCCTTGAAGGAACAACATTTCATGTTTTATACTTAACGTGCACAGTTTTTCCTTGTTTAACATCATAAACATAGATGCCATTATGCATGACTGCCGGTAGTTAAGAATTACATTCTATTGATGCTTAGAATTTTCCTTCCTCCCTTAGCGTGTTGTAATGTTGTACACTCTTTAAACCTTAAGTTCAGTTGGATGGTCCAAAATCCAAAACTTTTCCTTTTAGAATGTGTTAGACCAAGTTTGGGTTCCTCTGGTAAATGATCCGTATCATGCTATTTGTTTGAAATGTGAATAGTCAAAATAGAGCAATGTGTGGAAGATACCTAATAATAAGCTCTGCGTTTCAGGCCTTATTTAGGGTTTAAAGACTCGGAAATTTCTGTTCGAGTAATCATGCATGACGTAACCTATCACCATTTTCCAGTCAATTTCAATGAATCCATAACCATTGCTTGGATTATTTTCTTTGGTAGACCAAAAGGAGATCATCCTACATTTCAAGGGAGGAGAAGAAAGAGAAGTTAGGCTAATACGGAGGGGGGAGGGGTTCCTTTGCAAATTAAAGACAGAGAAAGAGGAAGTAAATGGAGCGGGAGGAGTGGTAAGATGAGATTAGTCTTGAATAAACGAAATGGCAAGATGGGATTAGTTTTGAGTAAACGAGCAAGGATGTTTTCTTAAAATTTCGTATAGTCACTAAAATGCAACTAAATAAGGATAGGAACTGGCAATTAGTAAGGCAATAAACCTTTAAACAATTTTAGTTCAAATTGCTATACTTCGAGTTATCTGTAATTATTAAGCTTAACTTTCCCATTTAAATGTGCCTAGTAATGTCATGTGATCAATTATCATGGTTTTCTAGGCTGTACTGTCTTCAAAATCTGCTAGGTTAGTATCTTATAGGAAAAAAAAATAAAATAAAATAGTCAACTACATAATTGAAAATCAAATGGTGTAAGCTGTCAAAATTATGGTGATGTTTGAAGATGACTAATATACCCAATCCCGTTGTCTGGAAGATGCACTTGTAACTCACAGCTTCTGTGAGACTGGCATGCTGTTATCTTGGTAGCAGTGGTGTTTTAGGTAATCTATGCTTTGTTAATCTAGGGACAAAAACTGAGTGTCCCAAAGGGCGCACCCCCTGGGTGTGACTGCTGTACATAGGTGCGATTGTTCTGTTCTTTTTCTCCCCCTCCTTTTTGTGAGAGGGTGTGAGCGATTATTAGCAATTTAGCAGGGCTGTTAAAAATATGGGTTCAGGTCATTTCGGGAGGAAAAATAGATGGCTGATACCATTTTTTTGGGTTTATTCTGGATCAGATAATTTGGACGAGGCTAAATTTGGATTCGGACAACACAAATAAGAAAAGTGTTGTGTCCCAGCCGGAAAAAGTCAGGTCAAAATTTGGATATGCTCTTTTTCATTTAACCTTGGTTGAAAATGAGCATTTTGTTTTTAAATCAAATGCCCTATGATGAAGAAACAGTCATGCCAATCCATAATCCATCTGTCCTATTGTACTTGTAGCAGTTGAACTCAGGGATGAATGAAATATTCTTGGGAAGCTGCCCACCCCTGTTTCTTGGTGATTTGGAGGCTATTTATAGATGTGGAATGACAAACGAAGAGGAACTGTGCTTCGAATTTTGTACTTCGAATTTTAGTGAAGCTGATCGTCTTTCATTTTATTTCTGACATAGATATATAGGCGAGCATGGTGAAAGGCAGGATTTGGCAAATGATCTAATTTTGATTCGTCTTGAGTTAGTTGGTGCATGCTAATAGTAATGGAATTCTTTGGGATTTCAAATGACTTTATTGCTGGCTTATAAAAGTTCAGTTATTTTCGCTACTACTTGGGTGTTTATTTTGGGCACTTTCAGGCTTGGATTCATACGTTAATCAGTAAATGGAAATGGAATTTTTGAATCCATACGGAGTATTTCACTCTTTTTAGTGTTTGGCTGTGTTATATTGATATAGGGTAGGTATCAGGAAGAGCTTTTGCTTATCAAATTGGCCAGTTGATTCTGTTCTAGAAGATATGTTTATGCAGTGCCTACCTGAAATTGAGTACTTGGTAGTGAGGATGATTTCATTTTCTAAGTTTCAGATGATGTGAGGAGAAGATGAGCAAAATGTTGAACACTAGCTTGTGCAGAGCTTGTTTTAGCAGTCGAAGTTGAAGGGGGTGAGGTTTCATATTGGAAGCTACGTGAGACTTGTTTATAGTGCATGGAAAGTTTGCAATACTTGCTTCTTTCCTAAAGTATTTGCATATATTTGGTTTGGGATGAACTGTGTGGTTGACTTAGTATGTGAGGTGAAATCACCAGCCAGGATGCTGAAGCTGCAAAGTTTGGATGGCAGAAGTCTATTGGAGTCTTATGTGTTAATTCAGATACATTATGTTAATGTTATTGATGTAACTAAATAGAAACATCCTATGGAGTATTTTTCAGGGAATGTAGGATTTGGATTATGATATGATAAAGCAAAGTTGGAAATATAATCCTTGGATCATTGTACACCGTGCTTTTTCTTCAACAATGGCAGCATTAGCTGCAGCTGTTAGAGAATGTGATATTAACAATAAGAGAAGGCGACTGGGGAGAGCAAATAAGTAGATTATGAGTTTGTAATTGCAGTTATATTTATAACTGGTTTAAGGTTTAAGAGTTTTGTGTGTGGTAGGAGCTTAGGAGATATTATCTTTCTATTTTTTGTTGATTTTGAATGTCATTTTCAGGGTATGTTTAGTAGCTTATTTGTTATTTTAGGCAATGTTTACTTGGGACATAAATTATTACTTTAGTTCTGTCGTTCGGGGTGCTTTGAAGTTATTCTGGGCCTACATTAGCATGCTTACTTAGGAAATAAATTATTACTTTAGTTCTGTCGTTTGGGGTGCTTTGAAGTTATTCTGGGCCTACATTAGCATACTTACGGTGTAGGGGATGTGAATGAGATAAGTTGAATTTGAGTCTGCTTGGCTCCACCTTTGTTCAGTCAGACTACCCTGGGTTCAGTGGCTTGTAAAATTCATGGTCCGCTATGCTTAGGAGCGAATGTATATTGGCCTGCATGGACTGGACCTTGGCTTATGGTCAGTTGGGTCCAACGTTCTCTTATTATTTTCTTAAAGGAAATTTACAAATTCTAAGCTACAATCCAAAGTTAATTATATGTTTGCATTGAATTCAAGAAACATGGTTGAATAAAATGTTGTGGATCCTAATGGTACATCTATACTCTCCACACAGGCGCATAATAAAAATTGACTAAGGGACTTGGCTCAAGCTTTGTTTGATTTGAACCCCAAGCCAAGCTTTGACCTAGCTGATCCATGGGGCTTAGAAAGCTGCTAGGTTTCATGACAATTATGTTTAGGTATTATATTAGGCATCAATCAGACCAGAAAATTTACAGCAAATTGTTTTTCTTTGCCATATGGACTCTTCACTCATCTATTGTCGGTTCTTTATGAATGGATAGATCTTCTAGGTTTCTTTGGTGAATCCCTAGGGTATCTCTTGTTTACTTTCATCTTTTATTTTCTCTTTATTCGTTTAAGAATCCTCTAAATTCTTTAATTTTGCCCACTCGAAGACCCTGTCTTGCTTCAGAATGTCAAATGTGGCAATAACTTGAGATTTCATTTTGGAGCAGGATTGAATTGATTTTGCTGCTGCTTGCAGTTAGTGTTGTCTCTTGATGAACTTAAATTTCTACTGATGTAAGCGTGGGGCCACCAGTGGGTGGTGTCGTGTTGCCTATAGTATTGTTAGGATGCTGAAGTTTTTCTTTAACTAGTTCTCCACAACTTCTGGACAGTACACGTTTTCAATAGGGTTGCTATTTTGTTTCCTAAATTTATTAGCTTAATTCAGAATCCTGAAGTTTATTTTCATTTTCAGGTCCTAAAACTGTCAAGCTCTACTCTAACAGAGAGCACATGGGGTTCAGGTACACAATGTTTGTTTGACTTAATCGATTGCTAATCTAATGCTGTTGTTGTCTAACCTGTTCTTGCTTCAAATTTTGGCAGTAACGTCAATGACTTCCCACCGAGTGACACAGTTACTCTGTCACCTGAAAATCTCCAGGTAACTGCCTTTTGTTTCTATGTTCATGTCTGCCTAGGGTGTTACTCCTCTTTATGCCATTCATTTGTTCACTGAAAAATTACATTGTCAATTGCAGGGAAAGCCAGTAGTTTTGAAGTATGTCAAATTTCAAAATGTTCGTAGGTATGTTTTATTAAATCTTATTAAGTGTCTCCTTTTAATTTGAGCCCCAAAGTTTTGTGTTGATTTTATGATGTATCTGGAGCAGTTTGACTATTTTTATTGAAGACAATCAGTCTGATTCTGAGGTGACCAAGGTCCAAAAGATTGCTCTGTATGGGACGACGTAAGTTTCTTGTTATTTCTGTTGTTGATTATCTTTCATCTTTCTTATGTGATTTTTAAATGTAGACGATGTGCTCCCATCTCAATAATTCCCGCCGTTTTCGTGCAATCATGATACTTCTGTAGAATGTCTTACTTCCTCTACATTGTTTGATCCTTTCAAGTGGCTCCATTCTTTACATGGCTAAATACCTCATTACCCAACCCGACCCGACCCAAATTTGCTATTTTTACCTATATTTTTAACATTCAACTTCACTTTTACCTAATTTTTACTTTACCTCCAAGCTTCCTTTACCCCTATAATGATCCATATTTGGTTTGTTAATTGTGTGTGTACATTCCTGTGTCTAAGTGTGAGTATGGGTGCATGCATCTCGTGTGTGTGTGCTGGGTTGGGGACAAGGATAAGATGGCGATAGATGTGGTTTCTTCTAGGAAAGTTAACATTCAATTCCTTGCTGCTATGCTTCTGCATGAAGATGTTTACATGGGCGGACTGGGTGAATTTGACAGCATTGGGGATGCCTATATCATGGATACATGGTTATTGAAGATTTCTTTGTCGAGATTATACATGGAAAACATTTGAGATCAATTGACACATCGTATGATGGATATTGGCTACCTTAGATGCAGTATTCGAACTTGCAGGCACTATGTGTCCTACCATCTGTACATGCAAAAGAGATTACTAGACCCGTGTTGTATCTGCTAATCATCTTTGCCATGCAACTCAGGCTGTTCTACTTGGCGTTTTGTGCATGGGTATGCAATGCATCCACTATTTTGTTGCAAAGTTATCTTGTCTTGGGCTTAATTAAACAGATTCCAAAGTACCTCATATTCTTGCAAAACCTGTGTGACTTTAGACTTGAAAACCATAAGCTGCAACTGTAGATTATTTTGCTGTTTCTGTGTGATTTTAGACTTGAAAATCATGGATTGCCTACACTTGTAATGCAAAGCCCCCTGTTTTTGTGTCTACTGCTACAGAGTGGCTCAGTCCACTTAGCATTTGAAAGATAAATTCTAATTATTGTGATTTGTGCAAATGCAGGGTGGAAACTACTGACATGAAGGGTTTGAAGAAGATTGAGGACCAGCACTGATATACAGACTTTAGTAGATGTATGGAGGTGATAAGATCACAAAACATTGAAGGAATGATTGGTCTGAAACTACATGCTCCTTCCATTCTTCTGTTTCTGCCTAATACTGAGTTTCCTCAGCTTTTTAAATGGTGTGCTGCGTTTCCTCTGCTTTTTTAATGTGCCTGTTTCATTTGCTGGTTTTGCACACATTAAGTAGAGGGAAAAAGAAACTATTGTATTTCGTAGCTGTCATTGGCAACATTCTTGCAAGTTGGGTATGTAATCGGCACACTAGAAGTTCAGGTTTTTTGAGTATTGAAGTTGTCATTTGAGACGATCCGCTATATCTGTTTCTTCAAATCATTTCCAATTTTAAAATGTTTTTTTGAATTTTAAAATGGTTTGATATTTGAAATTAAAATGATTAGATTTGTAGTGAAAAGTACTTTCATAAGTATGTATTGTTATAATTTTGACAAAATATTTTATAAAAAAGTTATTGTCTTGGTGTATTACTAGCCTAACTTGTAAGTGTAGGAAGTGTGACAGTAGTAGTGTCATATACTCATTGTTAAAGCCAAAGATCCTAGTCCTAGAGTAAAAAAAAGTGAATATTCAGCTAGGGCGAGAAGTAGAAGTCATTTGTAATGTAGCCATGTCCTAACTAGTAACCACTAGTAAACAAAGAAAAAGTAGCCATGAAAGATCTTGTTTTGACTGTACAAGTGCTTGTAACACTATAATACACATTGTTTTTGGGCAATGGAGAGTTAGAGACAAAACATACGATAATAATACATAAGCAAAGATTAAATAAATGAGATTACTGTTCGCTACACTTTAAAGACAAAACCCTTTCTCAGCTTTGTATATTCTTTTACAATGTCTTGCTGCCAAAAAGTAAAAAAAAAGGTAAAGTTTTTGAACATTTTCTATTGAGACAACCCCCACGGTTCCAGTCACTCAATATAATACATTTTATATGCACTTAGAACATGTATTTCCGATAGGTATGAGTAAACAATTATGTTACTTGGAGTGAACGACTGATAAATAAGTGAACAATTATGACATTGAAAATGAACAAGAAGTAAGTATGAGTGAATAATTATGCTACTGGGAGTGAACAATGATTATATTTGGAGCAATGCTCCACGAACATGTAATAAATTGTAGAAATAGCCTATTTAAGAAAAGGGTGGTATTTAAGAAAAGGGTGATGATGCATGTCTTGTTCGAGGATACACCTTAAGTGTTTTTTATTCTTCACCAAATTTGTATTTTTATAGATTTTTTGCACTAATTTTTTTAATATTAATTTTCAATTACATATTTTAGGTAGTTTTTGAAATATAAAAAATAATCAATAAAAGTATAATTTTATGCAATTTATATGTGATATTGTCGTTATAAAATTCAATCATATCATTTATTTTCTATCTAATATGTAATAATATAGTTTTAATAATAGGACATGACACTTAAAAGATGTCTTGCCCCAACACTCCTATAATTTTCGTTGAGAAAAATGAATGCAGCAAATCAATGTTTAACAACAAATTGGTATTGAATTCATTCAGATAAAAGGACGTACGGTTAAGCTATGTTGTAAAAATCGGACCGGACCAGCCGGTCTGATCAGTTTAATCATGAAGCGGCAAGTTGACTGGCCCGGTTTCAAGTTTAACTTGGATGACTGGTTCAATCGGGAAAAAAACGCCAAAATCGGTTGAACCAGTTGACCTGAGCAATTCATGGTCAGACCGAGATTTTGCTAAGTTAATTTAAAAAATTCCGGTTTTTGGCTGGTTTATGCCGATTTTGACCGGTTTATGCCATGTTCATGTCAATTTAATTATTTTGGTAGCTTAATTATTTTTGAAGTATATAAAATTTTTTTTAACTCATCACGGGTTCATGTCGGTTTTGACCAATTCAACTGTGACACGGGTCAATCAGTCTAATCCGGCCAAACCAGTTCGACTAGTTGAACAATTGACCCACTGGGCCAACTAGTTCAGTGACCGGTCCGGTTCTGACAATACAGGAATGAGGTTGACAAATTGAAAAACTGAATAGGAGAACAAATGGATGGTGATCCGTGAGTCTTGAGTCTGTCTACAGTTAGAGCTACAATTTTAATTTAAAAATTTTATCACATCATCAATTTTAACCATTTAAAATTAAATAATAATAAACACTTAACTCTTTTTTTTTTTTTTTTTGTAAGGGAAGACAGCCAAGCAAAACATAAAACTACTCATTAAGGAAGGTCTCCCCTCTTTGGCCCATTGGGCCAGAGTGTGTGCTTCCTTAACGTTAACCCTACTTACCTTATTGACAATACAAAGATAAAAAATGTAAAAAGAGTTTTCTGCATGTCGCTAGTAGATTGTCGTAGGTTGGGTTTACGCTGTTTGGCTGTCGAAAGGTTGTGATTACTTGGGCTGCATCAGTTTCTATCAAAATTCTTCTCAAACCTCTTCGGATGGCATGATTCAGAATAACCTCGATAGCTTGTAACTCCGTTTGAAAAGCAGATAGAGCCAAAATACGTTCCGCCCCCCCGTCCCCATACAGTATTCTCCATCTTCAGAACGCAACCTAAGCCTCCCTGTAGCGAGTTCCTATCCCACGCTCCATCGCTGATATAGCTTCCTTGAATTGTGCCGCCATCTCTTAGTTTCCATCCGAAGGTTCCCTTCTCACCCGCATCTAGCATTTGTGGCACCCCTGTCTTCCGTTGTGCTTCCTTAAAACAAGTTCCTTTGCAATCCCTGAGCCCCCACAGGTCTTCTTTCACCCAACTAAGGACTTCTCGAATAGGAGGGAGTGAGTTATTGAAAACTTTCCTGTTCCTGCTCAACCAAATATTCCACAGAACAGTTAAAAGCACCTGGACCATTCTGTTTCCATCCTCCCCCTTTTTGATACATAAATGTCAGCCAATTATGGACCCATGTATTAATCGACAAAGGCACATGTTGTTGGTTGATAATACCCAAATTTGTCGCAAACCAGACCACTGTCGTCCATGCACATTCCTTAAAAATATGTTGTGTAGATTCCAACATATGTCCACAAAGACCACAAAATGGATGCGCACTAGTGTCCCACTTTCTCCTTTTATTTGCTGTTGGGAGACCATTATGAATGACCTTCCACACATGGATCTTCCATTTAGGTTGGGCATTAAGATGCCAAACCTTTTTCCAACAGCATTCCTCTTGGTGAGACACTTTCGTTCCCCATGTTCCATTTTCATTTGCCTTCTCCCAAAGATATCTGTAACCTGATTTTTCTGAGTAGATCCCATTTTGTGCAACCCCAATAAATGGAGTCATCTTCAGATGAATCTCGTGCTGGGTATGCCAAAATCGCCTTGGCTGACTTGTCAACAAAAAATTGCCGTATTAGCCGGCAATTCCAATCACCTTCCATGGGTCTTCGCAATTGGCTAACTGTTTTATTGTTCCATACGGCTCGATTTTGTCCCTCCTTCAATTGCAAGGGGTCCGAACCCACCCAACTATCTGTGAGGATGCAACAGTGTTTCTCGGAGTTAACTTTAACTCTGATCCCACCCGTCAAGTTTTTTGCCGCTCTACAGAGACTTTTCTAACAAGGAGAACCTCGCTTCGGTTCAACAGAAGGAAGTGTCAAAGGTGAGGTTTGCTTGTACCTGGCTTTGTAGATTCTTGCGAGTAGTCCATTCTTACTCTGCTCCAAGCGCCATGCTTGTTTCACAAGCAGAGCGTCATTCATCCAAGCTATCCTCATCAATCCCAGACCCCCCTTGCTCTTAGGTGACAATAGGACTTCCTTGTTCACCCAGTGTTTGCCGTTGTGATTGCCGCTGGTCCACCAAAAGAATTGAACCATTAATGCATCCACCCTATCGGCGAGGCATTATGGGATCTTATATACCGAAAGAATGTGTCTATGGAGAGCCGATAAGACCGCATTAATAAGCACTAATCTTTCGGCAGGAGAAAGGAGAGAAGCCTTCAACCCTTGCAACTGCTTCTCAATTGCCTCTAGCATGAAACCAAATTGAGTTGTTCGATTCCTTTGAACTACACGGGGGATTCCCAGGTATTTTGAGAAGGAGTCTTCCACTTGATACCCAAATAGAGTCTTCAGACCATCTTTCTCCTCCTCAGTCACATTTGGTGAGACCATCAAATGGGATTTGTTGATATTAACCACTTGCCCCGAGATCAAGCAGAACTCATCAACAAGATTTTTGAGGTTGAGACATGGCAGGGTGGATAACTCAGTGAAGAAAAGAGAATCATCATCAAAGAAGAGATGTGTTACCTCTGGACTTCCTCTAACAACCTTTACGCCGACAATCTGTTGCAGACTTGCAGCAATCTTGAGGTTGGAAGCAAGAACATCCAAACATAGGATGAAAAAATAGGGAGATAGGGGGTCTCCTTGTCGAAGACCCGCCTCCGGTATGAATGTGGGAGAGGGCTGGCCATTAACAATCACTGAGTACCTAACTGTCGTGACGCACTCCATTACCAGATTCACCCAGAGTATTGGGAAACCCAGTTTCTCCAAGACCTTCCGCAAAAAATCCCATCTGACTCTATCATACGCCTTATGCATATCCACCTTGATAGCTCCCAATTTTTTCCCTTGTTTCTTCCATCGGATGTAGTGAAGGACCTCATGAGCAACAAAGCAGCTATCAGTTAACAATCTTCCTGGGATGAAAGCATTTTGAGACTCATCGATTAAGTCCTTCATAATCCCTCGAAGTCTATTCACTAGACATTTACTGACCAACTGTACAACACATTGCAAAGGCTAATTGGTCGGAACTCCCCCATAGGATCCGGATTGTCCTTCTTAGGGATTAGAATAATACTGGTGTAGTTAATCTCCTTAAGCAATTTGCCCGAATTAAGCATATGCAACACTGCTTGTGTGACCTCAGGGCCCACTGTCGGCCAAAGTTTCTTATAGAACTCCACCGGAATGCCATCCGGGCCCGGTGCTTTGAACGCCCCCATTTGATTCAAAGCTTCATTAATTTCCTCTTCTTAGAAAGGTCTAGAAATGGTGTTATGTGATGTGGGAGGAGCGCCTTAGTGTAGTTTTGAAGGAATCGATGCTCTGTTCTTTCCAGGAGAGAGGCTGGAGCTTTAGGTGGCTTGAAGTATGCGACTGCTTCATTCATAATCTTCACATTCTCTTCCACCCACGTTACATCCTCTGTTCGAATACGCCTAATACAAGAATGGTGTTTCTTCACCTGGTAATTTCGGAAGAAAAACTTCGTCATTCTGTCCCCTTCCATATTCCACTTGAGTTTTGCTCTATGCTTCCCATAAGCTGTGGCTAAGCTGATGGCATCTGTTGCTTGGGCTACTTGCCGACAGTACGCTTCAATGGCTGAATTGTCCAGGCCCACTCCTTCCAGCTCTAATTGAGCCTGCCGAGTATGATGAATCGTCTCATCAAAGTTCGTAGGTCTCCTTGTCTTCCAACCAATGCACCACTGTTTGCACCACTGTCTCAAATGGTTTAGCTTTTTGATTGTCTTGTAGACATGTCCCCCTGTGGACTCCTCTTCATTCCATTTTTCTTTAAGGAGGTTGATGAGCTCCTCAATTTGGAGGGACCATATTTCTATTCTGTAGCCCTTTTTCATCCTCTTCCTATTTTCAAGTTTATCCAGGTACACAATCGACCTTTGGTCCGAAAGAAGAATTGGGAGATTCAAAACATAAGCTTCTGGGAACTCCTGCACATTGGGATGATTACAGTAAGCCCTGTCAAGTGTTTCCATGATAAGCTCCTCCCCTCTTCTATTATTCTTCCGAGTGTACCTTAGTCCCCAGGCTGGAACATCTATTAACTGCATTTGGGCTTTTCACAATGCAAAGTGGTTTCGACCCTGGATTGAGCTTAAACCCCCCATCTTTTGATCTTTAAATTCGATTTGATTATAATATCCCATAATGATTAAGGGTTGAGAGATATTGCCACATACTTGTTGTAATTCATCCCAAACTTCCTGTCGCCTATGAACTTCAGGTTGCCCATAAACAAAGCAAAAGTAACACATAGAACTCCTAACTTCATTCACTTCACACAAGGCTACATTGGCACTAACATACAACAAAGCCACTTGACAAGGGGCATACTTAAACACCACAAGCCCCCCACTTAACCCATCACAGTTAACCCCTCCTACTACAGCCAGATTAAGGGACACAAGCTTGTTTACTACAACATCTACATTCGTCTTACATTCAAATAAGCAAAACAGGTTGAGAGAAAATGAGCGGGGAATCCATTGGATATAAGGAACTACAGAGGTCTTCGTTGAGCCTATTCCTGTACAGTTCCAAGTACAAACCTTCATGGCTGTCCTGAGGGGCTTGTCTGGCCGCCCCTGGCCTCATAACGTCGTCGGTAGAACTTTAAACTTGTAGCACCTGCCTTCACTTTGACTCGACACTTTGGCACACCTGGAGAGTTTGGTGTTTCCTGCTGCTGATCGCCACAACCCATATCCACTTCTGCTTTCTTCAATTTCTTTGCGATGAAGGATGTTCGGTTGTAATTTTTGTGGTTTTTAGTAGGGGTTGTCCGTCCACGAGGATGGGTGTTTAGGCTTGACAAGGGAATCGATTTATGTTTGGGGGTTTTCTCAATGCGGAAAGCGGTAAATTATGTAAAGGAAAGCAATAAAACTACCCTAGACAAGCATAATAACAATCAACACTAACGAAAGCATTTAAGAACAAGAAATAAGAAAGCAATAAAACTACAACTAATAATGAAATTAGGAGCATGAAATTATACCTTTAATGAACTAATCTTCACTTGAATCCTTTACTCGAACTTTCCCCTGAACAAACAAGGAAGCGTGATTTGGATTACTGAGAATCCTCAAATCCTCACTTTGAAGTAGGACTGTGACTCTTTATCCTCCTCCTCACTAAAAGTTTGGATTGGATGTTTTTATGGCTAATCTAATACTACCTTAAAAAACTTTAAAACAAAAACCTAGACAAACTCTAGAAAACCTTTCATTAATCTAACCCTATTAAAACCCTAGAACAGACGAAAACCTGACCTAGAATACTGCCTAATGACTATCGTCCAAGGGAAACAAAAACAAAAGGAAGGAAACCGAAAATCCTATTGCTACTGATCGAAACAGAGGAGAAAGGAAGAAAAACAAAGAAAACCAAAAGGGCATCGACCCTTACTACCACAGCCCGAAAACCAGAAAGGGAAGGAAACAAAGAAAGGAAGAAGAAGCAGATCACAACACGATTAAAACTCAGCAATTACACTAGAAAACTCGAACAGAACATCAAATCAACAGAACAATTCCTCCAAATTCAAAATCCCATAATCAAGAACATCCAAATTCATTACCAACAACATTAGATTCAAAGATCAAACAGAGCCATAAAGCTCGAAACAAGCAGTAAATCAAACCCAAAATCGATTTAACAAGAAGAAAATCAGAGATTTCAATATGAATAAAATTCGAATAGAACTAAATCTAACCTAATTTAAACCTAAAACGAACCCTAGAATGCTTGGCCGAAAATCACTTCTTCTCCCTTTTATAGTCGATCCTCAGCTTCCTCTTCAATTCTTAGCCCTCGATTCTCTTCAATCTTGGACGGTGCAGATGGATTTCGACAGTTAGAAGGTGTAAGCGTCCATGGTGGGTGCGAGTGTTGTACTTCTTTTCCTCCCTCCAACCGAATCTGCAAAAGAGAAGTGAAATGAGTGAGAAATCGAGAAATTCACGAGAAAGAGATAAGAGAAGAGAGATGAGTTCGAAAATGGAAGAGAAGAAGAGATGGAGGAGAGAAGGAGATGAGATGAAGAAGATGATGATGAGAGAAGGAGTTAAGATGGTGGTGGTTTCGTGAGTGTTGTCTGCGCAAAAGAATCAGAGAAGAAGCAGAGAGAAATGAGAGACGAAGAGAGGGAAAGAGGGGGAATGAAAATGAGGAATTAGGGTTTAGAATAGGGTTTTACTCGGCTGAAATGAAAAGGGAAAATGGGTAAGGTTAACTGGGTCGGCGGGCTAGGGTTTGGTTTAGGCAGGTGGGTTTGGTGTATGGGTTAGGTGGAGACGGTATTGGGCTGGGTTTTATGTGGGCCGATTAGAAGGGGAAAGAAAAGGAAGAATGGGCTGGGGAAATGGGATTTAGACTTAGGTTTTCTTATTTATTTTATATTTTGTATTTTGTTTTATATTTAGCAATAGTAATAACCAAAAATAATAAAATGCTATAAAATCTAATAAAATAGTAAAAACATAATAAAACTACTAAAATAATTATTTAAGACAAGCAAAACACCTTATAAAAGATAATCAATTCGGCTCGGAACGAGACCGAACAGAGGAGTACACATCTTCATAGAGATTGTTCCCAGCAGTGACACTGCCCATTTCTGGAGTAGAAGACGCTTTTCGTTTCAGAGTCCCCACCTAGCCTTCTTCCTCTTTCTCAATTAACGGAACATCTGCACTTCTCGCCCTGCAGCGCCGACCCCCCAAGCCCCCACCGATTGCCTTTTGAGGAAGAATGCTCTCTCGGTTATTAGATTCATTTGAAAGTTACTCACTGACTTGCTGATGAGCACCCTAAGTTTGACCATCGAGCTCCATTGGGCACGGTCCCAGCTCTATAGTAACTCCCAGGGTAAGCTGAAGGAGACGTTCACCTTCCTCCTGTGCATTGACCTTCAACTTCCCCAGATTCACTTCACAGGGTTGAAGTGCCTCCATCTCTGCTCGTTGCCCAATGCCAACAAAGACCACCTCCACTTCTTTTCCCATGGAGCTTGAATAAGAAAGAGTTGCCAGTCCCAGGGCAGTGTTAGGTAAGTCTTCTGAACCTGTTTGATTAGCTACCGATTCCATTGGATTCAGGGTATTTAACAAGCCCTCACAGCTGGGCCCTTCCTGGATAGGTGAGGTGATAATAATGGGGTTTGTTGGACCACCCCCAATTACCGATTTGCCCTTCCCCTTATCCTAAAAGTGACAGGAAGACACAAGAAATACAATAGTAGTTGGAACAGGAATACCTGGTAGATTGTATGGGTTCTATGAAGTAATAACAGAGATCGCTTGCACCCCCTGCCCCAGCATAATGCCAACGCCCAGAAGGTTTGCCCTATTTATTCCAGACACCAAATCTTGCCCTCCTGCTTCTTCAGGTGTTGGAGCAGTGTTTAGTCCCATTTTTGGGCCTAAATAACGCCTTTTGGCTTGTTTCCAAGTCTTTTCCTTCGTTTTTATTAGGTTTTTAGTTGTTTTGCAGGTTTTTGCACTTTTGGAGCAAAATGAAGCAAATGAGCTATTTCGGGGCTTTTTAGGGGTATTTTGGAGATTTCCGAGTAATTCCCCGAGCCTAGCCGAGCCGAGAACCGAGGCGTATTCGACCCGGGATCCTTTTCCCAAGTTTGAAGGAAATCAGGGTCGTAGCTCCCGCTACAGCCATTGTAGCGGGCGCTACAACCTGGAAGAAGATAGAGGAAGGGAGGCAGATAGTGTCGCGCCTGTTACGGATGGTGTAGCGCCCGCTACTCAGCGCCAGACATTGATCACTCCAGCGTGCCAGCAGCCTCTCGCACCAGTGACAGTAAGGCTCGCACCCGCGACGACCAATGAAGAAGCATCAAAGGAAATGCTCCAACAAAGGGTCGCGCCTGCTACCTTACGTTTCGCACCAACGACAAGCCCCGGTCAGATGGCGATCGCGCCCGCGACGAGCTGTTTTCCTGCGTTTTTCTGCGGCTCTGAACGACGCGTTTTGGCAACTTTATGCTTTGTTTATATACTCCAAGATGCGATTTCTTAAGCGAGAGTTTTTAGGGAGTCTGGAGACTGGTGTGGACATTTTTCCTCGCCGTTCGGGCTTCCGAACGTCCACGTTTGGATTGGGGTGTGATTCGGTCATTTGTGCTGGGGTTTAACCTTTGAAGAAAAACTCTTTAAGGAAATCAAAGTTGTATTTCATGAATAATATTTTGTAAAATCACTTTCCCTTTACTTAGGCATTTTATGAGTCATTGAATTAAACTTTTAAGAGTGAACATCCACTTGTCCCAGACTCTTCTAAATCTAATCCAATTTGCTCATTTAAATGTTAGGCTCGGAAGAGAGTGATTTATGCAAGTATTATTTAGGAACATAAGGGAGAAAAACCCTAAAGTTGCATCGATACGATGTGACACCATGTTAACCATAGTTTATACAACCCTCGATGTGTTTTATTTCGAAATGGAAGTCGCTACCGGACTTTTTAAGGGAAAAGCCAAGACAAAACCAAAAGGAACATAAAGAAAGACTCCGCCTGTGAAACCCAAGAATGGATCTGGGGGTAAGGCTACGAACTCGAAAACTAAACTTTAAGAGTTCGCCTCTCACAAAAGGAAAGACTCTACTAAAAGTTTAAGATGTGCTTTTGATAAAGTTTGGAAGGGAAATAAATAATAACTTTATAGAATTACTTCATTGAACATGCAACAAATAAGAATGAAAGGAATATACATGTACACTTTATTTACATCAAAAGGAAACAATTAAGAGCTTACATTGTGACCTTTCTTTAGGGAAGCCTTGCCTAGCCTTTGTAGAAGCCTCTTTGGATGCCTTTGAAAGCCTTGAATACTCCTCTTGAAGATGCCAAAATGGTGCTAGAAGTGGATGGAGAAAGGTATGGAAAAGGGGTGAGAAAAGGATAGGAAAAGGCTCTTTTTGTGGTGTTTTAAGTAGTAGAAAGGTTAGGCTTTTTGTAGAGTTTTTAGGGTTTTGTGGAAAGTTAATGGAAGGAAGATGAGAATGGAGATAAGAGGGCTTAAACAAGTGGAGAAAAGGAGATAATAATGGTAGGAAAGTGATGAAGAAGGATAGGAAAAAGGTAGGGAAAAGGATAGGAAGAAAGGGCTTTTTTTGTGGGTTTTTAGTGGTGTTTTAGGATGCTTTTATGAGGGTTTTATATAAGAATTATGGAGGTAGTATGAGAGTAGGGATGAGAGGTTTAAGAGGATGAATATATGGAGATTAGGATGATAAGAAAATGGTGGAGAAGTGATAGAGAAATGGTGGTAGAATGGTAACTACTAGAATGGAGAGATTAGAGAGATGAGAGAATAGAAGTGTAGGGGGAAGAATGAATGAATGATTGTGTTGGTGAGTGAAATGGCTTGGAGAGGAGTAGTATTTATAGGAGGATTAGAGGGTGAAGAATACATGCATATACATGCACATGCATTCACCTCGGCTGTGGCAGTCAACAATGCAAGTCACTAGGCAGTAGGGGGAGTGTATGGAGATGGATGGCAACACATGGTCAATTAACCACGTGTGGTCGGTGTGTGTAGGCCGGTAAGCCACTACGCCAGGGGGAGGCACCAGTTTCGTCCATGCATGCATGGACGGTGGAGTGTGAAGTCAACCAACCTAGGGAAGCTGCCATTCACACTGGACGAAATGAGCACATTATTATTTGGCTTTTGAGAGTGTTTTTGAGTGCTTTTGTGAGGATTCGATTCGCGACCTCTGGCATTTGCTTTTATGGCTTTCATGGCTTGGCTTCCCTTATTTTCTAATTCCTAATTGTCTAACTCAAAATACATAAAAAGGAAATAATAAAAATTACATTAAAAGTATATAAAATCTATGCTAAAATCTAGCTTATCGACCGACTTTTTCTTCTTCATTTCTGCTTCATTTTTATATAGAAATGCTATATATCTGTGTGCCAAATTTCAGTGTCTACAGAGAGCCTCCACTTTGACTGAGTTCGAGGATAGGACGAAAATCAAAGTATTCCTAATTTGATAGACACCGGTCGAGACATGACTTTGGAGTGCAAAGCCTGGACATATAACTTTGGAGTGCAAAGCCTGGACATATCACTTTGGAGTGCAAAGCCTTGGGTGATGCTTCGAAGCTGAGTCCTGCACCGCAGTGGTGGGCAACATGCGCCTTTGTCGGGGATGATCTCGAGCAAGTATGATGCTCTACTTGACTGTTAATGAGTTTTGCGTATCATGCGCTAATCTCAGGCGAGAATGACGCCCTACTTGAAGTAATCTTGGACATCTGATGACATCCTACTCGGAATGATCTCGAGCGCTGAAGGCGTCCTACTTGAAGGTGTGGGCTGACACTTGGAAGCTAAGTCCTGTGCCGCGGTTGGCGAACTTGCGCCGATAGGTGATCTCAGGCAAGAATGACGCCCTACTTGTTGGAGAGATTTTGTCGAACCTGATGTTGATTTTCTAGTCTTTCCCAATGTCGTTTTCAGTCTTTCCCGGTGTCGATGTTGATGATTGTTGGTATGTTTAATGCCGAGGAACTTCACCGATCGCGATGTCGATTACCCTTGGGGTTGAGACTTCACTGAAACTCTACCGGTGGCTCAGGATTGGGACTGCATCGAAACTCTGCCGATGACCCTGATTGTTGAGACTTCACCGAAACTCTGCCGGTGGCTCTGATGCTGATGGGGACTTATGCTGATGGGCTACCCTGTTTTTGGATTTTTGATGATGATGATGACAAACTGGACGCGAGGCCAGATGCCGAGACTAACCAGACGCGAGGCTGGGAGCCGTTGCTGCTGATGATGATGATGATGATGATGATGATGGCAATTCAATGCCGATGAGACTAACCAGACATGAGGCTAGAAGCCGTTGATGATGTTGATGGCAATTCAATGCCGATGAGACTTCTCTGGACACATGGCAGTGGCTCTTATTCTTGAGATTTCGTCGAATCTGATGTGACGACTCTTATTGCTGAGACTACACCAATCTGTGCAGGTGGCTTTGATTTTGATTTTCGGTGGCAATTCAATGCCTGGAGACTTCATCGATCGCGATGTCGTTGGCTCTTATGTCAGCATGATCATTGGGAGAATGCTCTTATTTGGAACTTCATGCTCTATTGTTGAGAAGGCCAGCGCTCCTTATTGGGCACACTTAGCCATGCTCCTCCTTGAAAATGTGTAAGCTTGAACTCTTGGAAACAAACATGGAGAAAAGACAAAGGCTCCTTCCTAGGCCGGCCGGACGCTAGAGAGAAGAGAGGAATCTTTGCATTCACTCGGGCCCTTAGCAACAAGCATGGAGAAAAAACAAAGACTCCTTCTTTCCCTAGGCCGGCCGGACACTAGAGAGAAGAGAGGAATCTTTGCATTCACTCCAGCTTTTGCAGGCCATACAAAAGACAAATCTGGTCACAATTATTGTAGATAGCCTCAAAGTCGATCAGACTTGAGCCTAGGCAAATGAGGGCCTGACACGTGGCTGTGTGAATGGAGCTCTCGTGCTTATCAAACGGAGCTTCTTCTTGGCCTTCTTCTTGTTTTCTCGATTTTCTTCTTTTTTGTATTTTTGGCTATTATTACAAAGTGACGGCTTCTTCCGCTCTCATTCCTCGGTATGCTTTATTTCTTCTACAAGCTTATTTTTATAGCATGTTATTGTTGAAACAACTTGCATGCTACTGCTTGTTTCAACACTTTAAGTTGAATTCAAAGTAAATGATACTTCAAATTTTGCTTTAAGCGCATAGACGCCAACATCTTCTTTGCTCCCGGTTGCATGAGTTTGGAATTCCACTTGGGGAACATAGATTCTTGAATTTCTCCCGGTCGCCGATCCGTATTAGTCATGTCAAGAATATGTCCTTCGTGTTGGTCAAGTGCCATTCCAGTCTGGCCGATAAGGAATACGTCCTTCGTGTCGGACAATCGCCATTCGTGTCTGGCGGATGATGAAGATTTTTTATTTCGTATCGGACAGTCGCCATTCGTGTCTGGCAAATGGTGAGTCTGTCCTTCGTGTCGGACAATCGATTTATGACTTGATTGGATGCTAGCTTGACCTGCCAAAGTTGGATTAGAGGTTGCTCTAATCTTGCTCTTAGTGATAATAAATCTTTCCTAAATGAGATGACATATGGGCTCAACCAACCCCCAGTGTTGTGTTCTAGAACGATGTGGCACTTCTTTGTTTTTTTTTATATGCAAGTATGCATGCAACTAGTCTACTAGACTCTTACACAAACAATGCATTTTTTATTTTATGCAACTATGCATTTATGCATGACCATTGACTTTATGCATGACAGACTGACTTTATGCAAGATAAATTGAGTCCATGTGATTTTGACACACTTTATGGATGCAATGCAAACCTATTATGCTTAGACACAATACACACATGAAGCTTTATGATTCTAAACATGCAATTCTATATGCAGGTAACCCCCCGACTCTTTATTTAGATAATGACTTTCTAGGACAGTGCTCTCCTAAGACAATGTTTCCTAAGAATCAAGGCCACTTGTGCGGAATTTCAGGAAAATTCTTGGATGAGGAACATTCGATCCATGAGATAGGGAATGATGATGGAGGCGCTAGGCTTGAAGGATGTGCTTCTTGAATGGCCACGTGGATGATTGCTTGCAAACCTACATTGATGTACGACAAGCCCCCTGTTTGGCGTAGACTCTTGATGATACTGTCCTGCTTTGGAGAGCAACTTGGGGATTTGCAAGCCCCCAGTCTGATTTAGACTCTGGATGACATTGTCTTGCTTTGGAAGGCATCTTGGAGATTTGCAAGCCTCAAGTCTGATTTAGACCGATGGTATGATACACGAAGACATGGAATAAAAGGAGACACTGCTTCTTGTACTGCACTGATGGAAATCTGGTATGTCCTTAGCTGTGAGTCTCAATCTCTCCTTTTTCCTAACTCGCCCAAAGGGTGTTCGAGTTAGTCTCTCTTTTCTTTTCTTTTTTCTTATTTTTTCTTTCTTTTTTCTTCTTTTTTTCTTTTTCTCTCTTTTTTTCCTCAAGAGACTACTAAGACGTCAATGAAAATGAAGATCCAGGACCTTGTAGAATAGGGAACATGTGTCCCTTTTTGAAGTTATCTCCGAAAAATATCTTGAACGATGTCACCAAGGTAGCGCGAGCCCCCAGTTTAGAGTAGTTTGTCTTTGAGTCTGTTCGTTGCGAGTTAGCCGCTGATATGATGTGGATGGCTTTTGCTGTTGCTGAGAAGTGAGTCACACTCATGCATGCTGAGAATGGGCGTTAAGAATAAAACCTCATACTTGCAATAATGACCGAGCTGAATGGGATGTGGAGATGAAGAGGCTAAAAAGGTTGGTTAGAAAGTGTTTGGTGTAAGAGATGATGGGAGAGGTATTATTAATGAATGGGATGTGGAGACACTTAAGAATGAACGTGCCTTAAAAAGGAAGGAGAGATGGTTAAATGGGATAAACATCATCTCTTGAGAAAAGGTTGGAACATGGGGATAAAGAGACACTTAGGGATGATGGTGTCTTGAAAGGGTGAAGAGATGGTCAAATGGGGTAGACATCATCTCTTGGGAAAAGGCTGGAACATGGTTGATGGAATGATGTTCAAGTCTGACAGAAGGAAAATCGAAAATGGAGGGTTAATGATGGTGGCAGAAATCCAGGGTTTCCTCTCCTTTTGCCTAGCTCGCCCAAGTGGGTTTTCGGACTAGCTTTTATTCTCTCTTTTTTTATTCTAGACCAGCTTATTTAGCGAAGAATGCTCCCTAAAGTGAAAAGGTATTGGGCCGGGCCTCGAAGAAGTTCTCCTACGTATCCAAGGTGGAATCAGGCCAGTCGTAGTTCTTTGAGCGCAACTTTGATGGGTAGTGCCTCAAGGAAGGCTTAATGGTTCGGAAAGATGGTTATGAAGGCAGGTTATGGATAGTTATGAAGGCGTATGAAGGTTATTGAAGGGTAAAAAGTTTGATGAGGTGTATGGATGATGAGGTGAAAATTTGAGATAGGAAAGGTTTATGGGATTTTTCTGGTGTGCATGACACTTATTTCCGCCTTCTAATTTCTTATTCTCCCATATTTTCTTCTTCTTCTTCTTCTTCTTCTTCTTCTTCTTCTTCTTCTTCTCTTTTTTTGTTCCTTTCGCCTTTTTTCTCATCTCTTCTTTTTATTTCTTTCTCTATTTTTTTGCTATCCCTCTCAATCCTTTTTTTCTCTTTTTTTCTCACTTTTCCCGTTGTTTTTTTTGAACTCCTTTCTTTTGAACCTCCTTTTTTCGAACTCCTTCATGGGTTGCCTCGAGTTCTCCGTTGGTCATAACACACCTTTTGGGTTTGATTTAATGAATGAAAGGGTTTTGAAGAGGTTGAGATTTGACTGCAAGGTCAAAAATGTAAATGGTAGATGGAAAAGACTAGAAATGTAAATGATAGGTAGTAAGCGGTAGGTCGAGATTGGATGAAAAGATGAGGGTAATGTGGTTGGTGAAATGAAGGCTGGGCGGAAGCCCCCTGTCCTCGGCACGTTTAGTTAAGCTGCGACATTTCTAATGGGGAGCGCTCATTTCAGAGAGATTATGGGACTTGGTCTTTCCTGACAACACTCTCTCCTTTTGCTCAGCCTTTTGGATAGGAATACAGGCTGACTTCTCTCATCAATTTTATTCTCTCCTTTTGCCCGATTTGCCTCAATGAGGTTTTCAAACCGGCCACTCTATAGTTTTTCACTCTTTTTTTTTTTTTTTTTGAAACTCTCTCTTTATCACTCTAACCCTAGATTTGAGGTATATGATAAAAATGGAAGGATAAGAGTAGATGAATTTGTCATACTTAGTTTGTGAGGATGGTGAATGGACGAGAGAACTTTTCAACTCAAATCAGAAGTACAAGCATGAAATTCTATTTGAACAAATAGCAACAAAAGCAATTGAATTCAAGACATGAATTAAGAACTGACTCTTAACTCTAACAGACTCCGGTAACGAATGCTTGACAATCAGGACCCTTGCTAATTCTAAAGCTCCTTGATGTTATGCCCTCCCTGTCTTCGTATGGGGAATCCATGTTCTATCTAGCCCTTTGTGCTACTTTTGGCAGAAGCAGTTTCTCCCTAAATGGATCATGTCCTCAATCTTGTTCTTCAAAGTCAATCAATTCTCTTTATCGTGTCCCCGGGACCTATGGTGATTGCAGAATTTCACGCCATCCCAAAATTCCCTTTATTGTTGGTTCGGGCCTTGACCCTGACACTGGATAAATGAAGAAAAACCCATCCCAATGCTTGCATGACCTAAATGACCTATATGGACTTCCTAAAAATGAAAAAATTCTTATATGCTGACTCGAGAGAGACTTACCCAAGACATGGGTTTGAATATGCTAATTGACCTACATGGGACTTCCTAGGATGCAAGACTTCTATATGTTGACTTAAGGAAAAGACTTACCCACGACATGAGTCTATATGTCCTAAAATCTATATAAGACTTCCTAAAATGCAAATGCCTATATGTTAACTCCGGATAGACTCACCCATGACATGGGTTTACACTAGACCTCTTAAAAAAAGACATGTATCTACATGACGACTCTGGACACATACTTACCCATGACTTAGACCTTATACTAGAATTTCTACAAAAAAGAAAAAAACACTTATATGCTAACCCTAGACAAAGATACACCCATGACATGGGTTTGTAATTGGCAACCTTAAGGTGAAAGACACATGTTGACTTAGGAAAGGACCTACCCACGACTTACACTCTATATGAGACTCTCTAAGGAATGAAGACACTTACCTGCTGATTAAGAAACGGCTTAACAACCCTACCTATGGCATGAGTTTTACTTTGGACTGAAAGACTCACATTGACTTAATAAAAGATTCACCTATGGCACGGACCTTATATGCAACTTCCTAATGATTGAAAGACCCTTATGTGCTAACCCGAGAAAGGACTCAATGACTCACTTATGATTTGTAGGACCTAAACCCTGTATGAGGCTTCTTAAAGAATGAAAGACACTTACACAATGACTTTAAAACAAAAACTTACCCATGATATGGGTTTACATTGAACTTTCTAAAAATGGAACACACATGTTAACCCAAGAAAAGACCCACACATGACATGGACTGACATTGGACTTCCTAGAAATGAAAGACACATATTGACTTAGGAAAAGACTGACCTAGGACATAGACCTTACATACGACTTCCGAAAGAATAAAAAACACTTACACGGTGACTCTAAAACAAAGACTTTCCTATGACCTGGGTTTGCATACCCTATTGTAGACACCGGATTTTGGCACATGAATATATAACATATCTATATATCAAGGCAAAAATGAAGAAGAAGAAGTTAGTCGATAAGCTAGATTTTAGCATATACTTTATGTACTTTTTATGTAATTTTTATTATTTCCTCTTTGTATATTTTTTAGCTAGAAAATTAGGAAATTAGAAAATAAAGGAAGCAAAGCCATGCAAGCAATGCAAGCCATAAGATCAAGTGCCAGAGGTCGCGAGATCGAATCTTCACAAAAACACTAAAAAAGCATCTCATAAACCCAATAGTATTAGCTGCTGCCGTCCAGTGTGAACCACCACTTCCCGAGGTGGGTGAGTTCACACAACATCGTCCATGGGTGCGTGGACGATAGCAGGAACCTCCCCCCTAGCTTGTAGGCCGGTCGGCCTCCACAGCTCCGCCCACACGTGGTCAATTGACCACGTGCCACAGTCCATCTCCACACACTCCCCCTACTGCCTAGAAACTTGTATTGTTGACTGCCACAGCCGAGGTGAATGCATGTGCATGTATATGCATGTATTCTCCACCCTCTACTCCTCCTATAAATACCACCCTTCTCTCAAGCCAAACTCACTCGCTCAATCATTAATTCATTCATTCTCCCCCCTACACTTCTATTCTCTCATCTCTCTAATCTCTCCATTCTAGTTATTATTCTACCACCATTTCTCTATCACTTTTCCACTATTTTCTTATCATCATAATCTCCATATCTTCATCCTCTTAAACCCCTTAATCCTTACTCTCATACTACCCTCACCATTATTACATAAAACCCTCACAAAAGCATCCTAAAACACTACTTAAAACACAATAAAAAGAGCCTTTTCCTACCCTTTTCTCACCCCTTCTCCATACCTTTCTCCATCCACTTTTAGCACCATTTTGGCATCCTTAAGAGGAGTATTTAAGGCTTTCAAAGGCATCCAAAGAGGCTTCTACAAAGGCTAGGCAAGGCTTCCCTAAAGAAAGGTCATAATGTAAGCTCTTAATTGTTTCCTTTTTATGTAAATAAAGTGTACATGTATATTCCTTTCATTCTTATTTGTTGCATGTTCAATGAAGTAATTCTATAAAGTTCTTATTTATTTCCCTTCTAAACTTTATCAAAAGCACATCTTAAACTTCTAGTAGAGTCTTTCCTTTTGTGAGAGGTGAACTCTTAAAGTTTACTTTTCGAGTTCGTAGCCTTACCCCCGGATCCATTCTTGGGTTTCGCAGGCGAAGTCTTTCTTTATTTTCCTTTTGGTTTTGTCTTGGCTTTTCCTTAAAAATTCGGGTGGCGACTCCCATTTCAAAATAAAACACATCGAGGGTTGCATAAACTATGGTTAACATGGTGTCATAACGTATTGATGCAACTTTAGGGTTTTTCTCTCTTATATTTCTAAATAATACTTGCATAAATCACTCTCTTCCGAGCCTAACATTTAAATGAGCAAATTGGATTAGATTTAGAAGAGTTTGGAACAAGTGGATGTTGACTCTTAAAAGTTTAATTCAATGACTCATAAAATGCCCAAGTAAAGGGAAAGTGATTTTATAAAATATTATTCATGAAATACAAGTTTGATTTCCTTAAAGAGTTTTTCTTCAAAGGTTAAACCCTAGCACAAATGACCGAATCACACCCCAATCCAAACGTGGACGTTCGGAAGTCCGAACGGCGAGGAAAAATGTCCACATGATTTTTGGCGACTGCATTGGGGAGTTTTTCTAAAGTGGGTAAAACTTGAAAAAAGTTTATGTGCTTTAAATCGTTTGGAAGAAAAATGAATTTTACTTTATATTATTAAGTCATTCCTTTTAGGCATAATGCATTGTATATACCGGCGCACTCCCTTGAAATGTAATATGTCGTAGGAGCACATAAATCGGCGGTATTAGGCTTTTTCTCTTTAAACCTCAAAAATAACCCATGGGATGCCGGACCGGCTATACTCAATTGGTGCACTTACAC
Source organism: Portulaca oleracea (assembly GCA_029582165.1). NCBI lineage: Eukaryota > Viridiplantae > Streptophyta > Magnoliopsida > Caryophyllales > Portulacaceae > Portulaca > Portulaca oleracea. The sequence goes on along the minus strand of CM055889.1, from coordinate 31,664,587 downwards.
CGAGAGAGCATTAATCACCACATTCCACTCATGCATCACTCTACGAGGTCTCCACTCGAGCCTCCAAGAGCAACACATTCAAGTTGCCTTTACAACAAGAATGCACCGGAGCGAGTACATGAGCCGCTAAGCTTTATCCAGCCAATAAACCCTTTTGTACATAGAGCCTTGGTTTAGGATACTCCTTGTTCATATATATGCTATGTGCTATGTGAATAAATTCTTTGTAAAGAGTCGACCCAAGATTAGGAGTGTTGTTCTAGTCCATATAGTAGTAATTGGGTTGAGAAGAGTCATGTTTACCAACTAAGTTAATTAACCTCAAAAATTATGGTTGACCCAGTGGTTAGGCCCATTTACTTATAAAGGTTAATTTTCTTGGTTCATAAAGTAAACTCAACTCGCGTTTGATGATTCTATATGGCCCTTTGCGGCATCTTCTGAACGAAGGTCCAATAAACCTGATTAAAAGTCAAAATAAAGTTAGTGGGTAATGTCTTAGACTGCATAGTAATCATCGGGCTAGAGTAAATTAATTTATCGAGTTAATTATCGAATTTGTCACACTTATGGCCGGCCCGTGGTTAGGCCCAACCATATCGGATTAGGTAATTAAGTCCATAAATCAATTATAACTCGCTCATTGTTGGTTTTATTCAGTCCTTTATGATACCTGCTTTCTGGTAATTAAATAAAAAAACAGAGTAGAAAGAAGGGTCGTCGGTCTTGTTAATCATTATTTTAGTCCGCATGGCAGTCAACATGGCTCGAATTAAGTCTGAGTCGATAGCCCAAATTACGAATTCTCCTTAAAATGGTCGGCCTGTGGATGGGGCCCATCTGAATTGAGAAACACTAATTTGTGCTCCTTGACTTTAGGCTTGATTCGCCATGCTTGACTTTTTCGGCCTATTGTAATGATTGGTGGTCCTTAGGTCTAAAAAAAAATCTGACGAATAAATCAAACAAAGCTAGTGGATAAAGCTTTAGACTGCATAACAATCACCGGCCTCGTGTAAATCAGTTTATCGAATTAATTATTGAATCCATCATACTTATGGCCGACCTATGGTTAGGTCCAACCATATTGGATTTGGCAATTAAGTCCACAAACTAATTACAACTCGCCTGTTGTTGGTTTTATCAGGTCCTTTGCAATATTCACTTTCCTAAACAAATAGAATAAAAAATGTGTAGAAAGAGTAGTCTGTCAGTCATGCCGATCATTATTCTAGCCCGTGTAATAGTCGGTATGGCTTGAGTTGGACTGATAAATTTCCCGAGTTACGAATTTTCCTTAAAACGGTCGGCCTGTGGAAGGGGCCATCCGAATTGAGAAACAGTGACTCGTGATTCCTTATTCAGTTCCGACTCGCCATACAAGGCTTTATTCGGTCCTTTATAATGATCAGTTGTCCTTAGGGTCCGTATAGAGTTAGGTCCGTAAGGTAGATAAAGTGTGTTGTAGTCTAAGAGTTCATACCTGTGCATGTGTTTAGACCCAATTTTGTGTCTAAATAAAGCCTTACTTCTTAGGCTTTTGACTCGTTTCGTGTTTATTTTCATGGCTTTTTAGTATGTTTTTGGTTATTTTATAGGTTTTGGCGTTTTACACAAAAACGAGGTAAAACAGGCCATTTTTTAGCCTTTTTGGTGATTTCCCGAGCCGAGCCGGACCGAGAGCCGAGGCGGAGTTGACCTGGGACCACTTTTCCCACCTTTGGTGTCAATTAGTGAGGTAACACCCACTTCGACCCTCGAAACGGGCGTTACATGCTTTGGAAAGAAGGAAGAAACAAAGGGAAGGAAAAGAATAGGGTAGCGCCCGCTACCCTAATGGTCCCACCCGCTACCCCCGCTTGGCCGAGTAAGACCGCACCTACGGTCAGCAAGACCGTAGCTACGATCGTACGAAGGAGAAATCGCCCAGCGTTTTTCGTTGGTCGCTCGCGTCGCGACGCAAGGCCATACGCGACCCCCTGCATCACATGCGATTCTTCGGACCTTGAACGGCGCGTTTTACTCAGATGTTTTCACTTGTATAAATAGCTCCTAGGCTACGATACTTGGGGGGGGGATCTTAGGTTATCTTTTGGATACTTAGACTTTACATTCAGCTTGTATTAGAGAGAGATTAGTGAGAGATTAATCTAGGTTTTGGAGATTTTGAGTTATTATTGAAGATTTGGGGATTCAAACAATTGAGAGATTGTTGGATCATCTTTTTATTGCTTTTCCTTGTTCATCTACAACATTTTGATAAGTATTCTCTTCCCTTAACTCTTTTATTAATTGATTGCTAATTACTTTCTTGCTTATTTAATTGCTTTGCTTGTTATTTCATTGTTTTGCTTGTTCTTGATTGTTGGATGTTAGAAATCATGCTTAGGGTTGGTTTAGATGTTGTTAGCTTAGTTAGTATCATGATTAGTGGCTAGAAACCCTATGGGTTAGGGGGTAATTAAGGGTGTGAATGGGTAATTAGGCATGGGTTAGCAATTTTAGTGAGTAATTAGTTGGGAAATCACTTTTCCCACTCCAATCCTTCCCTCAAGTGGGATGTATTTGGGTTCGAATGTCCCCGAACACATCCAACACTTGAGTTGGAAGGTTGGAATTGGAATAGTTAGCCCCCTACTCACGAAAGTGAATAGAGGCTAACTAGGGAATTCTGTTTCTTCAATCCTCCGAGTCCGTGGTGGACTTTGGGGAAGTTAATCCGAACTATCCTCGAAAGAGGAAGCCCGGTGGGTATTTTTCTAACGGAATTGCCACTTGATTTCCTTCCAGTATTTTTCAACCCTCCGGGTCCGTGGTGGACTTTGGGGAAGGTTGCTTTCTCGTTGCGAAACCTATCTCCTTGTTCCCGTTTGCATCCCGAAAAACCTCCGAAGCCCATACTCCATTCCTTGACCGACCTTAGCTTTGTTTCTTGCATTGTGGTCCCTTCAAACTAATATCCTTACCTTAGCAATCTCATCCCGACCATAAACCGAGATTCTATGACCAAGGCCCCTAGCTCCTTGAGAAGAACGATATAAAAACTGGGGTACAAAAACCACGTTACACAAAATGGCGCCGTAGCCGAGGAGCCAGTGCCCCTAGTTTTAGTTTCTTGGTTTTTGGTTATTTGAGTTTGCTTTCACGCTAGAAATTAGTTAGTGCTAATCCCAATGAATTTGATGCTTCTATTGGTTCTTGTTGGTGCATGTAGGTACATCCTAATGTTCTATCGAGCATCGTATGAGGCTTCAAGTCCAATGGGTGAAGTTCAAGTTGATTCACCCCGTACTCTTCTATCATATGCCGTTCCATCTTCGAGTACGGGAGGTACCCCTATCATTTTACCACCATTACCACCCGACGCGGTATTTGAGTTCAAGCCGTGTCTTCTTGAAGTTTTTGAAAGTAACCCGTTTCATAGAGATATTTTCGAGAGCCCTATTGCTCATATGGAGAAATTCGAAACGCGTATCAGTTTCATACATATGCCCGGAATATCTTCCGAATATTTGAAGTTGAAGTTCTTTCCTCTTACTCGAAGGGGAAAAGCTGAGATGTGGCTTGATATATGTCCACCTGGATTTTTTTCTTCGTGGAAGGTTCTAAAGAGATTTTTCCTTCAAAGATTTTTCCCAACCGAAAAAACTTGTAGACTCCGGGAAGATATTATGAGTTTCAAGCAAAAAGCCGGAGAGTCTCTTTTCGAAGCCTGGGGGAGATTCAAAAGTCTCCAACGTCAGTGTGCGCACCACAATCTACCCAACTGGATGTTCTTCAGCACTTTTATTGTGGACTCTTTGATTCTCTCAAAGAATCGATCGATATAGCATCCAGAGGGACATTTTTGAAGAAGACAGCGGTGGAGGTCGAACAATTCCTTCACGAGCTCGTTCAATATGCTCCAGATCTCGGAGGTTACAAATTAAGAGGAGGAGATTCATCTTTGGAGCAAAATTCTATTATTGCACTTCTTTTGACTTCTATTTACGAATTGCAAAAAGAGAAGGTGAATGAGGAGACTTCTAAGCATTTGAGAATGGCTCAAGAAGCACAAGTTTTCAAATTTCAATAATTAGAGCAAGTGTGTGCCATCTACCCTTCCCATGTTGAACAAGATCTCATTTCTTGTGATTTTACCACCAACCAACACCCTTCTACTTTTCAACCCATTGACCGTCACTCATTCATTCAAGAAGAATCCTTTCATCTAACCCAACAAGACATTCCACAACTTCAAATTTCTCAACCATCCCAAGAATCCTTATTTGGGTTGATGTTGGAGCGAATTATGGAAGACCGAGAGGAGGATCAAGCTTATATCCAAAGTCTCGAGCTCGAATTGGCTCAAGCTAACTAATTTCAACTGACATCCATCCAATCTACTCCTACCCAAGAAGTGGAGGTGAATGCTATTACTATGTGTGGTGGAGGAGAAGTTGAGAAGTCTGAGATGGTGGAGGAGAGAACTCTTGGAGAGAATGAGGGACATGTTGAGGGTAAGATCGAAGGAGAGAGTATGGAGGTTGAGCAAGAAGTTGATAATGAGAAGGAAGATTTGATTGACGAGGAAGTCAATTGCATAGAATGGAAGGTGGAGGAAATACAAGATGTAGTTTTGAATGTTAGTGAATGCCCCGAAGAGCAATTTGATTGCCACCAAATGCAAATTCCTCTCCCAAATTGGTTGATTCAACATTTTATTGACGAAGGACATATTGAATCAAAGTTTGATATTCCTATTGAGACACCCTTCTTTATGCCACCTTGTGTTGAAGTCAATATGATAGAAACAGTTGTTCATCAGCATAGAGAGGAAGTTTATATTCTTGAAGTGGAACCCGACAATGGGAAGGACAACAATCATCGCGAGGCCTTATGTTCCGAACCCGAGGTAATTGAAGATGCATCTCGTGATGATTCCCTCAAGATTGTTCCTTTGAGGAGGGAGATCTCATTAGATGAAGTTTATATTGAGGACATAGAGTTTGAGGAGAACGTTCCTAAGTGCTTGAAACTTGGAGAACCACTTGAAGAAGAGTTAGAAATGCTCCTTTATCCCCGTCACCAAATCAAACCACCGGAGGAGAGCATTCTGCTAATTGTGGAGGTGATGAGGAGGTGTTGGAAGAGGAGGAGGAAGCGACATTGGAAGAAATCAAAGACATCATCACCTCTTCCCCGCTTATGGCTAACCAAATGACCGGAAGGACGTCTCGACTTGAGGTTGTCCAAAGATGGAAGAAGTTGGAAAGGAAGGAAAAAGAAGCGCGATCCTGGTGGAAGAAGTTGAATATGTATCCCTCATGTGCACCACGTCTCTCTAGAATGAAACGGGTAATTAGGTCAAGCTCGGGACCTTAAACAAGCGCTTTACGGGAGACAACCCCTACTTTTATTTCTTTCTTTTAAGTTGATTTCTATTTTTGCCTTAGTTTCTTTTTCATATTTTTAATCTTGCATGCGGATCTTACGAGCTTTGATTGTTTTAGCTTGATTATCCTAACCCTTTGCTTGGCTATCACGGATCGCAGATTGAGTAATCATTTGTTTTGAAGAACTCGAGGTAATATCTCTCCGCTCTTCTCTTTTTGAGTTGAATATCCTATGATCCTTTTGCATGCTTGACTTTTCTTTTGGTGGCGAACCCCTAGTATGTGCTTGTTGGGTATATCTCGTTGTTGGAGCCGTGTGGGCTCGGGTCGCCACCACTTTTATGTGCTAGTTGTTCTTGTTTGTTTGTTTTTGTAGGTTCTCGACCGTTTGCATGTAACACCTTCCCACAATGAGGACATTGTGGCGTTTTAAGTGTTGGGGGGGGGGGAATATTATGTTTTAAGGGTAGATCACCTAGATTTTAGTTTTTGTTTTCCCAGTTTTTGGGTAAATTTTAAAAAAAATTTGTATGAAAAAGGAGAAAAAAGGGAGTGAAAACCTTTAAAGTTTTCTTTCCGTTTTCGTTTTCGCTTTGTTTGCTTTGTTTCTTGGATCTTGTTGTCAAAATTGAGAAGTCGTTCTTAAACTTCTTTAAAAGAAACCGGTATGAGCGTTTTGTCCCTATCTCGAGTTCTAGTCATGACTTATATCTTTAGATGTCCTTTGAATGTTTAGTGAGACCCCCGATTCCTTCCACGTTCTGGTTGAAACCGGGAGATTCTAGGGGTCTGTGTCCGAGCTCGTTTCTCTGTCCTGTTTAAGGAAAAGCAAAATCAAAAGCAAAAAGAAAGAAAATGAAAGCAAAGCTTTAATAACCTGATTAAGTGGGGTGTGTCGGCTTTAATAACCTGTTTAAGGAAAAGCCCGGTATTAGCGGTACGACGCTATTACCCCTTAAGCTCCTCCTATATCGAATTCTCGACAGAGGTGTATATGGAAAAGACTGTGTTGGGAGGGTAAACCCCGAATTACGGGCCGTCCAATTCCTGAAAGTAAGGCTAATACCGGCCTTTAAAAAGAAAGAAGAAAAAAAAAGAAAGAGAATTTTGTTGGGATTACCCAACCCCCCCAAAAAAAAAGAGAAAAGTTTAAGCGTTAATAAAGTGAGCGGCCTCTCCTTGCATCACCTACGGCCTCACCAAGCCAAGGGCGACCCAATGCGGGGAAAGGGCAACTCTTTTCTATTCCTTGTTCGGTTCGTTTGTTTTTGAGCTCGGGCACGAGTCTTTGGAGTCTAACGGAATCGGTTAGAACCCACTAGCACTTATGCACATGGGGTTTTGCTTGGCATTAGGTGTAGGACATCGAAAATCTCAAAGAATGATTTTTGCTTGGGTTAGGTGTTCGTAAAATGCTCATAACGGTTCCTTTTGGAGGTTTAATAACGTTTTCCTAATTTAGATTTCGAGATCCTTTGAAGCGAAGCTTTTGTGCTTCTTTTCTTTTGTTTTCGTTGGTTTTGTTTTCACTTTCCCTCTCTCCTTTTTCTTTAGCTTTTATGGGTATAGCTGCTACAAACCCTCACGAGTCCATCTCATCCACCCGGGCTGCCGGGGGGTTCAAAGGGCTTGGTGCATACGCTAAATGCACTCGTTTCCTCCCACGACAGAGGAGTTGGTGTTTAGTTTTCTTATTTGTTCTGTTTTGCTTTGCTCGGGACGAGCAAAAGTTTAAGTGTGGGGGGGGGGGGGGTTTAGACCCAATTTTGTGTCTAAATAACGCCTTAATTCTTAGGCTTCTGACTCGTTTCGTGTTTATTTTCATGGATTTTTAGTATTTTTTTGTTATTTTGTAGGTTTTGGCGTTTTACACAAAAACGAGGTAAAATAAGCCATTTTGAGCCTTTTTGGTGATTTCCCGAGCCGAGCCGGACCGAGAGCCGAGGCGGAGTTGACCCGGGACCACTTTCCCCATCTTTGGTGTCAATTAGTGAGGTAATACCCGCTATGACCCTCGAAACGGGCGTTACATGCTTTGGAAAGAAGCAAGAAACAAAGGGAAGGAAAAGAGTAGGGTAGCGCCCTCTACCCTAATGGTCGCACCCGCTACCTCCACTTGGCCGAGGAAGACCGCACCTACGGTCAGCAAGACCGTAGCTACGATCGTACGAAGGAGAAATCGCCCAGCGTTTTTCGTTGGTCGCGTCCGCGACGGGGGGTGGTCGCGCCCGTGACCCCCTGCTGCTGTGTGATTCTTCGGGCCTTAAACGACGCGTTTTACTCAGCTGTTTTCACTTGTATAAATAGCTCCTAGGCTGCGATACTTGGGGGGGATCTTAGGTTATCTTTTGGATACTTGGACTCTACATTCAGCTTGTAATAGAGAGAGATTAGTGAGAGATTAATCTAGGGTTTTGGAGATTTTGAGTTATTATTGAAGATTAAGGGATTCAAACAATTGAGAGATTGTTGGATCATCTTTTTATTGCTTTTCCTTGTTCATCTACAACATTTTGATAAGTATTCTCTTCCCTTAACTCTATTATTAATTGATTGCTAATTACTTTCTTGCTTATTTAATTGCTTTGCTTGTTATTTCATTGTTTTGCTTGTTCTTGATTGTTGGATGTTAGAAATCATGCTTAGGGTTGGTTTAGATGTTGTTAGCTTAGATAGTATCATGATTAGTGGCTAGAAACCCTATGGGTTAGGGGGTAATTAAGGGTGTGAATGGGTAATTAGGCATGGGTTAGCAATTTTAGTGAGTAATTAGTTGGGAAATCACTTTTCCCACTCCAATCCTTCCCTCAAGTGGGATGTATTTGGGTTCGAAAGTCCCCGAACACATCCAACACTTGAGTTGGAAGGTTGGAATTGGGATAGTTAGTCCTCTACTCACGAAAGCGAATAGAGGCTAACTAGGGAATTCCGTTTCTTCAACCCTCCGGGTCCGTGGTGGACTTTGGGGAAGTTAATCCGGACTATCCTCGAAAGAGGAAGCCCGGTGGGTATTTTTCTAACAGAATTGCCACTTGATTTCCTTCCTTGTTGCTTTCTCGTTGCGAAACCTATCTCTTTGTTCCCATTTGCATCCCGAAAAACCTCCGAAGCCCATTCTCCATTCCTTGACCGACCTTAGCTTTGTTTCTTGCGTTGTGATCCCTTCAAACCGATATCCTTACCTTAGCAATCCCATCCCAACCATAGACCGAGATTCTATGACCAAGGCCCCTAGCTCCTCGAGAAGAACGATATAAAAACCGGGGTACAAAAACCACGTTACAGCATGTGTATGTGTGTGTGCATGTGTATGCGTCTGTGTGCATATGTATGCGTTTGTGCATGTGTATGTGTCTGTGTATGTGTGTGTTTGTGCATGTGTTTGTGCATGTGTATCGTATGTGTCTGTGCATGTGTATGAGTCTATGTCTATGCATGTGCATGTGTTTGTGTTTGTGCATGTGTATGTGCATGTGCATGTGTATGTGCTTGTGTTTGTGCATGTGTTTGTGTTTGTGCCACGTGTTTGAGTTTGTTGAGTCTTTGCCACGTGTTTAAGTCTTAGCTAGGGTTTTGTTAACATGTGCTTTGAGTTGTTATTAGGGGTAAAGACGTGTTTGAGTCTTTCTTTGGTTTTTGTTAACATGCGCTTTGAGTCTTTGTTAAGTGTAAATATGTGTTATTTTGTGTTTTCGTTAGAGTCGGACCTAATTTTGAGGTATTGCTTTAGTCCACGTAATAATCGTTGGGTTTGAGAAGAAATGAGTTTATAAACACGATTAATTAACTTTAAATTTTATGGTCGACCTAGTTGTGAGGCCGATCCGTTTTCAAGGTTAATCGACCTTGTTTATCGATTCATAAACTCACCTTTGATGGTTTTACTCGGCCCTTCTCAGTATTCTCTTATTTTTGGTCCAAAGAAAATGATTAATAATAAAACAAAGTCAATGTGTGTTGTTCTAGCCCGCGCAATGGTCTTAAGGTTGTAGAAAATAAATTTATAGATTCGATTATTAAGTCTAAAACAAAATCCATGGCCGCCCTGTTGGTAAGCCCATCCATGTTGGATTTAATAGTTGAGTTTATAAGTCTGTTTTAACTCACCTTTTGATGGCTTTATTCGGTCCTTTACAAACATCCACTTTCCATGAGTGTAAATAAATAAATATGTCGAGTCTTAAATAAAAAAGTGTGTAGATAGAAGTCTAGAAGTATGGTTGTCAGTTCGTCGAGCATTATTCTAGTCCGCATAATAGCCAGCTTAGCTTGAGTTAACACAAGTTTGTTAGTTCAAGTGGCGGATTCTCCTTAAAATGGTCGACTTGTGGATAAGCCCATCCGAATTGAGAAACACTCACTTGCACTTTCCAACTCATGTCGACTTGTTATATTTGACTTTATCCAGCCCTTTATAATGCTCTTGTTGTAAAAAGTGTTTTTGTAGTCTTTAGAGTCGTATAGAAGTTAGAACACCTAAACCTGTGTCATAGTTGATTCGTTTCCTGAGTTGGTGTTTAGGCGTCTTACACGTTAGGAGGTATCAAATATGGTCTAGTAAACCCATGTTATGGGTAAGTCTTTCTTTTAGAGTCTGCATGTAAGTGTCTTGCATTCTTTAGAAGTTTCACGTAAAGGACTAGGATGAGTCTTTGTGTTAGCTTCTGCATGTAAATGTCTTTCAGTCTTTAAGAAGTTTTCATACGAGGTCTAGATCATAGGCGAGTCTTTTCTTGAGTCAATATGCATCTGTCTTTTTTAGAAAGTTCCATGTATACCCAAGCCATGAAGTCCTTGAGTCATTGTGTAAAAGTCTTTCATTCTTTAAGAAGCCACATATAGGGTCTTTGTCATGCAAACCCATGCCATGGGTGAGTCATTGAGTCATTTTCCGAGTTTAGGTCATTTAGATCATGCATGCATTGGGATGGGTTTTTCTTCATTCATCCAGTGTCAGGGTCAAGGCTAGAACCAGCAATAAAGGGAATTTCGGGATGGCATGAAATTCTGCAAATCACCATAGGTCCCGGGGACACAATACGGAGAATTGATAGATATTGAAGAATAAGATCGAGGACATGATCCGATCCGGGGAACTACCTTTACCAGAACAGCACAAAGGACAATTTTGAGCATGAATTCCCCATACGAAGACAAGGAGGGCACACCAAAAGGAGCTTTAGAGTTAGCTACGGTCCTGGTTGACAAGCATGTCATTTCCGAAGTCTGTTAGAGTTGGGAGTCAGTTCTTAATTCATTCCTTTGAATTCAATTGCTCTTGTTGCTATTTGTTCAAATAGAATTTCATGCTTGTACTTCTGATTTGAGTTGAAAAGTTCTCTCGTCCATTCACCATCCTCACAAACCAAGTATGACAAATTCATCTTCTCTTATCCTTCCATTTTTGTCTTACACCTCGTTCCCATCCTTTCATTTTCTTGAATCTAGGGTTAGAGAGAGTAAAAAAAGAAAAAAAAAAGAGAAATTCCAAGGTGATTAAAAAAAAAGAGTGAAAAATTATAGAGTGGTCGGTTTGAAAACCTTATTGAGGCAAATCGGGCAAAAGGAGAGAATAAAATTGATGACAGAAGTCAGCCTGCATTCCCATTCAATAGGTTGAGCAAAAGGAGAGAGTTTTGACAGGAAAGACCAAGTCCAATAACCTCTCTAAAGTGAACACTCTTCATTAAAAATGTCGCGGCTTAAACAAATGTGCCGAGGACAGGGGGCTTCCGCCCAACCTTCATTTCATCACCCACATTACCCTCATCTTTTCCCGACTTACTACCTATCATTTACATTTATAGCATTTTCCATCGAACCTCAACCTTTTCAAAACTTTTCATTCATTAAACCAATCCAAAAGGTGTGTTATGACCAAGAGAGAACAGGAGGCAACCCGTGAAGGAGTTAGAAAAAAAGAAGTTCAAAAGAAAGGAGTTTAAAAAAAAAGAAAAGAAAAGAAAAAGAAAAAAGAGAAAACGAAAAAAAAAGTTGAGAGGTACGGCGAAAGAATAGGGAGAGATAACAAAAGAAGGGGGAAAAGGAAAGTAAAAAAAAAAACGCTGAGGAAAAAAATAGGGAAAGAAAGAAAGGAGGGAGAATAAGAGCTAGAAGGCAGAAATAAGAGTCATGCACACTAGAATAATCCCATTGATCTCAAACCTTCACCTCATCATACCTTTTACCCTTCAACAACCTTCATATGCCTTCATGACCATCCATAACCTGCATATGAACCCTCAACCATCTTTCCGAACCATTAAGCCGTCCTCGAGGCACTAACCCTTCAAAGCTGTGCTTAAAGAACTACGACTAGCCTGATCCCACCTTGGATACGTAGGAAAACCTCTTCCAGGCCTGGCCTGATACTTTTCACTTTAGAGGACTTTCTTCGTTGAATAAGCTGGTCTTTAAGAGAATAAAAAAAGAGAGAATAAAAGCTAGTCCGATAACCCACTTGGGCGGGCTAGGAAAAAGGAGAGGAAACCCTAGATTTCTATCACCATCATTAACCCTCCATTTTCCGTTTTCCTCCAGTTAGTCTTGGATACCATTCCAACACCCATGTTCCAGCCTTTTACCAAGAGATGATGTCTACCCCACTTGGCCATCTCTTCACCCTTTCGAGACACCATCATCCTTAAGTGTCTCTTTATCCCCATGCTCCAACCCTTTTCCCAAGAGATGATGTCTACCCCAATTGACCATCTCTTCACCCTTTCAAGACACCATCATCCTTAAGTGTCTCTTTATCCCTATGTTCCAACCTTTTCCCAAGAGATGACGTTTATCCCATTTTAGATTTGCAAGCAATCAAGGTCATCTGCATGAGCATTCAAGAAGCACATCCTTTAGGCCTCGCACCTCCGCCATTATTATTTGTCCCCTGGACCAAAATGTGACTCACCCTGAATTTTCCTGAAATTTCCCACAAATGGCCTTGATCCTTAAGAAGTCATTGTCTTAGGAAAGCATTGTCCAAAAAAAAAAAGAGTCATTGTCCTATAAATTTGTCTTAGGAAAACATTTTCCTAGAACGTCATTTTCTAAATAAAGAGTCGGGGGGTTACCTGCATATCGAATTGCATGTATAGAAGTATAAAGCGCCATGTGTGTCGTATCCAAGCATAATAGGTTTTCATTGCATCCATCAGTTATGTCAGAGTCACATTGAGTTAAGTTTATTATGCATAGAGTCAGTCTGTCATGCATAAAGTCCATAGTCATGCATAAGTGCATAAGTTCATAAATACTTGTGTAAAAAAAAATGCATTGTTTGTGTAAGAGTCTAGTAGACTAGTTGCATGCATACCTGCATATCAAAAAATAATAATTGAAAAAATGTAAAGAAGCGCCACATCACTGCTCCAGAACGCAATACTGGGGGTTGGTTAAACCCGTAGGCCATCTCATTCAGACCGGTCAACATGGTTTCCTGTCACTAAGAGCAAGATTGGAGCAATCTCTAATCCAACTCTAGCAAGTTAAGCTAGCATCCAATCAAGTCATAAATCGATTGTCTGACACGAAGGACAGAGTCTTCATCATCCGCCAGACACGAATAGCGACTGTCTGACACGAAGGACAGAATCTTCATCATCCGCCAGACACGAATTGCGATTGCCCAACACGAAGGACAGAAACTTCATCATCTGCCACACACGAATGGCAATTGTCCAACACGAAGGATATAATCTTTCCCAGCCAGGCATGAATGGAAATTGTTCGACACAAAGGACAACATCCTCTTCAGCCAAACACGAATGGCGCCTGTCCAACACGAAGGACAGATTCTCCACATGACTGATACGGATCGGCGACCGGGCGAAATTCAAGAATCTATGTTCCTCCAGTGGAATTCCAAACTCATGCAGCCATGAGCAAAGAAGATGTTAGCATCTATACGCTTAAAGCAAAATATGAAGTATCACCTACTTTATATTCAACTTAAAGTGCTAAAACAAGCAGTAGCATGCAAGTCATTTCAACGATAATATGCTATAAAAACAAGCTTGTAGAAGAAATAAAACATACCGAGACATGAGAGAGGAAGAAGCCATCACTTCTCAATAAAAGCCAAGAATACAAAAAACAAGAAAATCCAAAAAACAAGAAAAGGCCAAGAAGAAGCTCCAATTTGTGATCACAAGAGTTCGATTCACACAGCCACATGTCATGCCCACATTTGCCTAGGCTTAAGTCTGATCGGCCTTGGGGCTATCTACAATAATTGCAAGCAAGTTAGTCTCCTGCATGGCCTACAAAAGCTGGAGTGAATGCAAAGATTCCTCTCTTCTCTCTAGTGTCCGGCCGGCCTAGGGAAAGAAGGAGCCTTTGTCTTTTCTCCATGCTTGTTGCTAAGGGCCCGAGTGAATGCAAGGATTCCTCTCTTTTCTAGTGTCCGGCCGACCTAGGGAAAGAAGGAGCCTTTGTCTTTCCTCTATGCTTGTTTCAAACGGCTCAATCTTGTACATTTTAAAAGAGGAGCACGGCTAAGTGTGCCCAATAAGGAGCGGTGGTCTTCTCAAGAATAGAGCATCAAGTTCCAAAATAAGAGCATTCTCCCAATGATCATGCTGATATAATTTGAGAAAAATAAGAGCCATCGACATCGCGATCGATGAAGGCATTGAATTGCCACCGAAAAACAAAATCATAGCCACCGGCACAGATCGGTATAGTCTCAGCAATAAGAGTCGTCACATCAACTTCGACGAAGCCTCAGGAATAAAAGCCACTGGCATCGCATCCAGTGAAGTCTCATTGGCATCAAAAAATGCCATCAACCGTCAGAAAGATCAAAAACAGGGTCGCTAATCGGAATAAGTCCCTAACATCAGAGCCATCAGCATCGTGCCCGATGAACTCTCTACCCCAAGCCCATCGGCGTCACGATCGGTGAGGTTCCTCGGCATTGAATTGCCATCATCATCATCATCAATGGCTTCCAGCCTCGCGTCTGGTTAGTCTCCGCATCTGGCCTCGCGTCCAGTTTGTCATCATCATCATCATCAAAAATCCAAAAAACAGGGTAGCCCATCGGCATAAGTCCCCATCAGCATCAGAGCCACCGGTAGAGTTACGGTGAAGTCTCAACATCAGGGCCATCGGTAGAGTTTTGATGCAGTCCCTTTGGCCTCCAACGTCGCGTTTGGTTGGTCGGCTTCCAGCCTCACGTCTGGTTAGTCTGGCATCTGACCTCGCGTCCAGTTTGTCATCGTCATCGTCAAAAAAGCCCAAAAACAGGGTAGCCCATCGGCGTAAGTCCCCATCAGCATCACAGCCACCGGCAAAGTTTCGGTGAAGTCTCAACCCCCAGGGCCATCGACATCACGATCGATGAAGTCCCTCGGCATTTAACATGCCAACAATCATCGACATCGACACTGGGGAAGACTGGAACCGACACCGGGAAAGACTGGAAACGACACTGGGAAAGACCAGAAAATCAACCCCAAGAGCCATCGGTATAATGATGGATGAAGTCTCTCCAGCAAGTAGAGCATCATTCTTGCTCAAGATCACGTATCGGCGCAAGTTTGCCAACCGCGGCACAGGACCTAGCTTCCAAGTGTCAGCCCACACCATCAAGTAGGACGCCTTCATCGCCCAAGATCATTCCGAGTAGGATGTCATCAGATGTCCAAGATCACTTCAAGTAGGGCGTCATTCTCGCCTGAGATCAATGCACGATACGCAAAACTCATCAATAGTCAAGTAGAGCATCATACTTGCTTAAGATCATCCCCGATAAAGGCGCATGCCGCCCACAACCGCGATGCGGACTCAGCTTCCAAGCATCACTTCAGGCTTTGCATTCCAAAGTCATATCCTCAACCGGTATCCATCGAATCAAGACTACTTTGATTCTCGTCCTATCTTCGGACTCAATCAAAGTGGGGGCTCCTGTAGACACCGAGATTTTGACGCATAAAACAATATAAAAAGAAGAGCGGAAGAAATAATAAAAGATTTAATAAATACATGCATTTTACATGTATTTGTTCACCTAAAGTCACATGCATGATCACATGTGGTCCATCCTAGCTACATGTACATTTTTTATATAAAAATGGAGCCATGCAAACCCTAAAAGCAAGCGCCGAAGGTCGTGAGATCGAATCCTCACAAAAGCACCCAAAAACACTCTCAAAAACTAAATAATATATATTCATTTCGTCCAGTGTGAAGGGCAGCTTCCCTAGGTAAGTTGACTTCACACTCCACCGTCCATGCAGGCATGGACGAAGGTGGTACCTCCCCCCTAGTGTAGTGGCCGACCGGCCTACACACACCGACCACACGTGGTCAATTGACCACGTGCTGCCGTCCACCCTCATACACCCCCCTGCTGCCAAGCTATCTGTGCCTTGACTGTCTTGGACGAGAAGTGGGATGTATGTGATTGCATGCATGTATCCTACTACCTCTCATTCTCCTATAAATACCCTACTCCTCAAAGCTAAACTCACTCATTCACTCTCTACTTCATTCTCTCATCTCTCAATTCACTCTAAACTCTCCCTACTACTTCTTATACTTCTATACTATATCTTTCCTACATTCTTATATCCACTACTTCTATCATCTTTCTTACCATCATTATCTCTCTAATCTTTCCATCACAAAAAGCCTAAAACACATGTCCTGTTCTATCCATCCTAAATCCCACAAAAAACCCTAGCCTAAACACAATCAAAACCACAAAAAGAAGCCTTCTTATTACCCTATTTTCACCCTCTTTCATATCATCTTTCTTTTCTATCATCATCTTAGCACTTGGAGAAGAAGGCATCAAGGAGGATTTTTCAACAAGCATTCAAAGGCTAGGCAAGGTTTTATCAAGCAAAGTAGCAATGTAAGCTCTTGAGTGTTAATTCTTCTTTTGTAAATAAGTGTACATTTGTACTTTTCTATCTTTTATATTTCATTCTTGTTGCATGATTCAATGAAGTAATTTTAAAAGGTATTCCTTCGATTCCCTTTCAAACTTTATCAAAAGCACATTTTAAACTTTTAGTATAATTTTTCCTTTTGTGAGAGGCGAACTCTTAAAGTTTACTTTTCGAGTTAGGGATTACATCCATTCATCAAAATATTAAAAACCTTCCAATTTCCAAAAGGGAGAGATTCGTCATCACCATCCAGGTGGAAGAGTTCTTATTCTCGTTCCTGAAGGCCTACCTTAACTGGGAATGGACACTCCTCTTACTTTTTCGGACCTGGGAGCTTGTTGCCCTTGGAGTTGACTAAACAGAAAACTTTGCAAATGAGTTAACTAAACTCAGTACACATACCCCTACAATGAGTTGACTAAACTCAGTACACATACCCCTACAATGAGTTGACTAAACTCAGTACACATACCCCTACAATGTAAACTTTCACAGTTCATTTTAGTTCGCGCATTGCTAAAATTCTTTTGAAAAAGGAAAACACAAACAAGTCACAAAATCTCTTGAACAGCCAAAGAAATAGATAAACATTAACATCATAAATATCATCATCATCATCATCATCATCATCATCATCATCATCATAGACCTCATCATAAAGAGACCTCGTTATAGACCTCATCATAGACACTGGCCAGGTCGCATGACAGATGCCCGTCGACAACGAAAGTACCTCAGTGCGATTAGCACCATATAACAAGAGACCTCATCATTGATGTACCTCAGTGCGATTAGCACCATATAACAAGAGACCTCATCATATATAGAACAAAAATCACCACATAACAAGAGACCTCAACATATATAGAACAAAAATCACCATATAACAAGAGACCTCAACATATATAGAACAAAAATCATAAACTTTCATCATCAACATAAAGCCGAGTAAACATCATGATCAATAAAGCATTATGGAAAGGTAGGCAATATGCGTACCTTGAGAGCTTAGGACCTGACTTGAGTAAACTCGCATGGGTAAAGATCTCGAACGTGGACTGGCAACGACCAGGATGTGTGGGAAAGAGAGACATAAAATATGAAATTAGTTCATGATTCAATAAAAAGGGAGCTTCCAAAGTAAATACCAAGAGTTCGAAAGTTAAAGCCGGAAAATGGAAAATTCAGATTTTTCCACATTTCGTATTTTAGTCGTATCTTCATGTAGGAGCGTTGGAATATTTTATAAAAGGACTTTTTGGAAAGAGAAAATTATGTTCTACAACTTTCCTAACATGGTCAGAGGCTAAGAAGGCTTGGAAGAGTCCAGAATTAGACGTTTTACATTTTGGTTAACTGCAGAATTTCAGGTAGTGAACATGATGAACATGGGTTTTTCGTGGAGGTATAACTTCTTGAGTACAAGTTGGAATAGGGCAAACAAGTAGTCTACGGAAAGCTTGTGGATCATACTACAACCCCAAATTGTTATTTTGGACTTTTAGGAACTACAAGACCTTTGAATATGACCACCAAGTTACTTCCTTGAAATTCGTATGAGAAATGAAGGCTTTGCTAAAAAGGTTATATTTTGGGTTTTATGAGTCAGAATTGAGGGATTCGAAGTCAGATGGGTACCTATAACTTAGGGGAATCATTTTCCATGACTTCTTTGGTCTTAGAATGGTCAAAACACCCTACTAAAGCTCATTCTCCAAACTTGCCCAAATTACAATTTTAACCGTACTTTCTGACAACTTAACCAAAATAATCGATACACTAGACATACTTGGCTTCCTTGAGCTTTTCCAAAACATCAAGTATGTCTTCAATCACTTACGCAACATGTAAAGCATCCAACACATCGAAAATCTCGACTAAAGTATAGCCCAACGCTTTTCATTTTCTTTGATGCATTTTATCGAACACCTTATGTGGAAACTAAATTTATCAAGTTTACTTACTCAATGTTCATCAAATCAATTCCCAAAATATTTAGCCTTAATCCACTAATTAGATGATCATAAGCTCAACATATAACCATGTATCACCATTTTAATATCCATCAAAGTAATCATTACTAATTCATCATCATTTTTTTACTCAAACCCATACTAATCATGATCAATCTCTATATATTCAGCATCAATACCTCACTTATTACCTCCCAAAGTTGACATGCAAGACCATTTCATGCAAAATCCAACATACTTCAAGGTAGTTAGATGAATTCTTCATCATTTCATATTAAAATCAATACTAACTAACCCAACATCATAATCAAACCATCCACCACAAGTTTCCAGCCCTAAGCCATACTAAATCCATCACAAAATCAACATGCATGTTGTCTTTAACAGAGATTAAACATCATCCAACACATATACAACATAATCCATCACTCTCCCTTCACTACCTCATCTCAAACCTCTTACAAATCATGAACAATCAACCCAACAACATAATCTCTACTTTATAAACTGAAAAGGGGTAAGAAAACAACAATTTAAGAACTTAAATTATGACAATCTGATTTGGAACAAAAAGTGCATTTGAAATATACCTAAAGACAGAAGAGAACCAAAGGAAAGAGGGGTGGCAGTGGACCCCCGACGGCCAATGCTTGCTGTTTCATTGAAAAGCAGAGGCAGAGAGAAGACAAGTGAGGAAGAGAGAGAGAGAGAGAGAGAGCCTTGAGTGTTTAAACGTAATTCTGAATTTCTGAAGAAAAAGAATGGAAGAGTATATTATAAACTCTTCTTACTTAAAAGAATGAGGCCTACTTCTTTCAAAAGTGTTGGGCTGTCCAAGGCGATGAAATAAAACAGTCCCAATCCAATCATTTATTAATTCCTCCCTTTTCACCTGGTATCATTAACTTGGGTTCCCGAATAAAATTTTACGGGGCTAAAATATGAGAACTTCAATAATAAGATTTTCCATGAGTACTCACATTCCTAATAATAATAAACCCGAATAACCCGAAAGAGAATTCGTCAGACAAATAATCGAAATATTATGGTTACTAGGAAGAATCGGGAATACTACTTGACGAGTATCTAACGAATGTACTACACTGGAGAATCGATGGTCGTTGCACTGTTCGAGACCTGCAAAAACAGTGACAACAATTAAAGAATTTAAAAAGCATAAATTAATTTAATTATCTTTGATTAGCAAAAATAACCATTAGGGATTAGGGCGGGTTATTACAGTCTACCCCCCTTAAAAAGAAGTTTCGTCCTCGAAACTTATCAATAAGCTAGACCTGATAGTACCTCGAAAAAGGTGAGGATATTTCCTCTATTTTAAGTTCAACCTTAGTGCTTTTCGTAGTTGAACACAAGTATCTAATGCACCCATATCTGAGAAGTCTCCCCAAACTTTTCAATTTTATTATTGTTATTATCCTTAAAGTACGAACAACTCGGAATGCTATGAAAAAAACGCATGACACTAAAATCAAACCAACAATTAAAGGCTTAGAATTAGCAAAAAGGATTTTGGTGACGACCATACCCGAGTTGAATGCCTCCTTCTTCTCGGTTGCACGAGCTCTGCCCACCTTACCCTCCTAAGGTGGGGGCGATCGCTGGTGCTGGGTAGGCCTGCTGGATCCTTGCCCTCCTGTAGGCTTCGGCCTTTTAGGACAATCGCTTGCCCAATGGTCGGTGCTCCCACACCAAAAGCATTGGTTTGTACCCATCCTACACTGGTTGGTGGCATGACTGCTCCTTCCACACTTTTTACAAGGTCCTCGAGTTGGTGGAGGAGGTGCAAGTTGGTCCTTAGTAGGCGTTGGATTAGGCCTCCTAAACTGAGTGGTTTCCAATGAGCTTGAAATCCCATGATCGTTGAACTTCCTCTTTGAGCTCCCTGAATTCGTGTGATCGAGTGTCTTCAATTCCCTCGTGACCCTCTCAACCTCAGCAGCCCTCTCGTACATTTCCTGTGCACTCCGAAATGTGTGCGCAGCCAGTCAACTTCTAATGTAGGGCGCTAAACCACGATCAAACCTCGTCATTTTGAGTCGTTCAGAGGCTACATAGTCAGGGGCGAAGCGGGACAACTCAGTGAACTTAGCGGTATACTGCATCACAGACCACTCGGGATGATTTAACATGCTTTACTCCAGAAATTCCTTCTCCTTCTGACGCTGCATAGACATAGGATAAAATTTTACCCTCAAACTTTCTAGAAATTTTTCCCAAACTGGGGTTGAATCCTTATACTTGCCCTTTAAGGTCCCCCACCATATATCGGCTTCCCCAGTTAAATAAAAAGTTCTGATGGTGACCTTCTTCTCATCAGGTACTTCTATAACCTCAAAGATTTTCTCCATGCTGCGGATCCATTCTTCTAGTTCCACCGGATCACTTCCCCCTGAATAAGTTCTAGGGTTTATCTTCACTACCCTGTCTGCGCAATGATCATCCTTATAATTATTCCCAACTAGAGGGCTAGGGGTAGGGATTCTCTTAAGTAATTCCTTAATGATGTAACCATATGGGTCAGGATAAGGTGGTTGGTTCGGGGGTAAGGATGCATGGGAAGATCCTGGAAGAGACACGATGTTAGGGTCGATTTGGGGCCCTTGAAGTTGAAAAGGATTCACGTGATTATCTCCCATTTCATCGCGAGGTGAAGAATTCCCTGAGTTCTGCAACATCTACAACATAAAACATACGGAACCCGTCTTAGTTGGGTGCTAAAAAAATAAAAAATTTAAAGATCGTAACTCCAAATTCCATAAAGACGAAAAATTACCCTAACCGCACTTCCTCTGTCCATAAGATTAAAACTCACATACTAATCCATCCTAGGTAAAGAAGTTCACCTAAAAGAAAAGAACTCATCCATAAAATTCATCCATAACAACAATATAACTTCTATAAAACATATAGTCCATCAAAGCAGCGTACGTTCGATAAATATAGGAAAAGAAAAAAACTAATGGGAGTCTTACTCAAACTAACTTAGTTCCACTAAGTACTAATGCCATCCGTAGTGAAAACCTCATGTTCCTGCACTAACTGCTCAAGCATGAAATCTCTACTTACTAACCACTCAAATCGTCATATATTTTTCAACTTTTCCTAACATACTAGCACCAACTTTCTACGTATGCTTCTAGACTTACCAATTTTACTTGTATAAACCCTTCAAGTACACTTGTAGAATCTTTTTGAGCACATACCCGCTTTCTTTGCCTACTTGTCAAACTTATTTAATTTAAAAGTATCTGTAACCGGCTAAGTGCTCTATAAGTCTTTTCCATTTGAACTCCACAATTTACCACTTAGAACAGATTCTTCATGCACATTATTTGCATACTTAGACACCACTAAATCACCTAAAACGCCCTAAATCTTGGGAAGTTTTCGGCATAGATTCCTCTGTAAATTGGACTTTCCCAAGTTATCGACTGTATAATTTTCACCTCCATAACACAATTTCACACTACAATTTAATCTTTAGAGCCCTATGCTCAACCAACCAATAGTCCATGCTAGTATTCTCATCCATGTTCCAAAACCTATAACCATATAAATATATCTCAAACTCTAGTTTCTCCAAAAGTCTCCTTATAACACCGCTCTGATACCACAACTGTAACGCCCCTGATCATCGGATTACAACTAAACCTTTCATAACCCAAGGATTAGTGCAGCGGAAAACCATATCCAGAGGCATTACCGCCGTCCCCATAACAAAGGACAAGGCTTTAGAAACCTACCAATACAATACCATAAACAACCATACATATAACTTAATGAAATTCACACCACTTACAACTCCTTCACAACATAATCGACAACTCCAAAATAAAATACAACTTAGGGATTACCTCCATTCATCAAAATATTAAAAACCTTCCTATTTCCAAAAGAGGAGAGATTCGTCATCGCCATCTAGGTGGAAGAGTTCTTATTCTCGTTCTTGAAGGCCTACCTTAACTGGGAATGGACACTCCTCTTACTTCTTCGGACCTGGGAGCTTGTTGCCCTTGGAGGAAACACTTCCTAAAACAAAAACAGTAAATTTCACAAATGAGTCGGCTAAACTCAGTACACATACCCCTACAATGTAAACTTTCACAGTTCATTTTAGTTCGCGCATTGCTAAAATTCTTTTGAAAAAGGAAAACACAAACAAGTAACAAAATCTCTTGAACAGCTAAAGAAATAGATAAACATTAACATCATAAACATCGTCATCATCATCATCATCATCATCATCATAGACCTCATCATAAATAGACCTCGTTATAGACCTCATCATAGACACTGGCCAGGTCGCATGACAGATGTCCGTCGACATCGAAAGTACCTCAGTGCGATTAGCACCATATAACAAGAGACCTCATCATCAATGTACCTTAGTGTGATTAGCACCATATAACAAGAGACCTCATCATATATAGAACAAAACTCATAAACTTTCGTCATCAACATAAAACATCAACATAAGACATCATCATAAAACATCATGATCAATAAAACATTATTAGGAAAGGTAGGCAATATGCGTACCTTGAGAGCATAAGACCTGAGTCGAGTAAACTCGCGTGGAAAAAGATCTCGAACGTGGACTGGCAATGACCGGGATGTGTGGGATAGAGAGACATAAAATATGAAATTAGTTCTTGGTTCAATAAAAAGGGAGCTTCCAAAGTAAATACCAAGAGTTCGGAAGTTAAAGCCAGAAAATGGAAAATTCAGATTTTTCCACATTTCGTATTTTGGTCGTATCTTCATGTAGGAGCGTCGGAATATTCTATAATAGGACTTTTCGGAAAGAGAAAATTATGTTCTACAACCTTCCCAACATGGTCAGAGGCAAAAAAAGGCTTGGAAGAGTCCGGAATAAGACGTTTTACATTCTGCTTAACTGCAGAATTTCCGACAGTGAACATGATGACCATGGGTTTTTCGTGGAGGTATAACTTCTTGAGTACTAGTCGGAATAGGGCAAACAAGTAGTCTATGGAAAGCTTGCGGATCATACTACAACCCAAATTGTTAGTTTGGACTTTTAGGAACTACAAGACCTTTGAATATGACTACCAAGTTACTTCCTTGAAATTCGTATGAGAAATGAAGGCTTTGCTAAAAAGGTTGTATTTTGGGTTTTATGAGCCGGAATTGAGGGATTCGAAGTCGGATGGGTACCTATAACTTAGGGGAATCATTTTCCATGACTTCTTTGGTCTTGGGATGGTCAAAACACCCTACTAAAGCTCATTCTCCAAACTTGTCCAAATTACAATTTTAACCGTACTTTCCGACAACTTAACCAAACTAATCGATATACTTGACATATTTGGCTTCCTTGAGCTTTTCCAAAACATCAAGTATGCCTTCAATCACTTACGCAACATGTAAAGCATCCAACACATCGAAAATCTCAACTAAAGTATAGCCCAACGCTTTTCATTTTCTTTGATGCATTTTATCGAACACCTTATGTGCAACCTAAATTTATCAAGTTTACTTACTCAATGTTCATCAAATCAATTCCCAAAATATTTAGCCTTAATCCACTAATTAGATGAGCATAAGCTCAACATATAACCATGTATCACCATTTTAATATCCATCAAAGTAATCATTACTAATTCATCATCATTTTTTTTACTCAAACCCATACTAATCATGATCAATCTCTATATATTCAGCATCAATACCTCACTTATTACCTCCCAAAGTTGACATGCAAGACCATTTCATGCAAAATCCAACTTCAAAGTAGTTAGATGAATTCTTCGTCATTTCATATTAAAATCAATACTAACCAACCCAAAATCATAATCAAACCATCCACCACAAGTTACCAGCCCTAAGCCATACTAAATCCATAACAAAATCAACATGCATGTTGTCTTTAACAGAGATTAAACATCACCCAACACATATACAACATAATCCATCACTCTCCCTTCACTACCTCACCTCAAACCTCTTACAGATCATGAACGATCAACCCAACAACATAATCTCTACTTTATAAACTGAAAAGGGGGTAAGAAAACAAAAATTTAAGAACTTAAATTATGACAATCTGATTTGGAAGAAAAAAGGCATTTGAAATATACCTAAAGAGAGAAGAGAACCAAGGGAAAGAGGGGGTGGCCGGCTGGACCCCCGACCGACGGCGGCTGTTTCGTCGCTGGAAAACGGTGCCGGCGACCTTGCTGAGGCGGCAGTGGTTGAGAGACAGTGAGAGGCAGAGAGAAGACAAGTGAGGAAGAGAGAGAGAGAGCCTTGAGTGTTTAAACGTAATTCTGAATTTTTGGAAGAAATAGAATGGAAGAGTATATTATAAACTCTTCTTACTGAAAAGAATGAGGCATACTTCTTTCAAAAGTGTTGGGCTGTCCAAGGAGATGAAATAAAACAAGCCCAATCCAATCACTTATTAATTCCTCCCTTTTCACCCGGTACCATTAACTTGGGTTCCCGAATAAAATTTTACGGGGCTAAAATATGCGAACTTCAATAATAAGATTTTCCATGAGTACTCACATTCTTAATAATAATAAACCCAAATAACCCGAAAGAGAATTCGTCAGACAAATAATCGAAATATTATGGTTACTAGGAAGAATCGGGAATAATACTTGAAGAGTATCTAACGAATGTACTACATTGGAGAATCGATGGTCGTTGCACTGTTCGAGACCTGCAAAAACAGTGAGAGCAATTAAAGAATTTAAAAAGCGTGAATTAATTTAATTATCTTTGAGTAGCAAAAATAATCATCATGGATTAGGGCGGGTTATTACACTTACCCCCGAATCCATTCTTGGGTTTCGCAGGCGGAGTCTTTCTATATTTTCTTTTTGGTTTTGTCTTGGCTTTTCCCTTAAAAAGTCGGGTGGCGACTCCCACTTCAAACCAAAACACATCGAGGATTGCATAAACTATTGTTAACATGGTTTTACAATGTATCGAAGCAACTTTAGGGTTTTCTTTCTTATATTTCTAAATAATAGTTGCATAAATCACTCTCTTTCGAGCCTAACATTTAAATGAGCAAATTGGGTTAAATTTAGAAGAGTTTGGAACAAGTGGATGTTAACTCTTAAAGATTTAATTTGGTAACTCATAAAATGCCTAAGTAAAGGGAAAGTGATTTTACAAAATATTATTCATTAAATACAAGTTTGATTTCCTGAAAGAGTAGTTTTCAAAGGTTAAACCCCAGCACAAATTACCGAATCACACCCTAATCCAAACATGGACGTTCGGAAGCCTGAACGGCGAGGAAAAATGTCCACAATAGGGAGGCGAACAGAGAGGCTGACGGGCTTGCTAAGGCTGGTCTTAGTAATAATTATACTTTGAACAGTGATTATTTTTTGTATTTTGTATGAAGATAGGTTAGGTCAAACCATTGAGAGAAGGGTGACCTAACTCCTTTCTGCTTACCGCTTTATAAAAAAAAAATACTTATATACCTTATTGAGCAAAAAATAATTATTATATAATACTGAAGATAATATATATCACAAAATAAGGGATTTTATTATTTTTTGGTGCAAAAAAAGCAATAAAAGGATAATAAGCACATAAACTAAAATAGTTATGTACTATTAATTTTGCATAAAAATAAAAGATGAGATTGTTTTTTGATGTGTTAATTTTCTCAAAACATATTTAACAAACATAAAACAATTGAAATTTAGAATTTATGACCGAAGGACACCCATTTTATTATATGTACATGAAGAATAGAACATTTGATTAAAAAAATAAAATAAAAAGTAAATAATACAACTGATTACATTAAAATAACCAAATCAATATATGATAAGGACGATAACATTGAAATAACAAAAAACAATCAAATTGAAATGCCATCTCTAACTACATCAATAAATGAAACCACAAAGTGTAATAAAATAATTAATATATATAGCTACCAAATGAAGATATTTACACCGCATACATAATGAAAATTAGATATATGTAGATAATAAGTATATTTCATTTTAAAAGCATACAACAATTCAAAATATTGTTAACAATTGTTCAACTTTATAGATATATAGATTATAGTTTATTAATTCGAAGTCTACATGACTAAAAACTTGTCATATTGCGATCGAAAATGCGATGAAAAAGTGTCTGTCGTATAGTCCGTGTTAAGTTTTGGCTGAGGTGGCAATAAAGAAGGGTCTTACGATGGATCTTACGACAGAATAGTCCGTCGTTCACTCCATATTTTGTTAATTTAACATTGTGACATAAACCGAATCTCGTTCATCTTGAGTGTTGGGATAAAAATGCCACTAAAATTTCTCAAACAGTCAAAATTGTCATTATTGTTTCCAAAATGTCAAAACTACCATTATTGTTTCTAAATTTGTCAAAATTGCCACTCTCCCCATTATCTTACCTACTATTGCCGGGAAAGCTTTCAAAGAAAACACCCCATTTTACCGGTTCATCTTTCACATCTCTTCGTCTTCGTCTTCTGCCTTCTCCCTTTTATTCATCTTGTTCATCCTCTTTCTTCATCCTCTCATCCTCACAGTTCATGCATATAGGAAGTTTTGATCTGCAAATGAGCAGAAATTGTATCCTCATAGTTGAATACGCATAACTGAGATCACGATTCCCAAATCTAATTGCAAACAATATAGTTTGACCATGGAGAAGGACAATTAATCAAAGAAGATTTGAAGCTAAAACTCGAAACTGATGAAACGAACGAGGTAGTGAAGAAAGGGGTACCTTGTGGATACCGGAGGCCTTGAGGGCGGCGAAGGCGGTGGTGGCGAGGGCTCCGACGAAGAGAGATACGACGACAAAGGCCTTGATGGGCATGAGGCGGCCATCGCCGGCATAGCCTCTGCGATAAGCCCTAATTCCCTAGCCTACTTGAGCTATACTCGCGATGCCCCATAACCTCTCCTTTATTCCTCACACTGCTTTGCTCTTGCTCCTCTCTCTCTCTCTCTCTCTCTCTCTCTCTCTCTCTCTCTACTCAGAACTCATTTCTTTTTTCAAAAGGATTCTTTGTCATATGTATAAGGTTGTTTTTCCACGTTTTCTTTTTTCAACTGCTGCATTTTCTTATTCTCCTTTCACAATTTCAACTGCCATTCTGTCTTTTTCTTGTCCCTGTTCATCTTCTTCTTCACCTTGAACAATCACCATGGCTTTGATTCAAGGACGCAATCTAGACAGCAGCTGCTAGAACTGAGTCTCCAACTTCCCCTTTCTTTTTTAATTTTAAAAGTTTTCAAAAAAAATTGCAATAACCAGCAGTAGTCAGTGGTATAAGGTCATAGTGGCAATTTTGACAAATTTAGAAACAGTAATGACAATTTTAACATTTTGGAAATAATAATGACAATTTTGACTATTTAGGAAATTTTAGTGGCATTTTTATCCCAGCACTCCGTTCATCTTTGTTCTTCGACCTCACAGAAACACGCACCCCCCTGCAAAACGCAATGACTAGCGAAAACCTAGCCCCAGCCCTCGCCATCCAGTAGCTCCCTTCAGCGCTTTGTCGTCCTATGGCGTTACTCTGTTGGTCGCCACTCGCCAGCGCAGCCCCAACGAAACCCAGACACCCTGACCCTTCTTTCATTTTCCCTATATTTATCGCAGCCCCAACTAGACCCAGAAGCTACCTTTGGCGCCACCATCACCATCCCCATCACCATGTATGCTCGCCGCCGCCAGGAGATCCCCCAGTTGCACGCTGCTCCAGTAATTTGTCGTTGGTTGCCACCGTTTGGGCTTGCCGGTGACCCACTCCATTGCCACAAGGCACAAACCCTTGCTTCTTCCTTGGTTCCAAGTAATCCCTATTAATTGTACCCTTTATTTATTAACGTATAAATTGTTGAGTTTTCTTGCTTATACATGCTTCAATCTGTTGAGTAGTTAGTGAAAATAATAAGGAAATAAATGTATTGATTCTATCAAATGTCTCACATGGATAGAATAATGTATTGATTCTATCAAATGTCCCACATGGATAGAATAAAGTTGTCTCTAGCTCCTAGAGAATATAAATAGGTTTCCTATTTATTGTCCCACATGGGGAAAATAAAGTAGCCTATGGCTCTTTATAAGTTAAGGAGTCATATGAGTTTATAAGTAAATAAACTCTGGACTGGGCTAGTCTGTGCTTGGGCTAACGAAGGTTCAATGCTTCGCATTGAACCGCACACGCCCACGAGCGCGCGGCGTGGGCTGTAGGGCGCTTTTGGCGCTTATTAGGTGCACTTGGCACTTGGCACGTGAGCTCGGAGCTTTAGGAGCAGACAACTAAATAACATTTATTATTGTTTTTTTTAAGCAGTTTAATGCAGTTGGACAGGACTAAACTGCCAAACCGTCAATCCTGTCCAAAAGCATTGTATCAACATCATCATCCTTATCCAAAGGAAGAACTGCTCAACAGGGGGATTGAATATATATTTATATGTCAATCTAGGAGTTTTGTTGTATCCTGGAGACACGACATTGCATTAGGGGCGACATCTTGTCTTAAAGATAGTGATTCTTTCACGCCTCAAAACTTCTTCTCAATCCCACCTTCTAACAATTTTAAGATATGATTCTATGGTCGATTCAGACATTGCATTCAGAATCATGAATCAAGAACTCGTAAGATTGGACAAGTTTGATGGCACAAACTTCATGCGATGGAAGGACAAGATCTTATTCCTGTTGACAGCACTGGAGATTGCATACGTTCTAGATCCAAAATTAGAGAATCTGCCGAACCCATCAAAGGAGGAACTGGAGAAAATGGATCCTGCGGAGATTCAAAAATTGAACGAAGAAAAGAAGAAACGGGAGGAGGACGAATTTCTTTGTAGAGGACATATTCTGCAAACCCTGCCGGAACGTTTGTACGAGTTGTACGTTTCATGGAAGTCACCAAAGGACATCTGGAAAGCCCTCGAAGAAAAATACAACACAGAGAGACAAGGTACTGACAAATTTCTTATGATGAAGTGTTTTGATTTTCAGATGTCAGATGATATACCTATTCTGGACCAAGTGCATGAGTTATAGGTTCTTGTCAATAGACTTCATGATCTTCAAGTTAAGATCTCAGAGTCACTTCAAGTGGGGGCGATTATTGCAAAATTGCAACCCACTTGGAACGACTACAGGAAGAAAGTTCTGCACATGTCAGAAGATTTCACTGTTGAAAAAATACTCAGGCATCTCAGGATTGAGGAGGAAAATCGTAAAAGAGATGTTGTGTATTTAGCCAACAGTTCAAAGGTTAATGTTATGACTGAGGAGAAGTCTAAGGCAAAGAAAGACAAATCTCTTAAGGCAAAAACAGACAAGTCCACTTTCAAAGGCAAGGGTACTAAGGGTACCAAGAAGCAGAATAGTCATTGTTACTATTGTAAGGGCAAAGGACATTACATTAAGGATTGCAAGAAAATGAAGGTTGATCTGGCAGCTAAGAATGGAGACATTTCCAAGGCTGACATGGTAGATGAGAACATGAAGGACTTGATTGCTATGGTATCTAATCTTTATTTAAATATGATTACTGAGATACATATGGCTAATATAGGCAAGCCTCCTTGTTGGTGGTATGGTACAGGTGCCTCTATTCATGTTTGTTATGACAGGTCACAATTTAAAACTTATGAAGTTGTGGCAGATCGTGAGGTCCTCATGGGGAACAGCACTCCGGCCAAAGTCCTTGGACTAGGAACGATTGAGTTGAACTTCACATCAGGGAGGAAACTCACGTTGATGAATGTCTTTCATGTTCCAGATATGAGGAAGAATCTAGTTTCAGGAAATATTTTGAATAAGAAGGGATTTGTTGTTGTAGTAGGTTCAAATCAGATTGTTATTACTAAGAGCACTGTGTTTGTTGGCAAAGGCTATGATTATGAGGGCATGTTTAGACTAAGTTTGAATGAAATAAATGAAGTACCCAGTTCTGCTTATCTTATTGATTCTTTTCAGTTTGGCATGCTAGGCTAGGACATTTAAATTTCAATTCGTTGAAGTTTATGATCAAGGATGGATATTTCTCTTGTCAGCCAGATTCAAATGTTTCTAAGTGTGAAATTTGCACTCAGGCTAAATTCACTAAGAAACCTTTCCTTAAGGTTGAGAGAAATACACAAATTCTAGACTTAGTTCATTCTGACATATGTGAAATGAATGGAATGCTTACTAGGGGTGGTAAAAGATATTTTATCACATTCATTGATGATAGTTTGAGATATACTTATGTATATTTATTGCGAACTAAGGATGAAGCATTCGACATGTTCAAACGCTATAAGGTTGAAGTTGAGAATCAAAAGGAAAAAAGAATTAAAATTCTAAGGAGTGATAGGGGAGGGGAGTATTTTCCAATTGAATTTGATGAATTCTGTGAGAACCATGGTATCATCCATCAAAGAACAGCCCCTAGAACACCTCAACAGAATGGCCTTGCTGAAAGGAAAATCAGACTCTATGTAATATGGTTAATGCTATGTTATTAAATGCTGATTTGCCAACAAATTTATGGGGGGAAGCACTCTTAACTGCGTGCCATGTCCATAATCGAATTCCTTCTAAGAAAACGAAGGTATCTCCATATGAGGTGTGGAAAGGAAGAAAGCCTAACATTAAATACTTCAAAGTGTGGGGGTGTATTGCTTATTATAGAATTCCTGATCAAAAGAGGACTAAGTTAGGCCCAAGGGCAATCAAGTGCATTTTGTAGGTTATGCTGAAAATTCTAAAGCATACAGGCTGTTGGACTTACAATCTAATGTGATTGTAGAGACTAGAGATGCAGAATTCTTTGAGAATACCTTTATGAAATCTGATGCATCTCAACCAACACCTACAATTAGGAACTCTCCTGATATGCCATTAGGAAGCACTACTTCTGGTTCAATTGACAAAAGTAATGAACTTGAGTCTGGTATAGAACCAAGAAGAAGCCAAAGGGTTAGAAAAGCTAAAGATTTTGGACCGGATTTTGTTTCCTCCATATCTATTGTTTTTCTAGTAGAAGGTAGTAGGACAGAAGTATTAGACCAAATACCCATTGTACTAAATGTTGATGATGACCCTAAAACATTTAGTGAGACTATGGAATCTAGAGATTCTGCATTCTGGAAGGAGGCAATAAATGATGAGATGGATTGAATATTGTCCAACAATACTTGGATTCTAGTGGACTTGCCTCCAGGTTCAAAAACAATAGGATGCAAATGGCTATTTAGGAGGAAGTACAATACTGATGGTTCTTTACAAACCTTTAAGGCTAGATTAGTAGCTAAAGGTTTTACCCAAAAGGAAGGTATTGATTACTTTGATACCTACGCTCCTGTAGCCAGAATTACGTCCATTAGGATTCTGTTTGCATTGGCTTCAATATTTAAGCTACATGTGTATCAGATGGATGTAAAAACAGTCTTTCTAAATGGAGATTTAGAAGAGGAAATTTATGTGGAACAACTTGAGTGTTTCATATTACCAGGAAATGAAAAGAAGGTGTGTAAATTGGTTAAATCCTTATATGGGTTGATACAAGCACCCAAACAGTGGCATGAAAAGTTTGATGTTGCGCTTCTTTCAAATGGTTTTCTCCATAATAACTCGGATAAATGTATTTATTCGAAGTTTACAGATTCTTATGGAGTTATTATATGTCTCTATGTTGATGACATGCTCATTTTTGGAACCAATTTACATGGAATAAATGAAACTAAGAAGTATCTCACCTCTCATTTTAAGATGAAGGATCTTAATGAAGCTGATACTATCTTAGGCATAAAGGTTAAAAGGCACAATAAGGGTTTTGCCTTGAGTCAATCTCATTATATTGAGAAATTGTTGACTAAGTTCAAACATCTCAATATAAAGGATGCCAAAACTCCCTATGATCCAAGTGTTCACTTAGTGGAGAACAATGGAAGAGCTGTTGCACAGTTGGAGTATGCTAGTGCTATAGGGAGTCTGATGTATGCAATGAACTATACCAGACCAGACAGTGCATTTGCAGTGTGCAAATTATCTAGGTATACAAGTAAACCAAGTACAGAACATTGGAAGGCCATTGCAAGAGTACTTGGATACTTGAAAAGGACAGTTGACGTTGGTCTCTTCTATAATGATTATCCATCTGTTTTAGAGGGATTCACAGATGCTAGTTGGATAACTAGCTCTAAGGATAATAAGTCAACATCTGGGTGGATATTTACCCTAGGAGGAGGAGCCATTAGTTGGGCCTCTGAAAAGCAAACATGTATCACACATTCCACTATGGAATCTGAGTTCATTACTCTAGCAGAAGCAGGAAAGGAAGCAGAATGGCTGAGGAATCTATTGATGGATATTAATTTGTGGCCACAACCTATGTCAGCCACTTCCTTATATTGCGATAGTCAGGCTACCATGTCTCGAGCTTATAGTAAAATCTATAATGGGAAATCTAGACATATTAGTTTGAGACATGCGTATGTGAGGGAATTGATTAAAGGTGGTGTTATAACAATCACCTATGTTAAATCAACTCTAAATCTAGCAGACCCTTTGACTAAAGGTTTGCCAAGGGATCTGGTGAAGAGCACCACTGCTAGAATGGGTTTAAAATCCTTTAATGTATGATCTGTTGTAATGGGAACCCCACCCTACTCTAGTGAAAACTAGTTATAAGGTTTAAGGGGTAATAACAAGTTATAACAAGGTCAATGGAGCACTATAAATAGGATATAGTGCATTTAATTATTAAGGAGGATGAGTTTACTCTTAATGGAATCCATATAGGTATGGAATTAACCTATGTGAATATTAGAGTGTGGCCGCTCTAAATAAGAGTTTTATGGGATTTTAACTCTTATACATATTCACAGAACCAGGATGAGCACAAGGCCATAATAGTGCTACAATAATAAGGCTTCTTCCAAGATAAGGACAAGGTGTGGTACTATGTGTGGTGCCTCCGGTCTTAATATTAAAAGATTTTGATTTAAGCTATCTGGCCACCAAATTCTTTTAAGGCTTTGAGTCACTTACACTAACTGATGGTTTAATCAAATGACACCTTTAGCTATGCAGTATCACAATAAGGACTGTTTAAATAACTCATTTTTCACTAGCTAGTGGGGGATTGTTGAATAGTTAGTGAAAATAATAAGGAAATAAATGTATTGATTCTATCAAATGTCCCACATGGATAGAATAATGTATTGATTCTATCAAATATCCCACATGGATAGAATAAAGTTGTTTCTAGCTCCTAGAGAATATAAATAGGTTTCATATTTATTGTACCACATGGGGAAAATAAAATAGCCTATGGCTCTTTATAAGTTAAGAAGTCATATGAGTTTATGCGGCGTGGGCTGTAGGGCGCTTATTAGGTGCACTTGGCACTTGGCACGTGAGCTCGGAGCTTTAGGAGCAGACAACTAAAAGCATTGTATCGGCATCATCATCCTTATCCAAAGGAAGAACTGCTCAACAGGGGGATTGAATGTATATTTATATGTCAATCCAGGAGCTTTGTTGTATCCTGGAGACACGACATTGCATTAGGGGCGAAATCTTGTCTTAAAGATAGTGATTCTTTCACGCCTCAAAACTTCTTCTCAATCCCATCTTCTAACGCAATCTATCATGTTGCGTTTTACTAGATTGGGGAAAATATACGGCAGGACTGGGACACTCAAATTTTAAGGACGACATAGATGGTAATTGCCTATTTATTTTGTATCGAACCTGTTGTTACTTATATGCTAGCTTCATTATTGGAAACATGATTCCTGGTTATGTTTGTGCCTCTGGGTTGCGTAAATTTGCAATTATATACACGGATGTTTGTATAAAACTGTTTGAGAGTATAACAGATATATAAGCTACTAAAGTGTTTGCACTGTATTCAATATAGAGAGAAAGGATTATTGAACCCTTTGCACAAAAACAGGAAGATGTGAATGCATTGGTCAGTTGTATCAGGTCAACTTTGAGATCATACATTATGCATAGAAAGAATGTGTATATCCCTTGGATAGACAGAATTAATCATGGCTAACTGAGTTAAATCTTTAGGTATGCATGGGGTCAATGTTTCATTAATTTCAGTTGAGTTTGTGTGCTTAAGGGTTTTACCTGCACCTGTAAATTCAGAGGAAGTTGCTTTTGTTGGAGGTAACTGTTCTGCTATTGTTGGCAGCCTGAGCACCTGCTTGATGATGCTGATTTTGCTACAAAGAAACTGGGGAAGCCGGAAAGAGCAAGCTGAAGCAGGATCCTATCTCTTTTGATCCCTTCGAGCAAATCATGCCACATTAGCTTTTGGCATTGATTGGCCTTTGAGAAATTTGATACACAACAACCTTATCACATTTCCTAGTATTTCACTTTTTCAGATTCCCATAGTGTCTTTGGTTATGGTTTTAGGCTATGTTACTCGGACTCGGGTAAGCATGTCCATATCGGACACGGATACGGGTCTCGGACTTGGCTATTTTAAAGAAATTTTATATATTTTCATTGTAATTTAAAGTGTTGAGTGTCCTACCCTTATCCGGATATGCAGGGTTTGACACGGGTACGGTAGCGAAAATGAAGAGTCGGAGTAACATAGGTTTTAGGTGGCAGATGTTGACCCCTTAAACACCATAAGGGCAGCAGTGAAAAGAATGCCCCCTGGATAGAAAGCTTCATGGATTCCATTAGAATGTCTTATCAATAAACGATGCACTAGATGTGTAAACCTCCTAATTTTGTTGACATTTTAATATATTTACTAAAATTTCTACATTATTAACCTAACACAAGAACTTCGTATGATGGTGCTTTGTAAGGGTAGGTAGCATAGGTTCAACATTTAGTATATGTATTGAGCGATTCAGTTTCAAGAAATAAGGAAAAAAAGTTGGGAACTTTCTTCAGTTTCAGGCTTTTAGCACTTTGTCTTAGCTCTTCAAATTTTACAAAGTACCCTTATGTTTCAAAAAATTACTTAGAGGTACCCTAACTTTTGAAGAAATAATTTTTTGGTACCCTAACTTTTCAAAACTAATTTTGAGGTACCCTAACTTTTAGAATTAGAAATTACTAGGTGAATTTTCGGCGAAACTCCGATTGATTCAAATCATTTTCGTCCACGAAAATAAAGGGCATTTTCATCCACAAAAACTCTTAATCAATTTCCCGCCTAAAACTCACCGTTGAATTCAAATAATTGGCCGAAAATTCACCTAATTATTTCTATTTGTAAAAGTTAGGGTACCCCAAAATTAGTTTTTAAAAGTTGGGGTACCAGAAAAATATTTCACCAAAAGTTAGGGTACCCCTAAGTAATTTTTTGCTTATGTTTGGACTATTATTTCTTTTTAGGAGGGGGGGGATCGGATTAGAAGATTTGGGTGACTTGTTCAATTTTTATTGGATAAGATTAGATCAAGCGAATTATGATATGCATAGCAAGCAGTAGTGGTTGATTTTATCAAAATTTGGGTTATACTTAAAAGATCAATCAATTGTTATCCTTAAGATTATGGAATTCGATATGATCTTCCTCGAAATGTTTCATCCAATCAACTAAAATCTATCAAAATTCACCCTGCAAGAACTGAATAATATTAAATTTTTAACAAAAAGTAATAATATTAAATTTTTAACAAAAAATAATATGCTAAAAGTATATTATTACAATTGATAATGAGATATTATATACAAAATCATCAATAAAAAAATAATATTAAAAACCGTAACAATTAAGTAAGTGACCAATAATATCCAATGGTGGGAGTATTGATTAACCTCAAAAAGCCTAACCTCCCTCAAGATATTTTGTCCATAAATCGTGTACAGACCTTTTTGACAACATTATTCAAATATAAATCCTTTTATTGTTTTCCACAGAACATACATATATATATATATATATATATATATATATATATATATATATATATATATTCGTTGTATAATATGCTTGGTCTGATCGTCTACACCTGAACGACCAAAAATACATGACATATCTTAATTCAAATGGGATGAAAGAAGGAAGGGCAGTAAAGCCAAGAACACAGAAATAATATGAATTCTTACTTTCTCCCAGTGAGGAGGAAGGTTGGTCGAAGAGTAAGAATAAGTTTATCGTCCATCAAACGCAACATTTTATCGGAAGGAAGCATCACTTCTACTCTCCTAGCCAGCCCTTCCTGAGGGGAAGGCATAACTAGCACGAGTCCCTCGCCTTCTGAACCACCCACATGATATGACACGTGCGCAGGCTTCTCACCCTTGACGAACTGAGCCATGTACATCAACGGCTGAGATTCACTCTTGTCTACAATCATATGCTCCATATTGACAAAAGTCAGCTCTGGACCATACATCCTAAATGGCGGGGCCAACTTCCCCTGAGCATCTTTCCTTGTCCCAAACCAATCTAAAGCGGAGCAGAACTCTTCCTCCAAATCAAACCTCATCACGTGGCGGTTTACTAGTCCTGCCACGTGGCACAGATCCCTGCACTCCAGCTTGTCGGCTCCCACCTTGAGCTGGGAGAAATGCAGGGCATTGCCCAAGTAGCCACCTGACAGAAGCCGCTTCCTCAAGTTGGTGCAGATGCAGATGGTCTCCGTCGCTACGTCCTTGAGCCTGGCAATGCATGCCCAGAAAAGCGCCGCCAAAAGATCAAAGGGGGTCGCATCCGGAACAGTGGACTTGATTTCGGAAAGAGACTTCCTTATTGCAGAGTCGGAGAAGCAGAAAGTGGCAGAAGCCATTTCGGGGAGTTTCTTGGGTTGTGATGTAGAGGATTTAGCCGAATAGAAAGCATGCGAGAACGAGGTGGCAGGTGGTGGTTGGAGACTGAGTGGGTGGAGGAAGTGTGGATGATAAATGGGTTCACAGTTCAGAGCATCAGTCCATGCCTTCATGAGGAGGGTTACACTGGTTGGATCAGCAAGCATATGAGGGCAGCTCAGGGCCACTGCTGCTCCACCACCTTCAAATTCAGTTATCTGCTTCAATCCATGTTTACTCGTTAAAAACCAATAATAATTCCTTTGAACAAGGTTTTAATAATTAGTTGGATCATGATAACCATCTTTACTCTAGATAGTTAATAACCATCTTAAATTGCCCACATTTCATACTTTTGTAATTTTTAATAATATTTTCTTTAATAATTATATATATTTATTAGCTATAAGAGTACAATACTTATTAGTTATGTCAAAAAAATAAATAATAGCTTATTTTTATCAATCAAAGTAGAAAATATACATTTTATGCATAGTTTTATATTTATAAAAAATATAAATATATAATTAATTTTACAATATTTATAAATTATAATAACCTTCAAAGTAATAAAATATACATTTACAATTATTTAAATATACTTACATTTAATTTTATGAGTGATTTAGTTAAAATGTAACATATTTTACATCAAGATGTTTATCATTTTGCATTTTCCTAATAACCAACCCTGTACATATATGCATGCGGTATCCGCACACTATGCCATACAATCACCTACCTTCCACATATGAAAGCCGATGTATCAACTCATGATCGTTATAATCTAACAAATTAATAAATGATAATGAAAATGGTTAGTATTGCCCTAGCAACATCCCTTGGTTTAAATTTTATATCTTTATATATCAATTTAAAAATATATATGATCTGAACTTAAGATGGTTATTAAATATATTGAGTTTTACTTAAATCATTTTAAAAATTCTATTGAGGGGGTGTTTGGTGTCTGGCATTTTGGATGATTTTTTGGAGAAAATGGCTTTTAGGGGGCATTTGGCTATTTGACCATTCAAAAACCCAATTTGAAGTGTTTGGTAGTTTAGCCGATTGAAATGGTTTTTCACCCCCAAAAAGCCATTTTGTAAAAAGCTACAAAAGAGTAGCTTTTTGTAAATGGCTTTTGGCTTTTTGGGATGTAAATTACCATGTAAACCACACACTTCATAAAAATTACAAAAACTATAATCCAAATTATTAATTTAAGGTTATTTCTTTTAATTTTTCTTCCATCTCCCACTGAAACAACCATCCAAATTATTTTAGTTGTTTATAATGTAGATTACCATGTTTGTATCTAAGATGTACAAATAAAAAATATCTTTGTAATTAGTACAAATTTTAAAAGTAAATTTGGGATAAAAATTTAGTAAATATGAATATTAATTGTAAAAGTAAATTAGGACAAAAATTTTAGTCTTACTCAATAAAATTTGGCAATCAATGAACAATTTAGTTATTAGCCTATTAATACAATTCCGATTTTTAGTGATTATTTGTTGAACACACAAATTCGATGGAAAAAAGACT
Organism: Portulaca oleracea; assembly: GCA_029582165.1. NCBI lineage: Eukaryota > Viridiplantae > Streptophyta > Magnoliopsida > Caryophyllales > Portulacaceae > Portulaca > Portulaca oleracea. The sequence continues at coordinate 31,625,989 of CM055889.1, read as the reverse complement.
ATCAATAAAAAAATACTAGAAATATGAAGGAAAAACTAAAAAATGATTTAAAAAATAATGTTAAAATAATACTGAAGATAAAGCTAAGGGTATAATTGGAAATCAAACCAAAAGTCATACTACAAATAGCTAACTCTACCAAACACTTTTTACACAAACAGCTAGCACAAACAACCGACAAAAACAGCTAACAAAACAGCCAAAAATCAAACAACTAACAAAACAGCCGACAACCAAAAAAAGCCAACAGCCAATAACTGTTTCCCAAACACCCCCTTAATCATATTTAAATCATTATTGTTAGAACCCTTTGAAGACTTAGGCTGTTTGGCTACCCAGCTTTTTGGGTAGCTTTTAGCATTTTGGATAAATTTTAACTTTTTGACCGAGGTTAAAAAGCTACTTGAGGTGTCAGGTAAGTAGCTTTTCATATTAGCTTTTTGGACCCAAAAAGTTACTTGATGAAACTTTTTGAGATGGTTTTTCACGAAAAGGTATTTTACCAAATACTTTTCCTATAATCAGCTAACACAAACAGCTAGTCAAAAAGCTAATCCAAAAAGTTATCAGCTATAAACTAACAGCTACAAGCTAACAGCTACCAGCTACCAGCTGGTTGCCAAATAGGGTCTTTAGCAGACTCAGGCACAAGGACCTCGGCAGATCCAGGCTCAAAGACCTTGGAAGAATGGCAGCCCCTAGCTGAATGACTTTGGCGACTGGAACGATTTTGAGTGAAAGTTAAAATTCAAATATTATTTGGCATACAACCTGGACATTTTAAAGTGATAATATCCTAATTGTTTTGGCAGATTTGTTACATCCTTCCATGATATCTAAATCAATATTTAAATCTAATATTATGCTTACTAATTATTAATTGGTATATCTCTCTTGGAAGGTATCCAACTATTTAAGGAAAACTTGATTGTTGTAATTCCAGCAGGTATCATGTGGACCTTTGCTTCCAACAAAAAAAATCAATGAGAAACCGATTTTGTGAAAATCTCCAACAACACCTTTCTAATTGAAGGCTCCTTCCAAAGTCTTATAAAGTCCAACATTCACCTCACCTTTTAGGTATAAAAAGAGGACGAATAGAGTAGAAAAATATGAGAAACACTCCACTCTACAAGAGATACACATTGTAATTTCACATCCATTATTAGTCTCTTGTATTACAAGGTCATTGATCTAAACGTTTACGTATGTAATGAGACTTATATTAAGTGTATTGGAAACTTCACTTGGGTACCTAAGTGTTGGTAATGCTTTGTGATCATGAGTTGTAGATCAAGGGGGACATGTCACCTTGATTGAGTATTTTGTAAACTTGCCTTAGAGATACTCAAGGGAGTTGAGAATGAGGACCTCGTTCGTACTTCTTAACTAAACAAGAAGTGAAGTGGTTCAAAGTCCCAAGTAAAGATAAGCTTAGGTCCGGTGATGTGGCTTTGTTTTTAAGGGTGAACATCGGCTAAATTCATGTGTATTATTTTCAATTTTTGTCATTTACATTTCATGTTTACACATTAATTATCCTTAGCTATGCCAACGACCTTGACTGACTTGTATGTTAAGTTTTGTAGCCTTGATAAATTTTAGCCAACCACCACAATCAACCCTCCCCCCTTTTAGGGTTCTTTAATTTATAAATTTCACTTTCATTACTTTGAGGATTATTACCACTCATACGCTACATAAAAATAATTTTGTACTCATAATTTTTCATAAATATAGAATCATGCATAAAATGTGATTTTTCTATTGTGGTTAATATGATTAGGCTAGCATGTAGACATTTCGACATAGATAACAAATGTTATGTTCTAATTATTGACAAACATGTATAATTACTAAAGAAAATATTATTTAAAACTATTAAATATAAATTACAGGAAATTCAAGATCTTTATTAATCATTTTTAATCAAGATGCATATCATTACTGCATATAAATTGTATAAAGTAATATTTTATCAATATTTTTTAAAATTAAAAAAAATGTGTCTAAAATATGCATGACGGATGAGGTTTCTTCGATTAGGCTGTCATTTATAATTGTTTGTGTATCCAACATATTTAAGTTTCTTATAATTGATGATTAATAGTATCTAGCCACTACAATTATTAGTTTTAAAAATCATATAATAAATATTAATTTTATCAAAAGTAAGACAGTAAAATAATTAATGTTTGAGAAAAAGTGTATCGGAAACTTTGGGTAAGGCAGGTATGATCTCTCACTTGATAAAATTTGTGTTTATTGCAACAATAATGATGAATTAATTTATAGTAAATATATATAAATTAATATTCTTGAAATTTAATTCTTTGAATAATATAAATATATATATACATATATACATATATATATATATATATAGGATAATTGGATTCTAATAATCCCTACTTTCACCAATTGGACAATGGTGGACCGTACTTTCACTTTGTATTCTGGTGGTCCAAAAATAAATAAAATTAGATTGTAGTGGGATATTTTCGAGAGAATCATAGATTTTGTGTTGCATTTGATTCAAAACTTAGTATAACACTTTACAATGATTTTTAATGAATTTACAGCGTTTCTCCTAATTTTTTTTTCATTTTTTTACTATTTTTTACGATTTTTTCACTTTTATTATTTTTAAAAAATCATAATAATTATTCGGAGTCTAAAAAAAATAATTTAAAAAATGTTTTAGAAACTACAATTCACTAACTTTTTAGGGGTAGGAACGAAAAAAACAAAAACAATATAGTGTAGGAATGAAAAAAATAAGAAGAATGTGGACGTGGATTTGGTACCACTACAATCCAATTTTTTTTTTTGAGCAGCGGAATCTGAAAGTGAAAAGCCAGTCACTATCATTCAATTGGTGAAAGTACGGTACCACTACAATCATAGATTATTAGAATATTATATTATATTATATATATATATATATATATATATATATATATATATATATAGACACACACGTGAAGCACGTCAGAAAATCACATATTTGACATTCATGGACAACCTACCACAAGAATAATTTTTGGTCCTACAAATCACAAAGTTGTTGCCACATTAACTCCATTGAGACTTCAATGGTTCAAAAGCTTAGGGTCGTCGGGTTATACGAGTTTTTTTGTTTTTAAATTGCCAACTAGTTTAATGATCCATGTTATTTATAGTATAATATTTTTTAATTTACCTATATTACTTTTGAACTAAATGACAATAAATATTAATAGATATTTACTAATTACTATCATTGAAAAATATTAAGTTATCAATATTTGTATTTAATATATATATATATATAAACACACTAATTTGAATTATCTAGATAAAAAACATACTAATATATGTATACATTGGCTGTAATTTTCTTTTTTTGTAATCATTAACTAGAAAACAAAGTAAAATGAAATTCTATTATGTTTATATGTTATCAAGTAGGTTTGAAACTATAGTTCCTAAAAGAGTATATATTAATATTTTATAATTTATTTATATATCAATAACCCTCGTATAATGTATTAATCTTAAAATAATTTCATTTTGAAATTTGTTGATAAAATACTTGTATGTTTTATATGTAACAATGGCAATGTCAAAGAAATGAAAATCAAGTGGCAATTCTACTCTTAACTCTTATCTTTCATGGTTTTGACAACAGTTCAAGTCTAGGATGAAAGCAAAATACTTTTAACAAATATATTCATTAATTGAGATTAATTATTTAGGTTTGAGAGTAGATTAAGAGCAACCAAACCTTCTAAATTTCACTATTTAGGTATTGATTTTTCTTAGGTGGTTTGGTTTACACACACATATATATATATATATGTATATATATATATAATAACACCATTAGTGGCAATGACATTTTATTGGTCATGTGTCAACTGAAACTATATATTGAACAAGAAGCCTTGGGCCATGTACAATGGTGTTCTCAATATTTAAGAACAAAAAGTACAAATAGTGATATTTTAACGGGTTATGGACTATAATTTATTAATTATATTAAAACACAACCCAAATCAACTACAAGTTGCCATGTGTCAACCACCAAACACAACCCAACCAATTATGTTGGCTTATTACCAAAAAGTTAAATCGTTAAGTGACTATTACAACAAACATATGATTTTTATTTTTTCGCTAATAGGCAAATAAAAATGTTAAATTTGATAATAATTTATATGACTATAAATAAAGAGAAAATTAAAAGGTTCAAATTATTAATTATTTACTAATATTAATGTTAAATCTACATGTAAAATATAGTTTAAGATTCAAAATTTACAATCATATAAATTATTGACGGTAAAATATAACAAGGAAAAAAGCTAACGACAATATATTTGATCAGATTTCATAAAAAATAAGAAAAACTATTTAGAGAACACTAAGACCAAAATTCTTACAAATTGAGCGTCAGTGAAAAAAAACAGAGAAAATATACTTCTAATTAAATCGAAAATTAACAGGTAAAACTTAATAACATTGCACGTGCATCGCACGTGAATAAATACTAATTACTGATAATAACGGGAGGGACAAGTGATATTTATCATTTAACTGATAAAATAAAATAAAAAATAAAACAAAATAATTTTTATTTTACATGTTCTCTCCTTTTATTTCTTCCTTTCTCAAGGAACAATGAGAGTTCTTCTTGTTGGGAAACACCGTTTTTTCCATTTATTTTATTTTCTCTCTCATGGGTTCTTCTTTATGGGGAATACCTTAGTTCATAGTTTTAGAGCGAGGGTGAGAAGTTCCAAAACTAAAACTGAATACTTGACTGAAACTTGCCAACGGTTAAAGGTGAGGTTCCTAGCATTCGTGAACCTATTAAAATGGGTAAAAGTAAGGTTTCAAAAAAACTACTACTTTGAACAAGAACTTAAAATCTATCAAACAGGTTTAGTTTCCTGTATTTTTTTTTTTTACCATTAAGGGCCAACAACCCAACTTTATTTCACCAAATGAAGCGCCAAAAGAGCACTAAACCAAGACTCATATAACCCCCATACAAATCTCAGCCATGAGGCTATCCAAAACTATTAAAAATGTATTTGGAATCATGAAACTAATTTTAAGAGATATAAATAAATGAAACTATTAAAATGTATAATTTGAAACCCACGTTGAAATTCTTTAATCACTAGTAGAATTTGTATGATTTAGCGTCTGAACATTGGCATCTATTTAGGGGTCAGACGCTAAATCAAAGAAATCGAATTAAAAAAAGATAAATTACAGATTGGCGTCTATTTGTTTATAACAGACGCCAATCTGTCAGTAAAATAATTATCGCCTTTTTTATATTCAACGTATGCAAATTTCAAATTTTTTTATTTAGTCTGAAATAGACGTCAGTTTTGGAAATAAATAAAAAAATATCGCCTGGTTTTCTGCAGATCTCGACTGCTGTGCGGAGTAATTATATTGGAATAGGCGTCCGTTATACCCTAAAACAGACGCCATATTTGACTAAAATTGAAAAAAAAATTGGGTTTTGTTATAAAATAATATATTTATTTGTGAATGTCCATTAATATCTCTTAGGTGGTTAGGGTTTAGCAGGATTTTTCTCATGTGATCTCACTATGTAATTAGTATAAATACCCCTTGTGGGTTATGAATAAACGATCGCTCATTCTCCTCCCTCAATCTCTCTGTGTCTCTATTGTTCTTCTCTATTATTCTTCTCTATTATTCTCTATGTATCGCGTTCGTCTATTATTATTTCATAACACGTTATCAGCACCAAACTCTACTATTTTTTTTTCCTATATTCTATAAGGGTTTAGGATTTTTGAGTTTTGATGAAGAGACAAGGGTCAAGAATGTAGAATTAGAAGTAATTTATGAGATCAAAATCTAAACCCTTCTACAGTGACGGCAATGCCAAGCAACAATTGGAAGTAAGGTAATTAATTACACGTATTTTTTTGTCTCTTCGTTCCTTATCACTTATTCAATTCATATTGGATTCACTTCGATATTCTTTTTCTTATTGGTGAACCAGAAGTTCACCCCATCACTAATATTAAGATTGTCATTCTCATTTGAAGGAGTGTAAATATTAGTAGTGAACCAGAAGTTCACCCCAATAATGAAATATTTATTTTTCATTAGTGGCCAGAAGTTCACAATGATATTGGAATTTGTATAATCTTCTTGAAGAACCAGAAGTTCACCCTTCTGTTAATATTAAATTTATATAATATATATTTATGAACAACTTTGTTGTCAGATTGTTGTGCACTAATTTATAGTCTTTAGATATAAGATTTTATGTGTTTTCATTAGCGAACCAGAAGTTCGTCCCAATAATACGAAATTTATTTTATTTTATTAGTGAACCAGAAGTTCACTCCATCGCCTTTATATGGTTAAAATCTTTTGTTATTTGATATTATGGTTATAGTTGAAGATTGTATAATTTCATTGGTGAACCAGAAGTTCACTCCAATAGTAAGAATTTTACATTATTTCATCAAGTGAACCAGAAGTTCACTCGTAGATCGCAAATTTTATCTTATCGTTGACCAGAAGTTCACGTTACACTTGACAGTATTGTTTGATTTCATTAGTGAATCATGAATTCGCTCTAGTTACGAATATTTCATTTAATCTTATCAGTGAACTGGAAGTTCACCGGAATGGTAAGAATTTTACCTTACTTCATTAAGTGAACCAGAAGTTCACTCATATGTCGAAAAATTTATCTTACGAGTGAACCAAAAGTTCGCTCTAATATTAATACTGTTATTTAATTTTATTAGTTAACGAGAAGTTATATCAATTTTGTCTTATTTTCATTAGTGAACCTGAAGCTCACTCTAATGTTAAGAATTTTATGTAATTTTATTAGTGACTAGAAGTTCACTCTGTTTTTAAAAATAAAATAAAATCTTATCTCATTGGTGAACCAGAAGTTTGTCCTACCACTAATATTAAATTTTATTTCCGTTGATTACACGTATTAGTAGTGAACCAGAAGTTCACTCCAATCATTGAAGCTCTATATAATATCGTTAATGAACCATGAGTTCGCTTTACTACCAATTAGAGTATAGAGTTATTAATTGGAATAAGAATTGTTGAAAGACGATGATAGTATACTTAAGATTATTAAGGTTTATATCGTCGATTAAATTGAGCATTTTTGTTACAAGTGTGGAGTATAATGTTTAGATGAAAAATTTACATAATTTTACTAATAATGACCTATGGGATCATTAGAACCCCAAATGGTTTCGTCTCATTTCCTGAAGTGAATGTGGCAGGATATAATCTCAAGAATCATGAGCAAAACAAAGGTCACGCCAATAGCCGTGATAGTCGACATAGTCGTGATCATAGTCATGCTAATCTTTTAAAAGTTAATATCCCTACTAGAAGTAGGAACACAAAATTGAAAAACATGAATAATACAAAAGTGAGAAATGTATTATTAACGAGGAATGAAAACGACACGTACCTGTTGTACGTCATAATATCTTGTTGAACCTTATCAAGCTTAATCAAAAAACACAAGATATTATTTTATAAACTTTTGATAGTAAGTGATATTATTATTTATGTTGTGCACGTTATTTCAAGTCGTTACTTCTTAGATCTCCATCTTGGCATTGTTCAAAGACTTTAACAATTGTTGTGTTTTAATTATTCTTCAGCCCCTTTGTTGATTGGCATTGAACTCTGTCCAGGACTATTAAATTTACCTAACTTTGGTAACTTAAGTGCTAAATGTGAACTTGATTTGATCGTGAAGATCTATTTGGGGGAAACTAGGTCGATGCATTATGAATGTGACATATTTGCTAGAAAATTGATTATATACATGGTGATAAAATATAACATTGATTATTGAGTTCATGGAAATATTATCATGTTAATATGTACTTATTTATGGATTAATATGAGTCCTCATGTGAAATTATTATTTCATGGATATTCATATGATTTGATATGTATGCACCTTACTGAAAATGTTCCGCATACAAATTGCGAGTAATATGCTCTCATCAGTATCATGAACATGACTGCATGTTTCGTAATGTCTAATCACAAAGTGCATTGTTATTGATTGACCAAATATGCATGAACTTTGTTTCCTAAGCATAATACAAATTATAGTGTGTATTGGATATTTTATTGTGATACTATATGAGCATATGGATGGAATATATCTTTGTGAGAATTTAATGATATTAATGTGATTATTCATTATGCTCATAGACATGTTTTAAAAAGTAATCAATGATATTGATATCCATGTTTCATACATGTTCACTATGGAGTATTTAACTTTCAAGAGTCATGTATGTGCTTCTGAAGTGAAGTTTCTTTTTATGAATAAGTGGTTATAGCACTTCCACTATATTCTTTATGTGCATTGATGTTATATTTATCTTGAAGTGAATTTCATGGATGCTTACTTGATTGGAACATGAATAAATGAGGTGATAAATACGTGTCCTGCAGACACCAGAACAACACATATTTTTAGAGATAATAAATTACTTCTTGTCCATTGATGAGGGAAGAAGATTTTAGCATATATGACACTCTACTTTGATTAAAGGCTCACGAAGAGCGCATATAATGCAACTTGGTGGAACTAACTTTCATATTGAGGACACACTCTTCTCCACCAAGTTAGTATCAAAGGAACTTATTAATTAAGTTTCAAAGGTATTCGTGGGAATGAATATCACGTTGAGACAATTGGTATTCGTATATTATGAAAATTGCTTTGAGCAACATGTGTGTTGAACAAGGATATCATCCTTATTTTCTGAGTTATTCTACACAACTAACCCAATTGAAGTATATACTCCAGTAAACCAGAAGTTTACTATTGATGAAGACTTTATCATAGTAGGAGCATGTTGGATCAGTCCTCTCAAGAAGAACTCATATGAATATATTTTAAAGGGCCAGAAGATCCTTAATCAAATGAGTTCTAATTAGCTGCTTGCTATCAAAGAAAATTAATTATAACACCATTATTGGCAAAGATATGGATCGAATCCCTTTGATTCCTGGGTTCTGTATAAGTGATGTTTGTGTTGGTCCTTTAGACCCATATGTAAACCATTTGAATATAATATGACTTTACTTGATTCATCAATGAGATAATCACTTGTATGTTTGCTATCAACTTGCAACTTGGTGCTTGCAAGATTATTTGCTCAATTAATTTATGAGCACATTTCAAATTATCAATCAAGAAGATTCATCTTGATAGTGATGGTGAAGACTTTTGATAGTTTTATATGCCAATGGACATAGATGTTAAGCATCCTATGTAAAATGATCCTGTAGAATCATTAATATATGAGATGTTGAATATATAATAAATGGCAAACCTATTACTTTTGAGAGCGGAGCTTACTACAACTGTTCAGGGACATGTCATGTTACATGCACCAATATTGATCCAAATAAGGCTAAGAGGTTATCATGAATGTTTATTTCTACCCTACAATGGTTTATGGCCATGAGCCAAACAAATCTCCCACCTATGAATTTGAGCATGTGCGATGTATGCTCCATGATAACGCACTAAGATGGGACCCCGAAGGAATCGGGAATATATGTTGGGTATATCCATACTTAAATATAATGGAACCATTCATTGGAGATATACTTATGGCACAGTTTGTCGATTATGAAGACACAATTTTCCCAACATTAGGGGGATAAATCAAGTTGTTGGACAAGAAAATAAGTTGGAACGAATTATTATGATCCTCATGCAATGTAATGTGAATTGTAAGTTCAAATATAATTCATCTGCAAACTTGAGCGAATCTACTGCCAGATATTCTACTTACCCACAAAGAGTTGTTAGATCCTATGTTCCAACTACTAATGCTCCTGTAAGAATTGATGTCCCAGTAGGACAAATTGAATTGTTAATGAGTCTTGACCACATATGAAGCGTGGTAGACCAGTCGGTTCCAAAGATAATAGTCCTCGAAAAAGGAAAAGGAAGAATAATTAATGATAACCAAAATGAGGAAATTTTGACTCCAGAAGAGTCCTCAATCATGACAAATGTGGAAGTTGCACCACAAGCTCAGGCACCTGAAATTCACGAATATGATGAGATCTCAATTAATTATGTCATGAATTGGATAAGGTGGAACCGAAATGAAGTCGACGTCGATATCACATTTGATTATAAAGTATAGCGCTCACTACTGTGAGTAATCATGAGGATCATGAGTTTAAGTCTGTTAATGAACACAGACAAAGATGAGATTGGCCAAGTGGCAAGATGCATTTAAGAATTAGATTCGCTTGTAAAATCGGAAATACCAGGACCTGTTGCCCATACACCAAACTGGTGTAAAAATTGTGGGATACGGTTAAGTCTTTGTGTGAAAAAGAATGAGAAATGGAGATTATGAGATATAAGGCACAAGAAGTGTCTTGTTGCATAAGTGTTTTCGCAAAGACTTGGTATCAACTATGAAGGAATATACTCCTATGTAGTCCATGTCACTACATCACGATACCTTAAATTTGGCAGTACATGAAAAACTAATATAAGTATGCATCTTATAAATATCGCTATAGCTTATGAAAATTTTGATAATGATGTTTATATAGAACTCTTGAAGGGTTCAAAGTGCCGGAAGCACATATTAAAATTCTCGAGAATATTGGTTATTTTGTTGATAGACATTTATGTGATTAAAGCAATATGGACGCATATTGCATAATCAAAGGAAATGATTAAATGATCCGGATCCTAATTGTTTGTAAATGTTATTGATGGTTTCGACTTCCGAAGAGCCTCAAAAGTTGTGGATTGCTTTACAAGTGTATTTGGAATGGAAGATATTGGTAAAATCTGTTATTGCCTTGGTTTACAAGTTGCACATTTTGAGAATGATCTTACATACATAAATTAATTTATGTAGCAAAGTGCTAAGATAATGTTGAATGAGCAAATCACTCCCTTTAAGTACCCCGGTAGTGGTATGGTCATTTGGTATGAAAACAACCCCCTTTCGATCCCGAAAAGATGATGAGAAATTTAACGATCCTGAAGTACGGTATTTGAGTCCTAAAGTACTATATTTGGGTCCTGAAGTGTCGTATTTAAATGATATTGAAGCACTGGCGTATCTTGCTAATCATACATGATCTAACCTATTTCGGTGCCTCGATGATACTAGTGATGTAGATATTTATTATCCTCATCAGCTCAAAGTTGTTTTGATTAGCTATGGATATTTACCTAAATCATATGACACTTGATCACGTACTAGTTATGTGCACGCTAACCAAATTCGTTCAAGTGAGAATTAAGTTGATTCATGTATCAAGTCAGTCATGAAGTTGAATTTCATCAATTCAAATATCTTCATTGATGTTCTCATCAGGGGGAGTAATACGCGTTGTACTCTTTTTCCCTTATCTGAGGTTTTGTCCCACTGGGTTTTCCTTAGAAAGGTTTTTAATGAGGCAACATATGTTTGCGTATAAAGAAGTATGTACTCTTTTTCCTAAACTAAGTTTTGTCCCATCGGGTTTTCCTAGTAAGGTTTTAACGAGGCATATTCTTTAGAACAATGGACATTCAAGGGGGAGTGTTATAAAATAATATATTTATTTGTGAATGTCCATTAATATCTCTTAGGTGGTTAAGGTTTAGGAGGATTTTTCTCATGTGATCTCACTATGTAATTAGTATAAATACCCCTTGTGGGTTATGAATAAACGATCGCTCATTCTCCTCCCTCAATCTCTTTGTGTCTCTATTGTTCTTCTCTATTATTCTTCTCTATTATTCTCTATGTATCGCGTTCGTCTATTATTGTTTCATAACAGGTTTGTTCATTTTCGACTGCCATTTTCGTCGAAGAAGAAGAACACGCGAGAGAGATTGAAGAAGAAGCTCCCTCCACGCCGCCAGCTCAACAAAAAATCAGGTAATTTTATCAGTTATTTTTGTTTCAGATCTGTTATAATTTGATTAATATTATGAAAAGTGATTAATTAATAAATTAAATATGATGAAAAACGAATAATTTGAATATTTGTATTCTTGTTTCGTTTTGTTGAGTTTAATTTTAGATCTAATTTAGTTGAGTGCATATAAGTTCAAAAATTGAGTAGTTTTAGTTAATTTGTATGAATTGTAATATATTTTGGATGTTGAATTAGAATTTTAAGTACTGTGAAAATAGGGTTCGTAATGTAGATTTATTGAATTTAAATATTGTTTGTATGTTTTATATTAGTTTAACTAATTGTGTGTATGTTTTAGTTTTAGTTTTAGTTTTAGTTTTAGTTTTAGTTTTAGTTTTAGTTTTAATTTATAATGTTGAGAAGTACAAATATGTTTAGGTTGAGCATAATATTGAATTTTATATGTTTTGTGGTAAATTTAAATATGAATAATTATATTTACTGTGAAAAAAATATATATATAAATGCATGTAAAATATGTTTAAGTTGAGCATTATGATAAATATTAATATGTAATATGAATTTTTGTATGTTTTGTATGTCTTAAATATATGGGAAATTATAATGTGTTTCGGTTGTGTATAAATATGTTATATTTTAGGATGATTTTTAGGAATTTTAAAAACGATTTAATTAGTTAACATGTGTACATAATATACAATTAGGAATACATTTAGTTTAATTTGTATGTTTTGAATTTATAATTTAATTTGTTTAGTTAATAAGTTAATACTGAAAAAATTTACTATATATAAACTATTATTTAATTTGTACGTACGTAGTGAATAATTATTGTTTAATTTGTAATTAAGTACGTCGACCTGGGTATGATTTTTGAAAATTGTTAATTTGGTTAATTGTTTGTTTATGGGTATAAATTATGAGTATGCATAGATTAATATGGGTTAGGGTAATGTTTGTGAAAAATTTATTTAGTGTACGTACGTAATTAATTATGAATAGTTTGTCTAGGGTTAGGGTAATTAGTATGAGTTAGGATAATGTCACCAAGTACCATTTCCATGAAATTCATCGTAATTCGACGTCAATCAACAAATTGAAAAGTTGGGGAATATCATCCTTAACTTTTGAAATGTTGTTTAACACGCTTCAAAATCATTTGAAACTACGTCATGGAACAAGTATATAGGTCAATTGTGATGTTAGTTTAGAGGATTAAGTTGGTATACTATTTCGAGTAGTTTATATGTAGTTGTCATAAAAGGAGGTTGAGTTTGGATGATTTTCGTTGTTATTAGTAAGTGAGTTAGCCTTTAAAGTTGGTAGCGTAAATTTGTTGCTAATTCAACCTAATTGCTAACTTAACTACTCATAACTCCAAATGATAACATAAATTATATAAATAATTATGTCACATCCATTTACTAACTTAAGTACTCAACAACCAGTTGCTACATCATAAGTAAATAGGTTATTTGTGATGGTAGTTTAGAGAAGTAAGTAGGTTAATTTATAGTTCTAGTATCTTAGTTGTAGATGTTATAAAAAGAGGTTGAGTTTAGATCCTGTTAGTGTCAAAGGAGAGTGTATTTGTGACCTGATAATCTATGGCTGAAAAAGACTTTCATGAGTCATATCAACTCTCCTTTATTTGTCTGGTTCCCAAAAAGTAGCGCAATCTCAACAGTGAAATTGCGTGAGGTCTATAGTGCTCTGGGAGTTAGAAGCGTCTCAGATTCGGTACAATGTAGTGTTTCTATTGTGCAGCTTGGTTGGCAACAAGACAAGGTGGGTCTGAAAGAGAAACTTGTAGTAAAGGGTCTAATAGAAACCATGTTGGGCTTTCTTGCATGTAAGATGCATAGGTCCATCAAAGATAGGAACGATGCTGCAAATTCAATACTTTGATGGACCTATGAATCTTACATGCAAGAAAGTCCAACTCGATTTCTATTAGACCATTTACTACAAGCTTGTCTTTCAAACCCACCTTGTCTTGCTGCCCACCAGGATGCGCAATAGAAACATTGCATTGTACCGAATCTGAGAGGCTTCTAACTGCTAGAGCACTATAGACCTCGCGCAATTTCACTGCTAAGAATGCGCTACTTTTTGGGAACCAGACAAATAAAGGAGAAGTCGGTACGACTCATGAAAGTCTTTTTCAACCATAGATTAACATTTAACAAACACACTCTCCTTGGACAATAACAGGATCCTCTTGCCAGGTGATATAACTTAGTTGTAGATGTCATAAAAAAGTATTAAGTTTGGATGATTTTGATAATTTGTAATTAAGTACGTTATTGAATAATACAATTAAACATAAACTATTATAATTATGAATTTAAGTACGTATTGAATAATTTATTATCATTAATTTTTTAGTACTGAAACGGATGTTTATTATTAATTAAATTCATGAATAGATTCACGTAAATTATGGATGGGCCCCACCATTGTCGTTGGATGTACGAGAGGTTTGAACCGGGTAGGAGGGTTATCAGGGAAGAATGAGCTCCTCGGGTACCAATTTGATCAATTTGTAAAGAGTAATTCGTATGAGTATCTGAGGACTGGAAAGTATCAGTGTCCATGTGTGAAGTGCAAGAATATGAGTGGATTGAGTCCCGATGAAGTTAAATATCATTTGTATAGGCGAGAGTTTATGGAACAATATTGGTGTTGGACAAGCTAAGGTGAAGAATTGGGTGACTATGATAATGAGGATGGCAACGATGACCATGCGGAAGAGTGAGTGGGAACCGTCTGCAGGTAGTCCGCCAACAAACGAGGAACCCAGTCAGCCACCATTCATCGACAGAACGAAAGAGATGATGAATGATTTCATCATGGCGAATGAGTCGCCTAATGCAGGAGCTAGAAAATTTTATGATATGCTTCAATCCACTCAAAAGCCTATGTGGGAAGGGTGTGTGACTCATACTGAGTTGTCCACTGCCGTGAGACTAATCAATCAAAAGTCGAAGCACAATTTGTCGGAACAGGCAATGAACGATATCATGGAACTGATGAGCGAGAGCTGTCCCCAGCCGAACCTAGTGCCTAGAAACTACAATGAGTTGAAAATGAAGGTTAAGAAGTTGGGGATGGGCTATGAAACAATTGATTGTTGCCTTAGTGGATGCATGATCTACTATAAGGACGATGCACATCTCACTGAATGCAAATTTTGTGGCCATCCTAGGTATAAGCCATAGAAATCGTCAACCACGACAAAGAAAGGCGTCTTGTACAAGAGAATGTTTTACTTTCCCTTGACGCCTAGGTTGCAGCGTCTGTATGCCTCGAAGAATACAGCCGGGCATATGAGATGGCATGTGGAGAACAAGTGCGAGGAAGGTATTCTTTTCCATCCGTCGGACGACGCCTCATGGAAAATTTTCAACATCGTGCATCCAGACTTTGCGGGGGAATCGCGAAATTTAAGGCTGGGTCTGTGTGCGGATGGGTTTAGCCCGTTCAACATGACAGGAAAATCTTATTCGATATAGCCGATTGTAGTTACTCCTTACAACTTGCCACCTGAATTGTGCATGACAACGCCGTACATGTTCCTCACATGTATTATTCCAGGTCCAAAAAACCCCGAAAATAAAATTGATGTCTTCCTCCAACCTTGTTGGATGAGCTGCAACGCTTATGGGTGGGAGTTGAAACGTACGACATCTCCAAAAGACAGAATTTCAACATGAGGGCATCGTTGATGTGGACGATGAATGATTTTCCTGCCCTTGGCATGCTTCCTGGGTGGAGCACGCACGGTGCCATGGCTTGTCCTGTTTGCATGGATGGTTTGAAAGCAATGTGTCCGAAGCATCGGAGGAAAGCCTCGTGGTTTGACTGTTACCGACAGTTTCTTGATAAGGGGCATGTTATTAGAAGAAATCGAAAGGCATTTCGAAAGGGGCACACTTAGGGATGGCAATGGGCAGGGTTTGGGGCGGGTCCAGCTGGACCTGGATCCGGACCCGTCAAATTCTTTTTGGACCCAAACCCGTCTTGAGACCCGGTGGGTCCCAAAAACTTGGACCCATACTCGCCGGGTCAGTGGGTCCGCGGGTCCATAGCGGGTCCTTATTGGGTCCAACACTCTGTATTTTTTTACTAGATTTATCAATTTTTCGGGTTAATTTTATACCTACGCAATTGTATAATAATGACTATTCTATTTAAATACACAAATTTTCAATACAATCAAACATCTAGTTCATTGTACAAGGCTACGAGCAAAATTCAACATAAAACCATTACAAAAATCCACACATCAACTCTAAGAATGCAACTATACAACTTAAAATGCATAAAATAAAATCATGAAGTTCATGATTATCGCACTATACCACTCTAAAAAATATAAATACACTAGGGTTTTCATTTAATATATATATATATATATATATATATATATATATATATATATATATATATATTTGACAGGTACATGGGTAGGGTCCATGGGTCCGTGTCTAGACTGGACCCGCCAAATTTATATTGGACCCAGACCAGCCTAAATGGGGCAGGTCCGAGTGGGTATGGGGCGGGTCCAGGACTCATTACCATCCCTAGGCACACTTGCCCAGATAGAACTAACCCATCGTGTAGGAAAAACGGTTATGATAACTACGAGAAGGTGAAGCACATCCCCAAGGTGACTACCCATGGAGACTTTGTAGTCCCGGGATTCAGAGAGAATGTTCATAATTGGAAGAAACAAAGTATCTTTTGGGAGTTGCCTTATTGGAAGGATCACATGGTTCCACACAACTTAGATGTGATGCACATTGAGAAGAACTTTGTGGACAACATCTTACACACGGTGATGGGGGTGGACGGCAAAATGAAGGATGATGGAAATGCAAGGAGGGACGTGGCGGACATTTGTGACAGGCCGGAACTCCATCTATTGCCTGGTCCGAGCGGTAAACCCCCTACAGCCAAGAGCTAAATATGTTCTTCCTGAGGATAAGCGATCAGACGTCTGTGATTGGGCACAACAACTTCGTTTGCCCGACGCTTATGCTTCGAACTTCGCGAACTGTGTCAATGCATTAGGTAAAAGGTTTCAAAACTTTAAAAGCCATAACTGTCATGCGTTCATGCAGACACTTTTACCTGTTGCGTTCCGGACACTTCCCAATGATGTGTTGGAGCCACTCGTTCAGTTAAGCCAATGGTTCCAGAACCTATGCGCCACAACATTGAAGCACTGTGACTTAGTCCGGCTTGACAAAGAAATTCGCATAATAATATGCAAGCTGGAGACCATACTTCCCCCCGACTTCTTCAACGTAATGGAACACTTGCCCATTCACCTGGTTCAGGAGGCATTCTTTGGTGGTCCTGTTCAATATCGTTGGATGTATCCCTTTGAGAGGTATTTTGGGTGGTTGAAGAAGAAAATAAAGAACAAGGCACACCCTGAAAGATTTATGGCTCAAGCGTACCTCATGTTTGAGATTTCCCAATTCGCATCAACATACTTTGGGTCGGATGTATTGTCTTCTACATCAAGCCTAGATATGACCATTAATGTCGAGGATGATCCTACGTCATTGGCGGTCTTCAAGGATAGTGGGACTCCCGTGGGAGGTGTAAACACGAGGTGGCTCAGCGATCAAAAGTACAAAGCAACACACCTACACGTTATACTGAACTGCAAAGAATTACATCGGGTAATTGATCTCTATATATAATTAATGAGCTTCTATCCCGCGTAGCTTGTTTAAGAATTACAAGTTGACATCATTTCCCCAATGCCACGGACACTTAATTGGATCAGATGATTGAAGAAGAGTTCGGTCAATGGTTTTATCAGCTAACTGTGAGATTCACAATCATTTTAACCATTTCCATATTTCCTATTTAAACGAAACTTAAACTATTCAACATCTAACTGTTACTCCATATGTAGGAAAATTGGGAAGCCATTCGGTTTTACGAAGATGAGCGTCATGAAAATCTTTACCAGTTAGCCCATATGCCTTCCCCTAAAGTGACCACCTGGAGTGCTTATCGGGTCAACAGGTTCTTCGTATAGTACTGGGGTGTGTGTCAAAGGCACGGGGGGCGGTGGATTTGTTGATGACTTCTACGGTGTTCTCCAAGAAGTCATCGCACTAGAATATGTTAGGCTTGTCAACAAGAAGAGCATATTGTTCATATGTGATTGGTTTGACAATACCCCGGTACGAGGTGTACGTTCACCAAGGTTATGCCCGTTTGTTGAATTACACAAGGAGAGACGATACTAAAAGTACGACCCATTCATCTTGGCGGGTTGTGCAACCCAAGTGTTGTTCATGAATTACCCGGCAGGCATACGAGATAAAGCTAACTGGTGGGTTGTGGTTCCAAACAAACCATCATATGCACAGTACAAGCAGTACACCCTTCCGTTGGCCCTCCAAGATGATCAACCAAGAAATGTTGTCCCGGTCAACCCTAACGACGGTACCGTTTCACAAGTACTCGCAATTGAAGGGGTGTACGATGAGGTTGCTGACATGGACAACACCCAAGTAATAGTGGGTGGTAATACGTTCAATATATCCAATGAGACCAGTAGAGACAACGACGATGAAGAAAATGATGATGGTGACGATGAGGATGTGGATGAAGACGATGAAGACAACGATGACTATTAAATAAGAACACAATATACGAATTTTGATTGTGTGACCTGTGTCTGTAACGAACATTATCTATTGTTAAGTGAAAACTATTTCATTGTGTATTCTATTGTACATCCATGTGTTGTCTCGATATTATATATTATTTCTTTGTGCTACCAAGTCTGTAAAGAATTGTATTTCGTGGGAGTTGAAACTAATTCTTATTTTTTGCTATTTTATTTTGCAGTTTAGATGACAGGAAGAGAGGAATCCCGCAGAGGTCGGACCCATGGTGGGTCAAGACCTAATTCCAGAAGTGGTTCATCCTCAAACCAGCAATCTCCATACATTCCTCAGTTTGATCCAGTTCCTGAAAGCTATTCCTGGCCCTCACGGGAGCAACATCGACCTTTTTTCACAACTAGACCCATCCACGATGGATCTCATGCAATTCTTTGGGCCCAGTTTGCCAAGAATTAACCAGACCGTGGGTGAGTACTATGATCAGGGGTTTAAGGGGGGCCCATACTGATGTAGGGGATGCCCAATCGGAGGAACGTATGGAGAATGATCAAACTGAAGGGGAGGGAAACCAAACCGAGCAGGGGGGTCCCCAAACTGAAGAGGAAGTCGACGCCCAAACGGAGGCGCCTGATGTTAATAACCGCTATCGATTTGAGCTTGACGTACCGACAGATGCTAAAAAAACGTCAGATGGGAAGTTTATCATTGAACCCTCTAATGACACGTGAGTATCAATCTGAACTTTGATTATGCATGTGTAACTTTATGTTTACCATTAATTTTGTATGTGTATGGCCTCTAAACGATGTTTCATTTCTTATTGTTTAAGTGTGTTGCCTTATGGGGCACACGCAGTCAGAGCCATTATGGAATTAGAGAAGCAAAATTTCAAAGGCTTTTGGCCTAAATGGAAAAAGGTGCCTGAGGATACGCGTGAGATGATATTTGAAGAGTTCATATTGTTGCACCCACTGATCGGTGCCCTTCGAATTGTTCCCATATGTTCGTAAGTAAATCGTATATAATTACTCAAATATTGAATGATGAAGATACTTACACCAAGCTCCCTGAACCTGTCGTGCACCCACTGATCGGTGCCCTTCGAATTGCATAAGGGCACCGATCAGTGAGTGCACGACAGGTTCAGGGAGCTTGGTGTAAGTATCTTCATCATTCAATATTTGAGTAATTATATACTATTCACTTACGAACATGAACTAGAATTCGCTAATTCCATTTACTCTTTTTCTGTCTCCCCCAGGAGAAGATGCTTAGCGATTATGAATCATACAAACGGGAGATGGAGGCCAAGCAGTGGGAGGACGGACAACCAATAACTCCTATCATGTCTGAAGATGAGTTTTGGTTTGACAAACAGTTGCAAAGTCGGGGACACGTCATAGGCATGGGGGATGTGGGGGAAGCTATGAAGAAGCAGTTCCCCCACATCGCATATAGGAGACATGCACGACGTCGTAATGACTCCGGTCACTTCGCCGTCTGAGCCTCTGTTACGGAGATGAACAGAGAGCTTCAGCGACAACTCGAGGAAGAAAGGCGCAAAAACGAGGAAGAAAGGCGGAAAATGGAGGAAGAAAGGAAAAAAAATAAGAGGAAGATAGGCGCCAATTTAGGGACGAGATGGCGGAGATGCAACGACAAGTAAGGGAACAAATGTCGCATATGCAACGACAACGGTACTAGCAGCAACCACCTTATAACTAGCAAGCACCTTACCTCGCTAGATCTTCCTCTAGAAGCCAAATGCCCTACACTCGATATGGGCAAGGGGGCCATCCACCGTACACTGGATACCCTCCTCCACCGTACACAAGTCAGCAGTATCCCCCCCCCCTCGCCACCGCATTTTACCTCGACGCCCCGCTGCCGCACTTCTCACCGAACCACCCCGTCTCAACCAGCCCAACCTCAGCCCACCGTGCCTCATCATGACTCATTATTTGCTTACCTAGGTAAACGTTTTTTTTCATATATCACAAAATTAAATTACTTACACGTTCCAATAATTACTTACACGTTCTAACAATTGTTGTATCCCAGGTAACCTTTTATTTCAAAGGGCCGACGATTTGATACACGGTGATGATCATGATGATGATGACAACGATGTTGAGGAGCAGGAAACTGATGATGATATGGATGAAGATTAATTATTTTGATTATATTTTACAATATTTGAAAATTTCAACACTTTCTTATTATACTTGTACGTTTAAACATCGATATATTTACTAATTATGTACGCACGTACGCATGTGTTAATTAAATTAACATATATATAAAACTACACCACGTACATACACATGACTATATATATATATATATATATAATAATAATAATAATTGTATAGTTAATATATAGCATTAATAACAATAATTATTATTAACAATATAATTAACAACGTAACATATATAAATTATCTAGCTAGCTATAGATATAGCTAAGATAAATTAAAAATTGACAATAATACTAATTAATAAATAACTATAACTAAAATCATGTATACATACGTATGTACATGCACATTAATATTAAGCACCAGGCCAGGATTCATATTATTTTAATTTTTTTATTTACATTTAGTTAACAATTCTATACATTAATTATATTAATGTACAAATTATAAAAACAATTAATAATATAAATATTATTAAATATATATACTATAATAATAATACGTAATTAATAGTTATGATTAATAATAATAATAATAATAATACAAAGTAGGCCGACCAAGATATAAATTGAACAAAAATTGAAACCAAAATGGCGTCTGTTTTCACCCCAAACAGACGCCATTTTGGTATTCACCAAAAACGCGTCTGTTTTACCCCAAAACAAACGTCATTTTTCACTACATATATAAACGAATCAATCTGAAATTCCCCTCTGAATTTTTTTCCCTCCTCTTCAACACCACTTTCCATCTCCCCTCAATTTTCTCTCATCTTCTCTCAACATCTACTCCTCAAATCCATATTCTTAAATAATTGAAGATGATAATGTTAGAAGATTGAAGATCGAAAATTGAAGATTGAAGACAGAATATTGAAAATTGAAGATTGAAGAATGAAAATTGAAGATTGAAAAATGAAGATATACATTCATTACAATTTAGTTGTTTTTTTGTATCCTATTAGTTAGAAAAATCAACATTATTAAAGTTGTATTATATATTTTTTTAATGGCTTAATGTTTAGGGTCACGATGAATATGTTTAATTAGTGTGATTTTTAATTTTTTAATTTCTTATTTTAGTGATTATTTTCACTAATTAATTGTATACTACACACACAGATATACATATACATATATATATATATATATATATATATATATATATATATATATATATATATATATCTATATATATATATAGGGAAATGATAATATGACAAAGCCATTTTGGTGAGCAGAGATAACCATTAAGTATCGCAAAGATAGACATCATATATCACAGAGATGAACATCAAGTTTGTATGGTGAATATCAGGGAGACATCAACTATCCATGCAAACTTGATGTTCATCTTCGCGATATATGATGCATATCTCTGAGATACTTGATGTTCATCCCTTCTCACATTCTCACCAAAATGTCCTTCTCATATTATTTGTTTCCATATATATATATATATATATATATATATATATATATGTATATATATATATATATATATATATATGTATATATATATATATATATATGAAATTGTACATGCATGGGAGATATATATCATTTTTTATTATATAAAAATGTATTTTTTTCAATAATTATGCCTCCACAAATCTTTTTACAACTTTCTTACAAATTAAAAAAATTAATTTGTTCCATTTTAAATTTACAACCCAATAAATGTATTTTGTGGTGTAGTTAAATATATTGGAATATGTTTAATTAGTACCGATGTTTCATATTTTTTATTTTTTAATAGGAAAATGACGTCTGTTTGTGGCTGTAACAGACGCCATATTAGGAGAAAATTGTCGTCTGTTAAGGCACTAAACAGATGCCATTTTGGTTTGAAAAGGCGCCTCTATGTCTGCTAAAAAGGCGTCTGAAATGAGCGTCTGTTTTAAACAGACGCTAATTATATTGGCGTCTGATTTAAATAGACGCAAATATCAGAGCCTTTTCCAAAAAGGCGTTAAAATTTTTGGCGTCTGTTTAAATCAGACGCCAATACCTATATGGTGTCTGTTTATACCCATTTCAGATGCCAACAATAGACGCTTTTGGGGCTGAATTCTACTAGTGAATTTTCATTGTAAATGCTAAAATTAAGCGTGGTACGACACCCATCTTAATTGACCAGTGTTGTGTATTTGACGCTTTATTAGAAAAATTAGTATTTCATTTAGAAAATATACATTCAAAAATATAGATTTTATAATTGGTAGATACTCCAAGACCATAAATGAATCTGAAATAAATTTTTCTAAAATTTAAAAATATATATCCTAACAGAATGGAAAAAGTAAAGTCCCTCAAATATCTGAATGAGTAAAAAGATAGTTACGGTATTGAGTCAATTAATATTAACAATACTTAAGTTATACATTTGGTCCCTTAGTGTAAAGATGTACTTTTGACACAATTGTTTTCTAACCCATCACAAGATTCATATCTTCTTATATTGTACTAATAAGTTTACAATCTTCAGATATCCACATCAAATCGATGTATAAATAAACTCAGTTAATAAAACATGAATTCGTATCGATATCACAAGTATATATATATAACACAAAGGCAATTAATACTTTAAAAATCCGCGAGGAAAAATAAATGAATGATGTAATTAATAGATACCTATACTATATGATGATAAAACTAGAGAAGTGACTAGTGATAGTGATGTTCTTGACTACCGCCCTATCTTTTGGACAATGATATATATATATCTCTATGATAAAAAAAAGATATATATCTCCATGATAAAAAAAATGATATATATCTCTATTTAATATGTTTAATAATCATCTTAAATTGTTCATATTTTATATTTTTATAATTTCTAATAGTACTTTGTCTAATAATTATAAATATATTTATCAATTATGAGAGTATAATACTTATTAGCTAGGTCAAAAAATATAAATGATAACATAATTTTGTAAATCATAGTAGAAAATAGAAATTTTATGCATAGTTTTATATTTGTGAAAAATATAAAATATTAATTTATTTATATTGTTAAATAAGTTGTAATAACATTCAAAGTAATGAAACATACCTTTATAATACCTTTATAATGATTTAAATATACTTATATTCAACTTTATGATTGATTTAGGTATAACACAAGATGGTTAACCGTCTTGCGTCAAGATATTTATCATTTTGCCTATATTTTATCATGCGCAGTAAAATTCAAATCTTAATAAATATAATTTTTAGGAAAATTGAATTTTAATAATTCTTACTTTTAGTTTTTGTATGCTAATAATCCTTACTTCATTTTTGGATTCTGGTTGTTCTAAAAAAATAAAGTTATATTTTAGTGGGACACCATCGTATCAACTGGCAGTGACGTAGTGGAAAGCTGATGTGTACATACCGACAGGATTATGTTTGATAGGTTAGCTTTTTACCGAATCACCACCACTTGATTTGGGGGTGTCCCAGTATAATATAATTTAATTTTTTTTATGACCAAAACGATACAAAATTAAAGTAGAAATTATTAATATATAATATTTTAAAATACCAATTGTTAGAATCGAATTTTCCTGTTTTTTATTAGTAAAGACTATGGAATTGATGGATTATTCCACGAAAAACGCTATAACGATAAAAGTAAGACTCACGAAAATCTTTGTGGAAACTCGTATTTTTGGATCATACATTCTTACCGACCGGCATCATGCACTGTCTCATGTACACTCTTAATCACCTATAGGCTACTTCACGTGACATGCTTAAACTTGACAACATAATAATAATTGAAAATGATAATAGCAAAAAATTACTCGAAGATACCCTAAATTTTGGTGAACTATTTTTTGGTATCCAACTTTTTAAAACTAATTTTGGGGTACCCTTCATTTTTGGTTAGAAATTATTATGTACTTTTTCGGTCATCAATTTAGTCAAGTGACCGAAATACTCTTATTCTTCCATATGTTAAGAAATACACTTAAAGGAGAAGAATAAGGATATTTCGGTCACTTAATAAAATTAACGGTCGGAAAAGTACCAAATAATTACTAACCCAAAAAGTAAGGACACATCAAAATTAGTTTTTGAAAAATTGGGATACCAAAAAATAGTTTTTCAAATATTAGAGTACCTACAAGTAATTTTTTGTGATAATATATAGTATATTACTTTATTATTTTTTTGGGTGGGTACCTGGATACGGAAAGGTGACCAAATGTGTGGATCATCGGGGATGTCTTCCCAAGAGCAAAGAAGGCGTTCATGATGAGCTCCTGCGAACGTGAGCCACTCATCAAGCGTGACACCTGCATTAGCCAGATAGGTCCTCACTCCAGCGTCGGTGCAGTTGACATGCCAGTTCCCCTCATCGTCCCTGGCTAACCGCCCGGTGACAGTAGGGTACAGCGACAGAACCTCATTGAGGGGAGGTCTAATACGGTCTAGCTCGAATGAACCAGACATGTAGTAGAAGATGACGTGGAGGGAGTGGTGGCCCATAGCCTGATCAAGCGGAGACAGCAGGTAGACTCTGCCCTTGTTCACCGGCGTTGCCGACACTATGGTCAGGACTGAGTTCACTTTTACATTGCTCCTGTTGTCTTCCATGAGGCGTTGCCGACACTATGGTAGTTTCATTCATTCGTATATCCTATTTGAAGAGGAGCATATGGTGGTTTCGTAATTAAAGCCAGCAGCTGGTAGTTGTGCTTAATTATGCTCATGCAGTTTGGCTGCAGTTTTGGGTTGGCTTAAATTATATATACTTAAATTACCGGCACGTAAGGCCATATAGGGAAACTCTCCCTTAGGTGGATGTGGTGGTGTTGTAATTTTTTTTTCCTGTCAAAATTACATTCATTTATTTTGGTAAAAATAATTAAATATATATAATGGATAACTCCAGTATTATTTATTGATAATAAAATCATTAAATACCATTAAATTATGATTTTTACCCAAATGAGTGAAGATATAAATTTCATTTGATATCATAAAAAATTATTAAAAGTTTTAAGAAATATTATTCAAATCATTATTTTATAGTATATGAAGTAATTTGATGAAAATAAGAGGACAATATGATACTTTTAGTAAATAGCAAAAAGTTAATCCAAAAAACTCATGCAAATAATTTTTTGAAAAAAAAAAGCTTTTCAGGGACAAACTTTTAATTCAAAAAATTGTTTTCCAAACACTCCATTAATTGTTATGACTTGGTCAAAACAACAATTACGCCTAAAAAACTCTTTTTTCTTCCAAGAAGTTGTTCTGTCAAATAAGCTTTTATTTCTCAAAATAAAGAATATGACAACAATGAGCTTTTTAAAAATGCACACTATATCTTTCTAAAGCAAATTATTATGTAATAAATACAATAACTATAGATCAGAAACACATTGATCGAGGCCCCACCTAGGTCCTCATGTTGGGCGGGGTTGTCTTTCAAAACCTCCGGGACGTCCAACTGGTCAAGGCTTGGATCCAGGACATCCAAGTGCTAACGCACTATTCCATGCCTTCGACCAAAGACCCACCTCTATTGTCATGACTTTCCAAGTCACCCCCGAGGCTCTATGAAGACGATGGGTTGGGGCGCGCATCAATGACATAAATAATCCTCAGAGTGCTATGAGTCTTTTTTTCACCAACCAAGACTCGGGCCATCTTTTCAAGAGCCAGGAAGAAGGAAGAAGAAGGGAGAAACAACAACAGGTCACGGTCGTAACCCTTCAGGTCATATTCGTGACTCCTTTTTAGGCACCAAGGCTAAACGCCTAGGCTGAGGTCACACCCATGACTCACCATGTCACGGTCGTAACCCTTCGTGGTCTTTTTCCCCAAGGGCAAGGTCATGGTCATAACCTATGTAAGTCACGGGCGTGACCGCCTACGATCATTAGAGACCAAAGACAAGTCACAATGCCGACCTCCCCATGTCGTACCCTTGACCATAGCGGACCTTTGGCCCCTTCCATAAGAAATTAAAGGGCAAGGTCGTGACCTCTATCGACTACGCCCATGACCCCCCTTTTCACGGGGTTTTAGAAGGTTTTATCTCCTCATATAAATACTCATTCCTCTAGTAATGAGATAGATTATTTGCCTTTCGAATGGAAATCATCTTGAGCATTTTGAAGCCCTAACAAAATCTTTGAAAGAACCCTACTGGGGGGGGGGGGGAGAGATGAATTGGGTTATTGAAATTCCGCACACTCAATAAGGACATTAGTAACAAACCTTAACTTACCTTTAAGGCTTTAAACTTAGTGTAACAAATTAATTATATTATTAAATGCAAACCAGGAAGTCTTACACTGAGGTGGTTACAAACAGTATCACTGTCCTAGAGCTGATGTCCTCAGGACAGTTACAGTGGAGCTAGTGTCCCAACTGAGTTGGCTAGTATCCAAACTAGGTGGTCCTAGCAGCGATTTTAGACGAAAGCTTCCACCAACCACGTTGGTGATTATTACTCACAGAAACTAAAACACTTAGTTTTTGTTACACTGCTCGCCGAGGTTCTTGGCTACAATTAACTAGAGGTCCTCTGCTG
Organism: Portulaca oleracea; assembly: GCA_029582165.1. NCBI lineage: Eukaryota > Viridiplantae > Streptophyta > Magnoliopsida > Caryophyllales > Portulacaceae > Portulaca > Portulaca oleracea. Next base: position 31,598,628 of record CM055889.1, on the reverse strand, counting down.
GTTATACTCTTACCAATATCAATTCGTTACACACTCAGAAATCGTTCACTAATTTCCTACAGGATTTCTCTCGATTTCTTCACTTGTAATCAAATGAATTTTTCTGCTTGAGGTATGAGGTGGTTTGTAGCTTTCTTTCAGATTTCCTACCTTGTTGGTGATCAATAGTGTAGACACTGGATTTTAGCATAGTATTTTTAATGTAATTTTTATTATTTCTTTTTATGTACTTTAGTTAGAAAATAAGAAAATTAGGGGAGCCAAAGCCAAAGTCAAAACCGAAGACAAAAGACTAGCATGCATGCACTCTACATGCTCAAGTTTACGTGGAAATTGCATGCACAACTTTTATGTAAAAATGATTAAATCCATGCTATGCATGCCAAGCATGAGCTACGTAAAAGTAACATGCAAGGAGCTACAAGAGGTCCTAAGTTTAGGCCTCCATGCAAGCATTATTATCCAAGGATTTCCAAGCCAAGACTCGCATGCATGCACTCTACATGCACAAGTTCACATAAGAACCCTTGCATCGTTATATGCGGATGATCTCGCCTATTGTATGCATAATCTTTACGTAAGCAACAAGATTCATTTAGCCATGCATACCATAAATTATGTAAAGAACACATGCAAAGAAGCTCCAAAGAAGTCTCAAGATCGAAACCTCACAAACACACTTATTTGAGCTCAATTAAGCCTCCATCGTCCAATGTGAACAAGTTGACTTTGTATGCATCTCATTCACACCTCACCGTCCAAAAATACATGAACGAGAGCAAGGTTCATTGTCCCTCACCTAAAGGTCGGTTGGACTTGAGCTTGACCACACACCAGATTCAGCCTCCCAGCTCTACTGACCACTAAAAACACCCCCTTGCCACCTGGTTGTCTGTGCCAGTCAACTGCGCAAATCCGGAGCATGAATGTGCATGTATCCTAAGCCTATCCTACACCTATAAATACCCCTCTTGTTGAAGCCAAACGCACTCATTCACTCCCTCAATCATTCACTCATTCTTCCTTCTACACTCTCATCCTCTCATTCCTCTCACTACTCTACTAATCTCTATTCTAGTATAATCATTCTACCACCACTCCTATCATCTTTCCACAACTTTCTTACCTCCATAATCTTCTATACTATCCTACCTTAAGCCTCTAAACTCTCATCCTACCATCCCTACATAAATCTTCCATAAAACCTCCCAAAAAAAAAAAACACCGTAAAACCATCCAAAAAACCCACAAAACGAGCTCCTTTTGCCTACCCTTCTCCTATACTTTTCCATCACTTTTCCTACCATTATCATGTTCATTTCTCCACCTTGTTAAACCTCTAAATATTCATCTTCATACTATCCCCCCTTATCCCTACACAAACACTACAAAATCCCATAAAAAGAGCCTTTCTTCCTTTCCTTATTTCCTACCCTTTTTCTATCATCTCTATCTCTAATCTCTACCATATTCTTACCATCATAATCTTCATCTTTCTACTCTTCTAAACCTCTTATATCCATTCTTATTCTACCTTCCATTATCCCTTCATAAAACCCTAAACACTCTACAAAAGCCTAACCTTTCTACTATCTAAAACACCACAAAAAGAGCCTTTTTCTACCCTTTCTCACCCCTTTTTCATCCATCTTTTCCATCCACATTTGGTTCTATTTTGGTATATTCAAGAGGAGTATTCAAGGCTTCAAAAGGCTAATTCAAGTGTGAGGTTCAAGTGCTACAACAAAGGCTAGGCAAGGCTTCCCTTCCAAAGGCATAATGTAAGCTTTTTAAGTGTTTTCCTTTTATGTAAAAAAAAGTGTACATGTTGTACTTTCTTTCATTCTTACTTTTGCATGATGAATGAATTCTATAAAGTTCTTATTTATCTCCCTTCCAAACTTTATCAAAAGCACACTTAAAATTTTTAGTAGAGTCTTTCCTTTTGTGAAAGGTGAACTCTTTAGGTTCCTACCTTTCGAGTTCATAGCCTTACCCCCGGATCCATTCTCGGGTTTGCATGCAGAGTCTTTCTTGCTTTCTTTTCTAGTTTTCTTGGCTTTTCTCTTTAAAAAGTCGGGTGGTGCCTCCCATTTCTAACCTAAAACACATCGGAGATTTCATAAACTATGGTAAATGGTTTTACAATGTATCGATGCAACTTTAACAAAAAATTACTTGGAGGTACCCCAATATTTGGGGAAACTATTTTTCGGTACCCCAACTTTTCAAAACTCATTTTGAGGTACCCTTACTTTTTGGGTTAGTAATTATTTGGTGCTTTTCCGGCCATCAATTTTATTAAGTGACCGAGATACCCTTATTCTTATTTAAGGATATTTCTTAAAAAATGGAAGAACAAGGGTATTTCAGTCACTTAACCAAATTAATGACCAAAAAAGCACCTAATAATTTCTAAACTAAAAAGTAAGGGTACCTTAAAATGAGTTTTGAAAAGTTGAGGTACCTGATGAAAAACATTTCACCAAAAGTTAGGGTACCTCCGAGTAATTTTTTCCAACTTTAAGGTTTTCTTTATATATTTCTAAATAATATTTGCCTAAATTGTTTTCTTCTGAGCTTAACATTTTAACGAGCAAGTTAGGTTAAATTTAGAAGAGTTTGGAACAAGTGGATGTTCACTCCTAAAAGTTTGATTAAATGACTCATGAAATGCAAAAAGTTAAGGGAAAGTGATTTTACAAACGAATTAAAGACAATCAGGACCCTATATTTTAGTGTAATAATTATAAAAACCCTATATTTTGAAAAATAACTATTAGGTACCCTATATTATGAAGTAGTAATTTTTGGGTGACATTTGAACTTTTCATATTTGCACATTAGTCCCTGCTTGGTTTTGAGTTTTGTTTTTGGTCCTTAGTGGTTAAAAACTCCATTTTGCGCTCATTTAACATTTCCGCCTATTATATTTTATATTTTCCTGCTATATTTTTAGTCCTTTTCCATTTGGTATTAGAGCCTCTGAACAAAAAAAGAGGTTATAAGAATAAGACTTTTAATAAACAAAGATGTGAAAAACTCAGGAGAAAGCAATATACCAACAAACGAGCCCCAAAGAAAAGAAGATTTTTCAGAAAGAGTACTTATTGCCTCACAGTCAAAAGTAATTGTAAATGTTGGGCTTGTGGTGAAGTTGGTCACTATGCTAATGAGTGTAAAAATAAGAAAAATCATAAGTTGATAGAAACATTAGGAAGTTTTGATTATGTCGAAATAACTGAAGAAGAAGCCTTTGAACATGCCTTTAACAATAACAAAGGTATTGTTGAAATCATCATAGATGATGAATCTGATTCCGATTATGAAGATACTAGTCAGATGATGGAAGGTAATTTAGTGAGTCTATGAGACATACAAGGAGAGGAATTCATAATAGATGACGAAAATAATGGTGAAGAAGTTAAAGGTGATTGGGTAAGTCCAATTATCCAAAAGGATATGATCTAAAAAAAATCCATCATTCAGTTAAAATGAAAATATGTTTCTGAAATATGAAGGGAGACTTAGAGATTAAAGATTGCAAGTATGATGTTGGAGAAGTAAACGTAATCAATTGGGATAATATTCTGAGGCACAACAAGGATAGAAAATATAGATATATCCATATAGGAAGTGTGCAAGTCCAAATAACTCCATTACAACATTACGACTAGGATATAGATCTTTATGCATTGTTGTGTGATATTAGGCACAATAAATTTCACAATCAGATTATCATTAACATAAAGACTAATTTACGTAATGGATCAGTTGGATTCAATTATAGACCAGGATATTATGTTAGCCTTAAAGACGACGACTTTGCCAAAAACTTTTTCTCTCTAAAGATAAAACAGTTGGTATGGATATGAAACCAGGTGGTTATCCACTTAGAATATTCTGGAATATTATCCACAAGTTAGATAATACCATAGATCCAAAGACAAAAGTTACAATGATAGAAGCTCAAAACTTCGAGAGTCCTGAGCCTAAATAGAAAATTCAGAGGATAAAATCAAATCCTCAAGATATCAGGATGGAACGTTCTTGGATTGATAGTTTCTCTAATCCTACCAAAATTGGCAAGAAGAATGTTATTAAGATTAATGAAGATGGTAAAATCACCATAAAACCCCAATTGTTAAAGAATATGAGTACTAGGTCTGATTGGGGAGAAAGCTCATCGGTTAGAGATAAACTAGTATCAAAGGATGATGATGCCATAAGTACGACTTCAGAAATAAGTAGAATGAGTTTCGATTCTGCAAGAGCCTGTCTAGATAGAACAGCCAACCTAGATAGAAAGATCATTGGCTACAAAACTAGGACTATAAGTGAACCTATATATGAGGATGAACTAGCTAAAGAAACGCCATAATTGAACTAGAATATAGGAAATCATTATGAGGTCACCAAAACCAATCCCAATACCATATATATTCCTATAAAAGTATGCAGTGAAGGAATTGACAAATATGAACTATATGCATACATAGATAGTGGATGTTCAGTATGCTTTAGCAAGAAGACACTATTTCCTGAATATCTATGGAAAAAAGCAAAAAAAATCCTTTGCAGGTAAGAATTGCGGATAATAGTGTTATGACGGGTTTTTTGCTTTTTGGACCTCAAACTTTGGGGGTATTTATTTTCTGGACCCCATATTTCAAAGTTTATATTTTGGACCCTATACTATGTCTCCGGCAACAATATAGACCCTACACTTTGTCTCCGACAACAATATGGACCCCCATATTTCAAAGCCATTATCATTTTTTTTCTTTCGAAAATTTTTCAGCTGCAACTTCTTCTTCCTCTTCTTGCACGATTTCCAACCCCCATATGAGCATAAATTTCCCAAAAAAGTTACCAAAATTTACAAAAAATTATCAAAATTTAACTTTTACTCTACTGTTTTTTACCCATGAATTTTACACACCTTAGCTGTCAAAGTCTTGTCAATTTCAAAACAATAGTCAAAATAAAAAAAAAATGATAAAAGGCCATATCGGGAAGTTTAGGAAACAATTAGGTCATCGTCGGAGTCAAACATAACTTTGGGCCATATTTTTTGGGTCCACAAAGTATAGGGTCCAAAATATAAACATTGAAATATGGGGGTTTAGAAAAAAAATACCCCCAAAGTTCAGGGTCCAAAAAGCAAAAAACCACTAAAATATGTCCCTAACATGGCCCTTGTCCCTCGCGGTGAACTCTTCGGGAGCATCCACTGAATTGGTGACTAGACGTGGGACTTAACTTAAAGAGGGTAAAACTTGCAAAGGTCAAATCAAGTTCAATTGGGTGGAAGAGGAAAATGGCATTATTTCGTTCTTTTAATTATTTACATTAATCAGACATGCATTGTCAGGCCCCTTTTGAATCGAAATGTCTTTGAGAATTACTACGTCGATCGGTGATGCATCAACATGGCTTAAGCCCATTGTAACGTGGTTTTTTGTACCCCGGTTTTGTCGTTCTCTCTCAGGGAGCTAGTGGCCTTGGCTAGGTCAATCTGACTTTAGGTGAGGTTTAAGGATCATAAGAAAACAAGAGGTTTTCAGGTAAAGGACTGCACAACAGAACGCAAACACGACTAAGGTTCAGTCAAGAATGAAATTATGGGTGTCGGGAGATTTCGGGATGCAAACGGTAATTAGGACGAGGGTTTCGCAATTAGGAAGCAACAAATCAGTAGAATCAAGTGACAATCCCATTAGAATAAACCCACCGGATTTCCTTTTTCAAGGATAATCCGGATTAACTTCCTACAAGCCCACCACGGACCCGGAGGGTTAAAGAAACGAGAATCACTTGTTAACCTCTTTCCACTTTCGTGGGCGAGCGTTAACTATCCCAATTCCCACCTTCCAACACAAGTGTTGGATGTATTCAAGAGCTTTCATCTCGAATACATCCCACTTGGGGAAGGATAGGATTGGGAATTTGATTCCACTACGAATTACCTCCTAAAATTGCCAACCCAATCCAAATCAACCATTCACATCCTTAGTTTCTCCCTAACCCATAAGGGTTCTAGCCTCTAATCATCTTGGTTAACATGCTAACAACAATAATAACTTCATCATTCATACTTAAACAGAGAATCTAGATAATCAAAGTAACAATCAAGTAACAACAAACACCAAGCAATCTGATAACAAAAACAGAGATTAAAATGTAAATAGATGAATTAAAGAGAGTAAGGGTTGAGAAATGCTCATTAGTTGATGCCAATGGAAGGATGATCAAGAGTAATAAGAATCCAAGCTCCAAAATAAGATAAATCTTCTGAACTTCAATAGAATCCCAATAAAATCCAGTGCAAATGCAATAAACCAAGTGTAATCATTCACTAATCACTAAGAAACCACACTAATCTCACTCTAATTGAAAGCTAAAATGTTGATATTACAATGGATAACTGCCTCCCTTAACCTAATCGTTCAAGAGGTAATATATACAACTCAACATGGTTACTCAAAACACAGCACTTCGTATAACAGAATTTCTGAACCCGCAGGGGACCGCAGGTGCGGTCTCGGGGACCATAGGTGCGGTCCCTCGAAGCTCAGGCGATTCTTCTCTTCTCCCTTCGCAAGACCGCGGGTGCGGTCTAGGGGACCGCAGGTGCGGTCCCTCTCGGGTTACTTGCTCCTTGCCCCAGCCTTAGTCGACCACCGCAACTACTGTTTATGGTGCGGTCCTCCTCGGCTGGCCGGAATTTCCTTCTTCGCTTCACCTTTGACTCGGCCAAGACTCGGGAAACTTCGGTATTCCCAAAATAGCTCTGAAATAGCCCTTTTTACCACGTTTTGAGTAAAAACTCCAAAATCTACAAAATAACCAAAAACGTATTAATAGTTATGAAATTAAAACACGAAACGAGTTAAAAGCCTAAGAATTAAGGCGCTATTTAGACACAAAATTGGGTCTAAACACCCCCACACACTTAAACTTTTGCTCGTCCCGAGCAAAACAAAACATGAAACTACCTACACTAACACAAACTCCTCTATTGTGGGAGAGAAACGAGTGCATTTAGCGTATGCACCAAGCCCTTTGAACCCCCCGGCAGCCCGGGTGGACGAGATGGACTCGTGAGGGTTTGTAGCGGCTATACCCACAAAAGCCAAAGAAAAAGGAGAGAGGGAAAGTGAAAACAAAACCAAAGAAAACGAAGGAAAAGGAAAACAAAAGCTTCGCTTCGAAATATCTTGAAATCTAAATCAGGAAAACGTTATTAAACCTCCAAAAGGAATCGTTATTAGCATCTCACAAGCACCTATCCTAAGCAAAAGTCAGTCTTTGAGAAGTTCGATGTCCTACACCTAATGCCAAGCAAAAACCCCTACGTGCAAATGTGCTAGTGGGTTCTAACCAAGTCCAAAAGACTCCAAAAACTCATGCCTGAGCTCAAAAACAAACAAAACGAACAAGGAAAGAAAAAGAGTTTCCCTTCCTCGCATTTGGTCGCTCTTGGCTTGGTGAGGGTCGTAGGTGATGCAAGGAGAGGCTACACACTTTATTAACGCTGAAAGCTTTTCTTTTTAGGGTTGGGTTTTCCCAACGAATTTCTCTAAGGTCGAGGCTAGCTTTTCGGGAATTGCAACGGCCCATAATGCGGGGTTTACCCTTCCAACACGGCTTTTCCATACACTCCACCGTCGAGAATTCGGTATAGGAGGAGCTTAAGGGCAATAGCGTCGTACCGCTAATACCGGCTCCATGTAGGTCGTCTAGCTTTACGGTGGTTTGATGTCGTTCAGCCGACTCTCCCACTTAATCAGGTTATTAAACTTTTACTTTCATTTTTTTTCTTTCTTTTTGCTTTTGCTTTTGACTTTGCTTTTGCTAAACAGGAAAAAGAAACAAGCTCAATCACAAACCCCTGGAACCTCCCGGTTTCACCCAGAACGTGAAAGGAATCGGGGGTCTCACTAGACACTCAATGCAGGACATCTAAAGAGATAAGTCATGACTAGCACCCAAGACAGGGTCGAAAACGCTCAGACCGGTTTCTTTTTAAAGAAGTTTAAGAACGACTTCTCAATTTTGACAACAAGATCCAAGAAACACCGCAAAAACAAAGCGAAAATGAAAACCGAAAGAAAACTTTTAAGGTTTTCACTCCCTTTTTTCTCCTTTTTCCACACAAAATTTTTATTTTTCAAATTTTTGGCAAAAACTAAGAAAACAAAAACAAAGAGCTAGGTGATCTACCCTTGAAACAGAATATCTCCCTCCCCCCCCCCCTCCCCACACTTGAAACTTCACAATGTCCTCATTGTGGGAAGGTGTCACATGAAAAAGGGTAGAGAACCTAGAGAAACAAACAAACAAAACAATTATCCAACAAATGGTGGCAACCCGAGCCCACACGGCTCCAACAACAAGATAAACCCAACACAAACATTCAAAGGGGTTCACCAGCCAAAAGAGAACCAAGCATGCGACGGATCAAAATAACAATTCACATAAGAAAGAGCAAGGTGGAAAGATATTACCTCAGACGCTTCATAAATGTTCAAACCGTGATCCGAAGTCGTCGTTCAATTGAATCACAACTATGTTATAGCGAAAGACGACTTTATACATGACAAAATTCACATGCTAGATTGAAAATAAAATCAAAGAAAGCCTAACTAATTAAACTTCTAAACAATAAAGAACTAAAAAGAAGAAAAGAAAACTATAGACAAAATGTACATTACCAGTGACATACCTTATCCCCGAATCTCACTCATTGAGGCGGGAAATAAGGGTGAAACTCATCTCAAACTAGCCAAACAAACTGATTCATTTCATTTCATTAGAACAACCATACATTACATGCCATCCCAACCATACATGACCAAAATACCCCCAATGTGTTAGAACCCCTCAAGGACGTTGATAAACTCAGGCTCAAGGACCTTGGCACTGAATCAGTTTTGAATGAAAGCAAAAATTCAAATGCCTAGAAAAGATATGATGCGCATACAAAGATTCACATCTTATTCTATGATTATAGAATCCTCCTCTGTGCAAAGGACATTGGCCTATGTAAGATCAAGGAAGTTTGCCTTACCAACAGCAAGGACATTCAACAAAGACAAGAAGGACGATTATCACCAACAGCAAGGAATACGTTTTGATGTGAAAGACTAAAAGGAGCAAAAAACAAACAGGGAAGTTATAAGGAATATATTATGGAAAGATTTGGATTTTATTCCTTTGCTGATTAGATTAATTAATTGTTATCTTCTTATTTCAGGAAAGAACTAATGAACAGCCTTGGAGAGTGATATGATTTCCAGAATCAAGCATCAATATGGAAACTGCCATCTAAGGAAGTTATCAAGGATGGAAGGAAGAAAAGCATCTGATCTGGACGATTCTTCAACGGCTCCTTGCGACCAAACAGTAGCATAAATAGAAGATTTGGAAGATGAAAGAGATTAAAGATTCCACGGAAGAAATCGGGTGTTCAAAATAGAAATAGTGTTTTCTATTTTGGGTTCTTGCGAGTTTTAGTGTTTGTGAGAAGTTGAGTGTAATCAATCCTTAACGGATTTAGGGTTGATTGATACTTGTAAAATCGATTCCTAGACGAACTTAGGATCCATTGAGTTTAAACACCAAAGGGTGATTTTGGTGGGTGTTGTTATTCATAAAATAAGAAGCGTCCTCTGCAAGGCGGTCAGTTCTGTGTACAACCTAAGGACATTCATCTCAGGTTGTACTACTTCATTCTGTTTCAATATAATAAAGGAAGTTGTTCAATATACGCCCATTGTCCTTTATCTTATTCCTGCATTATATTGAAACTTAATCTAGTTAGATTACAAACCTAACGTCTTTTATAAGTGATCATTTGTGCAGAAAATTTTCATAGCCCTATTCATCCCCCCCTATAGGGTTCTTTCAATTGGTATCAGAGCCTGGTCCACTGAAGATTCAGAGACTAACCGCTCTGTGGTAAAGATCATGGCCGCGATCGAAGATGGTGATATAGGGCAAGGACGTTGCTTAAACATTCCTCCTTTTTTTCAGAGGATCAAACTTTGCACACTGGAAGAAGCGTATGAGGACATTCATCATGCATCAAGACTATTACCTTTGGGACATAATTGAGAATGGAGACTTTGTCCCCATGATCACTGTTAGAGAAATCACGAAACCCAAAGATAGATCCAAGTATTCTGCCAAAGAAGCAGAAAAGGCAGATAAAAATGTTAAAGCATTACATATCCTTTATCATGACTTGATTCTAATGAGTTTGAATTTATCTCTGGTTGTGATACAGCAAAACAGGTGTGGGATACCTTAGTGACCACATATGAAGGAACGAGCCAAGTTCAAAGAATAAGGCGTGACAATTATGTCAAGCACTATGAATCCTTCAAAATGAACAATGGAGAATCCATCAAGGACATGTACAAACGATTCAATGTCATAGTCAACAATCTCAAGTCCTTAGGGAAAACCTACTCTAATGAAGAAAAAGTTCACAAGGTCCTCAGATGTCTTCCAAGAAAGAAATGGGAATCAAAGGTCACCATAATAGAGGAAGTTCACGATGTTGAAACCCTCCAATTAGATGACCTCATTGGAAAGCTTCTTGCTCACGAAATGCGTCTCCAAGAAGAGCAAAATGAAAAAGAAGAAGTAGCCCGTAAGGACATCTATGGTCCTAACAACAATGATAAGGACCAGATCTTGGCCTTAATGGCCAAGGAACTCAAGGAATCGTGCAAGAAAAGTCATACCTCCACAGGACCTTCATCCAAACGAATCAACCAAAGAGGTAATGACTCATCAAATAATAGAATTAACTCACTCTCTTATTTTTTTTGTGGTAACCCAGATCACTTGATCAAGGACTGTCCCTACCATAAAAAGACCAAAGAAAAGAGAAATCACATGGCCTTGATGGCCACTTGGACTGATGATGAGGAAACTACTATTCATTGCATCATGAGAAAAGACACCAACGATGTAGAGGAAGTTGGTGCAGCCAATGATGACTATCCGGACAGCGACAAGGATGAATCAAGGGAGGTAACATTTGATGATCTCCTCACTTATCCTAAAAAGTACTTGGGAAAATGCCTTTTAAAGTTTGCAGGACGGGAGACCAAGCATTTAAATGAGATTAGGTCACTTAAAGAAACCAACAAAGGCATGAAAGAGTCCAATGAGAAATTGGAGAAATTATGTGAAGGGCTTACCTCCAGGGTCGTCATTCTCAAAGCTGAAATACTTGAACTCAAGGCCAACTTTAATGATTGTCACTAGTCTCTGGCTAAGGCAACCAAGCAACAAGAAAACCTTGGAAAGTGGCATAATAGTTCATCCCCTGTTAAGGAGCGAAACTGTCGTCAAGGACATTTTGTCTCGCAAGGACCTGCCATTAGAACCAGGCACCAAGGACGACACAAGGACCTTAATGAGTAGTACCAAGGACACAGATTTCACTCATGGCACCAAGAACGACACAATTATCTTGGAAAAAGATATTAAGGTCATTCATCTCTTCCCAAAAGCAAATATGGTAAATCTCACTACTTCAACCATTATCGTTCTAAAATTATACAAGTTTGGGTTCCAAAAGGAACAAGGCCTCCTAACATGGTTGTTACTAGTAGTCAAAAACCTAAATTTAATGTCAATTATGGTTTGACGAAGGGTGTCTAAAGTTTTGCAGGTATAGTTAGCATCCAGGCGAGTGGATACTTAAGAGAGCTTGGAGCACTCAAGGACATTACTTATATCAGCAATAAGAACCCCTCAAGGATCTTGTCAGACCTATGATCAAGGACCTTGACAAATGGATCTAGTCAAATAGCAATATTATTTTTATGGCACATATTGAGGGGGAGCACCTTCTCTTAGAACTAACAAGTTTATTGAGTCTTGCAGGTTATTGGAAATGGTTACAATATTAAGGGGGAGCTCTCTATATATATTTTGATAAAAGCCAAAAAGGTGGAGAAGTGCTACAAATGAATTTTGCCTTTCATCAAAAAGGGGTAGATTGTTAGAACCCCTCAAGGACGTTGATAAACTCAGGCTCAAGGACCTTGGCACTGAATCAATTTTGAATGAAAGCCAAAATTTGAATGGCTAGAAAAGATATGATGCGCATAGAAAGATTCACATCTTATTCTATGATTATAGAATCCTCCACTGTGCAAAGGACATTGGCCTATGCAAGATCAAGGAAGTTTGCCTTACCAACAGCAAGGACATTCAACAAAGACAGGAAGGACGATTATCACCAACAGCAAGGAATACGTTTTGATGTGAAAGACTAAAAGGAGCAAAAAACAAACAGGGAAGTTATAAGGAATATATTATGGAAAGATTTGGATTTTATTCCTTTGCTGATTAGATTAATTAATTGTTATCTTCTTATTTCAGGAAAGAACTAATCAACAGCCTTGGAGAGAGATATGATTTCCAGAATCAAGCATCAATATGGAAACTGCCATCTAAGGAAGTTATCAAGGATGGAAGGAAGAAAAGCATCTGATCTGGACGATTCTTCAACGGCTCCTTGCGACCAAACAATAGCATAAATAGAAGACTTGGTAGATGAAAGAGATTAAAGATTCCACGGAAGAAATCGGGTGTTCGAAATAGAAATAGTGTTTTCTATTTTGGGTTCTTGCGAGTTGTTGTGTTTGTGAGAAGTTGAGAGTAATCAATCCTTAACGGATTTAGGGTTGATTGACACTTGTAAAATCGATTCCTAGACAGACTTAGGATCGATTGAGTTTAAACTCCAAAGGGTGATTTTGGTGGGTGTTGTTATTCATAAAATAAGAAGCGTCCTCTGCAAGGCGCTCAGTTCTGTGTACAACCTAAGGACATTCATCTCAGGTTGTATTACTTCATTCTGTTTCAATATAATAAAGGAAGTTGTTCAATATACGCCTATTGTCCTTTATCTTATTCCTGCATTATATTGAAACTTAATCTAGTTAGATTACAAACCTAACGTCTTTTATAAGTGATCATTTGTGCAGAAAATTTTCATAGCCCTATTCATCCCCCCCCCCTCTAGGGTTCTTTCAATTGGTATCAGAGCCTGGTCCACTGAAGATTCAGAGACTAACCGCTCTGTGGTAAAGATCATGGCCGCGATCGAAGATGGTGATATAGGGCAAGGACGTTGCTTAAACATTCCTCCTTTTTTTCAGAGGATCAAACTTTGCACACTGGAAGAAGCGTATGAGGACATTCATCATGCATCAAGACTATTACCTTTGGGACATAATTGAGAATGGAGACTTTGTCCCCATGATCACTGTTAGAGAAATCACGAAACCCAAAGATAGATCCAAGTATTCTGCCAAAGAAGCAGAAAAGGCAGATAAAAATGTTAAAGCATTACATATCCTTTACTGTGGACTTGATTCTAATGAGTTTGAATTTATCTCTGGTTGTGATACAGCAAAACAGGTGTGGGATACCTTAGTGACCACATATGAAGGAACGAGCCAAGTTCAAAGAATAAGGCGTGACAATTATGTCAAGCACTATGAATCCTTCAAAATGAACAATGGAGAATCCATCAAGGACATGTACAAACGATTCAATGTCATAGTCAACAATCTCAAGTCCTTAGGGAAAACCTACTCTAATGAAGAAAAAGTTCACAAGGTCCTCAGATGTCTTCCAAGAAAGAAATGGGAATCAAAGGTCACCATAATAGAGGAAGTTCACGATGTTGAAACCCTCCAATTAGATGACCTCATTGGAAAGCTTCTTGCTCACGAAATGCGTCTCCAAGAAGAGCAAAATGAAAAAGAAGAAGTAGCCCGTAAGGACATCTATGGTCCTAACAACAATGATAAGGACGGATCTTGGCCTTAATGGCCAAGGAACTCAAGGAATCGTAAGAAAAGTCATACCTCCACAGGACCTTCATCCAAACGAATCAACCAAAGAGGTAATGACTCATCAAATAATAGAATTAACTCACTCTCTTATTTTTTTTGTGGTAACCCAGATCACTTGATCAAGGACTGTCCCTACCATAAAAAGACCAAAGAAAAGAGAAATCACATGGCCTTGATGGCCACTTGGACTGATGATGAGGAAACTACTATTCATTGCATCATGAGAAAAGACACCAACGATGTAGAGGAAGTTGGTGCAGCCAATGATGACTATCCGGACAGCGACAAGGATGAATCAAGGGAGGTAACATTTGATGATCTCCTCACTTATCCTAAAAAGTACTTGGGAAAATGCCTTTTAAAGTTTGCAGGACGGGAGACCAAGCATTTAAATGAGATTAGGTCACTTAAAGAAACCAACAAAGGCATGAAAGAGTCCAATGAGAAATTGGAGAAATTATGTGAAGGGCTTACCTCCAGGGTCGTCATTCTCAAAGCTGAAATACTTGAACTCAAGGCCAACTTTAATGATTGTCACTAGTCTCTGGCTAAGGCAACCAAGCAACAAGAAAACCTTGGAAAGTGGCATAATAGTTCATCCCCTGTTAAGGAGCGAAACTGTCGTCAAGGACATTCTGTCTCGCAAGGACCTGCCATTAGAACCAGGCACCAAGGACGACACAAGGACCTTAATGAGTAGTACCAAGGACACAGATTTCACTCATGGCACCAAGAACGACACAATTATCTTGGAAAAAGATATTAAGGTCATTCATCTCTTCCCAAAAGCAAATATGGTAAATCTCACTACTTCAACCATTATCGTTCTAAAATTATACAAGTTTGGGTTCCAAAAGGAACAAGGCCTCCTAACATGGTTGTTACTAGTAGTCAAAAACCTAAATTTAATGTCAATTATGGTTTGACGAAGGGTGTCTAAAGTTTTGCAGGTATAGTTAGCATCCAGGCGAGTGGATACTTAAGAGAGCTTGGAGCACTCAAGGACATTACTTATATCAGCAATAAGAACCCCTCAAGGATCTTGTCAGACCTATGATCAAGGACCTTGACAAATGGATCTAGTCAAATAGCAATATTATTTTTATGGCACATATTGAGGGGGAGCACCTTCTCTTAGAACTAACAAGTTTATTGAGTCTTGCAGGTTATTGGAAATGGTTACAATATTAAGGGGGAGCTCTCTATATATATTTTGATAAAAGCCAAAAAGGTGGAGAAGTGCTACAAATGAATTTTGCCTTTCATCAAAAAGGGGTAGATTGTTAGAACCCCTCAAGGACGTTGATAAACTCAGGCTCAAGGACCTTGGCACTGAATCAATTTTGAATGAAAGCCAAAATTTGAATGGCTAGAAAAGATATGATGCGCATAGAAAGATTCACATCTAATTCTATGATTATAGAATCCTCCTCTGTGCAAAGGACATTGGCCTATGTAAGATCAAGGAAGTTTGCCTTACCAACAGCAAGGACATTCAACAAAGACAGGAAGGACGATTATCACCAACAGCAAGGAATACGTTTTGATGTGAAAGACAAAAAGGAGCAAAAAACAAACAGGGAAGTTATAAGGAATATATTATGGAAAGATTTGGATTTTATTCCTTTGCTGATTAGATTAATTAATTGTTATCTTCTTATTTCAGGAAAGAACTAATGAACAGCCTTGGAGAGTGATATGATTTCCAGAATCAAGCATCAATATGGAAACTGCCATCTAAGGAAGTTATCAAGGATGGAAGGAAGAAAAGCATCTGATCTGGACGATTCTTCAACGGCTCCGTGCGACCAAACAATAGCATAAATAGAAGACTTGGTAGATGAAAGAGATTAACGATTCCACGGAAGAAATCGGGTGTTCGAAATAGAAATAGTGTTTTCTATTTTGTGTTCTTGCGAGTTTTTGTGTTTGTGAGAAGTTGAGAGTAATCAATCCTTAACGGATTTAGGGTTGATTGATACTTGTAAAATCGATTCCTAGACAGACTTAGGATCGATTTAGTTTAAACTCCAAAGGGTGATTTTCGTGGGTGTTGTTATTCATAAAATAAGAAGCGTCCTCTGCAAGGCGCTCAGTTCTGTGTACAACCTAAGGACATTCATCTCTGGTTGTATTACTTCATTCTATTTCAATATAATAAAGGAAGTTGTTCAATATACGCCTATTGTCCTTTATCTTATTCCTGCATTATATTGAATCTTAATCTAGTTAGATTAAGAACCTAACGTCCTTTATAAGTGATCATTTATGCAGAAAATTTTCATAACCCTATTCATCCCCCCCCCCCCTCTAGGGTTCTTTCACAATGCAATACAAAACAAACCACCACTAACCCAAAAGAACAACCATCATCAAATCAAACCTAAACACCCTAACTAAAAACCAAAAGTTGACCACCACAAACCATGCCCAACCATCCTTGATACCATCATTGAAACAAGCCAAAAACCCAGATACTAACATGCCAAAACCAGAAAGCCTTGCCTTCCCGTCCAAACTCTCCGATGAGGCATCCCCCCCACACTTACATTTTACAAAGTAAAACATAAAAACAGTGAAAAGGATCAAGTGGTGGCGGGGACACTTACAACCTGTCCCTCAAGCGGATCCTCGCGGAGGAGGATGGGGTTGGAACGGAAAGAAGGATAGGTAGTAGGGATTTACATAGTCCGGATCGGAGGTGCCGGGATATGACCCTCAACATTGTAGTGGTGAAAACCCCATCTCGCATGAAGTGGTTTTTGTTGGCGGAGGTACTCTTCATGACGCTGCAGATGTTGTCGGATGTTCACGATCTCCTTTTGTTGATCCTCGAGCATCTTCACTTGGGAACGGAGGAGTTTGTTCTACTCACGAACCTCAACACCCAAGCTTTTCATTAAAGAAATAACTTGGCTCAGATTACCATGTTGTGTTGAGTTCCCGGGAATCTCTTCATGGTTACTCTCCTTAAACTCTTCCAACAAACTAGAAACAGGAATAGGTTCCCCACCAATTTTCCTCGGCCAACCATAAAATTGTCCGCATGACCAATTTTCAGGATTTGCAATATCAAGCCACTTCTCAGCATGAGTGGGGTCGAGAGGAATGCCAGTTCTCTTATCATCATAACCATGATGGTAAACAGTGCGTGATTAGTGCTCAAAAATTATCTCCATTTGGATCAACAATGCCCTATCAATGGAGATATGTTTATAGCGTGGCTTCCACTTCCGAAGGTAGGCACCAAATCCTTGTTTCCGGAGGAAATGACATATGACATGACCCATTCCCAAGTTGGTGGAGTTATCCGTCCTCCCATAACCAATGCAGAATGCATGACTCGAAGTTCACTCGGCACCCTTTCAAAGTGTTGTAAATTATGAAAAGATCTTCCTTGCGGACACTCGAGCGTTCCTCATCTCGCCCAAACACCGAATTGGCAATCACCAAGAGGAATAACCGGAAAGCAAGATTGCAGAAATCTCGTGCTCGAGATTCTTCAGGGAAATAAAATTTCACACAACCTTCTTCCAAGTCAACGGGTGCTCTTCTCCAACAAGTCAAATGATAACTGCGTTTCATGACTATGTTTTTGGGGGTTTTCAATAGTGAATTAGGGATAATTTTGTGTGTGAACCTTGATTTTTATTCCAATTTCCCTACTACACTTGGTGTTGTTGTTTTTGATGTGAATTTGTAGGTTTTGAGGCCAAAACACCAATTTTCTCTAAACTTCAGGCAAGAGTG
This sequence comes from Portulaca oleracea, assembly GCA_029582165.1. Taxonomy (NCBI): domain Eukaryota; kingdom Viridiplantae; phylum Streptophyta; class Magnoliopsida; order Caryophyllales; family Portulacaceae; genus Portulaca; species Portulaca oleracea. The sequence goes on along the minus strand of CM055889.1, from coordinate 31,580,986 downwards.
AATATACCACGGACCTCTACATGTCAAACCCAACCGTGGTACAAATTTGGGATGGAAAGGAGCAAGGAATAGCCGGGCAGCAGCAACCTTGGGCAGCCCGTGGTGGTGGCCACGGCCCGTGGCGGACTTGCCCAGCTCATTTTGGCGAAGGAAACAAGAAAGAAGCGGGACAGTGGCAACCTCGGGCAGCCCGTGGTGATCACCACGGTCCGTGGTGTACGGACTGTACGGACCGAGGCGAACTGCCTATGCAGGTCGTTTATTTTCGCGAGTAGAAAAGGGAGGAAGCGACGGTTTTTCGAGATTCATTCATTATCTATCAGTTTTCCTTCGTTCTTTGGCCGTCAAGAACATAAAAGAGAGCCCTAATACTTCCATTCTACTCCTCTTCCCTACCATCAAGATTCAAGACCGAATCGATTCAAGAGAAACCAAGATCAAGATTCGCAAAGGAAAGGAGCGACGTTCGCGGAGAAGGTTCTACCCCGGGATCGAAAGGCTCGACGGGTTGTATTCTTCGCAATTCTATTCTTTCTTTTTGATTTCCTTCTTAGTTTTGAGATTCGATTATGATGTTTGGAACTTGTTTTGTGTTTTCATTGAATATGAGCGAGTAGATTTCTTGAATTCTAGGGTTTTGCAACCCGAAACAATGTAGTTTGATTGTTTGTTATTAGTTTGTGCATGAATTCTTGATTAGAATCAATAGAAGGTTGTGTTTTCCATGTTTATGAGTATTCTTAAGGCCTTGAATATTTGTAAGTTTGAGATTAACCTGAGAAGTACTGAAAGGTGAATTAGGGTAATCTGACTACCAACCTGTCTACCTAGGCTTATGAAAGTTGAAAAAGGAGTAGTAAACTAGGGAATCATTAGATAACCTGACTTTTAAGACCTTCAATTCTGTTTAACCTAAAAGGCAGACGAAAGTTGTTGATTAGGTTGTTTAGAATAATTCTATTTAGCATCGAAAGGGCGATAGAATTAAGAGGTTATCGATTCTTGATTCATTCTTGAATGTATGATTGTGCAGGCTAGGTTTTAGTAATCGAACTCGTTGTTAGGTTAGCATCTCCCTAGAAATCTTTCTCTCTTGATATAATTTTTGATTGATTTTCTTTTTCCTGCTTTATTAGTTTTAATTATTTTTTAAAGTCTTCCAAAACCAAAGCCTGATTAGCTTAGCAATCGAGATAGAGATTGGTTTTCAGGTCTTGCTAATTGAGTCCTGTGGATCGACCTTGACGTGCTACTACGCACACCGTGCGCGCGGCCCCGCAAGTTTTTTGGCGCCGTTGCGGGGGACTCTGTCCCTAGCAGTCGGTAAATGAACCTCTTAGGTTGACTAAGTTGTTTTCAGTTTTCTTTCTTCTTTTTTTTATTCTTTTAAATAAAAAAACACAAAAAAAGAAAAAGAAAGATGGCAATTCTTGATTTTCCCCAATTTGAGCAGGAATTATTTTGGCACTATTTTGAGCGATTACGTGCATGTCCTGTTCCATGTGGTGTTGTGCATGGGATATCAGATATTCTTGACATTGTTGCTTTGGGGGTGAATAGTGAGACTCGTACTCTATTAGAGTATTTTGGTTTATATGATACTCAAACTGTTGATGAAGCTTGGAGTTTGCTTGAGTGGCTTGCACGTGATACTCGTGATTTTGAAAATTATTATGGTGCGTCCTCTTTCCCCAATCTTTGTGCATCTCATGCTAGATTATGTACTCAACCCCATTGTGTGCATCCTTTTCGTTTATGTAATTCTCTTGACCATAATGAATCTGCATGCCCTGTTTTAGCCAAACTTGATTTTTTGATGAGGGCAATGCAAGAGCAACAAGATAAGGTTGAAGCTTGTCTAGAAAAAATAGATGAAATAGTTGACCCTTCTAAGTCATCTTTGCCAACTGTTGCTCCTTCTCATCCTAGCTTACCTAGAGACACTACTGATGGTGTCTTTGCTTTTCATAATGCATCCTTACCCTTTTCTCAGTCGACAGGGTTCGAGGTGAGTGATTCCCATGGGTTTGATGCTAGGTATGATGATGATGTTTGGCATGAGTCAATTGATGCTATTGATGAGGAGTCTTGTGAAGGGTTTGTGGGTGGATTAGGGTAATCTGACTACGAACCTGTCTACCAAGGCTTACGAAAGTTGAAAAAGGATTAGTAAACTAGGGAATCATTAGATAACCTGAATTTTTGAGACCTTCAATTCTGTTTAACCTAAAAGGCACACGAAAGTTGTTAGTTAGGTTGTTTAGAATAATTCTATTTAGCATCGAAAGGGCGATAGAATTAAGAGGTTATCGATTCTTGATTCATTCTTGAATGTATGATTGTGCAGGCTAGGTTTTAGTAATCGAACTCGTTGTTAGGTTAGCATCTCCCTAGAAGTCTTTCTCTCTTGATATAATTTTTGATTGATTTTCTTTTTCCTGCTTTATTAGTTTTAATTATTTTTTAAAGTCTTCCAAAACCAAAGCCTGATTAGCTTAGCAATCGAGATAGAGATCCGTTTTCTGTGCTGCTAATTGAGTCCCTGTGGGATCGACCTTGACGTGCTACTACGTACACCGTGCGCTTGCGGCCCTGTCAAGTTTTTGGCGCCGTTGCCGGGGACTCTGTCCCTAGCAGTCGGTAAATGAACCTCTTAGGTTGACTAAGTTGTTTTCAGTTTTCTTTCTTCTTTTTTTTATTCTTTTAAATAAAAAAACACAAAAAAAGAAAAAGAAAGATGGCAATTCTTGATTTTCCCCAATTTGAGCAGGAATTATTTTGGCACTATTTTGAGCGATTACGTGCATGTCCTGTTCCATGTGGTGTTGTGCATGGGATATCAGATATTCTTGACATTGTTGCTTTGGGGGTGAATAGTGAGACTCGTACTCTATTAGAGTATTTTGGTTTCTATGATACTCAAACTGTTGATGAAGCTTGGAGTTTGCTTGAGTGGCTTGCACGTGATACTCGTGATTTTGAAAATTATTATGGTGCGTCCTCTTTCCCCAATCTTTGTGCATCTCATGCTAGATTATGTACTCAACCCCATTGTGTGCATCCTTTTCGTTTATGTAATTCTCTTGACCATAATGAATCTGCATGCCCTGTTTTAGCCAAACTTGATTTTTTGATGAGGGCAATGCAAGAGCAACAAGATAAGGTTGAAGCTTGTCTAGAAAAAATAGATGAAATAGTTGACCCTTCTAAGTCATCTTTGCCAACTGTTGCTCCTTCTCATCCTAGCTTACCTAGAGACACTACTGATGGTGTCTTTGCTTTTCATAATGCATCCTTACCCTTTTCTCAGTCGACAGGGTTCGAGGTGAGTGATTCCCATGGGTTTGATGCTAGGTATGATGATGATGTTTGGCATGAGTCAATTGATGCTATTGATGAGGAGTCTTGTGAAGGGTTTGTGGGTGGATTGGGTCCTTCAAGCGAGGAATTTGTTGATGTACTCCATGTTTCTACACCTTGTTCACCACCTTCCCTTGCCCCTAAGAACCTTGAGGAGCCCATTCCCTGTGAAAAAACCATTGATGTTCATTTTGATGTGGGATGTGAGGTTGATTCTTGTGATGTGACTATGATTGAGGGGACCAACAATGTCTTTGATTTCTCCTTAGGCACTTTAGAAAGGTTTCATCCCTATCTTGACCCATATTTTAAATGCATAGAGGACTCAGCTAGAAAAATCATGTGGACAACTTATTTTGATTATTTTGATTTTTCTAGTACTTTTGACTTATTTAAGAGAATGCAACTAACTTTCTTTGCCATGAGTATTTTGTTGCTCTCTTATATGCAGGCTTGTAAACCGCATGCTGCGGAGTTTGACAAGCTTCTAAGAGCGTTGAGTGCATCTGAGGTGAGTTTCGTCTAGCTAAAGACGTTAAACTAGCCCTTCTTGGGAGGTAACCCAAGCGTTTAATTGCTTTATTAGGATTTATTTCGTTCCTTTAATTTTCTTCATTTTTTTTATAGAGTGTGATGCATTAGGTCGTTTCTTTCTTGTGCATGTTACCCTTACTCGAAATGCATTACGGATACTGCTTTGTCCAAGCATGGGGGGGTTTGGGTTGATTGTCTTAAAATCATGTGCTAGAGTGAGACTAACATTTATAGTTGCATATTTGTTAGTTTCTTTTTGTGTTTGTTAGACGTTGAATTTGCATCTAGGTTGCATATAGGAGTAGTTTTCTTGATTTCTTGCTAAAAAAAAGAAAAAAAATTAGGATAGTCTTTCGCCTTTAAGAGGTGTGTGTTTGGATTGTCATTGCAAGTGTATACTCATGGGATTTTTGGCTTGATGTGGATGATGAAAGAGACTTTGTTGTTTGTTTGACTTAGGTTGCTTGTCTTGTTTGTAATTCATCTAGTCTTGATCAATTCATGTGTATGATAGTAAAGTTCTTATGTTTGGTACATCAAAGGAACTAGTTGCTTGTGATTGTGGTAAGTTAACCCGTGAGACTTCTTGAGCCTAAAAGACTATCATTTTTATAGTCTCATTTTCTTTTGAGTGTGACCTTACCATGTTTGCATCTCTAGAACTTGACTTGATTCTCTTTGAAACTGCATTTGACTTGTGCATTATGTTAATACGATTGAGGCCCATTTTGAAGCCACATAGCCAAAAAAGCCACCTAACAATATGACCCCTTTTTGCTAGCCCTTTACTAACCATTTTTCCTGTCTTGTTATTTACCCTATTGCGCGCCCTTGGCCTGTTTTTAATTCCTTACCTTTCAGCCAAGTTAGTGGAGCAACAATTCAGTTGGGGGGCAGTTTTGTAGTCTAATTGTTGGTGACTTCGTTGGTTGGTTTACTTGATGAGGGAAACATTGTTCATAATCGTTATTTATCCCCTCTTTTCATTCGAGGTTGAAATTGGTTCGATGGGAAATGAGTCGTTTCTATATTTATCTATGCTATTCACCACAAAGTAAAAAAAAAAAAAGAATGAAAAGTACAAAACAAAAAAGAAGTTTTGAGGAATAAGGTGAATAGCATGGTGGTTTTCTTGTTTATATTGACTCTTCCGTTATTTTGTTTCGATGGGGAAGATATTTATGCTTCATTGCGGTGTGAAGTAAGAGGTGTTGAGTTTTATGTTATGGGAATGTTGCTCTTTATGTCCTTGGCTCTTAGCTCCACATTACCCAAATGAATTCCCTCCTTACCCTACACCTAAGCCCCATTATAACCCTTGAAAAGTCCTCATGATTAACATTTATACATATTATTTATAGTGGTAGGGAATTGAGAGTCTTGTCAAGCTTATGGCAGGTTGTTTACATTGGTTGAAGGTTTTGAGTGAACCGTCATATCTATTTAAAACAAACGAGGGGAGTGATTTACATACCCTAAAGTGAGGTCCTACCGATCCCAACTAGTTCGCCAAACATGTGAATGAATTTTGATTACATTTGAGTTGTGATAGACTAGTTGTGTTGCTTCTTGGCTGGTGATTCTATTTCGAACAACAATTTTTGTTTCGATTTGATTCTTAATCTTGCTAGGGAGTCTCTTTGTGTATGCTTGTTTTGGCTTTCTAATATGCCCTTTTTATTAGAGGAAGTGTGAGTAGATTTCTTTTCCATTTCAAGTCTTTTCATCTTGCTTTGAGTCTTGTACTTGCTTGGGGACAAGCAAGGAGTAAGCATGGGGGAATTTGATAACTGCGTTTCATGACTATGTTTTTGGGGTTTTCAATAGTGAATTAGGGATAATTTTGTGTGTGAACCTTGATTTTTATTCCAATTTCCCTATACACTTGGTGTTGTTGTTTTTGATGTGAATTTGTAGGTTTTGAGGCCAAAACACCAATTTTCTCTCAACTTCAGGCAAGAGTGAATATACCACGGACCTCTACATGTCAAACCCAACCGTGGTACAAATTTGGGATGGAAAGGAGCAAGGAATAGCCGGGCAGCAGCAACCTTGGGCAGCCCGTGGTGGTGGCCACGGCCCGTGGCGGACTTGCCCAGCTCATTTTGGCGAAGGAAACAAGAAAGAAGCGGGACAGTGGCAACCTCGGGCAGCCCGTGGTGATCACCACGGTCCGTGGTGTACGGACTGTACGGACCGAGGCGAACTGCCTATGCAGGTCGTTTATCTTCGCGAGTAGAAAAGGGAGGAAGCAACAGTTTTTCGAGATTCATTCATTATCTATCAGTTTTCCTTCGTTCTTTGGTCGTGAAGAAGAGAAAAGAGAGCCCTAATACTTCCATTCTACTCCTCTTCCCTACCATCAAGATTCAAGACCGAATCGATTTAAGAGAAACCAAGATCAAGATTCGCAAAGGAAAGGAGCGACGTTCGCGAAGAAGGTTCTACCCGGGGATCGAAAGGCTCGACGGGTTGTATTCTTCGCAATTCTATTCTTTCTTTTTGATTTCCTTCTTAGTTTTGAGATTCGATTATGATGTTTGGAACTTGTTTTGTGTTTTCATTGAATATGAGCGAGTAGATTTCTTGAATTCTAGGGTTTTGCAACCCGAAACAATGTAGTTTGATTGTTTGTTATTAGTTTGTGCATGAATTCTTGATTAGAATCAATAGAAGGTTGTGTTTTCCATGTTTATGAGTATTCTTAAGGCCTTGAATATTTGTAAGTTTGAGATTAACCTGAGAAGTACTGAAAGGTGAATTAGGGTAATCTGACTACCAACCTGTCTACCTAGGCTTATGAAAGTTGAAAAAGGAGTAGTAAACTAGGGAATCATTAGATAACCTGACTTTTAAGACCTTCAATTTTGTTTAACCTAAAAGGCAGACGAAAGTTGTTGATTAGGTTTAGAATAATTCTATTTAGCATCGAAAGGGCGATAGAATTAAGAGGTTATCGATTCTTGATTCATTCTTGAATGTATGATTGTGCAGGCTAGGTTTTAGTAATCGAACTCGTTGTTAGGTTAACATCTCCCTAGAAGTCTTTCTCTCTTGATATAATTTTTGATTGATTTTCTTTTTCCTGCTTTATTAGTTTTAATTATTTTTTAAAGTCTTCCAAAACCAAAACCTGATTAGCTTAGCAATCGAGATAGATATTAGTTTTCTGTGCTGCTAATTGAGTCCCTGTGGGATCGACCTTAACGTGCTACTACGTACACCGTGCGCTTGCGGCCCTGTCATCAAACTCTTCCACGCTTCTTGCTCATCGAAATCCTCACACTCCCAGAAATATAACCCATCTTCTGGCAATTCCAAAGCTTTACAAAATTCTTGAACAGAACAATCTATCTCCCTATTATCCACTTTATAGTTGAAGATGGCCTTAGTATACCCATCGGTAAAGACTTGAATTGAACTCATGAACTTAAGCATGGGTTGGTCTACAATTGGTTCCTTGATGTTGAGAAGTGCTTCCCAACCAAGTGCATGAGTGAGAACGTCGAAGCTAGACCGACAATAGAGAGTATTGATTGTCTCATGATTGTAAATCTCCGGAGCGTAGATTTTCCGCTCTTGGAGCTCATCGTAGCGAGTCTTATGTGGCTCACCAGGAAAAATGACCTTATCACTAGGGTAACTCCTGATGAATGTAGCTGGTTGGGCTCTTCTCATTTCAAGAGAAGATGACATAAGGGGTGTTGATGGAGAAGGCTTATTAGGTCGAGCCCTTTTTTGTTCCCCATTCTAGCATACAACACTCAAGAACCCTAGGTCTAAACAGAGAAATGTGCACACAACACCCAAAATTAGCAAATAATGAACTTTGATTCACCAAGAAGCAAGGAGTACCTGATTTGAGGACTTAGGAGCACTCCCTTGCCATTTTCGAACCCCACAATGAACTCTACCTAGAATTTGCACTTGAAAAGCTCCACAAAAGGTGCGAAAATGGTGGAGGGTCTCGGTTAGGCACAAATTTGCGAGAAATTGGAGAGTGGGTAAGGAATTTGTGAAGGATTTGAGGTATTTGGGGTAAGTTTTAGGGTTTTAGGGGTTGAAGAGGGGTTTTTCGAGTGAGAGGAAAAGAAGAGAAGTGAAAGAAAAATGAGAGAGAAAGGGGTTTTAGCCCCGACAGATTTCGCAGCCTTTCGATGGACCGCAGGTGCGGTCTCCTGTTGGAACCCTCCTCGCAGGAAAAATCACCTCTTGAGACCGTAGGTGCGGTCAGGGCCACCGCAGGTGTGGTCTTCTCCTGGACTCCATAAAATGCTCGGGTTGCCATATTAGGACTGTACCTGCGGTCCTATGCACCGCAGGTGCGGTCTTCTCCTGTCTATGCCTTGCATCTACAAGATTCAAAAACTTGAAAATAATGTTAAGTCCTAAAATTCTACTCTCCTCATTATCAACCCTCTTTTCTTACACACTCAACAACCTTCATGAACAACTTTCAACATTCAAAAACCACACTAAACTACTTTCTTGACAAATTTTCATCTCACACTCGAATTTTTCTATTTTCTCAATTTTTTCTTCTTTTCTAAAATTTTCACTCTCTCTTTTTTTCTTTTCAAAAACTTCAAAATGAATGAAACAAGAACATTAGAACAAAAGAAATAAAAGTTGCAAGAAATAAAAGAAAACACTAAAGAAGAGGAGAGTAGCTCGTACCTCTTCCCGGTTGCTTGTTTTAGGTCCTAGCTCGACCTAATCCACTCTTCAACTATCGAAATCAGCGAGGAACACCACAACCGTCCCCGCATACTCTTCTCCCATAATGTATGGCTTGATCTTTGATGAATTGACTTTGAAACAATCTCCATTTGCATTCTTAAGTCAGCAACTCCAGCGGGAAGAATTTTTACGATTTCGAAAGGCCCTGACCATCTCGATCTTAGCTTTCCGGAAAAGAGTTTGAGCCTCGAATTGAAGATGAGGACTCTATCACCAACCACAAAATCGCGATGGTTCGATTCTTGTCGTGCCATGCTTTGGTTCGCTCCTTGTAAATCCTATTGTTTTCATAGGAGTGACGTCTCAATTCCTCGAGCTCCTCCAATTGGAACAAACGACTTGCCCCGGCCGCCTTGAGATCATAATTCATCTTTTGGATTGCCCACATCGTCTTGCGTTCAAGTTCCACGGGAAAATGGCATGCTTTCCCGTAGACAAGGCAGTATGGAGTAGTCCCTATCGGCGTTTTGAAGGCGGTGCGATATGCCCACAAAATATCATGTGTTTCTCCGCCCAATCTCTTCGTGAAGAACTAACCGTTTTCTCCAAAATCTTTTATAGCACGATTCAAAATCTTTACTTGACCTTGCGTTTGAGGGTGATAGGGGAGTCCTCTTTTGTGAGTGATACCATACTTTGCTAAGAGGGACTCAAACCTCTTCTCAATAAAATGAGATCCATTGTCGCTAATAATGACCCTCGGAATACCAAATCTTTAGAAAATAACTTTCTTCAAAAATCTTGACACGGATTTTCCATCACATCTCACGCATGGAATCGCTTCAACCCTCTTCGACACATAGTCTACCACCACTAAAATATATTGATGACCTCTTGATAACGGAAAGGGACCCAAAAACTCCAACCCCCACACATCGAAAACCTCCACCTCGAGAATGAAATTCCGCGGTGACTCATTTTTCCGGGAAATATTTCCGGGCCTTTGGCATTTATCGCATGACTTGACATGAAGATAGGCATCTCGAAAGAGGGTCGGCCATCAATAACTGGTTTGTAGAACTCTCGCGACCGTCTTTTGAGATCCACCATGACCTCCAACCGGGAACTCATGGCAATGTGTCAATACGGACTTCACTTCACTCTCGAGTAAGCATCTTCTATACATCCCGTCATTACATAAACGGAACAAGAATGGATCGTCCCAAAAGAAATGTTTCACGTCATGAAAGAACTTTTTCTTTTGATGAGGGGTCAAATTTTAAGGAATCACCTCACTAGACAAGTAGTTGATGATATCAGCGTACCATGGGTGAGAATCCTTGACAGACAACAGACGTTCATCCGGAAAAGAGTCCATGATGGGTTGAGTATCATCCAAATCAACAAGGATCCTCGACAGGTGGTCGGCTATAACATTCTTAGTCCCGGCCTTGTCGCGAATTTCCAAATCAAACTCTTGCATAAGCAAAACCCAACGAATGAGTCTTGGCTTTGTTTCTTTCTTTCCCATCAAGAACTTGATCGCGGCATGATCCGTGTATACAACAACCTTGGAAAACATGAGGTATTGCCGAAATTTGTTTAGAGCAAAGATAATAGCCAAGAGCTCCTTTTCCGTGGTCGTGTAATTTTTCTGTGCGCTATCAAGCGCACAGCTTGCATAGTAGATGACCCGCGGCTTCTTCTCTTTGGTTTGAGTCAAAAATGCTCCAATTGCGAAATCGCTCGCATCGGCCATAATCTCGAAGGTAATGTCCAATCCGGAGGTTGGACACCAGCGCGGATATCAAAGCTTGCTTTAACCTGAAAAAGGACTCGAGACATTCATCAGTAAAAGAGAATGGGGCATCCTTGCACAAGAGATCACTTAAAGGACGAGCGATTTTAGAAAAATCCTTGATGAAACGGCGGTAAAAGCCGGCATGGACAAGGAAACTATGCACCCCTTTAACGGAAACTGGGGGTGGTAGGTGCTCTATCACTTCAACTTTTGCCTTGTCGACTTCGATGCTCCTCGAAGAAATCAAGTGCCCCAAAACAATACCTTCTTCTACTATGAAATGGCATTTTTCCCAGTTCAAAACTAAGTCGACCTCCTCACAACGAATAAGAACTTTCTCTAAGTTAGCCAAACAATCATCAAAGGTATTATCATAGACAGAAAAATCATCCATGAAAACTTCCATACATTGTTCAATGAAATCACTAAAAATGGCCATCATGCATCGTTGAAATGTTCCAGGTGCATTACACAAACCAAATGGCATACGTTTATAAGCAAATGTACCGTATGGACAAGTAAAAGTAGTCTTTTCTTGATGTGCAAGATGGATTGGAATCTGGAAAAAACCTGAGTACTCATCTAAAAGGCAAAAGTATGAATGACCCGCCAACCTCTCTGACATTTGGTCAATAAAGGGGAGAGGGAAATGGTCTTTCTTGGTCACTTTGTTCAACTGGTGATAGTCAATGCACATCCGCCACCCTGTGACGGTTCGGGTACTAACTAGCTGTTTCTTTTCATTTTCAATGACTGTCATCTCGCTCTTCTTTGGCACACACTGAACCGGGATTACCCATTTGCTATTTGCGATGGGGAAGATGATCCCAGCAACTAACAGTTTAACTACTTCTTTCTTAACCACATCTTGCGTTGGTTTTGCATCTTCAAAGAAATCATTGGAATGCATACAAATGGATGGGTACAAACCTTTCAAATCCTTAATTTTATAACCTAATGCACCGCTATGATTTCTCAACAAATCAAGTAACTTAGACAAATCAGAATCATGCAACTTAGCATTCACAATAACAGGCAAATACTTTTCATCATCCAAGAAAGCATATTGTAGAGAATGGGGTAAAGGTTTAAGCTCTAAAGAAGAAGTAGAGGACTTAACCTTGGGAAGAAGACATACCCTTGCAGATCACTTCTTGAATCTCCATACACTCAATATGAGGCTCGTCAATAGTAATCTCCTCATGCGTTGGTGATGAATCAAGGAGGTTGGTGAGAAACATGATGTCGGTGCCGTCGGTCTCAAATTGGAAAGATTCTAGGAGACAAGCTTCCAAAAGATCGTCGCAAGTGACTCAAGTAGATGAGATTCTTCAATGTATTCATCAACTAACACCTCCATCATATCGATAGCATAACATGAATCCCCATACGAAGGATTTTTCAAGGACCCCTCGAGGTTGAAAATAATGCTCTTATCACCGACATTCAATCCCCATAACATGAATCCCCATACGATAATTAAATTTTTCTTTCAAATTTATGAGAAGGTCCGTACAATTTTATTTAATCAATTGAAGGCTCCTATTTATTTCTATTTACTTAATCACAATTGCGATGTGACAAATACATTCTTTTAAAAAAATATAACATGCTTATGTGGACATGTCATTTCATGCAAGATGATTTATGAAGCATCTTGCCACAAGATGCGTATCATCGTCCATTGTATAATTCTGAAATTTTTATTCCAAATTTCATTCCTCGTATGAAAATCACTAAATCTGATGGTGATGCTACTTTTTTTCTGTAAAATATATCTAATATCTTTTCCAACTTATCCATAAATGAAGTAATTTATCATGAAAATCCATCGAATGCAATGAGTAGATTGAAGCAATAAAATGAATAACCAGGAATTAAATTAAAATGCTATTATGTCGTAATAATACATAATAGAACAACAACAACAATGTGCCTTAGCAAAGTTCCACTATGCCACAATAATACATATTATTATTCATTAATATCAAATATGAACTAATTTACGTTTTTTTTTATTACGAAGTATTGTAACATGGATTGTTACGGTGTGAAATCATATTAATTTATTGACCATTTAGTACAAACTTGTTCATTGTATATTCAATTGGTTTAGCATAATATCCGCTGAATTTTATTGAGCCCAAATAGGTGTTAATTTCTTATTTAAGAAAACGTCTAAATGAATTCAAATAAAATGACTAACTAGGAATGAAATTAGAGTAATAATTTTCTAATCATCTCGTTTATTACCTTGTTTTATGAAATAATTGTGCAACTGTCCGATTCTTTCATCAATCTTACATGATAAGGTGATTAAAATACTATAAATAGGACGTGCGTGCATGTATTTGACTGAATTAAACCATCTTCAAAGTTGCCTAGGTTGTAAATTATTTAGCAAGTCATAAAAGATTGTAAAAATGGCTGAAGGCCATCATGATGAAGAGATTAATGCTCGTGAGTCGTTAGAGGACATCAACATAGATTATAATGAAAGTCAGGAGCATTTAGTTAGTTTCACTAAACGTAGGAACAACATTTACAAGAACGCGAGTGAGATTAGCACCCTTACAGGCACAGATATCGGCATTGTGTTCTTCTCTTCCTCTGGAAAACCTTTCTCATTTGGCTCCCCACATGTGGATGGCATTTTGAAACGGTTTTTCAAGAGAACCGAACTGGGTTCAATCGATCGAGCTGCTGAACTCATAGAGGCCCATCGAAGGCTTAGTCTTGAAGAGGCTAATCAGACTTTCGAGGAGTTATACACTGAGATTTATAGGTTGAAGAAGGAAGGAGCAAGATTGGCGAGGGAGACAGAGGCTATTGAGCATGAATGTTGGTGGGATGCTCCTCTTGATACCCTCACCAAACAAGAATTAGATGGTCTTGTTGTTGCAATGGACCTTTTTAAGAGTAGATGTGTGGCCAGAGAGGAGGAATTATTCACCGCAAATTCTTCTTCTTTAAACTAGTTACCCTAGTTTCTCTACCCAACAATATTGCTGTTCTTTTAAAGTGTGACTTAATTTCATTCAGTAATAAGCAAAAGCACACCATGTGTTAAACAGATTATTGGCTCTTTAAATCTTATATCTGGTATAATTTATATAAATATAAATATAATAGGAATGTTAGCGGGCTACTCTAAATATTGAATGGAGAGCAATTTGCAGAGCCATAACCAATGATGATCAAGATAATTATAATAGTTTTTTACGGTTTACGTTTTTGTTTCTGTCAGAGTGTTAGTTACTGCACGAATCTCCCTCCCTCTCTCTCCTCTGTTCAATGAGGCATGTGTTTACTCAATCTCTCATATCTCTACCATGCTCTCTCTCATATCTTTTCAATTCTTTAGCAAATTTTCTATCTTTTGAGCTCTCTCTCTCTAACTTTCTCCTATCCCTCTCTCATATGAAAATATCTCCTTCTATAATCTTCACAACAACTTTTTTTTATAGATTTTAATTTGATTTTTTTTTTTGTTCTTGATTCAATGTTGTGTTAATTTTGCAAATCAGGGAAATAAATTGGAGGATTTTTAGTTAATGTTGATCGCGCCATCAAATATGCCAGATTTGAAAAAACGTAAGTCCCTCTATTGCTTTCAATTGTATATTTCAACAAATCTCTCTGGAGTTCTCTTAATTCTCATTGTGTAAAGTCGTATTTTTTAATTTGTCACTTTTTTCTATTTTATTCGGCAATTTCTTGCTTGCCATATGTGGGCTTGAATTAATAGACACTCTTTGCCCTTTACTTTGAATTTCCAATTTTTTCTTTTTCCCATATATTTTATATTTCAGTTTTGAAAATAATTTTTCTGTGGAAATTATAATCTGAATGATGGCAAAACTGCTCAAGAGATGATGATAATAATGGGCATGAGCTTGCTAACCAACTGGGAAAAAGCTTTCAAACAATTCCAAAGGAACTTGAGGAGAAACACATGAAAAAACAGAAAAAGATGATGATGATGATGATGGCCAAGAATCACTTTTCTGATCAGGAAAAATGTTGTCAATTATGTGCTGAGGCACGGAAAGGAATACAACAGTAAACGCATGGAGTAAGGACATTGATTTTTAAATATCAAGGGAGCTATTTAATATATAGCACCAATAAGGAAAATAGTAAGTACATTTTATATACACTAGAATCATAATATATTATATATGGGAATAAGTGATTGGTAGACAAATTGGTAAAGTAAAATTTGAAGGAATATATATTTACCGAGGTTTAGATAATGTTAGCATCCACATATTAATTATAGCCATCTTGAGATGTTAATTGTTTCTTTAAATATGTCTACTTTACAAATAAAGTTGAAAAAGTGCTACTTATTAGAATTGTAATCGTAGGTCAATATTGCAAGAGGGGTAATTTGATCTTTCAAGATCCTAGCTTTGTTAAGAGATACGCGGCTGCATTGTAATTGTGTTTTGTTTTAAGTCTAAAACATATGAATGCATCTTGGTCAATTAATAATGTCACCTTGCCTCCTTGATAAACTCTTTTAATCTATTAATTAAACTTGCATATAGTAAAACAAAATATGCATGTCTAGCAAGTTGCCATGTGACACTCTCATATAGTAAATTAAACTCCAAATATTTTTATATCATAATTAAACTTCATTATTAAACTCCTTTCAACTTCCTCGATTTAATTGATAATTTATTATTTGAAGAGTTTAATCACTATAAATAAATAAATTTATACTTTATTATAACACAATTATAAAATTACTTTAAACAAAATGAGTATAAAACTTGACAATTATTGAAATACTTTTTTTATTTCAGCACAATTATGAAATCACTATAAATAAATTAAGCATAAAACTTTACAATCATCAAAATAATATATATATATATATATATATATATATATATATATATATATTTATATATTTTGCACAGAATCCAGGCTATATTACTAAACAAGAAGAGGAGAGGGCCTCTGAACGGGGTTTTTTGGTTTTTGGACCCTCAACTATGGGTGTATTTATTATTTGGTACCACACTTTTCAAAGTTTATTTTTTGGACCCTGTACTTTGGGTACCCAAAAAATCTAGCCCAATCTTAAGTTTTACTCCGGCAAATGGCCAAAATACACATAAAATTCCCGATTTGCCCTTATTAATTTTTAAAGGTTTTTGACTTTTGTTAATTTTTAATTTTTAAAATTTATATTTTTGATTTTTGATTTTTGATTTTTAATTTTTAATTTTTAATTTTTAATTTTTAATTTTTAATTTTTAATTTTTAATTTTTAATTTTTATTTTTTAATTTTTAATTTTTAATTTTTAATTTTTAATTTTTAATTTTTAATTTTTAATTTTTAATTTTTAATTTTTAATTTTTTAATTTTTAATTATCATTTTCATTTTCATTTTGATTATAATTTTTAATTTTTAATTTCCAAATTATTAATCTTTAAAATTGTAAAATTATAAAATTTTTAATTTTTAATTTTTTTAATCTTTTAATTTTTAAATTTTAAATTTTTTGATTTTTGATTTTTGATTTTTTTATTTTAATTTTTTCAATTTTTCAATTTTTTAATTTTTGATTTTTTAATTTAAAAATTTTGAAAATTTAAAAATTTAAAAATTTTAACATTTTAAATTTTTAAAAATTTTAAAATTTTAACATTTTAAAATTTTCAAAATTTTAAAATTTTAAAATCTTAAAATTTTAACATTTTAAGTTTTAAGTTTATATTTAATTTTTTTTAATTTTTAAACTTTTTAACTATTTAAATGTTTTATTATTTTAATTTTTAATAGTTCTTAACAATTTTTAAATTAAAAAATTTTAAAATGTGAGAATTTTGGTAATAAGTGAAGGGAAAAATAAAGAATTAATAAATCAAGGGCAAACTTGGAAGTTCATCATTAATTAAAGGGCAAAGTTGGAAGGTGAAAAATAGTCAAACTTAGTTAAGGGCTTTTTTTGACCGGACTGCTATATTAATGTCCACAATGTCACCGGAGACAAAGTACAGGGTCCAAATAATAAACTTTGAAAAGTATGGTATCAAATAATAAATACCCCCAAAGTTGAGGGTCCAAAATCCAAAAACACGACATACAAATTACATGTTATCAAATCACAGCAATATATATATATATATATATATATATATATATATATATATATATATATATATATATATATATATATATAAGAATTGGATTTTAATAATCCCCATTTTTACAATTGGACAATAATAATCTCTACTATTAATTTAGATTCTGGTGCTTCAAAAAAAAAAAAAAAAATTGGATTGTAATGGGATATCATCGAGAGTATAATCTAAATATCATAGATTTTGTATTGCGTTTGATTCAAAACTTAGTATAACACTTTACCATGATTTTTAATGAATTTACGGCATTTCTCCCAATGTTTTTTCAATTTTTTAACGATATTTTATGATTTTTTCACTTTTAATCCTTTTAAAAAATCATCATAATTGCTCGGGGTCTCAAAAAAATAATTTAAAAATTGTTTTAGCAAGTGTACTTCATTACTTTTCTAGGAGCAGGAACGAAAAAATAAAAAAACAAAAACAATATTGGGTAGGAAAGAAAAAATAAAAAGTATTTGAAGGTGGATTTGGTACCGTACCACTACAATACAATTTTATTTTTGTTTTTGGATTACCAGAATACAAACTGAAAATAGGGATTATCACCATACAATTTGCAAAATGTGGGATTATTATGATCCAATTTTCCTATATATATATATATATATATATATATATATATATATATATATATATATATATATATATATATATATATATATATATATATATATATTAAAGCACAAGTACCTAAGGGAATTTCAAACAAGAAAAAACGATTTGCAAAATTTGATTATTTCCAAAGTATATTCAAAACCTCACAATTTAATATTTTCATAAATATAGTCTAAATAAAAGAAAATCTTAATATTTGATTTAATACACAACAGAGTCATTCCCTAATATTTCTGTTATCAATTTTACGTTATAATATTTTATCGTAATATAGGAAATAAATTATAATTGATATTAAAGTAAAATTTTCATGAAAAGTCTAGACTATTATTTTTGTAGTTTCTTTAGTAACTATTTTTAAAAAATAAAATTTTTATTAATACTACTATATATATTTCTATAGATAAAAAGTTTAAGTTATAAGTAAACTATCATAAACTGAACAAAAAGTTTGAGTAAAGGTAGATAAAAAGAATTATAAAATAGACTAAAAAAAATTCACAAAGACAAAACCAAAAATGAAGAAAATAGAATTATCATAGTCTTTGTAAGTTGTAACATTCTTTACACTAACATTAACGTTCATACAAGAAAATAAAATAAAATATTTACCGATACTTTCAATTTTAACCTATTGCCTCACTAATTTATATTATACTGAATGTATTGACAAGGATTTTAATAAGTATTTAGTTTAGTAGAAAAATACTTGAACATTAATTTTTGAAATAATTTTTTATATTTTTCTTCAAAATAATTATTGTAAAGTATGGTTATTTAATAGTAATGCGGATTTAATATACTTTCACCACCAAATTATTCAAATGATATCATTGTTACACATTTTTTTCATTATTTTCTAATTATTATTCAAATTAATATTTTTCAGGATTGAAATGATAATTATTATAAATTACTGTAAAAAAATTACATAAAATTATTGAAAATTTTTCTTTGCATAGCACGTGATATCAAAGGCTAGCAATGTCTTTAAATCGTTTCATGTTAGTTTGCTTTGTGTTTCCATTCATGTCAAATTGTAAATATCCAATATCCAATGAAGTGTAAGATTTTACGTGTAAAGTTAAAATTTTATTGTAGTATAGTATTTAAATAATGTTGTTGGTCTTCATTATATCTTAAAATTTATGTTAATAGTTTTGGTTTAATTTTTTTATTCTAGTAGTTTTTAGTTTGGTTGTTCATCTAAATATTTTTAGTTCAACTCTTTTATATTTCTTTTGGCAGTTCAACTTTTTTTTATTCACGTGTATCCTTTCTAATTTATTTGTATATTTATAGTTTTTTTCTTTTATATTGATCCTTTCTAATTTATTTGTATATTTATAGTTTTTTTTCTTTTATATTGATCTTCTCGTTATACGCTACATATTAATAAAAAATACTACCTATACATATATGTTTGTATATTCTTTGCAAGTAAGATAATATCATTTATAGTTTCTTCTTTCTAATATATATGTAGATTTATACTCTCTCCAATTTATATTAATTGTCGCTTAGGGCCATTAATTTTTCAACATATACCATGTTCTAATATACAAAAGTAATATCATTAGATTGATAACGAAAAGAATGTTATAATTTTTTGATATTTTAGATGATTAATATGAAACAGATGGCGTAGTTTTTTCTTTATAATTTGTGTTTATATTTGTTGAAGACAGGGTCAAGGTCCTTCGCCTGCGCATCCACGAAGGACCTTAGGTTATAATGAAAGCCGAAATCCGGAAAAGGAAAATTTTCTTATACTATATATTCTGATTATATAATATATATTCTGATATATTCTGATTGTGTGATTTATTTGTAGATATAAATCATAAGGAAAGCATAAGGAAAATAAATCAGGAGGATTGTGCAATCAAATACAAGACCAAATGGAAAGAATCCGTTGGACGATTGATGATTGAGGAAGCATCAACACAAAAGGGAAGAATCAACAATGAAGGCAAGTTACCGTTGGAATGACTCAAGTTCAAGCATCCAAAGCCCTCTATAAAAAGGACGATTGAAGAATTGAGAACTTAGGCGATTCCACGGAAGTAATCGCGGAGTAAGAAAGCCGGTGGGATTTCTGAATGTGTAACCAATGGTTCGATGGTGAAGGTAGCCAGTAAAGGACCTCTGGTGAAGGTATAGCCAAGGATCTTGGTGAGCATTCGTTGTGTCCATATGTGGTGGAGAGATGGTGTGTAGCAGAGCCTTGATGCACTAAAGCTGTGTGAGTTTGTGCTTCAATGTAATCCATCATGTTCTAAATCGCCGCTAGGGTTTTTCCTACGACGATCCTTATCTGTAGATGACTCAAGGACATTCAGTCTTGGTCAGTGATCCTATCAGTAACCGCCTTCAGACTGTTACTTCTTGTTTTGTTTTGTAAGTGTAACTTGTTCTTTGATTGTTATAAATCTAATGAGGTATTTCAGTTACACTATGTTTTGATCCTTGGTTTGAAACTAAGGAAGTTTTCTCTAAGGTCCTTACCTAGTGTGTAGATCTTAATTGTGAACTTCACCCCCCTTTTTGGCTCCAACAATATTTATATATATTATAGTTGTCTCTTTATTATATACATTCCTACTTTTTAATACATCCGTGCATCGCACGGGCTTAGGACTAGTTTGTCTTAATATAATTGTGCATGTATTACTCGCTTGGCCGGTTTTATACATGTTATCATAACGTTTTACGATTACTAAGTATAGACGTCATGGACTACGCAAACCAACAACGAATGTATTTTCAGCTCAATTATTTGACAAAGAACATGTCATTCTAGCCATGAGCAATGTGATCTAAAACATGAGCCATGCCTTCTTGGACTCATCCCATGCATGTTAACAACATTGAACGTAGAATTTGATTTTATTCCGTTTGACTTCATAATTTATGCTTGGGGTTTTACGATTGTCTTTAGCTTGAATATGACTATAAATATAAGGGTTATTATACTAAAGATTGTGCTATATAGATGCATAACTATTGTTGCTGAAAGAACCATAGAGGGGGTGAATAGGGTTATAAAAGTTTCTGCATAATTTCTCACTGATAAAGGACGTTCGGGTCTGAATCATTTCAGATTAAGATTCAAGCTAAGATAAACCAAATTAAACTGAAATAAAGGATAACAAAAGATAACTGAATAGCCTCCTTTATTTCTTTTGGAATAGAATGTAGACTGAATATCAACGTTCCTAAGGTAAACGTTCTTAGGGTTACAGTCGAACAGAATATCGAACGAAATTTCTGGAAAATACACACCAACACAGTTTTGGTGCAAACAACAATCGATCCTAAGTCCTTCTAGGAATCGATTACACCAGCACAAATCAAATCTAAGTCCGTTAAGAAATGATTTCACTCAAACACAAATTTACTCACAGAATTCAACTTTCTACACAAAGAAAGATTTCTTCCTTGGAATCGTTGATGTCTTCAATCAATAGGTGGTCTTCTTATAGTTGTTTTCGCAATCACATCAGAGAGACGTTGGAGATCTTCTGATTCTTTCCTTCTTTGCGTTTTGTTCTTCCTTCCATTTTTGGTCTGATTTGTTTTTCCTTTATGAGAGTCTTCGGAGGTCACGATCGAATCTTCTTCCCAATTCTTTGATTGATTGTTTCCTACAAATCAAGTAATTACAATAAATTAGTCTGGTTAGAAAAAGGATAGAAATTAGACTTATGAATTTCAGAGAAACTTCCCTTTCATTTGTTTTTCACGTCAAAACCCAAAACTTCCCTTAAATGTCCTTGCATTTTGTTATGAGGCTTCCTTGAATGACCTTGCATATTGTTGACGCCAATGACCTTTATCCTGCACTAATCAATATCCTTTGCACAGAGAGGGTTTCTACAATCTCCCCCTTTTTGAGTGAAAGACAAAACTATACAGGACAGTTCTATAGCATAGATATATCAAGCAGACAGAGTAGTTAACTGATGGTCATGCATAGTAGATAATGTTTTACAGACCATAGGACCACAAAATAGTAGCAGGGACTAAGCAGGGACCACAAAAGTCATCTCACCCTTTTTGGCTTTCACCAGAAATGAAACGGGAGGAATGTTTGGCAAAAAAGGTTCTAAAACCAAAAGAAAGAAAGAAAATTCTTAGGATTAAGGTCCTTCAGATCAGCAGTTGCATTGAGTAGGTCAGTTCGCACTACATGAAGGGCCTTAAATTCTTTCTGGAGAAGGGCCTTGACTTCTTCCTTGAGATTCTGCACTTCCTTCTGAAGACTTGAGATCTGAGCTTGGAGGGTGTTGTGAACATCCTTGGCTGCTGTTGCTGAGCTAGATGCCTCAACTACCTTAATTTCATCGGCGTGGAGCCGTGAGCCATTTGGCTGTTGTTGGTATCCAAGGTTGAGAAGCAGAGAGGGGCCAATGGTGGGCAGATTTAAGGAGGATTGCTCAGCAACATCGAGAGGGACTCGACAGGCTTGAAACACTTTGTGAGCAGATTACCATATGGTAGGGGCCCAGAGGATGAACTGGCAGCTCAAATGATGTGCAAAATGTCCATTTCCTTGAGTTCAAGGTGGTGGCAAATAACGACATTCAGAAGAAGGGAAGCGCATGCTTCATCAACTGTTTCTTTGTTTGTTCCTCTCGGAAGGATGGTGCGAACAATGGTGTAATAGAGAAGCCTAGCTTCTGAGGTGAGACCCGTGTATTGGGTGTTTTTGAGCTCAGAAGGACGAACACAATGCCGACGTAGTTCTTGCTTTAGGTCGGAAGACAGTGATAGAGGAGGTTTGGTAGTGTCAGAGGAGAGGCCTAAGATGCGTTCGATTTGGTTTGGAGAGAGAAAGATGTCAACACCAGCAATGGAGGTTTAAAAGAGCGACCCGATTGTGAGACAAGATTGGCATAAAATTGAAGAACAAGGGATGGATAGATTACCGGTTCGCAGTTAAAGAAGGATGTACAACCTAGATCCTTGTGGACAACAAAGGACGGGTAAACTAGAATGAGACAGTCGAGGTCGACGTTTTCACAGTAGAGAATCAACTGGTTTGCCAGATTTTCAAGTTTTTACTCTCCAGAGAGAGCCAGAGTGGTGGAAGGCTGAGGAGCAATGGTGACTAGCTCAGAGGAGGAGTGGGAGTGGGTTGAATCGAGTGGACTTGGAGAGGTTTTGGGAGACCGGAGTCGTTTTGCAACTCCAGTGGGGGGGGGGGGGGAGGGAGGGGTAGTGGACTTTCGAACTGGTCTTTTCTTCATGGTGGGAGTATGAACAAGAAAGTGAGAGAGTGGAGACGACTGTTGGGAAAAGAGAGGAGAGCAGTGATGGTGATGGAAGGGGTGAAGGAGCAGGATGGTTGGGCAAGGTTAAATAGAAGGGAGAGGGAGGAGTAGGGATGGTTTATGGGAAGAGAGGAGATACTTATGGCAGGTGGGGAGGTTGATGTCCGGAAAAGGGAAGTGAAGAAATGAAAGGGATGGTTGTGAAGGTAAATGTGATGAGACAAGATAGAGAAAAAGATTTGAAAATTTTTGAAAACAGAAGGGTTTGTGTTGAAAAAGGGAAAAGACGGTTGGGAGGGGAATTAATTGTGAGTTGATTGAGGAGATATGAGAGAGAGAGAGAGAGAATAAAATTAAGATTCTTTTAAAAAAAGGAAGGTTAATTGTGTCTAAGGAAGGTTAGAAAAATAAGGAAAAAATAAAATGAGATTAAGGCTAAAAATAAAATAAGAAAAAAAAAATAAAACAAATGGACAAGATTTTTCGAAAGGAAATCACACTGTGCAGTTATAGAAAAAACTGTCAGTATGATCGTGTGCCAAAGATTTATCTTAGAGAGGCTCAAGGTGGTTCCATGACAAGAGTGTCAATGACCTTTATGAGCGCACAAAGAAAGTTGTTACCTGGTGGAGGCCTTTAGCTCCCCCTGAAAGGGAGAATACTAGCTCCTCCTCAACTGGTCTTCAAGTTGCAACATGCCAAGTTCCCTTCTGTTAATGATGAATTGCTCTGTAGGAAGGGCCTTGGTGATGATATCTGCCAGTTGTTGATGAGTGGGGACAAAGTCCAGTGTGATATAGCCTTTGTCTACATGATCTCTTATGAAGTGGTGTCGCACCTCAATGTGTTTGGTACGGGAGTGCTGAACAGGATTCTTTGTGATTTGAATGGCACTCTTGTTATCACACTTGATAGGAATATCTGAGAGTTCGACTCCAAGGTCCTTCATGTGTTGTTTGATCCACAGAGTTTGAGCACAGCAAGCCCCAACTGCTATATATTCAGCCTTTTCTATGGAAAGGGAAACAACATTTTGTTTCGATATCAAGGATAAACCTAGCATTTGGCAACCCAAAGATGTACTCTTTCGATCTGTTCTAGATCCTGCAAAATCAATATCTGTATGTCCAACAAGGTGCATGGAGTTGTTTCTGGGATACCATAGGCAAGGTCCTTGGTACCTGCAAGATATCTCATTATCCTTTTGATAGCAATCAAGTGAGATTCTTTGGGAGCACTTTGAAACCGAGCACATAGACAAACACTAAACATTATGTCTGGGCGACTAACAGTAAGTAAAGGAGAGATCCAATCATACCTCGATATTGTTTAGCAGGAATGGCCTTGCCAGTTTGATCCTGATCAAGTTTTAGTGTGGAGGACATTGAGGTGTTGCAGTGCTTGGCATTCTCAAGACCATATTTCTTCAAAAGGTCCTTGACATACTAGCTTTGATTGAGAAATATGCCATCATTGTTTTGTTTGATTTGTAAGCCAAGGAAGAAGCTAAGTTCTCTCACTAGATTCATCTCAAACTCCTTGCTCATAAGGTCAGAGAAATCCTTCACTAGATTTTCATTAGTAGCACCAAATATAATGTCATCTACATAAACTTGAGTTATAATAGAATCCTGACCTGACGTTTTAATGAAGAGAGTTTTGTCTATGAGTCCTCTTTTGAATCCATTTTCTAAAAGAAATGAGCTTAGTCTTTCATACCAAGCTCTAGGAGCCTACTTGAGCCCAAAAAGGGCCTTTTGGAGCTTGTAGACATGAGTATCTGGATTTTCTTGTTCAAATCCTTGAGGTTGTTCAACATAGACTTCTTCTTTTAGATGTCCATTCAGGAAGGCACTTTTGACATCCATTTGGTACAACTTGATGTGGGTTGATGAAGCAAAGGCTAGAAGTATTCGAATGGCCTCTAGTCTAGCAACTAAGGCAAAGGTTTCTTTATAGTCAATGCCCTCTTCTTGGTTGTAACCTTTAGCAACTAGTCTAGCCTTGTTTCTTGTAACAGTGCCATGCTCATCTAATTTGTTGCGAAATTCCCACTTTACACCAATAACATGATGGTGTTTTGGTCTTGGAACAAGCTTCCAGACTTTATTTCTTTCAAACTGGTTGAGCTCTTCTTGCATGGCAAGTATCCAGTTGTTGTCCTTTAGTGCCCCTTCAGGTCCACTTGGCTCAACTTGTGAGACAAAGGCATGGAAGGCACAAAAGTTTCTAAGAAGAGAGCGAGTTCTAATACCTGTATCCAAACCTGATAGAAGGTTGTCAGCTGGATAGGCAGGTTTGAACCTAAAGGTCCTTAGGGGATCCTCAGAATTAGTTGGCATTGAGCCAGCAGAATTTTGAGGATTTTCTTCTTGTGAAGGTCCTTAATCATCATTAATTGCTTCCTCCTGTTCTGAATCTTGTTGTGTAGGTGTGTCTAGTTCATCTCTTGGAGGTGGTTCGTCATTCTGTGGAGGAGGACCTTGCTGAAAGATGCGGGTAGTGTCCACATCATCATCTTCTTGATGAATTGAAACTTTGTAGAGGACATTCACGTAGAAGAGGTGGGAAACTCATCAAAGATGACATAAATGGACTCCTCCACCTTTTTGGATGTTTTTACATAAACTCTGTAGGCCTTATTGGATAAGGAGTATCCTACTAGGATTCCTTCTTCACTCCTTCGTTCAAATTTGCTTAGAGCCTTTTTACCATTGTTGTGTATGAAACATTTGCATCCAATGGCCTTTAGGTGAGCTATGTTGGGCGTTTTGCCTTTGAATAACTCATATGGTGTTTTCTTCATGAAGGACCTTATAGTACATATGTTGAGAATATAATTTCATGCATTTATAATCTCAGCTCAGAGGAATAGGGGCAGATTATTTTCATCGATGATTGTTCTTACCATGTTCTCAAGTGTCCGATTCTTCCATTCAACTACACCATTTTGTTGAGGTGTCCTTGGGGCAGAAAAGTTGTGAGTAGCACCTTCTTGATCACAAAATTTTCCAAATTGATCTTGATTGTCAAATTCTTTTCCATGATCTGTCCTTATTGATATTAAGGTTAGACCTGTATGAACCTTGAGCTGTCTGTATAACTTTTCAAACTCGGGAAATGCTTTAGTCTTATCCTTCAAGAATAAAACCTAGGTAAATGTTGAAAAATCATTAACAATGACCAGTATGTATGAACTTGCTCCTGGATTCTTGTATGGTATTGGTCCACAAAGGTCTATATGCAGTATTTCTAGACATCTAGAGGTGACAACTTGTGTCAGGGGCTTGAAGGAGGTTCTGCTCTGTTTTCCTTTGGTGCATGCTCCATACAATTTGTCACGAATATGGTTGTGTGATGGTAGTCCTCTAACCAACCCTAGGGTTTTCTGTTTTTGAAGGGTCTTCATGTTGACATGTCCTAATCTACGATGCCAAAGCCATGACTCATCTGATGCAGCTCTAAGATAGGTAAGGTCATTGGTCATAGGATCACTAAGGTCAATAACGTACACATCGTTCATCCGATGTCCTTTAAGGACTATCTCATGTGACTCTTTTTCGACAACACAGGAATTCTTATTGAACCAGACTTTGTAACCTTTGTCAAAAATTGAGAAATGCTTAAAAGATTGTATTCTAAACCTTCTACAAAATATACATCATTTATACAATTTATTGAGTCTTACCGACCTTGCCGACTCCAAGGATCTTTCCTTGGCTTTTGTCTCCAAAAGTTACCTTTCCACTCTTGTTGTCCTTGAGTTCTCTGAATTTGGTTGGATCTCCAGTCATGTGTCTCGAGCATCCACTGTCCAAATACCAGAGGTCGTTGTGAGCCCTGAGACATACCTGCACTGAAGGACATTATACCTTTCTTTGGACTGGACCTTTTAAGCAAGGGTTCTGTGTTTTGAGTGGTAGGTTGTTTGTCTGGTTTCTTTGGTACCCACTTGGTTTTGGTTCTTGTTTTGACTTTTGGTGTACTGGTAGGTTTATGAACAGGCAAGCTTTTCGGTTTAGCTCTTGGTGAACTAGGTTTGTCTGTAGAGGTTTTGTTATCAGAATGAAGGATAGAGTGAACTTGGTTCATCTCTTGATTGAGAATGTGGTTTAGCTCCCTTAAGTTTTGATGCACTTCATCTCTCAGACTGATATTATCTGTGGTGAGGTTTAAGATTATCTCATGTTGTGTTGCTATGGTTTTGGTATTTGTTTCAGCAATTCTAGTGAGATAGCGAATTTTATCGGTAAGGGTTGCAATGTAATCAAGCAGAGTAAGTAATCTTTGTTTTTGAGTTTTTTCATTGCATTTAAGAAAGAGGCTAGCAAATACCTCATCATCATCACTTGTTTCTGCTTCATCAAGGTCCTTTGCCATGAGGCACAGATTATTAAATTATTAATAAAATATTTTGGTGTAATTTCGGGTATTTTAATAATATAAAAAAGATTTGTAAATAAATAAAGTTTCATCATCCCGAAAACGAATTTCGAAAATAAAAATATCCTTATTTAAGGATTAAGCAACCTTAGTCGGCTCCCGATTGTTTAAGTAGCGCATCGCGGAAAAAGGGTCACTTTTTCCGGGTCCTACAGATTGGCGACTCCACTGGGGACTTAAAACTTAAAAAGAGGATAAAACTTAAACAAATCGAGTCGAATTGAAATTGTAAAAGGGAGAAGTTGATTTATTTCACAATTTTATTATTCTTTTCGGCATCCTTTGCATACCAGACCACTAATTGGGTGTTTTGATTAGCACAAAGGCGACAATTTAAGTAATAACTGGGAGTCTCCTCCGAGAGTGGGCGACCACCATTTTTGTGATGCACCCTACATCGCCAAGCATTTAGTCTCTCCTCTCCCCATGTTATACTCAAAAGGCTTCATTGAAGCCCGACGAGCAACACTTCACACTTCTTACCCACAAATTTTAGCAAAAATTTGCTGGGAGGTGCCATACATTTCAAACAACTGACCATTGGGGGACCACATTTTTTTTAATGCACTCAAAGGGGACCAAGTTGCTAAACAATTGGCTGGCAGGTGACTTTCCGGTCACTTTAAGCCGGAAAACATGAAAAGTCTTAAAAGCCCTTGAGGTGGTAGCTGAAAAGACGAGGTAGCCTTTATCTTTTCCCCCTCAAAAAATTGATGCTTGGCCTGCGTCTTCATCAATGGCGAAACCCAGATGGCCTGTTGTCAAAAGCCATACATACACTTCCGTCCTCAAAAGCCAACATCAACTAACCCACCAAACACCACCTTCTTAGTTCTTATTCATCTTCATCAAATACTAACTAAACAAGCAACTGATATTACCCTCCAACCTGGGAAAAGAAGAATACTAAGAAAATAGGGGTCACTGGGAAAAGAAGAAGGAATACCAAGAAGAATACCAAGAACTTCTTGTCATCAATGATGCAATAATCAACTTTCAGACATCACCAAGAAAAAGGAAAGTAAACAGACATCAACATTCATCAAATCCCCAAGAGATGCAACCACTAGGGCAAGAACATCCATGTAACTCAGTGGTTCCCTTACGACATCAAGCATGAAGATCCTCTTGTGCCAGCTCAAGAAGAACAAGAGCGGTACCACTGAGTTCCACTCGATATAAATCATTCGATTAGATTTTGTTATGTTCTAGAGAGAACAAAATGTGTCTGTGTTTCACAATAAGACTTTGACATCATTTGTAATTTACTACTTGGGTGCTAGCATATCGCCTCCTTTTCGAATGCCATGCCAAATTGCTAGCTGTGACAAGGCCTGGGATTTAGATCCTTAATCATCTTATTAGCAGATGGACCCAAGAACAAGTCCAGGGCCTTAGCAAATTTTGTCAAAGAAAAACAAATAATCATATTACACATTAACCAAATCACTCAATATTTACCAAAATTTTACACATTTTCCAATATATTGTTCAAGAATGCTGCAAAATACATGGTACAAATTGTCTACATTGTTGCCAAGGGTTTGTTCTACATTGATATCACTCAATATTACAGAAACCCTGATTAAAATCAAGAAGAATAAAGTTACCCATCTTCGAATTTCACCATCCAACAGTTACACAAACATCAAAACTCACATTCCACAAACAAAATGCAAAACCCTAAACCACAACACTACCAAAAACACCCAAGAAAGAAACCTCTCTCGTCAACATTACGGCGAAGTTCAAAATGATAATCAAGAAATACTCCATGAAAATAAACACACACAGAGATAGAGAGAGAGACCTTGTAATGAAGAGGAAGAGCAAAGGAAGCAGAAACACCCTTTTCACCAGTGCAAAGAGCCCTGAAATTCTCATCAGCTTTGGGGACGACGTCGTTGAACAACTCCATAACAATTCAACCTTGGAGCTCTCCTCCAATGGAGATGTCCATGAAACACTTAGGTCAAGGAGGAACGAAGAAGGAAGGAAGGAGAAGGAGCAATGGAGGGTAGTTTCGGCATTAATCTAAGTAAATTCAAAAGAATTTAACTTTACTCGACTGTCACCGTTTTTCGGCAAATAATGGCCAGAAAGTCACCTGCCAGCCAATTGTTTAGCAACTTGGTCCGCTTTGAGTGCATTAAAAAAATGTGGTCCCCTAATGGTCAGTTGTTAGGAATGTATGACACCTCCCAATAAAGTTTTGTCTATTTTAGGGGTATGGTAAACCGAGGCAAGAACGTGCGGTAGGCCACGTTAACCCAACCATGTAATCCATGAATATAGAGTCTTGGTTTAGGATACCCTCTTATATTGTATACTATGTGCTATGTGTTCCCCTTCCCCTTTTCTTTTCTTTTTCTCTCTTTTGTAAAAAGTCGACTCTAGTTTAGAGGTTTCGTTTTAGTTCATATAAAATTCATTGGGTTGAGAAAAGGATTCTTCATTGATTAATATAATTAACCAAAAGCATTATGGTTAGCCCAATGGAAGGGCCCATTTATGTTCAAGGGTTAGCTATTTTAATTAATGAATAAAAATTGAATCACCTTTGA
The DNA here is from genome assembly GCA_029582165.1 of Portulaca oleracea. NCBI lineage: Eukaryota > Viridiplantae > Streptophyta > Magnoliopsida > Caryophyllales > Portulacaceae > Portulaca > Portulaca oleracea. The sequence goes on along the minus strand of CM055889.1, from coordinate 31,551,546 downwards.
TGATATTATATGACCCTTTACCAAATTCTCTTAACAAAGGTCCAAAAAAAAAATTAAATAAAAGTCCAACAAAGTCAATGGATAACGTCCTAGACTGTATAATAGTCACTATGCTTGAGTAAATTAATTTATCGATTTAATTAATAAATCCATCATATTTATGGCCGGCCTATTGTTAGGCCCAACCATATTGGATTTGTCAATTAAGCCCATAAACTAATTAAAACTCGCTTATTGTTGGCTTTATCCAGTCCTTTACAATATCTTTTTTCCTTAAGTAAAAAAAAAAGGGGTCGTCGGTTCTGCCGAACATTATTCTAGTCCGTGTAATAGTCAACATAGCTTGAGTTAGCCCAAGTTTGTTAGTTCAAATGACGGATTCTCCTTAATATGGTCGGCTTGTGGTTTAAGCCCATCTGAATTGAGAAACACTCACTTGCGCTTTGTGACTTATGTCGACTCGCTATATTTGACTTTATCCGACCCTTTATAATGTTCTTGTTGTAAAAAGTGTTGTTGTTATGCCAACTTGTGTCATAGTTGAGTTGTTTCCTGAGTCAGTATATAGGTGTCTTACCCGTTAGGAGGTGTTATATATGGTCTAGTAAACCCAGATCATGGATGAGTCTTTGTTTTAAAAGGTTGTGTCATATGTGAGTCTTTTCTTAAATCAATATGTGTGTTTTGTTTTTGGAAGTCTAAACCCCGGGTCATGGGTGAGTCTTTGGTTTAGGTCATAAGTGAGTCTTTTCCTGAGTTAATGTGTATTTGTCTTTTTTTAGAATGTCCAGTGTAAACCCAGGTCATGGGCGAGTCTTTGTTTTAAAGTCAGGATATGAGTGTCTTTTTCTTTAGAAAGTATCATAAAGTCCATGATGAATCTTTGTGTTAGTGTCTGCATGTAAGTGTCTTGCATTCTTTAGAAGGTATCATATAAAGTCTAGGATGAATCTTTGTGTTATTGTCTGCATATAAGTGTCTTGCATTCTTTAGGAGGTCTCATACAGGTTCGTGGGGCATGCGTGAGTACTTTTCCAGAGTCAACATATGAATGTCCTGCATTATAGAAGTCTCCTATAGGGTCTAAGTCGTGCAAACCCATGTCATGGGTGAGTGGTTAAGTCTTTTTCTTGAGATAGCATGTAAGTGTTTGCCTTTCTTTAGAAAAGTCTCATATAGGTTCATAGGTCATGAAAACACATGTCGTAGGCGAGTTTGTGTCTGGAGTCATCTTGCAAATATCTGTCTTTTTATTAAGAAATCCAGTGTAAATCCATGTCATAGGTTAGTCTTTCCGGGTCAGCATATAGGCATTTGCACTTTAAGAAGTCCCATATAGAATTTAGGACATGTAGACCCATGTCATAGGTAAGTCTTTTCCTTAAGTTAGCATGTACAGGTCTTGCATTTTAGAAAGTCCATATAGGTCATTTAGGTCATGCATGCATTGGGATGGGTGTTTCTTCATTTATCTAATGTCATGGTCAAGACCTGACCTAACCATTAAGGGAATATTTGGATGACGAGAAATTCTGCAACTACCATGGATCCCGAGGGAACAACATGGAGAATTGCTAGACCTTGGAGCATATGATCCAATCAGGGAAACTGCCCCTACCAAAAGCAGGACAGAGGACCAGATATAACATGGATTCCCCATACGAGGACAAGGAGAGAACATCATCAAAGGAGCTTTAGAAGTAGCTACAATCATGGTTGTCAGGCATTTCATGCTCAGAGTCTGTTAGAGTCAGTTGTCAATTCATTTCTTGAATTCGGTTGCTCTTGTTGCTATTTGATCAAACAGAATTTCATGCTTGTGTTTCTGACTTAAGTTGAAAAGTTCTCTCATCCATCCATCATTCGTACAAACCAAGTCTGACAAATTCACCTTCTCTTATCCTTCCATCTCATTCCCATCCTTCAATTTTCTTGAATCCAGGTTAGAGAGATAAAGAGAGAAACTCAAAAAAAAAATTAAAAAAAAAGAATTAAAAAAAAGAGTGAAAAACTATAGAGTGGCCAGTTTGAAAAACCGGCAAAAGGAGAGAATAAAATTAATGAGAGAAGTCAGCCTGCACCTTCCATCCAACAGGCTGAGCAAAAAGAGAGAATGTCATCAGGAAAGATCAAGTCCAATAATATCTTTAAATTGAACACTCCTCATTGGAAATCTCGCAGCTTAACCATATGTGTCGGGGACAGGGGGCTTTTGCCTCACCTTCATTTCATCACCCGCATTACCCTCATCTTTTCATCCAATCTTGATTGGCAACCTACCACTTACATTTCTAGCCTTTCCATCAAACCTCAACCTTTTCAAACCCTTAACCCAATCCAAAAGGTGTGCTATGACCAAAAGGGGAATTGGGAGGTGACCCATGAAGAAATTTGGAAAAAAAAGCGAGAGTCAGAAAAATGGAGTCCAAAAAAAAAAGAGAAAAAAAGAGAAGTTGACAGAGATAGAAAAAAAGAGAAGGAAATGGAAAGCAAAAAAAAAAATAGAAGAAAGAAAAGAGGGGGGGAATAAGAAATTAGAATGCGGAAATAAGGATCATGCAGACCAGAGAAATAATCCCATCCTAAACCTTCACCTCATCATCCATACACCTCATCATACCTTTCAGCCTTCAATAACCCCTCAAACCTTCATAACCATCCATAACCTACATATGAACCATCAAACCTTCATAACCATCTATAACTTGCACATGAACCCTCAAACCTTCATAACGATCTTTTCGAATCGTTAAGCCTTCCTCAAGGCACTACTCATCAAAGTTGCACTTAATGAACTACGACCGTCCTGATTCCACCATGGATACGTAGGAGAACCTCTTCGAGGCCCATCCGATACATTTTCACTTTAGAGAACGTCTGTTATTAAATAAACTGGTCTTTGAGAGAATAAAAAACAAGAGAGAATGAAAAGCTAGTCTGAAAACCCATTCGGGCAGGCTAGGCAAAAGGAAAGGAAACCCTAGATTTCATCATCATCATCAACCCTCCATCTTCTTTCCGTCGGACATGGACATCATTCCATACCCATGTTCTAGCCTTTCCCAAGAGATGATGTCTACCCCATTTGACCATCTCTTCACCCTTTCAAGACACCATCATCCTTAAGTGTCTACCCCTTTTGACTATCCTTTCTCCCTTTCAAGACAAGATCATCTTTACTCGTTTCCCTATCCCATTCATTAACCAACCATTATCAACCATTTCTTTCACCAAAAACTTCCTAACCAACCTTTCCTCACATCTCACACTCCGAGGACTTTTCAGCTTAGTCATTAATGCAAGTATGAGCTCTGTTCTTAAGCTCACTCTTAGCACACCTAAGTGTGGCTTATTTCTTAGCAAGAGCGAAAGCCGTCCACATCAGATTAGCGGCTAAGTGGCAACCACATGATCATGAATAGAATCAAAAACAAGCTACTCTAAATTGGGGGCTCGCTCTACCTTTGTGACATCGTTCAAGACATTTATCGGAGATAGCTTCTAAGAAGGACACATACTCCCTACCTACAAGGTCTTGCATATTCATTCTCATAGACGTCCTAATAGCGGTCTCATGAAAAAAATGAGAAAAAAAAGAAGAAAAAAGGGAAAAAAATAAAGAAAAAGAAAGAAAAAGAAAAAAAAGAAAAAGAGAGGCTAACTTGAAAACCCTTTGGGCAAGTTAGGCAAAAGGAGAGTTTGAGACTTACGACTAAGGACTATGCCTCCTCCTATTCTCTGGTCTCCATGCATCATCTCGTCAATCCACATCGAAACTAGGGGCTTGCAAATCTCCAAGGTGCCCTCCAAAGAAGGACAGTGTCATCAAGAATCTACGCCAAACCAAGGGTTTGTCGTACATCAGCTTAGATTTGCAAGAGATCAAGGTCACCTACATGAACATCTAAGAAGCACATCCTTCAGATCTAGCGGCTCCGCCATCATTCCTTGTCATATAGACCGAAATGTTACTCATCTTGAATTTTCTTGAAATTCCCCAATGGTGGCCTTGACCCTTAGGAAGTCTTGGTCTTAGGAAAGCGTTGTCTTAGAAAATCATTGTCCTAGAGAGTCATTGTCTAAAAATAATGTCGGGGGGTTTGTGTGCATGTAGAGTTGCATGTATAGGAGCATAAAGCATCACACCTTTATCCTGTCTAAGCATTAATAGATTTGCATTGCATCCATAAGTCGCATCAAAGTCATATTGAGTCAATCAGTGATGCATTGAGTCAGTCTGTCTTGCATAGAGCCGGTCTGTCATGCTTGAAGTCAATATCCATGCATAAACGCATGAATGCATGAATGTTTGTGTCAAAAAAAAAATTGCATTATTTGTGCAAGAGTTTAGTAGACTAGTTGCATGCATACCCGCATATCTAAAAATGAAAAAAAAAGCAGGGAAGTGCCACATCGTTGCTCCAGAACACAACACAGGGGGCTGGTTAAACCCATATGTTATCTCAATTAGACCGGACAACATGGTTTCCAATCACTAAGAGTAAGATTAGAGCAATCTCTAATCCAACTCTTGCTGGACATGTTAGCATCCAGTCAAGTCATACATCATCAGCTAGACACGAATGGCACCTGTCCGACATGAAGGATAGAATCATTTCTTCCAGACACGAATGAGACATGTCTAATATGAAGGACATAATCTTCATTTGACTAGCACAGATCAACGACCGGGTGAAATTCAAGAATTCCTTCCCCTAGTGAAATTTTGGCATATGTGTGCTTGAAGCAAAATTTGAAGTATCACCTACTTTAAATTCAACTTAAAGTGCTAAAACAAGCAGTAGCATGAAAGTCGGTTCAACGGTAACATGCTTGTAGAAGAAATAAAGCATATCGAGGTGTGAGAATGAAAGAACCACACATGTTCATCCTGTCGAAAAACCAACTGCACCGTCCTTACGGATGTTCCTTCATAGCTGGCTGAGCAGCACGACGACGTCCTCTCCACCAAAAAGTCATAGCTTTTTAATAAAAGCCAAAAATACCAAAAGAAAGGGAAGAAACACGATTGAGCGTGCCCAATAATATGGAGTTGTTCTTCTCAAGATTGAAGCATCAAGTCCCCAAATAAGAGCATGTTCCCAACGATTAGGCTGTCGCAATCCGACGTAAGTTATCCGGATAAAAATTCAAAATTCATTAAACTGACAAAAATATCGTTACATTTTGCAGGAAAAATAAGGCCATCGGCAAAGTTTCGATGAAGTTCCTCGGCATCAAATTGCCATCATGATTGAAAATCAAAATCCAGAGCCGCCAACAAAGCTCGGCGCAGTCTCAACAATAAGAGTCATCAACATCGGGTCCAATAAGATCTCAGGAAAAAGAGCCACCGGCATCGCGTCCAATGAAGTCTCGTCGGCATAAAAAATACCATCATCATCAAAAAGACCAAAAAAATAGGGTCACCGGCAGAGATCGGCCTAAGTCCCCAACATCAGAACCATCAGCATCATGACCTGTGAAGACTCTACCCCAAGGCCATCGACATCGCGATCGGTGGAGTCCCTCGGCATTGAACATGCCAAATAACGACAACGGGAAAGACTAGAAAGACATTGGGAATGACTAGAACATCAAACATCAACCGTGACACAGGACGAAGCTTCCAAGTGTCAGCCCACACCTCCAAGTAAGGACGTCATCAGACGTCTGAGATCACTTCAAGTAGGGCGTCATTCTCATTTGAGATCAGCGCACGATATGCAAAAAACTCATCAGGAGTCAAGTAGAACATCATTCTTGCTCGAGATCATCCCCAAAGAAGCGCATGCCGCCCGTAGGACTCAGCTTCCAAACATCTCCCCGAGCTTTGCAATCCAAAGTCATATCTACAGGCTTTGCACCACGAAGTCATATCTCGACCGGGTGTCCATTAAAACAGTTCTACTTTGATTTTCGTCCTATCCAGTACTTAATCAAAGTGGGCACCATCAACACTGAGAAAATTTGATCCGCCTCGGGAAAATCCATTGGGCATCGTGGACATTTCGGATCAATTGTGATCAATCTGGCAGACAGGTAAATCTCTGTATCCCAAGTCATTGTTCAAAATGATCTAACATTCTGCTTTGGTTTCTGTGCAGGGAACCATCACCGACATCGTCAACCTTCCGGTTGCCACATAAAAGAGCACCAACATCTTCAGTCGTCTAACGGTTGCCACCTAAAGGACTCTGACGACATCACCAACATCTTCATTCGTCTAACGGTTCCCACCTAAAGGCCTCCGACGACATCACCAACATCTTCAGTTGTCCAACGGTTGCCACCTAAAGGCCTCCGACAACATCACCAACACCTTCAGTCGTCCAACGGTTGCCACCTAAAGGCCGTCGACGACATGAAAGGGACCATCTTTACTCAAGATGCTGCGTTGAAAGGCATCATCTTTGCAGAAGACCACCGACAGCATCCATCTCCCGGTCACAGACGTCAAACAGTCAGCATCTCAGGCTACTTTGACCTTCGTCCTATCCAGACTCGATCAATGTGGGGGCTCTTGATAGACACCGGATTTTGTACCGGGACAAGTGTACAAATCAAGCATAACAAGAAAAGAGGCTACCATGAAAGAAAATCCAATGGGCCGTCCTCAATCAAAAGCTACCGGGCCAACCCACCACAAAAAGCCTTTAAACATATATATGCCCACCATTTCGAATCTCATGTTTTCCACAAGTCTTGTTGGCCCTATTTCTTTTGATAAGAGTAAATTACACATCATAAGCTTTCTAACGCCTTCGGAATTGCCTCAATCGGAGTCCGGATGAAAGAGTTATGGCCGTTCGAAGTTGCAACTTTGCCAGTTTTAAAAGCCAAGCTGGTTTTATTAGTTCCAAGGCCCAAACCTCAGGCCCAGAAAGCAAATCCGGCCCAGGAGAGCCAATAAAACCCGCTGGGGTTTTATATTCAAGAGCGACCCGCCACTTTCACTATGTCATCGATCGTGCCATGCAGCTTTATAACCCGCCGGGGTTTTATGATTTCTGGCACCAAAATCACCCCATGCCATCCCATGAAAAAAGCCAACGTGAGTTGACTTCGTCTGACTTTGATCAAAACCCGTTGTTCGGTCTTAGTTTAATCCAACTTAAGACCTTAAAATAAGTATTTTTGCTTGAGATTTCTTCACTTGATTGGAAAATTAGTGTAATTTACAGATTTTCACGGAAATTCATAGAAAAATTAGGAAAATGAGGAAAAAGAAAAGAAATTGAACAAGAGAATTGGAGAATTCGAATTGAAGTAAAGGAAGAAGAAATGGAGGCAGCACATCAACACCCCCCATTCGGGGGTAATCACCCCCCACCCGGGGGTACTAAGTGTCATTCGCCCCTGGCAGTGTCTAGAGTAGAAAGGCAAAAATTTGAGATGCTGGTAGTTGCTAATCACCCCCCCCCACCAGCGGCTAACATTGGAAATCAACATCGATCATATCAAACGCTGCTAGCGTCAAGCCCACCGCTACCCGCTCTTGAATCAGAAAGTAAGAAAAGACGAGGAAGACAAACGCTGGCCGCACCTTGCAACACGCTGGCCACGTTTTCTATGGGAAACTCAAAGGCGGACCACAAAACACTGGCAGCATTTTTCATTCACTGCTTATAAAAAGACCTAGCCGCCGTAATTAGATTATTAGCATAGTTAATTCTTTTTAGGTTTACTCGTTCTTAGTATTATTGTTCGAGGGTTTAGTTCATCTTCTTTTTTTTTTTGCTTTTGCTACCTTTATTCTTCGATTGTAATTCACACTTTCTATTTTTAATTCAATTCAAGTTTTTAATTCTCATTCTTCTCGCTTTTTTTGTTTCTAGTCTTGTTACTTCGAGTTATTAGTATTAGTTTACAACCAAATTCCACTTTTTAGTGAAAGAGGAGGATGAAGGGTTCACAAATTCTCCCTTCAGGTGAGGATTTGGGGGATTCTTAGTAATCTAAATCACAACTTTTGTTTGTTCTGAAAATTTCGTGATGCTAGCAAGGGGAGGTAAGAAGACTGTCGGTATACTCTCCTCCGTTAATTTCATCGAGTCTTTTAATTTAGTTCATATTTGCAATTTAGATTGTTATTTATTGTTTTCTTGATTATGAGTTCTTCGTTAGTTTTAGTTTTTCGTACTTGTTAAATTAGGTTAAATTTTAATTCTCGCTTCATGTTTGCTTTAGTAATTACTGTTTTCAATTCCTGTTTAGTTTAATTTTATTATTATTTACTGCTTTTCCACAATTTGAAACTCTACCAAACCAATTTCCTTATTAACCTGACACACTATCCCTACGGATACGACAACCTTACACTTCTTAAAACCCCAAGTACCACAACTGAACAATGGCGCCGTTGTCGGGGATGGCGTTATTTGGTAGATTAGGTTATTGGTTTGTTTGTGAATAGTTTAACTGCTTTCTTAGATTAGTTTTCAGAAACAAAAACCCAAAAAATCTATAAAACTGAAAAGTAAAAAAAAAATTGAGACTTCAAGGAAAAGACGGAAAGTACAACCTGAGATTTAGGTATATAGTCCTGTTAGTCATAGATTGGTTAGGAAGGAAGAACCCTCGGTAAAACCACCTAAGATGGTTGAAGAAGCACCACGACTACCTAGGGTTACCCTTAATGACCAGTTATACCCATCCTATGACCCACCCCCATTCGTGTTTTGTTGTTCGGTTGTGGTAATTTGGGGTAAAAAGTATAAGGGTTGTCGAATCCACAAGGATGGTGTAGGTTTTCAGGAAATTGGTTTGGAAAGGTTTTCAATATGCAGGAAGTAGTAAATAATTAAACTAAACTAATTATGAATTGAAAACAAGAACAAGAAATCAAAACCTAACTAAAGAAACTAAACTAGAAAACAAGAAAACAAGAAATTGAAGACAAAACCTAACTACTAACAAGAAAATCAAAAGCATAATCAAGAAAGCAATTAAAAATCATGGTAGTAAAAACGAAATTAATTACTAAATCTAAAGCAGAACACATTAACCTGAAGGTTTGATCTTTACTCTAATCTTGAATATTGAATCTTGAATCTTTGAATCACGAATCTTTCTATCGAACAAAGAAGAAAGGTGTGATTTCGATTACTGAGACTGCCCGAATCCTCACCTGAAGGGAGAATTCGAGGAACCTTAATCCTCCGCTTCACTAAAAAGTGAAATTTTTGTGGAACTAATACTAATGAAAATTAAATCTTGAGACAATGAATTAAACTAGAGCGAATAAGAATTGAAAACTTGAATTGAGTTGAAACTTGAAAGAAAAGTAAATTACAATCGAGGAATTGAGAGAAAAACTAAAGAAAAACTAAAAACTAACTATCTCTCTCCTTAAACTAATAAAAAACCTAATATATATAATAAACTTAAGAGAGAAAAAGTAATAAAATATATCCAAACTCTAAACCTAGCCGTCGCCTCTTTATTTCCGGTAATTGGGCCGAGAGTCGTGGGCGCCACACACTTGGTTAATGGGCTTTTGGAGTTTTTAGGCCTTCTTTTCCCTCTTGTCATTGATTTAACCTACAAAACACAAAATCATCATAACTTACTAATATTTAGGGGTCTAAAACAAGCAAAAATTATTTATTAATGGTATCAATTCGACTCAAAATGAGACCGAACAACACTTCCACACAGAGGTTTGCTCGCCCCGAGCAAACTAAAACAAAGAAAGAAAATAAAACTAAACTATCCTAACTCACTTTCGTAGGAATCACAGTTGCATTTAGCGTATGCAACAAGCCCTTTAAACCCCTTGACAGCCCAAGTGGACGAGGAAGGCCTCGTGAGGGTTTATAGCAACTATACCCACAAAAGCCAAAGAAAAAGAAAAGAAAATGTAGACTCAGATTAAAAAAAAAGAAAAGAGTCAAGAAAGTAAAAAGGAAAAAAAGAAATAAAAGAAATAACAAGGGTTAACGTTAGGGTTACAAATACAATTAAACACCCCTCAGGCCAACCAATCAAACACATCAATCCATCAAGCAAATACCAAGATCAATCTGGAAGAGAACAAAATCAGTGTAAAATAGATAGAATGAAGTTTTTGAAATTTACTAGAGATAACAAGTACTTTAGATGCGAAAAACCGCCAACAGACTTAAGATGAATGCAAATATGCGCGGTTGGTTATGGACGTAGGCCAGTTAAAAGAGCAAACCTCACTTTAGGATAAAAATTGAACGCTCAAACACTCAAATTTGAATGTGTATGTGGGTTTTTTCTCATACTCAGACAAAAAGAAACAACCTACCATAGGCTAGGTATGAATCGCGCTCTCCAGTGCTAGTATACAAATACACAAGTGACAATCAAGAGGACTTTTTAGGGTAGTAATGAGGCTTAGGTTAGGGGAAAGGAGTGGTAAAATTTAGGTATAAGGAGTTAAAAGAGCCATGCTTGGATTGCATATTCAATAAAAATTTGCTCTCAACTCACCTTCTTGCTTAATTTGAGCAAGGAACTCAATTCTCCCTCATTAATATCGAACAACTCATCAAATTTCTTTTGATGGGTCAAAGACTTTCAGAAATTACAATTGAATCTCCCTAATCACCCATTTCCCTTTTTTTTTTTTGTTCTATTTTTCTACTTGTCTCTTTTTTTTTTTTTGGTAGGGTGATCAAGGGAGAAGAAAAACATAAAATAAAGCTTTGACCTCAATATATGTCAAAAGAACATCATAACCAATTGGCTAACTCATAATAATTGGGATATGTAATGTGTCCTAATTCAATTAAAATCAAAACCACACCCCCAATATCTCAATTCGATTCACAGTAACACCGAACCAATTTTCGTTCCCGAAATAATGAATTCTCACACATCCAAGCAAGGCAAATGGTAGGAAGTAATAAAGGTCATGGCTTGTATTGTCAGGATTTCATCACAAAAAGAAAGGTGATCAAAGGCTAGGCGGGGCCAAAGAACGGTAATAATATTGTTAAGGAGGCTGTTTGGCTATGTATTTTAATTAATAAAGAAAAGAATGCCTCAATCATATTGTCACAATATGTAATGCAAAGATGCAATCTCAAGCAAGATGCAAAACAAGTTCTAGAGGTGCAACTAGTGGTGGATTTACTCAGGAAATAAAAGAATTAATAAAAGTAACCAACTCATACTTTTAGGCTATGTGGACTCACGGGATAGGGCTCATTCAACTAATCCTAGCCCAAAGATTTGCGGCACGCATATTTACACTTACTAAGCTAGTCAAAGCAGTTAAACACACCTTTCATTACTTGACTCAAAATCAGAAGATTTGTAAATTCAGTTTCAAAAACTATTAAGTTCTCAACCAAACTTTTCAATGTGAAGCAAGATAAAATGAAAGTCTAATTGGTTTATAAATCATCACTGAAAGTGTTCCGGACAGACTAAACCTAAAAAAAAACAAAACAAAAACTAGTAAGGCACTTGTGCCACCCCACTCCCACAGAAAAACTCTACAATGTCCTCATTGGAATTAGAAATAGAGATAAGCAAGCACGCGAAGGAAAGAAAAAGAAACACACCAAAAGAAAATAAAATAAAAGAGGGAAACGAAAGTCAACTCACTAACTGTAATAAGAAGACAAGGAAAGATATTACCTGGATGATTTCTTGCCAAAAGTTTCAATCCTTCTCTCTTGACAAAGCAAAGTTAGGAGAAACAATCAAGAAAAATCAAGAAAAGAATGGTCAGATATACAATATATACAAGAATGTCAACATACCTTCCTTCAAACACTAGGTGGGTTGTTGAATGTGACACATTCCACGTCAGTAGTATCAGGAAACTCTAAGAAGGGCTTCAACCTGTGGGTTATTGGAGACTTCTGCTTGACCATTAGACTGTGGATGGTAAGCAGTGCTGAGCCTATGCTGAACTAAGTACCTCTTCAGTAAGGCCTCAAAGGATCTATTATTGAAATAGGCCCCTGATCACTAATAATGGCTCTAGGCATCCCAAATCTAGAAAAGATGTGTTCTCTAAAGGAACTTGGTCACTACCTGAGCATCATTTTTCCTAGTAGGGATAGCCTCTACCCACTTATACACATAATCAACAGCCAGGAGAATATATTCATTCCCAAAAGAATTAGGGAATGGTCCCATGAAATCAATATCCCACACATCAAACACATCAACAAAAATCTCAGGTTGTAAGGGCATCATATCTCTCCTAGTAATCTTTCACAAGCTCTGGCACCTAGGGACCCTTTGGGCATAATCATGAGCATCTCTAAAAATAGTAGGCCAGTAAAACAAAATCTGCAAGATTTTGTAAGCAGTTTCTTTCCACTATAATGTCCCCCACAAGGTTGGTCATGGCAAAAAGAGAGGACATCCATAATGGATTCATCAGGAACACATCTCCTAAGTATCTGGTCAGGGCAGTATTTAAACAAATAAGGGTCATCCCATACAAAATTCTTCACAATGTGAAGAAACCTGTCCCTGTCATGCTTATTCCAATCACTAGGCATCTCTCCAGTTACCTTAAAATTTACTATATCAGCAAACCAAGGTTCCATTCCCACACTAAAGAGTTGCTTATCAGGAAACTGAGCAGCAATAGGGGTGGTTTTCACAGTGTCAAGCACAATCCAGGATAGGTGGTCAGCTAAAGGATTCTCAACTCCTTTCCTGTCTCTAATCTCACAGTCAAATTCTTGCAATAACAACACCCACCTAACTAGCCTAGGTTTGGAATCTTTCTTTTCCATCAGATACCTAATAGCTGAATGATCAGTGTAAACTATGGCTTTAGCACCAAGCAAGTAAGGTATGAATTTCTCAAAGGCATACACAACAGCTAGAAATTCTTTCTCAGTCACAGTATAATTCAGTTGAGCATCATTCAAGGTGTGGCTAGCATAATGAATAACAACATGTTTCTTATCAATTCTCTGGCCCAGCAAAACACCAACAGCATAATCAGAAGCATCACACATGATCTCAAAAGGTTCTCCCCAGATGGGAGGTTTGAGAATAGAAGGAGAAATAAGGGCATCTTTAAGTTGATTAAAGGCCCTAATACAATCATTAGAAAAATGGAAAGGTACCTCCTTAGCTAACAGTGAATACAAGGGTTTAGCAATTTTACTAAAGTCTTTTATAAATTGCCGGTAAAAACCGGCGTGTCCTAAGAATGAACGGACTTCCTTTACAGAGGTTGGAGGGGATAAATTCTTAACTAAGTCAATGTTAGCCTTATCTACCTCAATCCCATCCTTAGAAATCACATGCCTTAAAATTATACCCTTTTTCACCATAAAGTGACATTTTTCACAATTCAGGGTCAAATTCTTTTCCTGGCATCGACTCAGCACGTGATTCAGGTTAGCTAAGCAAGCATCAAAAGAGGTACCAAACACAGAAAAATCATCCATAAAAATTTCCACACATTCCTCCACTAAGTCAGAAAATATTGAAATCATACACCTCTGGAAGGTTGCAGGGGCATTACATAAACCAAAAGGCATCCTTTGAAAAGCAAAGGTGCCAAAAGGACAAGTGAATGTGGTCTTTTCCTGGTCATAAGGGGCAATAGAGACTTGGGTAACCAGAATAACCATCTAGAAAATAGTAATAATCATGCCCAGTAAGTTTTTCAAGCATCTGATCTATGAAAGGGAGGGGAAAGTAGTCCTTCCTAGTGGCTTTGTTCAGTTTTCTATAATCAATGCAGACCCGCTAACCAGAAGGGACACGAGTAGGAACTAACTCTCCCTATTCATTCTCAACAATAGTCAAACTAGCCTTCTTAGGGACTACATGGATAGGACTCACCCACTTGCTATCAGAGATGGGGTAGGTAATATCATGGTCTAGCCACCTAAGGATCTTTTTCTTAACTACCTCCTTCATCTGTGGGTTCAGTCTCCTAAGGGAATCTCTATGAGCAACATTTTCATCTTATAGGAAGATTCGATGCTGAACAATGGAAGGGGCTAATCCCCTTAATGTCACCTAAAGTCCACCCTAAGGCTCCCTTGTTCTTTCTAAGAACCTCAATTACTTGGTTTTCCTGGTCCTTACCTAAGTCAGAAGCAATGATTACTGGGTATGTCTCACTAGGGCCAAGAAAAGCATATTTCAGCTCAGAAGGGAGGGGTTTCATCTCAAGAGTGGTGGATGAAGGTGGTTCAGGCTCCACTATCTCAGGTGTGGTTTGAGATGCAAATAAGGATTCATATAACACATCACCATCAAACACATCAGAATCACACAAAGAATTCAAATCATCAGGATTAATTCCTAGTGCAGTCAACTCAGCAGTAAAAGACACATCAACACAGTCAGGTTGCTCACTATCAACAAAATCACTCACCCAATTAAGGGTATTCTGTTCATGCTCATCAAAACCTAAGGGTGACTTTTGTAGGTTAAAAATAGTCAATTTCATCCTACCATCCTTACAGTTAATCCAGGCATTAGAAGTAGCAAGAAAAGGGCGGCCTAGAATAACATGGATGTCATCTCTAGTACTCTGAACTCTAGCAGTTTCTAGTACTACAAAATCAACAGGAAACACAAAATCCCCAACTTTAATCAGAACATCCTCCACTACCCCCTTAGGTACTCTAGTGGACCTGTCAGTTAATTGCAATACCATTCTATTAGGCTTTAGTTCACCTAAACTAAGCATCTCATACACATGCAAAGGCAACAAATTCACACTAGCTCCTAGGTCAAGTAATGCCCTTTCTATCAAACTATCACCTATGGTCATAGAAATAGTGGGGCATCCAGAGTCTTTGTACTTAATGGGCATCTGGTTTGATAGAATGGAACTCACATTCGAGGCTAAGAAAGCCTTCTGAGGTACTTGAGTGGCCCTCTTAGTGGTACAAAGCTCCTTAAGGAAGCGGGCATATGGAGGGATCTGCTGAATAGCATCTAAAAGAGGGATGTTCACCTTAACCTGAGAAAAAGTCTCCCTAATTTTTGGCCTCTCTCCATCTGACTCATCATCAACAAAAACAGTCTCATCAGCAGATTCATCATTCACAATCTTTTTGTCACACACATCAGAAGATTTTAGTTGCACTTTATATCAATTTCTTTCCCATAACGAAGAGTGATAAGAGCATTCAGACCTCTAACCTAACTAGGGTCACTAGATGACGAACCTGAAGCTTGCCCATTAGGGTTTGCCTCAGGCTATCTAGGAAAAGAACCTCTATCCCTATTGGTTAACAGTAGTTGAGAAAACTTCTCATTCATTTCTTTCATCATCCTTTCTAAATTATTGTTCATGTTTTTCTCAACTTCTTTTAAGCCATTCTTTAACTCCCTAATCTCTCTCTCATGCCTATCCTCATTGGTGTATCCTAGTGGAGGTCGGTTTTGTGCAACATTGGGTTGGATAGGTGGCCCTCTAGGAGCTTGATAAGCCCCCTGGGGTTGAGGTCGATTCTGAGGAGGAGGATTTCCTTGGAAACTCCCTCCTTGATTGGGTGGTCTCAACACATTCTGATTCTCAGGGCCTTCAGAGAGTAAAGGGTGATTTCTTATCCCCTGGTGCTGGTAGGGTTGGTGCTGGTCAGGCCTATAGTTATGATGCATAACATTCACATTTTCAGTACAAATAGCCAATTGTTGAATATAAATAGGACATGTAGAATAAACATGGTCAACACTTCGGCACACGGCACATGATACAGGTGGTGAGGGAACAAAAGCAGAAGTCTAGTCATAAGAGTTAACCTGAGTACAGGTTTTAGGTTGTGAAGCAGCTAATTGTCGTTGGGCTAAGGTTTTAATCATATTCTCAAGAGAAGCGAACCTAGCCTCGTACCCTGTACTCTCACTCACAGCATGTACACCCCCTCTAGCATTAGACAATTGAGCACCTAAGGACTCATCTCTAGTGGTTCCCCATTGCATTGCCCTTTCAGACATGCTTTCTAAGAAATCCCAGGCATCATCAGCAGTTTTGTCCATAAAACCCCCCTGACACTTTGACTCTAGTGTGACTCTGGTCTCATGGTCAATACCTTAGTACACAATCTGACATAGTAGTACCAAGTCAAGACCATGATGAGGGAATTGGGACAGCAAGTTTTTGAAACGTTTGAAAGCTTTCCAGTAAGGCTCTCCTATGCCTGTCTAAATTTTAAAATCGAATTCCTCAGTTGAGTAGCTAAGGAGGTTGGAAAAAACCTTTTCATGAAAACTTTTTGAAAACTGTCTCTGGAATTAATGGACTGAGGTTTGATGATATACATCCACCGCTTAGCGGTGTCCCTCAGAGCAAAAGGTAAGTATTTTAAAAGCACATTGTCTAATGGGACTCCTAGGGGAGTTATCATGCTAATCTACTCTCTGGACTCTACGGTCCATGTCAGTGCTAACCCAGTTCCCGTGAAAAGTGGTAGGTTCTAGGTGTAGTGATGCCTAGGGTCAAAGGTCACTCCTGTAGGGAGGTTGGGACGTACAAAACATGATGGTGGTGGGTCATAAGATGGGTATAACTGGTTGTAAAGGGTTACCCTAGGTGGAGGTGGTTGTTCTTCTTCAGCCATGTTTGGTAATTCTACAGAGGGTTCCTCCTTCCTAACCAATCTTTGACTACCAAGACTATGAAGCCAAACCTCAGGTTGATGTACTTTCCATTTTTTCCTTGAAGTCTCAATTTTTTTATTTTTTTTAGTTTTATAAAAAACATTTTTGGGGGTTTTTTTTTTGTTTTTGAAAACTAATCTAAGAAAGTAGTTAAACTATTCACAAACAAACCAATAACCTAATCTACCAAATAACGCCATCCCCAGCAACGACGCCATTGTTCAGTTGTGGTAATTTGGGGTAAAAAGTATAAGGGTTGTCGAATTCACAGGGATGGTGTGTTAGGTTTTCAGGAAATGGTTTAGAAAGGTTTTTAATATGCAGGAAGCAGTAAATAATTAAACTAAACTAATTATGAATTGAAAACAAGAACAAGAAATCAAAACCTAACTAAAGAAACTAAACTAGAAAACAAGTAAACAAGAAATTGAAAACAAGAAATTGAAGACAAAACCAAACTACTAACAAGAAAATCAAAAGCATAATCAAGAAAGCAATTAAAAACCATGGTAGTAAAAACTAAATTAATTACTGAATCTAAAGCAAAAAACATTAACCTGAAGGTTTGATCTTTACTCTAATTTTGAATCTTGAATCTTTGAATCACGAATCTTTCTCCCGAACAAACAAGAAAGGTGTGATTTAGATTAATAAGACTGCTCGAATCCTCACCTGAATGGAGAATTCGAGGAACCTTAATCCTTCGCTTCACTAAAAAGTGGAATATTTGTGGAACTAATACTAATGAACTAATACTAATACTAAGAATTGAAAACTTGAATTGAATTGAAACTTGAAACAAAAGTAAATTACAATCGAGGAATTGAAAGAAAAACTAAAGAAAAACTAAAAACTAACTACCTCTCTCTTTAAGCTAATAAAAATCCTAATATATATAATAAAACTTAAGAGGGAAAAAGTAATAAAATATATCCAAACCCTAAACCTAGCCGCCGCCTCTTTATTTCCGTTAATTGGGTCGAGAGTCATGGGCGCGACACACATGGTTGATGAGCTTTTGGAGTTTTTAGGCCTTCTTTTCCCTCTTTTCTTTGACTTAACCTACAAAACACAAAATCATCATAGCTTACTAATAATTAGGGGTCTAAAACAAGCAAAAACTCTTTGTTAACGGTATCAATTCGACTCGAAATGAGACTGAGTATTTGTACTACCGAACCTGCCTACTGGAGTGACCTTTGACCCTAGGCAGCACCACACCTAGAACCTACCACTCTTCACTGGTACTGGGTTAGCATTGATATGAACTGCAGAGTATAAAGAGTACCTAAGCATGGTGACTCCTCCCGCAGTTCCTTTAGACTATGTGCTTTTAAAATACTTACCTTTTGCTCTAAGGGAGGCCGCTAAGCAGTGGATGTACAGCATCAAGCCCCGATCCATAACCTCTTGGGACGATTTTCTCAAAGTCTTTATGAAAAAGTATTTTCCAAACTCATTAGTTGTCCAATTAAGGAATTCGATTTTGAAATTTAGACAGAACGTAGGAGAACCTTTTTGGAAAGCTTTTGAACGTTTTAAAAACCTACTGTCCCAATTCCCTCACCATGGTTTTGACTTAGTTCGACTGTGTCAGATTGTGTACGAAGGTGTCGACGAGAACACTAGGGTTACACTAGAGTCAATGTGTCAAGGGGGTTTTATGGATAAGACTGTTGGTGAGGGCTGGGATTTCTTAGAAGAAATGGATGAGAGAACAATGCAATGGGGAACAACTAGAGATGAATCCATAGGTGCCCAATTGTCCAATACTAGGGGGGTATACATGCTGTGAGTGAGAGTACAAGTTATGAGGCTAGGTTTGCTTCTCTTGAGAATATGATTAAAACCGTAGCCCAACAACAATTAACTGCTTCACAACCCAAAACTTGTGCTGAGGTTAACTCTTATGACCAAACCGCTGCTTTTGTTCCCCCATCGCCTGTGTCATGTGCCCAGTGTCAAAGTGTGGTTCATGTTATGTCTGCTTGTCCCTTATACATTCAACAACTGGCCACTAGTACTGAAAATGTGAATGATATGCATCATAATTATAGGCCTGGCCAATAGCAGCATTACCAACACCAGGGGATGCGCAAGCACCCCTTACTCTCTTATGGCCCCGACAATCAGAATGTGTTGAGACCACCTAGTCAAGGAGGGGGTTTCCAAGGAAATTCTCCCCCTTAGAATCGACCACAACCCCAAGCAGCTTATCAAGCTCCTAGAGGGCCATCTATCCAACCCCAGATTGCCCAAACCCGACCTCCACCAGGGTATACTAATGAGGATAGGCACGAGAAAGAGATTAGGGAATTAAGGAATAGTTTAAAAGATGTTAAGGATTCCTCGAGTAGTAACATGGAGAGAATACATGAGAAAATGATGAAACAAATGCATGAACAATTCTCTCAATTGTTTTTGGCCAATAGGGATTGAGATTCCTTTCTTGGACAACCTGAGGCAAACCCCAATGGGCAAGCTTCAGGTTCATCATCTTGTGACCCTAATCAGGTTAGAGGTTGAAATGCTATAATTACTCTCCGTTCTGGGAGAGAAATTGATAATAAAGTTCAACTGAAATCTTCTGATGTGTGTGACCAAAAGACTGTGAATGATGGTACTGTTGATGAGACTATTTCTCTTGATGATGAGTCGGATGGAGCGAGGCCAACTACTACAGTTGATCCTCCTCACACCAAAACCTTGCCTAAGGCCAACCCTATGACTAGTCCATCACCTTAAGGGGCTTACAAACCCCCTCCACCTTATCCTGAGAGGTTAAGGGGGAGTAAAGACAAAATTGAGGAGACCTTTTCTCTGGTTAAGGTGAACATTCCTCTGTTAGATGCTATTCAGCAGATTCCCCCATATGCCCGCTTCCTTAAGAAGCCTTGTACCACTAAAAGGGCCACCCAAGTACCTAAGAAGGCTTTTTTAGCCTCAAATGTGAGTTCCATTTTGTCGAACCAGATGCCCATTATGTACAAAGACCCTGGATGCCCCACTATCTCTATTACCATAGGTGATAGTTTGATAGAAAGGGAATTGCTTGACCTAGGAGGTAGTGTAAATTTGTTGCCTTTGCATGTGTATGAGATGCTTGGATTAGGTGAACCAAAGCCTTCAATGATGGTATTGCAATTGGTTAACAGGTCTACTAGAGTACTTAAGGGGGTAGTGGAGGATGTTTTGATTAAGGTTGGGGATTTTGTGTTTCCTGTTGACTTTGTAGTACTAGAAACTGCTAGAGTTCAGAGTACTAGAGATGAGATCCCCGTTATTCTTGGCCGCCCTTTTCTTGTTACTTCTAATGCCTGGATTAACTGTAAGGATGGTAGGATGAAATTGACCTTTGGGAATCTGACTATGGAATTGAATATTTTTAACTTGCAAAAATCACCCTTAGGTTTTCATGAGCATGAACAGAGTACCCTTAATTGGGTGAGTGATTTTGTTGATGATGGTGAGCGACCTGACTGTGTTGATGTGTCCTTTGCTAATGAGTTGACTGCACTAGGAATTTATCCTGATGATTTGAATTCTTTGTGTGATTCTGATGTATTTGATGGTGATGTGTTGTATGAATCTTTATTTGCATCTCAAACCACACCTGAAATAGTTGAGCCTGAACCGCCTTCATCCACTACACTTGAGATGAAACCCCTCCCTTTTGAGTTGAAATATGCTTTTCTTGGCCCTAGTGAGACCTACCCAGTAATCATTGCTTCTGACTTAGGTAGAGACCAGGAAAACTAAGTAATTGAGGTTCTTAGAAAGAACAAGGGAGCCTTAGGGTGGACTTTAGGTGACATTAAGGGGATTTGCCCCTTCCATTGTTTAGCACCGAATCTTCCTAGAAGATGAAAGTGTTGCCCATAGATATCCTCTTAGGAGACTGAACCCACAGATGAAGGAGGTAGTTAAGAAAGAGATCCTTAAGTGGCTAGACCATGATATTATCTACCCCATCTCTGATAGCAAGTGGGTGAGTCCAATCCATGTAGTCCCTAAGAAGGCTGGTTTGACTGTTGTTGAGAATGAACAGGGAGACATTTCACGGATCAAATGTTTGAAAAATTTGCTGGGCATGAGTACTACTGTTTTCTAGATGGTTATTCTGGTTATACCCAAGTCTCCATAGCTCCTTGTGACCAAGAAAAGAACACATTCACTTGTCCTTTTGGCACCTTTGCTTTACGAAGGATACCTTTTGGTTTGTGTAATGCCCCTGCAACCTTCCAGAGGTGCATGATTTAAACATTTTCTGACTTAGTGGAGGAATTTGTAGAAATTTTTATGGATGATTTTTCTGTGTTTGGTACTTTTTTTTATGCTTGTTAAGCTAACCGGAATCACGTGCTCAGTAGATGTCAAGAAAAGAGTCTGACCCTTAACTGGGAAAAGTGTCACTTTATGGTGAAAAAGGGGATTGTCCTAGGTCATGTGATTGTTGTTGGGCTTCGTTGTGGCTTTTAGCATTGGGAAAGTCACTACCCTTATCATATCGTCAATCTTGTTTTTGACGGACCAACATTTTTCGGTCTCATGTCCTCGACAACGATGGTAGCGGCAGAACTGGTTGATATCCCAATTCTTTCCCTTGATTTATGGCTCCTCTTTTGGCAAGGGCAACACCAAGATGCCCTTCTTGACTAGCCGATCGAGGGCTTGAGTATAAGGAACATCCAGCGGGGTATAAGTTTCATACATTGGCACGAAGGGCCCCTTACGTTGGATGGAGTTAGTCTCAACAATTTTAGGAGGGTGGCTAGTTGCACAAGTGGCCCTCTTGTTGGAGCTAGATCCTTTCCAACTAGGCGTGGTAGTTTTATCATTGTTCATCGCTTCCGGCTCAACACAAATATCCTTCAAATAATCTAAGTCTTTGATGACATGGTACCCTAAGTCTCGAGATAAGCTACTCTTGAGTCCTTTCTTGAAAGTGGACAACTATAAGCGGAGCGGGATAGTTTCATTGATTTGGGACAGTTTGGTGTGCCACCTCTCGAAATAGTCCATGAAGGATTCGTTATCCTTTTGTTTCATGGTGGTCAAGTCATCTACCGTAGCTTGCTTCTTCTGAATGAGACTATAATGATTGATGAAGGCCATGGATAATTCGTTCCAGTCAGCCTTGGTCTGAGGTGGTAGAGCGTGATACCACACTTTGGCCTCTCCATCTAGGGTGGATGGAAAGGTTGTAGAGTATAAGCCAACATCTAGGGCTGTTCATAGTCCAGTCCGGACCGAAAAAGGGACTGGACCGGACTGGACCGAGGACTGGACTGGACTAGACCGAGGGAAGTTCGGTCCAGTCCTCGGTCCAAAAACATTTCATGTTCGGTCCTCGGTCCAGTCCATGGACCGAACTGAAGGACTGAAGTTACTAAAATTATAGGGTTTCCTTATGTATAGTCCCGGACCGAAAAAAGTTCGGTCCAGTCCTCGGTCCAGCTTAGTCCTCTAGTTCGGTCTTCGGTCCAATTCGGTCCAGTCCAGTTCGGTCGAGTCCGGACCGATGAACAGCCCTACCAACATCAATTCGGTTAAGTGACGCCAATCTCATTAACTCTTCAATGTGATGAGTGGAATTCTCAGATGGCCTGAACTTGATGTTTGGCACCTCAATCTTGTCAGTAATCTTTAGGTAGGCTGAATAGGCAAGGGTACCTCCATATACTTGTCGGTGATGGCCGACACAGTGCTCATAATCTTGGTGATGTTTTCCAGCTTTTGTTTCAAAGCTTTGACTACGAGATCCTCCACAGGCTTGGGAGTCTCTGGGACTGACTTAGTGAACCGTGTCGGGTTCAGGTCCGGGCTACCAAAACCGGGCTTGTGGATGATGGCAAGAAGGAAGAAATCCCGACCCAACAATTCTACACTAAACCCACTCATCCGGGCATGTTCAAGAACCGTTACACCTTTTCAAGGGGTGGATTGATGAGTATCGGGTTGTCGTGGCTAAGGCGAGACGTCCATTGTTGGGGTCCAAACTTCCCCGTGGGTGTTTCAAACGGTCCGAGAAGAGTTTCGGGACTTGTCGATAACCATGAGGGCCTATGGGATGTTGGGTCATCTCGAGATGCCATGAATATTTGGCACCGTGGTTTGGTTGTGAGATAGGTGAATAAACACAAGGTAATAATGGCGATCAAAGGTTTGAAATATGCGTGCCTTCACTCTTTGGGGCATAACTCCTTCGTTACAACTTCGATTGGTCTCAAAATTTGGGAGCTTAAAGTACACACCGAGAGCTTTTCATCGATATCTTAGGGGCCTAAAATGAAGTTCGGATGAAGAAGTTATGCGCGTTCGAAGTCGGCAGGGAAAAGCTGCCTATAACAGTGACTCGCCTGAGTCGTCATTCTGGTCTTCCCTGACGATTGACGATGGCACGTTGGAGTTGCCAGGCTATGGAGGACAGAGAGCTGACTCGCTCGTGCCACCATGTGACTCGCCCGCACCATGCTTCTACGATGAACGCACTGTTTCGTATTTTTTTCTGTTTTTAACCTAATTTCATGTTTAGTATAAATAGGTCGTTTAGCACCCTTTTCTAGCAGCTTTTGATGATTATGAAAATGTTATTGCATTGGTTAGGGTTTCCCTAAGTTTTCTCCTAAAATGTAGATTACTTTATCTAATCTTTTGGTGTGTTTCTAGTCATTCCTTTATTGATCATTTGGTGGATGTTTCCTTTATGATGGTCATGGTGGGGTGTTAGGCTTTGGTGGTGGACTACCTTTATCCAAGGTCATATCCAATCCCATTTGGTGTTCAAGGCTATTGATATTGGTTGATTTTGGTTATTATTCTTGTTATTATTCAAGTTCACGGCTATTGATGAGAAGTTCAAGCATGGGTGATTGAGATGTTCATCTTTCTCCCCTTATTCTATTGTTCATGGATTTCTCTCCTCTCTTCTACAACAACAACTCAAGCTAAAATTCCTCAGTTCCCCTACCGCGCCACGCTCCACTTAGCCTTTCCTTTGAACGATTCAACTCCTCCAGAATCTGCCGATGTTTTGGCGAGCTCAGGTTCAGACTCATATCCATGGATCTCCTCGTCATCTTCCTCAGTATTCAAACCCAACATGCCATTAATTTTGGTGATGGTCTGCCGCACGCCATACATCACTTATTGTTGCTCATTGAGCCTCTTTCCAATCTTCTGCTCTTGTTCTAAAGAATTGGCGAAAACTAGGCCTTGCATCTTGGTGTATAGTTCTTCCAGATGCTTTGTGATATTAGCTTCGGCGTTCTGGACGGGAACCTCTTAGATTCGTTCCTCATCCATGACGCAACGTCAAACAGCAGATGGGTCGTAGTAGGGATTCGGAACCAAAAGACCAGTGCGCGTATCTCTAATGCGGGCTCGCAACCGATCTCTAATTGTTCCTACATGGAAATACAATTAGAAACTCGACTATTAAATCTGACACTTACTAGCCGATGCATGCATGTCCTAAGAGACCTATATGAGACCCTAACAAACTCCACGCACATATGCTGATGCTTAAAGACTCACCCACTTTTTGGTAGTGCATGACTTAAATTTATATGGACTTGATTATAGAATATTATAAAGGGCCGAATAAAGTCAGAGATAGCGAGCTGAAGGTGAGTTGGAAAGCCCAAGTAAGTGTTTCTCAATTCGGATGGGCCTAATCCATAGGCCGATCGTTTTTAGGAGAATCCATAACTTGGACTAATGAACTCAGGAAATTCTAGCTATACTGGCTATTATGCGGGCTAAGATAATGTTCGAAAAGGGTCGACATCCGACATTTTTTTCTTCTTTTTTTCTTATTAATTTATTTACTCAAGGAAAATGGATATTGTAATTAGGGACTTAATACTGCCAACAATGAGCGGGTTATAATTAGTTTATAGGCTTAATCGGTAAATCCAATGTGGTTGGGCCTAACAACGGGTTGGCCATAAATATGATGGATTTAATAATTAAATCTATAAATTAATTTACTCAAGCTTAATGACTATTATGCACTCTAAGACTTTATCCATTAACTTTGTTAGAACTTTAGTCAGATTTTGGACCTTTGTTAAGAGAGCATCGTAAAGGACCATATAATATCATCTAAGGCGAGATAAGTTTTGCTATATAAATTAGAGTAATCAACCTTTGTACATAAATGGGCCCGACCACTAGGTTAACCATAATGTTTGAAGGTTAATTGCCCTAATTGATAAACCATCCTCTTCTCAGCCCAATGAATTTTATATGGACTAGAACGAAGCCTCTAAACTAGGGTCGACTCTTTTGCGATAAAGAAAGGGGAAGTGAAACACATATTTACATAGCATACAACATGAAGGGTATCCTAAACTAAGGCTCTACGTTCATGGATTACTAAGGTTGGGATTGGATGAGGTACCACATGTTCTCCCCTCGGTGCACTTCACCCATATAAAGTTCATGGGTAAAATGTGTGAGGTGTTGCTTGTCGGACTTCAAGGAAGCCTCAGAGTATAACATGGGTGAGAGGAGAGACCAAATGCTTGGCGATGTAGAGTGCATCACACAAGTAGTGGTCGCCCGCTCTTGGGTAAAATCCTAGGTTACCTAAACAATCGCTTTTGTGCTCCCGTGTCAAAAGACCCGGAGAGTAGGGATGGAGCGGCAGAAGTTTTGAGAATTCAAGAGAAGGTCCTGGTATGAAAAATGCCTAAAAGAATAATAACATCGTGAAATAAATCAATTTTTCCCTTTTACAATTTCAAATCAAGTCGATTTTTTCAAGTTTTACCTTCTTTTTAAGTTTAAGTTCCCAGTGGAGTCGCCAATCTGTAGGACCCCGAGAAAAGGCTCAACTTTTCCTCGCGTGTGCTACTTAATGATCGGGAGCCGATTAAGGTTGCTTAATCCTTAAATAAGGATATTTTTATTTTGTAAAACGTTTCGGGGTGAGAGACTTTTATTCATTTACGAACCTATTTATATTATAAAATTACCCGAAATTACACAAAAATATTTTACTAATGATCCAACACCCATTCATTTACAAACCCGGGCCGAAGAGGAGAGGCATTGACTGCAAAGGACCTTCGTAGGTCGCGTGACCTATGACAGCCCCATGGTTAGGCCTGTTCGTCCTCGGCCCAAGAGAATATAGGTGGAAAATGGCATAGGTTATCCGGCCTATGCTATTTTCTAAGCCCTTTTCTCTTGGTCGAGCGTCAAATTTGTAAAATGAAGGTGCAAAACCATTGGTAAGTATTTCTTAGGCAATAACGTGCATTTTTAATAATTAAAAAGGTTATAAAAGAGAAAAAGAGTCGCCAGCCGATTTAAGGAAATCGACAAACTTAAAGAAATAAAAAGAAAATAACTTTGGTCTGCGAATCTGAATTCTGAATCGGGGGTAAGGTTACGAATTTGAGAATTAAAGAATCCTCGAATCCGCCTGTTTTAAAAAAAAGATTCTACTAAAATCAAACTTGAAAAGAAATGAGCGGGGAGAAGTTTAGTAAATTTCACAATGTTATATTCTTGATCATGCAAAGGTAAAAGGTGAAATGTTTTACCAAATGATGTACATATAAATCAATAAAATGATACAATTACATGATTGAAATAAAAGGATGCACAAACCTTACGTTAAGTCTTGGCGTAGTGAAGGAATGTCGATTCACGAATGCTTGAATATGGTGTTGGTTTGGACCTTGGATGAGGTTAGGGGTGTTTTTGTGTATGGAGGGAAATGATATTTGGATGATATTGTGAAGATAGTGATGATAGTTACAGAATATGACGATGGTTTGAGAGAGAGTATTTAATAAGATGGAGACAATAGAGAGTATTGTGAGTGTATAGGAGTTTGTGATAGGATTAGTTGATGAAATGAGGGTGGAATGAAGGGGTATTAATAGGTGGATAATAGGGTGATGAAAATGGAAGGGTGAGGGACATGATCCAAAGATCATACCTGAACATGCAACATCATAGGTCACACGACCTATGATGATATATTATGGTCAAACAGAGTCAATTAGAAGGGTTGTGATCAAGGGATTGGCGGGGCTGATTCTGGCGCCAAAATTTAATTGTATTGCATAGGCTAAGCGGCCTATGGAATTCAAATACGCAGATCGCTTACGTGGCAGAGCTGAAGCGGGCTGGGTATTCAACAGCACAGGTCAGGAGGCCTACGCTTCCTCTTTAGGGTCGGACTTGCTTGCTGGGCCCACCTGGGAGGCGTTGTAGGCTATGCGGCCTACACCTCTTAAACCCAAGCTTAGCTTGTTTGGGGGGCCTGTTTTGATGGTATCGTAGGCTCGATGACCTATGTTATTTCTTGGGCCATGGTTTGCTGGACTTTGGCGGGTCGGGTTTGATCTTCTAAATTCATCGGTGTGAATCCGGTGTCTACAAATAGTAGTCTTGTGCCCTTCATGTATAAACGCCTCATTTTTTACGAATCTAAGATTGTTGATGATGATAATGTGTTTTCCTCTGACTTTGATATTGTGGTTAGATGGTATAACCCTACATTTTCTTTATTCAGTTTTGATAATTTTGATGAGTTAGATGATAACTGTAATGTGGGACGTGTGTTCGGTGAAATTGTTAAGGAGGTTGTACATGAGGATCCTCCTACGTACTTTGATTATGCCAAGAATGTATCCTTATCTCCTCGTCATGTGATCATTTCTCCTTCACTTCGTTCCACCCTCTCCCCCAAGCATGCGTGCCTTAGTTCTCTAAGTGATTATAGAGGCTCTAACTTCTCATTTGATCCTTCTTGTCCATACCTTGGGGAGACGCCCAGAAATTTTGTGTGGTACACCTTCTTTGATCATTCATTCAATTTTTCTATGGCATTGGCTAGGTTTATGAGAATACTCATGTTGTTTGGTATACTTTTGCTAATATTCTCTTATTTACTGTACTGTAAGACGCATGCTTTGATGTATGATAGGCTCCTGCGAGCTTTGACGGCGTCCGAGTTTCGTAGGTTATGCTAAGGACCTTAAATAAGCGCTTCTTGGGAGGTAACCCAAGTTCTTGAGTATGTATTATTGTCTTTCCTTTCATTTATTTGTGTATGGAGTATTTTGATTTTCAAGAAAAAGAAAAAAATAAGAGTGAAGATGATATATGTCTTGTTGAGGGGAGGGAATGAAAGAAAAGAAAATGATGAAAAAAAATGAGCGAAATGACTTGTTTGATTAAGAATGGGGTTAGAGAGTCGTTCAAAATGAATTTGTGTGATGATTGAGGGGTTGTAACAAATTATTTTGATGTTAATTTGTTAAGTATTGTAGGTTGTGTTTTTGAGGCTAGAACATTGCAGCTATGGAAATTATACAGCACCCCTGCGAGCACAGCTTGTGTCGTTTTGGCATAGCCCGTGCCATCAACTCCTACATTTTTGTAAAAGCCGTGGGGTTGCCCATGCGTTAGCACAATCCCAACACAGCATGTGCCGTCAGTTACTGAAATTTTAACCTCAAGTCGAGAGGTTGCACACGGTATCGCACAACCTCAAGTCTGCATGTGCTGTTGCTCTTTCTCACCCTCCTTTCTCTCCCAACCCTAACATTCTCCCATCTTCCCTCACCCACCGCCCTACCACCATCTACACCGACCACTGCACCCATAGTCAACCCCAATGAGTATCGCTGTCACCACCTGTGAAACCTAGTTCAGTGGGAATGTGACAGTATCCTAGCATTAAATAAATTGCTTATTATTAGGGTATATTTGATATTTTTCTGGTGTTAATTGACTGTCAGTGCACAAGTTTCGTATGAATTTGATGTTATCCTAGTACTAACTTTGCCTTTCTTAAGCATTATTGGGGTTGTTGTTCATTAATTGCTAACCTATCAAGGTTAGGTTGCTTCTTAGTGCTAACATGGTGCTTTGTTAGGGATGATTATTAGTAGGATCTTGGTGTGATGATGCTACTCAACTTTTACTTGAATGAATTGAAGTGTTTGAAGTGTCATTCAAATGCCATATCTCCATCGGGCGTGTTCTGCCTAACTATGTTGTCTTAGCCACCGTAACTTTCGTTTGGTTCTGCTTTGGTACTAAAACCTTGATTGTGTGTGCAATTCTTGGCAATATTTGTAGTGTTGTAGTGTATTTTGCTGGCAACTTCAGTGAATTTGTATAAGTGCTTTTAATGGTGTTTGCTCGAATCGTTGGTGGCATTTGGTTTCCTTTGAAAAGGGGGGGGGGTGTCCATTTCATCTCGAAGTAGTCTGTGTTGGCTCGTACACTGAACTAAATCGAGTTGCTCTGCTCCATTCTTAGTGTTTGTGGTGATACTTTTTGCATTTTAGCGACATTTTAAGGTTGTTTTGGTGGTGTCCTCATCCCTCCTTTGCTTCGTTCCTTTTCCTCTTTGCGTTTTAGTGAGGACAACGGAAGTCCTAAGCATGAGGGGGGGGTGACTATTTTCTAGAGGGGAAGCTTATGTCACAAGGAGGTGAATCGACTGTACATGGTTGTACATAAACATCATCATCATTTTTTGCATATAGAAATGCATTTATTTACTTTCATTTGCTATTTTCTAGGTTTCATTTTTCGTTGTTTCTCTTATAGAACCATGCATCTAGGTCACTTTTTCATTTTAGCATGCATATGCATTTGCATACATAAGTGGAAGATAAAGAGGTCGGGTAATCTTCTAAGCAATCGAGGTAACCATCTTTCCCTTCTCCCTTTATTTTTGCTTATATCAATAGCTTAGCTTATTCAGATTCAAATAAAAAATAAAAACCAAAAAATAAAAACCAAGAAAAAAAAAGAACAAAAGAAAAAAAGAACAAAAAAAACCCAGAACCAAAGAGAAAAGAAGGCATAAACTGTTGTTTTTAGTTGTGAAAACCTCTCCTGTGATGATTACTTGGAGGTTGTGTACTTGGATTGCCACTGCAAGTGTGTATTTAGGAATCTTTAGCTTAGTTTGGATGATAAACGAGATCGACTTGATTGTTGGTTTGATTAAAATTGCTTGTCTTGTTTGTGACCTACCCTGTCTTGAACGATCCTTGTGCATAATTGTGAAATTCATATGCTTGGTACATCAAAGGAACAAGTTGCAGTGATTGTGGTAGGGTAACTCGGGAGACTTTTTGAGCCTTCAAGTCTACCATTTTTGTAGTCTCTTTTTCTTGTGTGTTGCTTTTCCATACTTGTAGCTCTAGAACTTGCCATCTTTCTCTTCAAAACCACACTTGACACATGCTTGTTGACCAAAATGATAGAGGCATTCATTTTTAATAAACCACATGAGCCAAATAGCCATCCAAACATTATGTTTTCCTTTCTTTGAAACCCCTCAAGCTTTTCTCTTCACTAGCCCTGCTCATTATATCCTAGGCCTTTTCATTCTTCTCTATCCTTAAGCCTTGGTTTAATGGAGCACATTTCTTGATTGGGATACTTGTTGGGTGCCAAGATGATGTTGATGGTGATTGGTTCGTTGGTTCTCTAAAGGAGTGAGTGGAGATGGTTATTAATTAGTGTTAATGGTTACTCTCGTCTTGCTAAGTTCTTTTGTTGGTTGTAACTTTTAAAAAGAAAAAAACAAAAAAGAAAAGAAAAGGAAACAATTCAAAGAGAAAGATAAAGTTTTCAAAAAAAAAGGAGAAGGAAAAAAAGGGGGACAAAAGGGGGGAAAAAAGAAAGATTAGCTTATTTTTGGAATAAAGAATTTAATTTGATTCTATCGCGAGGCAAGAATTGTGTTTTGTTGAAATAATCTCCACTCCTTTGTTACTTGAAAGGTTGATGTGATGGTGTGAATTATGTATATGTTTGGAGGTGTGTTGTTGTTTAGTGGGAATAATTGTGCTCCCTAGCTTTGGCTTTTAAGCTCCACAATCCCAAAATTATTTTCCCCTCCTTTCCCTTATCCCGAACTTCATTACAACCCATTCAAAGTCTTCTTGATTGGAAAATTTGCATGGTTTGTCTCTAGTGGTGAAGAATTGAGGAATTTGGCAAGTTTATGGTAGTGTGCTTGTTTTGGGAGAGTAATGAGTGAACCTCCATTACTTTTTCAAAAACACATGAGGGGATTGATTCACATACCCTAAAGTGAGGTCTTACCGATCCCAACTAGTTCGCTAAGCATTTGAATGGAACTTAATTGCATTTGGGTTGGGATAAATTGGTTGTGTTGCTTATTAGGTTTTGCGATTTTAATTTGAACTACAGTTTTGTCTAAATTTGATTCTCAACCTTGCTATAGAAACCTTTGTGTGCGCTTGTTTTGACTATCTGGTATGCCCCTTCACCTAACGAGGGAGACTTTGGTTTTCTTCTTCCCCTATTCCTTTAGTACTTCATGATGATCTTGCCTGGGTGCAAGCAAGGAGTACCCATGGAGGGGGGAGGGGTTGATAAATTGGATTTTTACAAGTTTTTAGACTTCTTTTCTATGCTAGTTTTCACCTTTTAAAGCTCTTTTTTCCTAATTTCCAAGTTAAAATCACTTACTTCCTTCATTTATAACTAAAGTGTGTGTATTTCCTTGTATTTACGTGTTTTGCCCCTTATAATAAAGATTGACGCTTTTATGACGATAAGGAAGAGGGAAAGAAGCAATGAAAGGTGGAAGAATGAAGAAATCAAGAGAAGGCCAACTAGCACAATCCCTAGCAAAAGTTTTGCTGAAGAAAAGAGAGAAAAAGGGTTTGGCACAGGCTGTGGAAAGTCAGCACGGGCTGTGCTGTTACCTGGAAATCATTTCTGCTGATTTTTTAAGTCAACACAGGGTGTGCTGCTGGCAATTTCAGTTTTTCATCATATTATATCATAATTCTATGGTTTCTATTCATTCTATCTTTCATCTAGACTTTGAGAGAGTTTTCTCTCAAGCCTCTCTAGAGGGTTTTAGGGTAGATTCTAGGTTTAATTCGTCTCTTGTTCATGGATTGCACTTCAGATTTGACATCTCAATTTAAGACTAAGTTCTCTTTCTATGTCTCTTTACATTTATCTTTATTTACTTTCTTGTTAGATTGCTCTCTTTATTTTTAATTACTTTAATATGTTAATTTGTTATTAATTTAGTGTTGTTTGGGTTGTGATTGATGTATTGATGATGAATGAATTTGTTTAGGCTTAATCTACCAAATCCATGCTTGTAATGTGACGTTTTCTCTTTGCCCACAACATGTTCGGTTAAATGCTCGAGAGAGAGTTCATCTGTAATTCTTAGGCAATTGATTATGCTGAGAGGTGAGATCAATTTTCTAGTGCAGGTAGAGAAAATGGTTAGGGTTTAGGCACGAGAGTGTTGAATTATGACTAGGTTTAGGTTGTTAATCCTATAATTTAATTAGACTAACTCTATGAGAATAGGCAGTGAGAATAGTTACGCTAGCCCTTGACCCTTGAGAGAGGACTTGGGCGAAGTCTCAAACCCTCGAGAGAGAGCTTTGATGTTCAATATGTTACAATCAACCCCTCTTGATTGCTTGTTTAGAATTGGTAGGTTAGGCCGTTCAAATTAATTAGTTGTTGAATATTTATATCGCAAACTGGGCATTTTTTATTGTTTCCGTAGTTTGATTATCACCACCATTATCCTTGGTTAATCTACCTAGCTTGAAACACTTGAGTCAGTTTTGACTGTCTCGAACACAACTCCCTGTGGATATGACAACCATATTCCCAAAAGTACAACAGCAACATCAAAATGGACTATCAACTTTTGTTCTAGCTTATTTTGATCTGGTTGTGATGAGCAAGGAATCATCAAGGTTAAACAACAATTACATGAAGCATTCACAATTAAAGATCTTGTATTGACGGTATATTCTCTGGGCATTGAAATAACAAGAGCTGAAAGTGGCAAATTCATCAATAAGAGGAAGTATACATTCAACTTCCTATAAGATCCTGGGTTAACATGAACTAGGCTAGAAAAATTCTGATGCCCAGATGATTAAAGCATTCAGCAGATGATGGCAAGCACTACGAGCAGAAAGGTTGTGGGCGACGCACAATTTTGAAGCCCTTACAACAATTTTCGTCGTCCTCTAAATAGGGAGTCGAAACAAGTTTCACCGCAACTTTGACGCCGTTTACTCGAGCGCTCTTATAGGGCGTCAAAATATCTAAATGTCGTCCTTAGTTGCTCCGTAGGGCGACAAAAGTTTTTGACGCTCTAAAACTACATAAAGACCGCGGATTTATTTAGACGCACTTTGTTCCATGTGCACGAGGGTAATTTTGACACCCTTTTATGCCATTAGGGCTGTGATTTTGATTTTGATGCCCTAATTGTAAAAGAAAGACAACCTTCTAGCGTGCTACTCAAGAGTTCTATGAAGAGGATGATATGCTTAGAAGACCTTCTCACAGTTCTAAGACCTTTTGTCATACAATAAGCAGCAACATTACAATTGATTCTCACTATGATGATATGTTAGCACTTAACTCCAATGTTTGTTAATAAGAGACACAAAATGAAGAAGACATACAAGACATTGAAGCTTGTGGTTCTTCAATTGATCATACAAGATATGTTGCGAATAATTTTATACAACAAAATCTAAATGAAGATCATCAAAAACAAAGAAGTTCTCATAGACAAAGGCATAAATCAATTTAGCTTACATACTTTTTTCAACCTAACAGGAGGCAGTCAGATACTTCTTCTCAATCACATAGCTTTAGAAGTCTGAGTAATGTTACTTTTCCTCTCTAAAAAGAATCTAACTTACAACATTTTTAGTCTGATTATGTAGCTTCTCTTATTGCGACTATGCATGTGCAAGAACATGTTAATTGTAGACAAGTTGCTAGTTCTCAATAATAGGTAGAAGCTATGAATAAAGAATTAGGAGCTCTTGAATAAAACGGTACTTGGATTCTTACCTCTTTGCCTCCAAGAAAGAAAGCCTTAACTTGTAAATGGGTGTATAAGGTTAATTCAAACATGATGGAAGTGTAGAATGGTATAAGGCAAGATTAGTCATTAAGAGCTTTGAACAAATAAAAGACAAGGATTATAAGAATACATTTTCACCTATGTCTAAACTAACAACTGTGAGAGTGTTTATAGTTATGGCTACAGTAAAAGGATGACCACTCCATCAATTGGACATCAACAATGTTTTTCTTCATGGATATTTAGATGAAGAAGTATATATGCTATCACCTGAAGTATATAACACAACCTCAAACAATCAAGCATGCAAGCTTGAAAGATCTTATATGGTCTTTATTGAGCACCAAGACAATGGAACCTTAAATTGAGTAAATTTCTTGAAAAACAATCCAAGCATGACTATTCCTTGTTTACTAGACATCAAAATGGACTATCAACAATTGTTCTAGTTTATTTTGATCAGGTTGTGATGAGCAAGGAATCATCAAGGTTAAGCAACAATTATATGAAGCATTCACAATTAAAGATCATGGATTGACTGTATATTTTTTGGGCATTGAAATAACAAGAGGTGAAAGGGGCAAATTCATCAATACGAGGAATATAGAGGGTTTTTTGCATTTTGGACCCCGAAGTATAGGGGTATTTATTTTCTAGTCCCACGGTTTTCATTATTTATTTTTTGGACCCTAAAGTTTATGGGTTGAATAAAAAAGGACCTTAAAGTTTAAAGGTTGAAAAAAAGGCTCGTGTTCTGTTTTTTTTTCTTTTCATGTTTGAATTTATCTCACGATTAGCGCCAAACTTCAGGAGTAAGGTCAAAACTGAAATTAAAGCTATAATACACTTCTCTTATTCATGTCCGAACTAATTAGACCTTGAAGTATACAGGGTCTAAGTATCCAGGTCAAAATTGATATTAAAACTGATATTTGCATTTTTGACCCCGAATTATAGGGGTATTTATTTACTGGACCCTTACTTTTCATTGTTTATTTATGGGACCCTAAAGTTTATGAGTTGAATAACAAAGAACCTTAAAGTTTGTGGGTTGAAATGAAGGCTCGTGTAATGTTTTTTTTCCTTTTCATGTTTGAATTTATCTCCCGATTAGCTTCAAACTTCACGAGTAAGGTTAAAACTGATATTGAAACTATAATACACATCTCTTATTCATGTCGGAACTAATTATTAGACCCTGAAGTACCCAGGGTGTAAGTAGTTCCGGCATGAATAAGAGAGGCGTATTACAACTTTTATATTAGTTTTAATCTTAGTTCTGAAGTTGGCGCTAATCGGAAGATAAATTCAAACATAGGAAGAAAAAGAAAAATAGTACACTGGCCTTTTTTTAAACCTACAAAATTTAAGGTCTTTGTTTATTGGGTTATTGGATGCTAATATATTGAACTTTTGGGGTATTGGACAATAATGCACTGAACTTTGACCTTGGACAATAATGCACTGAACTTTGAGGGGTGTTGGACAATAATGCACCCGGAACAATTTTGATGGTGGTTGACTTGGTGGTGATCTTACAGGGCTGGTCGAGAATATAAATTGGCCAAATAATATATAAATTTATGACATGTCTACTAATCTACACAAGTAAAGGTGATTTTATACAATTACAATAACAATCTCTCAGCGAAAACACGTTTAAGCAAATGTGATTTTATGTTTTTTTGACTCTTTTCAAAGTTCATTCTCTTTGCTTATGTGTGGATTAGCTGATATATCATAAATTTAAATATTTTTGAGTCAATTCATCTCCTCTTCCTATTAAGTAGGATTGCCATCAAGTCAGCCACTGCCAGAATCGTTCTGGGTGCATTATTATTCAACACCCCCCAAAGTTCAGTGTATTATTGTCCAAGCTTAAAGTTCAGTGTATTATTGTCCAACACCCCAAAAGTTCAGTATATTAGTATCCAATAACCCTTTTTTATTCAACCCATAAACTTTAGGGTCCAAAAAATAAACAATGAAAACTATGAGACAATCCATTGGAACTAAATGATTGGTTCACTGACATCAAACCATGGTCTAAGTATGAAATTGCTCATTCCAGGAGGGTTTGGGTGGATATCATTGGTGTCCCTCCGCAAGGATGGACCTGGGAAAACCTTCAGATTTGTACACAACCATGGGGAAAACTAGTATCTCATGCAAGGTGTATTTCGTCAACCAATCAATTTGGAGTTATGAGGGGTCTTGTTCAAACGGATGTGTTTCATCAAATTGATGGTGAAATCCTATCAGACATTCAGAAATGTTCTTTTAGGAATTTTTGTTAGGGAGATTAGTTCGCATCTAATTCCGCCATATATAGCTCATGAACCTTGTAATGAGAAAAGTGCTACATCTGGATTCTCAAGTGATGATGATGATCATGATGAGGAGTGTGATGAGAATATTCAGACTGCATCCAATGATGCTCACAATTCTTCTCTGTTGAACGTCCAGGGGTGTATGAACAGTCAACCCAGAAGTAAAGGTGATCATTCACAAGGTGGCACTAACAGTTCGAGGGGCACTTCTCCATTATTAAAACAGCTTTCTGATAGTGGTTCCATCGATGAAGTGAGGAAATTGAATGAGCAAACCAATGAATTAAAGGGAGAATTAATTAGAATTTTGGGGGTCTCTGCGTGGAATGAAGTGGTTGCATCGATGAAGTGAGGTAATTTAATGAGCAAAACATTTTGATTAATGACAACGACAGTGAAGTTCGGTCCATTTCTTCTGGAGATGAGTCCATTCAAAATGCAAGAGAATTTATTGCTCGCAAGGCAATTGCATTTGATGAAGAAACTGGTTTCATTAAAGCTAGAAAAAGCAACTTCTCTAACAAGCTCAGCGGGAATAGGCTTGCGAAAAGGAATAGGAAGACGGTCAATGAAAGTCTGAGGAGGAAAAGATTATTGGAAATTACCCGGTCATCTTCTACTAAAGGTAGCCATGGTTTCTGATGAGGCTAGGTGTGTGGAATGAGAGGGGTATGGGGGCCAAAGTCTGAGGAGGAAAAGATTATTGGAAATTACCCGGTCATCTTCTACTGAAGGTAGCCATGGTTTCTGATGAGGCTAGGTGTGTGGAATGAGAGGGGCATGGGGGCCAAAGGAAAAGAGATATATCAAATCCGCTTAATTTTTTAGAATTTTAGTGCGATTGCTGGTTTTTTTGTCTCTGCTGTGGGTGTTGTTTGGTGGGTGAATCAATTCGGTGGGTGCTGGTGTTTGAGCCCATGTTTTCGCTGTTTGGGTGCAAGTTTCTGTTGATGATGGTTTTTGAGCTCTTGTGTTTGCCGTATCTTTGAGCCCATGTTGTGCTAATTGGGTGTTGTTCGTCCCTGTTAGGGGTTCTGGTGTGGGGTTGGTTTGTGACTTATTTCTACTGCATTTTGACAGCATTTGAAATACTCTGAGCATGTGCAAGCAAGGTTGGGTTGTAGGTTGTCATGAAGTGGTTTTGGAGTTGTTTTGGTGTGACATTTAATAATGCTTCATCTGCTTGATTATGATGCATATCAAGCTCTCATTCAAAAGTTGATTTGGATTGGTCTTCATGGAAATGTCTGTACAACATCTTGGAGTTGTGTCAGGAAATGTGTTGAGTATGTTACTGGATATTGTCATTGGCTGGAGATTTCATGAGGCTTCCAGTGCTACTACTTCACTCTTATTCAGAGTCTCACTGTCCATGCTTTCAATGATTTAATTCTTTCGTTGTTGGACCTTTCGGGGATTGATCTCATTAGTTGAGGTTTTTTTGTATTAGGGGTGGTATAGTCTCGTATTATGTTGTATGGCTTTTTAAAGACATATATTGTCTTCTGAATAAAACGGTCTTATGACCGTTAGTTATCAAAAATAATATATATATTAGATATCCTAGAAGATATTGGGTTATCCAGAAGTAAGCTAGAAAATTTCCACTGCCCAGAGGATTAAAGCTTTCAGCAGATAAAGACAAGCACTACGAGAAGCTAGAAAGGTTATGGGCGACGCGCGATTGGACGCCCTTACAACTATTTTCGTCGTCCTATAAATAGGGAGTCGAAACAAGTTTCACTGCAACTTTGACGCCGTTTACTCGACGCGCACTTATAGTGCGTCAAAATTTCTAAAGGTTGTCCTTAGTCTCCGTAGGGCGTCAAAATTTTTTGACGCTCTAAAACTACATAAAGACCGCTGATTTATTTTGACGCACTTTGTTCCATATGCACGGCGCTAATTTTGACACCCTTTTATGCCATTAAGCTTGCGATTTTGATTTTGATGCCCTAATTGTAAAAGAAAGACAACCTTCTGGCTTGCTACTCAAGAGTTCTATGGAGAGGATCATATACCTAGAAGACCTTCTAACAATTCTTAGACCTTTTGTCATACATTAAGCAACAACATTACAACTTATTCTCACTATGATGATATTTTAGCTCTTAACCCCAATGTTTATTTAGAAGAGACACAAAATGAAGAAGACATACACCACATTGAAGCTTGTGGATCTTCAATAGAACATACATTATATAGATATGTTGCGAATCATTTTATACAACAAAATCTAAATGAAGATCATCCAAAACAAAGAAGATCTCATAGACAAAGGGATGATTCAATTTAGCTTACATATTTTTTCAGCCTAAGAGCAGACAGTCGGATACTTCTTCTCAATCGCATAGCTTCAGAAGTCTTAGTAATTTTGTTTTCCTCTCTAAAAAGAATCTAACTTAATTACTATATTTTTTTCTGATTATGTAGCTTCTCTTATTGCAACTATGCATGTGCCAGAACCTGTTAATTATAGACAAGTTACTTGTTCTCAAGAATGGGTAGAAGATATGAATAAAGAATTAGAAGTTCTTGAATAAAACGGTACTTAGATTCTTATCGCTTTGCTTCCAAGAAAGAAAACCTTAACTTGTAAATGGGTGTATAAGGTTCATTCAAACATGATGGAAGTGTAGAATGGTATAAGGCAAGATTGGTCACTAGGAGCTTTGAACAAATAAAAGATAAGGATTATGAGTATACATATTCACCTATGTATAAACTAACAATTGTGAGAGTGTTTATACCTATGGCTACAGTAAAAGGATGACCACTCCATCAATTGGACATCAACAATGCTTTTCTTCATGGATACTTAGATGAAGAAGTATATATGCTACCACCGGAAAGATATAACAAAGCCTCGAATATAACGCCCCGGCCCCACCTGGGCCGCGGACATTACCGATAATTGCTTCAAGGATCGCTGACTGGCCCCACAAATCACCACGAGTCTTTCCAGCGTGCTTCGTCCTCGCTCACACGCTGCCTGGGAAAACTTCCCAGGTGGTCACCCATCCTTTGACTACTCCCAGCCAAGCACGCTTAACTGAGGAGTTCCCAATGGATGAGCTACCATAAAAGAAGGTGCACCTTGGTGATATAAGTAGTCATTTCAATCCTTTTAAGCCACATTTTCACTACATAACCGGGGTATTACAGTCACCCCTACTTAAGCGCACAACGTCCTTGTTGTGCCACCATCGAATCCAGAATCTTTGCCCCGCTAGGTGACTGCCCATGGCTCTCCCATCCACTAGCGCAGCTCGCGGTCACGGGTCGGCTATACCATCTGTAACGCCCCGGCCCCACATGAGCCGTAGACATTACCGATAATTGCTTCAAGGATCGCTGACTGGCCCCACAAATCACCACGAGTCTTTCCAGCGTGCTTCGTCCTCGCTCACACGCCGCTGAAAAACTTCAGAGGTCACCCATCCTTTGACTACTCCCAGCCAAGCACGCTTAACTGAGGAGTTCCCAACGGATGAGCTACCATAAAAGAAGGTGCACCTTGGTGATATAAGTAGTCATTTCAATCCTTTTAAGCCACACTTTAACCACATAACCGGGGTATTACATCGAAGAATCAAGTAAGCAAGCTAGAACGATCTTTGTATGGTCTTAAACAAGGACCAAGACAATGGAACCTTAACATGAGTAAATTTCTTGAACAAGTTGGGTTCGTACAGTCTAAGCATGGTTATTCCTGTTTACTAGACATCAAAATGCACTATCAACATTTGTTCTAGTTTTTGTCGGATAGGTTGTGATAAGCAAGGAATTATCAAGGTTAAGCAACAATTACATGAAGCATTCATGATTAAAGATCTTTGATTGACAGGATAATTTTTGGGTCTTGAAAAAATTAGAGCAGAAAGTCAGAAATTCATTAATAAGAGGAAGTATATTTTAGACAACTTAGAAGATGCTTGGTTATCTCGAACTAAGCTAGAAAATTTCCATTGCCTAAAGGATCAAAGCTTTCAGCAAATAAAGGCAAGCATTACAAGAAGAAAGGTTATGGGCGATGCACAATTTTGATGCCTTTACCACTGTTTTCAACGTCCTCTAAATAGGGAGTCGAAACAAGTTTTGCCGCAACTTTGACGTCATTTACTCGACACTCTTTTATAGGGCGTCAAAATTTCTAAACATCGTCCTTAGTTGCTCTGTAGGGCGTCAAAAACTTTTTGACGCTCCAAAACTACATAAAGACCGCAGATTTATTTGACGCAGTATGTTCGATATGCACGACGTTAATTTTGACGCCCTTTTATGCCATTTGGGATGCGATTTTCATTTTGATGCCTTGTTTGTAAAAGAAAGACCACCTTCTGGCTTGGTAATCAATAGTACTATAAAGTGGATGATATGCCTAGAAGGCATTCTTAAAGTTCTCGGACCTTTTGTCATACATCAAGTAGTAACAAGACAACTGATTCTCACTACGATGATATTTTAGCTCTTAAGTTTTAACACCAATTTTTATTTAGAAGAGGCACAAAATGAAGAAGACATACAAGACATAGAAGCTTGTGGTTCTACAATAGAACATAAATCATATAGATATGTTGCGAATCATTTTATACAACAAAATCTACTTGAAGATCATCCAAAACAAAGATCTCATAGACAAGGCATGAATCAATTTAGCTTACATTTTTTTTCCATCCTAACTGGAGACAGTCAGATACTTCTTCTCAACCACATAGCTTTAGAAGTCTGAGTAATGTTGTTTTCCCTCTCTTAAAAGAATCGAACTTACAATATTTTTTATCGTGATTATGTAGATTATCTTATTGCAACCATACATGTGGCAGAACCTGTTAATTGTAGACAAGTTGCTAGTTCTCGAGAATGGGTAGAAGCTATGAATAAAGATCCAGAAGCTCTTGAATAGAATAGTACTTGTATTCTTTTACCTCTTTCCCACCAAGAAAGAAAGCTTTCACTTATAAATGAGTGTATAAGGTTAATTCAAATGTGATGGAAGTGTTTAATGGTTTAAGGCAAGATTGGTCATTGTGGGCTTTGAACAAATAAAAGATAAGGATTATAAGCATACGTTACGTTTTCACCTATGACTAAACTAACAACTGTTAGAGTGTTTATAACTATGGCTATAGTAAAAGGATGACCACTCCATCAATTGGACATAAACAATACTTTTGTTCATGAACACTTAGATGAAGAAGTATATATGCTACCACCTGAAGGATATAACAAAGGCTCGAAAAATCAAGTATACAAGCTAGAAAGATCTTTACATGGTCTTAAACAAGTACGAAGACAATGGAACCTTAAATTGAGTAAATTTCTTGAAAAAGTTGGGTTTGTACAGTCCAAGCATGACTATTCCTTATTTACTAGAGATCAAAATGGACTATCAACTTTTGTCCTAGTTTATGTGGATCAGGTTGTGATGAGCAAATAATCATCAAAGGTAAGCAACAATGACATGAAACATTCACAATTAAAGATCTTGGATTGACGGGATATTTTTTGGGCATTGAAATAACAAGAGATGAAAGTGGTGAATTCATCAATAAAAGGAATTATATATTAGACATCCTAGAAGATGTTGTGTTATCTAGAACTAAGCTAGCAAAATTTCCATTGCCTAGAGGATTAAAGCTTTCAGTATATAAAGGCAATTAATGATCCAGAAAGATATACAGTGGTTTGAAGATTCATGGATCTTATCTTTACAAGACCAGATATTGTCTACTTAGTACAACACCTAAGTCAGTTTCTACAAATTTAAAAGAACCACACTGTAAATCAGCTATGCACATTCTAAGATATCTAAAAGGGACCATCGATCGATGCTGTTCTTCCTAGCCAAGAATGAACTGTAGTTGCACGCATTCTGTGATGCAGATTGGGGGAGTTGTCAAATTGAAACAAGGTCGTTAATTGGTTATTATATATTTCTTGGTTTCATGGAAAACCAAGAACCAAAACATAGTGGCAAAGTCTTCAGTAGAAGTTGTATATGGCTGTGTCAACTACAACCTTTGAGCTGGTTTGGATTTCAAATTTGATTCAAGACTTGAATCTTCCGCTTGAATTACCATTCACATTCAATGTGACATCAAGGCAACAATGCACATAGCTGAAAACCTGTTGTTTCTCGAAACAACCAAACACCTAAACATCGATTGCCATTATACACAAGATAAATTAGTTGAAGGTATTCTCAAGAATTCCTATCTTTCATTTAAGGAGCAACTAGTAGATATTATGACTGAAGCTTTGGGAGAATTCCAACACAACTACCTTTCTAGCAAGCTTAGTCTGTTGGACAAACCACCACCTATTTCGCATTCTTTATCTTGAGGGGGAGAGTGTGGAATGGTAAGGTGAAAATGTCAGCTCATCATCAATGCTCTAACCACGTT
Source organism: Portulaca oleracea (assembly GCA_029582165.1). NCBI lineage: Eukaryota > Viridiplantae > Streptophyta > Magnoliopsida > Caryophyllales > Portulacaceae > Portulaca > Portulaca oleracea. The sequence continues at coordinate 31,509,343 of CM055889.1, read as the reverse complement.
AACTAATCATCTCAGCATTAGTTATAAGATGCTCTTGTATAGATACCACTTTTGTATCATTATTATATAACTTTTGTGTGGTAGGTTCAAAATTAACCAACCATAACCACGTCAACCACATCTAAGCACATCTCAGCACAACAATCATACCATTCTCTTACCTCACTTTTTCATACTCTCATACCTTATTGAAAAATTATTAAAACGGTCATACAACTCCCTTACCTTAGTTTTTCTTACTTAGATACCTTACAAAAAGAAATTAAAATAATCAATCAAATTTCTTACCTCACTTTTTCTTTTCTACCCACCTTTCAACTTATATACCACACCTATCATTCTTACCACAAATAACAACATCTAACCACACCAAATACCTTTTACCATATTTAACCATAACCACAACTAGCTAACAACACAAATGAACAGAATTAATTGAATTGGTTCTTTTTTTTCGATAATTAGGGTAATTGGCCCAAATTTATTCTCAACCGAATGAGAACCACAATGCCCAAGAGCATGCAAACAGTGGTCTCATGAAACAAAATTCTCTATTACTTTCATTTCTTTCGTCATTTCTTCTCACATTCATACAAGAAGAGTGATAATATTTATCTTACTTTTTAACACATTGTAAATTTTAATAATCCTAAATTCAAAAAATGATTAATATCTAAAATAAACGCAAACGCTAGTAACCAATTCCAAATTTAACATTCCACGTACATTATTTTCCCCTCTCGATCTTCTGTGCCTCTTTCTTTCTCTGTCCATTGGACAATCGTGAGCTCACTTAATTTACCCCAAATGTCTTCTCATCTTCTAATCAGTAAGCTCCAAAATAAGAAAAGTAGAAAAAGTACCTACCTCAAATTTGAGCAGCAAGAGTGAAGCCTCAAAAAATGATTAATATCTAAAATAAACGCAAACGCTAGTAACCAATTCCAAATTTAACATTCCACGTACATTATTTTCCCCTCTCGATCTTCTGTGCCTCTTTCTTTCTCTGTCCATTGGACAATCGTGAGCTCACTTAATTTACCCCAAATGTCTTCTCATCTTCTAATCAGTAAGCTCCAAAATAAGAAAAGTAGAAAAAGTACCTACCTCAAATTTGAGCAGCAAGAGTGAAGCCTCATTATAATTGGTCCGAGTAGACTCGTATGTTATTGTAGATTTGTAGGAAGTTTAACATGGATTACATAGGGAATTAATTACAAACAAATATATATCAACTAACGAGCTAGATTAAGAAATAACATTAATGCGTGCATTTGATCACAAATTCCGTCTACCAGGTATCAAAAGATAAAAAGGTACAATCTGATCGAATTACCAACAGAAACTGTAGGTTGATCTAAAGAAGACTTTTTCTTTATTTATATTAAATACATTATTGCATAATGTACCAACAGAAACCGTAGGCTGAGAGCTAAAAAAAGACTTTTTCTTTATTTATATTAAATATAGGGAAATTCCAAATGGTAGGCATCAACTATTCGGTATTCCAAATGGTAGGCTTAGTAACAAAAAAATTCCATTCTGTAGGCATGTGCTTAAACTGTCGTCAAGTAATTTTAAAAAAAAAAAAAGTTGAAGTCTTCCATTTACTGTGGGACTGTATACTTTGTTGCATTCCTTCCTATGAATCTCAGTAGATGGGAGTAGCCAGTAAAGTAATTGTTTGTGATATTAACCCAGAATTCATAAACACCAATTCTGATTTGGATAAAACCCAACTCACCAATTCACAACCCCATAATTCACAATGCACAAACACACTACAATAACAATCAAAGAAAACAAACAATGGGCTAATTTTTCGTGTTTGAGCAGTGAACCCTAATACCCAAAACACCAATTTTAATACAAGATACCTATTTGAGCAGTGAACCCTAATTTTTCGTCGGAGCAACCGCAGGTTCGTCGGAGTCAGGCAACAAGCTTGATCGTCGGATTCATGCCGGAGTATGGTCGGGGCTCGTCTGCAATAGGCGTCAAAGTCAGGCCAGAGTCAGGCCGAGGCTCGTCTGCAAAGGGCGTCAGAGTTAGGTCGTTCGTATCCGTCGTTCGTCTGAGTCAGGCCGGGGCAGGTTCGTCGGAGTCAGGCCAGGGCTTGTTCGACGGAGTCAGGCAGTGGCTTGCAGCAACCAGGTTGGGGAGGAGGGAGGAGAAGGCAGAGAATGGAATTCTGAGTTGTTCATCTGCGAAAACACGTCTGATCCTTCAATTCAAAACTTCAAACTTTTTTTTTTTAATTACTCAACGACGGTTTAAGCAAATGCCTACGGAATGGAATTTTTTTGTTATTAAGCCTACCATTTGGAATATTTAAAAAGGTTGTTCACCATTTGGAATACCTAATAATTGATGCCTACCATTTGGAATTTCCCTTAAATATATTATTGCATAATGTATCCTGTACTATGACACAATTACAAGTATATACTCTACTTTTTTCCTTGCACAAAAAAGATAAATTCACATGAAATGACATAATACCATTCAATTCATAATGATCTACAATACTACTAATGTATGTAATGCGTTTCTCATTTGCATGTTCCAAGTTTCCCCTTACTTCAGTTGGATAAGATAAAAGATATATACAAAATTTTACTACAACATGAGATTTTACCAAAAACAAAAATTTTAAAAAATTGAAAACTCAAACATGTACATGATAATAATTAAAATTTAAGGGAGATTTGATTTCAACAATTTACCATCAGTTTTTAACCAAGTTAACTCGTGATTGGGTGACGTAATGGTAGAGCTTGATTTATTACTATGGTTGTTAGGGGTTTGTGTCATCCATGATCTTGTTGAAAAGCTCTATCTAGCTAGAGTCCACAGAGCATTTATATGAGATCCATAACCAAACCAAATTAAATATGTCCAAGAAATAATATGCATATCAGTCCTACATCTTGTTTATCATTTTCAAAAGATAACACACATGATATATCCGGATTCGTATTTTGTCTTGCCTACAATTTCATTCAATACCTTCACATGCACTTTTGTTGCTTACTTAAGAGATTACTAAGGCTATCCTTCTAGCCTTATGTATATTCCATTCATGGGACTTTCCCATGATCTGTATTGCATTTTCATCAAACCGAACTTGCCCTAGGTAGGGTTACTCGCCCCCAACGCCATCCTTTGCCTTTGTTTTTCCTTTTGCCTTGTTTTGCCAACCATTTTTATATTATCATAACTTTTAATTATCCCAACAATAATAATTTTCGGTGTCCATTTTATAAAATTCAAATATACACCATCTTAACTAAACAACATAATACTCCCTTCACTTCTCAATATCTGTCACATTAACTTTTTGTTTTCCACAATATCTGTCATTTTACAATTTCAATGCAACATTAATGATAAATTTTCAAATTTACCTCTTACTTTTATAATTCAAATACAATTATATAACTAAAATAGAAATTTAACTCTTACTTTTACCATTTCCAATGCGATTATCATTCTCAATACCATTTTTTTTAAATCTTCCCAAAAGTCTAAAGTGACCATTATTAAGGAATGAAGGGAGTAATTATGTAGGGTGTAATTTGTAATTATTACCGAGTATATTAATTGCATGTACTTAGGAATCAGATAATTGTTTTTTGGTACAGACAAATATATATGGGTTTTTTTTCCCTATATATCTAGATTTATGGGTCTTTTTTTAGAGAGAGAGAAAGAGAGGGGGGGACTACTGTGGTCTGTGACTTGTGAACATGCATGTGATGTGCGCATGCAATTGATAATAGAGCCCAAAGCTTTATATATGGTCCCTGGCCTATGCTCAGTAGATACCTATTGTTTCTCGACTTGTTTCTTTCAAATTTCTTTTCCACCACCTTTTGTATTAACCACCATATTCATTCATTATATTCTTTGTAAATTCTATATTATTAGGGCACTGTAAACTTTATTTTTGGTAGTACTAGTGATAATTATGTCGGTCATATATGTTGTTGATTCTAATGAGATTTATTATCATTATCAATTTGAATTTGACCCATTATTAATTAGCTTGGTGTGTCTAAATGATTATAAATCTCATTATCAATTTGAATTTGACACATTATTAGCTAGGGGTGCATGTCTAAATGATTATTTTCAACAGAGCCTATTCATTCTTTGTGTTACTTACAGTTACAGTGCTAGATTGAGATTTTGGGTTTTGGGGAGATGTAAATCCTTTCAGGCAAAATGCTAGATTTAGATTTTGAGTTTTGGGGAGATGTAAATTCTTACAAGGAAAAAGCTTTTTTCGAAGATGAAGGTTGACTGACCTAGCATAGCAACCAAGAGTTAATTAGCTCTGGGAGTGGCTATGCGTATATATTGCCATAGAACCCTAGGCTGGCGCAATGGTGCGGAGTTGCATTTATATACCATGACAAGGATGAAAGCTAGGTGTATATAAATATTAACGGTTATTTGCATTTTAGATCTCATAGTATAGGAGTATTTATTTTCTAAATCCTTGATTTTCATTGTTTATTTTTGGGGCCCTAAAATTTATGGGTTGAATAAAAAAACACCTTAAAGTTTGTAGGTTGAAAAAAAGGCTCGTGTATTTTTTTTTCTTTCCATGTTTGAATTTATCTCTCGAGTAGCGTCAAACTTCAGGAGAAAGGTTAAAACTAATATTAAAACTATAATACGTCTCTCTTATTCATGCCGAAATTACTTATGCCCTGGGTACTTTAGGGTCTAATAATTAGTTCCGACATGAATAAGAGATGTGTATTATAGTTTCAATATCAGTTTTAACCTTACTCGTGAAGTTTGAAGCTAATCGGGAGATAAATTCAAACTTGGAAAGAAAAAAAAAACATTACACGAGCCTTCTTTTCAACCTACAAACTTTAAGGTTCTTTTTTATTCAACTCATAAACTTTAGGGTCCCAAAAATAAACAATGAAAACTAAGAGTTCAGAAAATAAACACCCCTATAATTCGGGGTACAAAATGCAAATAACCCTAAATATTAAGGGGATGAAAAATATTCAATATTCTTTAAAAATGTTTTGACTAATATAATCAAATTTAAGTTTAAATTATAAGACATTGTAAACATGTTTAGCAACAGTGCATTTCGGTACGTAATAATTAACACAAAGGACCATGAAATTCGTCGCTAAGCAATGGTTCTATTTTTACATCTCTCCACGATATTTGGGTTTATCATGTGTTCTTCTGTTGTTGGCCTCTTAACTCTTACCCTGGCCGGGGCTAATGATGAGCATTATAGTTTAATGTAGGTCAGCATATATTAAGAACGAAAATGATAAACATCTTAACACAAGATGACTCTTAACCATCTTGCATTTCTTCTAAATCACTAATAAAGTGAATTATAAGTGTATTTAAATCATTCTAAAGGTACGTTTCATTATTTTTTAAGGTTACTACAACTTATAAACAATTTAAAAATAATTATTTATTTATATTTATTTCATAAATATAAAACTATGTATAAAATGTGAATTTTCTACTATGATTGATAAAATTAGACTATAATTATATTTTTTCACCTAGCTAATAAGTATTATATTATTATAATTGATAAATATATATAATTATTAAAGAAAATATTAATAAAAATTAGAAAAATGTAAAATATGAATAATTCAAGATGGTTAAGAACCATCTTGAGTCAAGATGGTTATCATGGTCCAAGAAAAAGAATTTGGGACAAAAATAAACAAATATCAGAAATTTTATGACATCAACGTACAAAATACTCCAATTAATTGACGAGAATTATTGTCGACTTCACATTTATCTTTATCCCATGAGGTTTTTGTTCATTTATTAATTTCCAAAACGATTTGGGTTTCCGACAAGATATTTTCGAAGTATGTTATCTTGATATAAAATTTATATATTTAGCTATTAAATTTTAAAAAATTTGTAAGATTGTGTTGGGGAAATCCAAGGGGGTAGCCCACTTCAACCAAGGCCCATGATACACAAGTTAAATGAGGTTCCATCTTAAAATCAATTGGTGTTAAGAGGAGTAGCACACTATATACCATGTCCTTTCTCTTTATTTTTCCGATGTGGGACATTTACTCATGGGTGAATCCCAACATATTGACTTATAAATATAATACTATATGCAAGTTGTGTAAAAAAATATTTTATTCATAATTTTTAAAATTAACAAAAAGTTCTTTAAATATATTTGTAGGAGTGTGTTGGGATTCACCCATGAGTAAGATGTCCCACATCGGAAAAAGCAAAGGGAAAGCACATCGTATATAAGTCAAGTGAGCCACTACTCTTAATACCAATTGGTTTTAAGATGAAACTTCATTTAACTTGAGCACCATGGGCCTTGGTTGAAGCTGGCTCCCGCCCTGGATCTCCCCAACAAGTGGTATCAAAGCCGATGGTTCGTCCGACTGGGCGTAAGGTGCGGGAAGGTAGTCCCGTAAAAATCACCATGGATAGGAGCAGGGGCCATGGCGCGTGTGCGGCTGGGTCTCCTGAACGCGCAAAGTGGTTACATGAGAATCGGGTGGAGTAGGGTGCGACTCTGTGGAGTAAGGTGTGGCTGGACTCTTGAGGCAGAGTGGTGGCATGAGACTCAGGTGGACTAGAGTGCGGCTCTGTAAAGTAAGGTACGACTATGATTGTAACACCCCGGGTATATGGTTAACTGTGGCTTAAGAGGATTGAAATGACTACTTATATCACCAAGGTGCACTTTCTTTTATGGTAGCTCATTCGTTGGGAACTCCTCACTTAAGCGTGTTTGGTTGAGAGTAGTCAAAGGATGGGTGACCTCCTGGGAAGTTTTCCCAGGTAGCGTGTGAGCGAGGACGAAGCACGCTGGAAAGACTCGTTGTGATTTGTGGGGCCAGTCAATGATCCTTGAAGCAATTATTAATAATGTCCGCGGCCCGGAAGGGGCCGGGGCGTTACAATGATGGGCTCCTAATGGTGACTTGAAATCTTGGCAAAAAGAGATTTCCGATCAAGGGGGAGAGACTCATGTGTGAATGGGAAGACTTTTGGGATTCATCCATGAGTAAGATGTCCCACATCAGGAAAAGCAAAGGGAAAGCACATGCTATAGAAGTCAAGTGGGCCACTCATCTTAACATCAATTGGTTTTAAGATGAAACCTCACTTAACTTGTGTACCACGGGCCTTAATTGAAGTGAGCTCCTGCCTTGAATTTCCCTTACAGAGTGAGTTTGTTCGATTAGGGTGTCATTTGTACATTCCAAGCTTTTTGTAATTTATAATTAATAATATCTTGATGGGAATCTGCCCAAGCATGCTCAAGTCATCCAAGCTTGTTACTTGGTAGTGGGTGAAGCCAAGAAGGGAGTTGATAATTTGGCAAGCCAATGTCCTTCACCTTGTGAGACATCTCCAGTGTTTACTTCGATCTTCCAGACATAGCGGCCAATTTGCTCAGACTGAAGGACGTTCACATATCATGTTCTGGGGTTTGGGTAAAGGACGTTCATCCGTAGCTATTTATGATGAGATATCGGCTATTGTTATAAATATCATTAGCTTCTTTAAGCTTAATTAGGAGGTTTTCTTTTCGCTTAAGAAATCCCTAATTAGCTGGATTAGTTACAAAGTTCATATGGGTATATAAACCCCCTTATGTAATCGGCATGAATCAACTAATCTGGATATTACCCTAAATTCGAGAAGCTTCTTTGCTCTCAAGGTTGTGAGTATCCTAAACTCTCATTTCTACTACTGTAACTTGATTTGGCTAGTCAAGTAGGTGATTAGTAGAGCTTAATCGAATTCTTAGAAGGTGAATCTGTAACTAAGAAGGAGACTAAGGAGCCCTTGTGATAATCGATTATGGTGAGTCTGTATTGATTGATTTTCACTTGTTCTATCCTCTGTTTTAGTCATTTTCTATGTGCATTGTTGTTGGTCGATTCATTTTGGGTTATTGTTGAGTTGAAATCGGGACACTAAACCACATTGATGATCCTAGCTGAATAGAGAATTCATTTGTTTCGTTGGGATACATCATAATTTGGTATCAGAGCTAGATTTCTGTCTTGGTGGGAGTTTTGATCGATTTCATTTCATGCTCTGTTATTAGCAATGGCTTCTAGTCAAATTTCTCAAAATCAAGAGCAACTTATGAAAGAGAAGGAGGAATTAGAGCAGCGAGTGAAGTTCCTTTCGGATCAATTGAAACATTATATGTATTTACGCCGAGAAGAAATCCAGGATTCAAAGGAGGTTGAGTCTGATTCGGGAAATCCATTTGGGGACGAGGACATTGGGGTACGAAACCATCGCAGAAGACGAGCACCCCAGGAAGAAAGGCTTGATTTCAAGGTCGACATTCCTGATTTTGAAGGAGACCTTGACCCTGAGGTTTTCTTAGATTGGCTACAAACAGTGGAGAGGGTCTTTGATCTTAAGCACATTGCAAACAATAAGAAGGTAAAACTCATTACTCTAAAGTTGAGAAAACATGCCTCTATTTGGTGGACTAATTTGCAGAAGAAGAGGGTTACTATGGGAAAGGAGAAGGTGCGTTCATGGGAGAAAATGAAGAAGAAGCTGCAAGCAAAGTTCCTTCCGGCTAGTTACCTCAAGGATAATTACGTGAAGCTCCAACACTTGACCCAAGGTAACAAGTCCGTTGAAGAATACACTAAGGAATTTGAGCATTTGCTTTGGAGGTGTGACCTTAAGGAAGATGAACCTCAAACCCTTATGAGGTATCTCTCTGGTCTAGATGAAAGGATTAAAAATGTTGTGGAATTGCATCCTTATTCTACCCTTGGTGAATTGAGTTCATTAGCACACAAGGTTGAATTGCAAAAGAGAAACAAAGGGAAGGAAGCAACCCATAAACCCTAACCTCAAACACGTTCATATCCATTTTAGAACCCAAATCACCCTCCACAAAAACAGCCTTACCCATCCAAATTTCCAACCACTAAACCTCCACAAAATACCTAGCCTTATACTACACAAAAGCCTACCCTTACTGAACCCAAAACCTATAGTCCCCAAAGGTGCTTTAGGTGCCAAGGATTAGGACATATTGTATCAGAATGTCCTATCCTAATAAACGAGTGGTGACACTTATGGAATATCAAACTGCTTTATTCGTTGCATTTTAACCAGATTTGGAAGAGGAGTATGAGAAGGAGTTATTGGGTGAACCAGTTTATGATGAGGTGGTTGAGGAACCAGACGAAGGAGAAATGTTGGTGGTGAGGAGGTTTCTTAGTAGCTCTTCTATGCAAGAGGGACAGGAACAAAGGGAGAACATCTTTCATTCACGATGTACTATCAATGGGAAGGTGTGTTCGTTGATTATTGATGGAGGAAGTTGCACAAATGCTGCCTCACAGTCTATGGTGAACAAGCTGAGATTGAAAACCAACCCTCATCTGGCTCCTTATACTATTCAGTGGCTTAATCAAGGCAAGGGCATTCAAGTGAATCAGAGATGCTTGGTGAATTTGTCTATTGGTAAATCCTTTCAAGATTCGCTTTGGTGTGATATATTACCTATGGATGCTTGTCATGTTTTGCTTGGTAGGCCTTGGTTGTTTGATAGAGTTGTGCATCATGATGGGAGAGCCAACACCTATACCCTTGTGTCTAATCACAAGAAAATTACCCTTGTACCCCTCAAACCTACCCGACTTTCAAAACCCACGGAGAATGTGGTTGCTGAACGCAATTTGATCACACTCTTGGTTGCTGAACACCATGAGTTTCATGAATATAAGGACCTTATTCTCCTGAACCAAAACACAAGCCTAAGCTCCACAAATAGCCACCCCTTCTTACCCCTCTTTTGGAACACTATTCCTTTGTGTTTCCTGAAGAGATGCCCTCTAGTTTGCCTCCCAAGAGAGATATCCAACACAAGATTGACCTCATATACCTGGATCAATACTCCCTAATAAACCAGCTTACCGCTTGAACCCCAATGATACCTAGGAGATTCAAAGGCAGGTAGATAACCTTCTTGCAAAGGGATATATCAGGGAGAGTTTAAGTCCTTGTGTTGTGCCAGCCTTATTAGTACCAAAGAAAGATGGAAGTCAAAGGATGTGCATTGATTGTCGAGCCATCAACAAAATCACAATCAAATATAGGTATCCTATATCTAGACTTGATGACTTATTGGATGAGCTCCATGGTGCTAAGGTCTTTTCGAAGATTGATTTGAGAAGTGGATATTATCAGATAAGGATCTTTGATGGAGACAAATGGAAGACTACTTTTAAGACTAAAGGAGGTTTGTATGAATGGTTGGTGATGCCATTTGGTTTAACTAACGCTCCATCAACCTTTATGCGATTGATGAACAAGATTCTGAAGGCCCTTAGAGGAAAGTGTGTTCTCCCTCATTAAGAACAGGTACCTCGTCAAACTTTACAACCAAGTCTAAAGCTTTCAGAACTTTCAACTGAGTCTCCCTAATCACCCTTTTCTTTTTGGAATCTTTTCTCTTTTTTTTTTCTTTTTGCTTTATTTTTCTACTTCTCATTTTGGTGGGTGATCAAGGGAGAAGAAAACATATAACTATAGCTTTGACCTCAATATATGATAGAAGAATAACACAACCAAACGCTAACTCATAATGATTAGAAATATAATGTGTCCTAATTTAATCAAAGATCACAATCTGGAGCGGTTCCCGATGCGCGGTGGATTGATGATAAATATAGCTTGAGTTGTTATTATGGAGGAGATGAGAGAAAACCTCTTGAACACCCATAAACAATAGAATAGAGAGAGAATGATGCAAAAACTCAATCACCCATGCTTGAACATCTCAATATTAGCCTTGAACTTGAATAATAACAAGAAGAATAACCAAAATCAACCAAGAACATTAGCCTTGAACACCCAATGAGATTGGATATAACCATTGGATAAAGGTTGGACCACCACCAATGGCCTAACACCCTACCATGATCATCATAAAGGAAACATCCACCAACTGATCAATAAAATGACTTGCTAACACCACCATTAACAAATGGATAAAGTAAGAACAAGATTTTTGAGAGAGAAGGGAGAAAACCCTAACAATGCATTAGCATATCATTCATCAACATAATCTACCTGGAAAAGAGTGTGAACAAAGTATTTATACTAGGATAAAAACAGAACAAATCTCGTCGTTTAACAGCCGCAAAACACCCGCAGAATCAGACCGTCGCGGGCGCGACCACCTACTGGCACGAACCTCCATGTGTTTCCCTAATGGCGTCGCGGGCGCGACATAGGGTGTCGCGGGTACGACCACCCTGTGCCCCAAGTCCTCCTGGGTCGGCTGGCGAACGTCGCGCGCGCTACCAGGCGAGTCGCGGGCGGGACGGCCAGACCGGAACAATGGCACGGGCGTGACAGCTCTGACTTGGGCACGACCTCCTGCTGGTTGCGGGTGTGACAGCGCTGACTCGGGCACGACCTGCTGCTAGTTGCGGGCGTTGCTCCTGCCTTAAATTTTATTGCACCGGGGTACTTCCGAGCCTCGACACTCCTTATTCCCAGGACGGCCCAGCTCGGTCCCACGGCCTCCGGGTCGGAATAAAGTCCCGAACCTCTCCAAGTTCGGCCAACGGGAAACTCGCCTAAGCCAGTCCAACGTGACAGTCACCACTCCACCCTTTACAAAGGTGTAATGGTTCTTGAAAGAAAACGGTCGGGTGGGTTTTGCGCGAGAATGCCCGGTCGGGATTTCTTCCTTCGTGTCACTTTTCGCAAACCCGGATAAAGAAGCTCGGGCCCGAACCCGATACGGTCCATACTCCCCCTCTTGAAAAAGAGTTGTCCACAACTCTTGGGAGTTAAAACCGATGCATTTTTCATCAATTTGCTCCATAGAACTTTGAGCATCTCGATCACCACAAATCATCGTGCCGAACACCCAACAAGCTTCGAATCCCATAATGTATCCATCGTCCAAATGCAAGAAAGTGGAAGGAGGCTTGTTTTGTGGAGGTGAGGGGTTAAGGGGCAGAAGTGGAAATTTATGTGGTGCTTGGGTACTCTCAATCTCACTAGGCTCGCTACAAGTCATAAACAAAGCAAGAGGTAGCTCGTCCTCACCAAGAGCACACTCATCCCGTGTTTCACTCATCATGAGAAGGTTCCTCTACTCACTACCCATCCCGGATTTTGAAGTTTCGGTTTCTCGGGGAGAAATAGAAAGTAGTTTGATCTTCTTGCCTTTATGGGTAAATGTGTAAGTGTTGTCCAACCCATTGTGCACCGTTTGCTTGTCATATTGCCATGGACGACCCAATAAAATGTGACAAGCACTCATAGGAACAACATCACAAACAAGGGAATCATTGTCGTTAGTCCCAAAAGAAAAATTCACTAAGACTTGCATAGTTACCTTGACGCCATTGTGATCGTTGAGCCAATGGAGTGAATAAGGTCGAGGGTGCGGTAATAGAAGCAAGCCAGGCTTCTCGACCATAGTTGTAGATGCGACGTTCATACAACTTCCTCCATCAATGACAAGAGTACAAACTTTTCCACCCACGAAGCACTGCGTTTGGAACGACATTTCCCTTTAAGCCTTGTTGAATGGAGTCTCATGGGTATGCAAAACTCTCCTCAACACAAGGGCGCCTCCATATACGAGGAGTACGGGGGCGGTGTTTTCCTCCTCACTAGTAACCGCGTCCTCGACCACCACTTCGGAATCGTCTTGAGCCTTTTGAAGCTGTTCATCGATCTCTTGTACTTCTTGAAGGGTCAAAGTACGTCGGTTTGGATAATCGGCTTGAAAATGGCCATACCTTTGACATTTGAAACACTTCTTTCCTTCTATTTGCCGAGGGAGAAGGCATAGGAATTCCTTTTCCTATGTCACTCCGAGGTGTCGGTGTAGCTAGACTTGGGTGTCTCACTAGATTTCGGAGTGCCGGCGTAGGACGAAGGTGTGCTAGAAGGCGAGAAGATGGGCTTGGTCGATTGCTTGGAAGTGGACTTCTCATTCCTTCGCCTCTCAACCCTAAGAGCAAGGCTACACAACTCATCCAACGAGTGATAAGGTTAAACCTCAACCTTCTTAGCAATAGAGGGATCCAACCCGTTCAAAAATCGCATCATTGTTTGCTCATCGGGTTCTCGTAGGTCGCTTTTGATGAGGAGTTGCTCGAACTCCTGAATATAATTGCTTACGGACTCTTTACCCCAGGTGAGAGCATATAGCTTCCTCAAGACATCCTGTTTGTAAGTGTTGGGCAAAAAGTGGAGGTTCATCATTTGCTTCAACCGTGCCCATGAAGTAATTCTCGTTCGACCCTCCCTAGCCCGTTGCGCCTTAACATTCTCAAACCAAAGAGAAGCGACTTTAGTGAGTGTCAAACTGGCAATCTTGAATGCTTTCTTATCGTTGTACTCTTTAGTTTCAAAGATCCTTTCCATCATTTGGACCCATTCAAGATAGTCGTCGGGGTCACTAGAACCATTGAACTCCGGAATTTCGATCTTGACATCTTCAAAGTCGTCATGAGGAGGCCTAGCACGCATCTCCCGATGAGGACGACGTCGAGGGGAGCCTCTTTCATCGTCACTCGACTCAAAGGTAGTAGGATGACGGATAGGGAATTGGTGCACGCCTCCGACGTTCATCTCCGGGTGGAGCTTGACGCTCTGGGGCGAGGTTGTCCAACCGCGCTATAATGGCATCAAGGGTGCGCTCAAGGGTGGAGAAGCGATTGTCAAAGCAGTGAGTCGGCTTTCGATAGCCCGAATGTGAGGCCTACTCCGGGGGCTTGATTCCTCTCGTTTGGAATTAACATCTTTGTCCATAACGAGGGAAAAGGTGAGAGATGGTATGTGTTTGGGGATATTTTGTGGAGTTTGAGGGTTTTCTTGTAGTTGGCTTGTGTTTAGCTAAGGGTTCTTTGTATTTTTCTCACTTGGGCATTTCATCGAACACCTTGCGGGCATAATTTTCCAACTTCTCCTCATAGCTCCAATATGCATCAAAATCAACAAACACAATGGCAATAACAACTTCTCCAACACACTTGGAGGCACAAGGGATGGGGAACACCAATATTCAACCAAATCTAACAAAAGAAAACTCTACTAGTAATGAATAATAGAGAAATGAACAAAACTCAAGCTAATGCAAACCTTGGGCTCTGATACCAAAATGGAGCGGTTCCCAATGCGCGTTGGATTGATGATAAATATAGCTTGAGTTATTGTTGTGCAAGAGATGAGAGAAAACCTGTTGAACACCTATAAACAATAGAATAGAGAGAGAATGATGCGAAACTCAATCACCTATGCTTGAACATCTCAATATTAGTCTTGAACTTGAATAATAACAAGAAGAATAACCAAAATCAACCAAGAACATTAGCCTTGAACACCCAGTGGGATTGGATATGACCCTTGGATAAAGGTTAGACCACCACCAATGGCCTAACACCCCACCATGACCATCATAAAGGAAACATCCACCAAATGATCAATAAAGGAATGACTTACTAACGCCACCATTAACAACTGGATAAAGTAAGAACAAGATTTTTGAGAGAGAAGGGCGAAAACCCTAACAATGTATTAGCATATCATTCATCAACATAATCTGCCTAGAAAAGAGTGTTAACAAAGTATTTATACTAGGGTAAAAACAGAACAAAACTCGTCGTTTAACAGCCGGAAAACATGCGCAGAATCCGACCGTCGCGAGCGCGACAATGTAGGTCGCGGGCGTGACAGTGTCGCTCGTGGGCGCGACCACCTATTGGCATGAACCTCCCTGTGTTTCCCAAGCGGTGTCGCGGGTGCGACCACCCTCTGCCCCAAGTCCTCCTGGGTCGGCTGTCGAACTTCTCAGCAAGAGCGAAAGCCGTCCACATCATGTCAGCGGCGCGACATATGCAATCATGAACAGACTCGGAGATAAGTTACTCTAAACTGGGGGCTCGCACTACCTTTGTGACCATCGTTCAAGACATTTCGCGGAGATAACTTCTATGAGGGATACCTGCTCCCTATTCTACAAGGTCCTGGGTCCTCATTCTCATCGGTGTCCTAATAGTGGTCTCGAAAGAAAAAAAAAGACAAAAGAAAAGAAAAGAATAAAGAATAAAGAAAAAAGAAAAAAGAAAAGAAAAAAAGAGAAAAAGAAATGAGAGGCTAACTTGAAAACCCTTCAGGCAAGTTAGGCAAAAGGAGAGATTGAGACTCATGACTAAGGACATACTTCCATCAGCGCAACATAAGATGCAATGTCTCCTTCTATTTCATAGTCTTCGTACATCATCCATAGTCTACATTAAACTAGGGACTTGCAAACCCCTAATGTGTCCTCCAAAGCATGACAATGTCATCAAGAGCCTACATCAAACCAGGGGCTTTCTGTACATCATCAAAGATTTGTAAGCAATCAAGGTCATCCACATGAGCATCCAAGAAGCACATCCTTCAGGCCTAGCACCTCCACCATCATTCCTTCCCCTTGACTGAAATATTCCACATCTTAAATTTTCCTGAAATTCCCCACAAGTAGCCTTGATTCCTAGAAAAACAATGTCTTAGGAAAGCATTGTCCGAAAAAAAAGAGTCATTGTCTTGGGAGTTCATTGTCCTAGAAAAATATTGTCTTAGGAAAGAATTTTCCTAGAAAGTCATTGTCTAAATCAAGAGTCGGGGGTTACCTACATATAGAGTTACATGTATAGGAGCATAAAGCATCAAGTGTGTCCCACGTCTAAGCATAATAGGTTTGCGTTGCATCTATCAGTTGTGTCAAAGTCACATTGAGTTAAGTTTATCATGCATAGAGTAAGTCTGTCATGCACGAGGTCCGTAAGTCATGCATAATTGCATAATTGCATAAATATTTGTGTCACAAAAATGAAAATGCATTGTTTGTGTAAGAGTCTAGTATATCATTTGCATGGATACCTCCATATCAAAAAAAAAAAAGCAAAGAAGTGTCACATCGTTGCTCTAGAACGCAACACTGGGGGCTGGTTAAAGCCCGTATGCCATCTCATTCAGACCGTTCGATATGGTTCCCAATCACTAAAGAGCAATATTAGAGCAACCTCTAATCCAACTCTAGCAAGTCAAGTTAGCATGAAGTCAAGTCATACATCATTCAGCTAGACATGAATGGCGCTTGTCCGACACGAAGGACAAAATCATCATCCGCTAGACACGAATGGCACATGTCTGACACGAAGGATAGAATCTTCACAAATGACTGGTGCGGATCAACGACCGGGCGAAATTCAAGAATCCATGCTCCCCCAGTGGAATTCCAAACTCATGCAACCATGAGCAAAGAAGATGTTGGCGTCTATGCGCTTAAAGCAAAATTTGAAGTATCATTTACTTTGAATTCAATAAAGTGCTGAAACAAGCAGTAGCATGCGAGTCGTTTCAACAACAACATGCTATAAAAATAAGCTTGTAGAAGAAATAAAGCATACCGAGGAATAAGAGCGGAAGAAGCCATCACATCTCAATAAAAGCCAAGAATACAAAAAAGAAGAAAGTGCAGAAAACAACAAGAAGGCCAAGAAGAAGCTCCAATTGATAAGCACGAGAGCTCGGTTCACACAGCCGTGTGTCATGCCCTCATTTGCCTAGGCTCGATTCTGATCAGCCTTGGGGCTATCTACAATAATTGTGACCAGATCTGTCTCTTGCATGGCCCGTAAAAGCTGGAGCGAACGCAAAGATTCCTCTCTTCTCTCTAGTGTCCGGCCGGCCTAGGGAAAGAAGGAGCCTTTGTCTTTTCTCCATGCTTATTGCCAAGGGTTTGAGTGAATGCAGAGATTCCTCTCTTTTCTCTAGTGTCCGGCTAGCCTAGGGAAAGAAGGAGCCTTTGTCTTTCCTCCATGCTTGTTTCGAAGGGCTCAAGCTTGCACATTTTTAAGGAGGAACACGGCTAAGTATGCCCAATAAGGAGGAGTAGTCTTCTCAAGACTAGAACATCAAGTCCCCAAACAAAGAGCATTTTCCCAATGATAATGCTGACATAAACTGAGGAAAATAAGTCATCGGCATCACGTCCGACCAAGTCTCCAGGCATTGAATTGCCATCGAAATCAAATTAGAGCCACCGGCAGAGTTCGGTGCATTCTCAGCAATAAGATTCGTTAACATCAGCCTCGACGCAACCTCAGGAATAAGAGTCACTGACATCGTGTCAAGAGAAGTCTCATCGGCATAAATATGCTATCATCATCAAAAAAGACCAAAAACAGGGTAGCCAATTATCGTATGTCCCCATCGGCAACAGAGCAACCGACATCGAGATTGGTGAAGTCTCAATATCAGGGCCACCGACAGAGTTTCGGTGAAGTCCCAACATCAGGGCCATCGGCAGAGTTTCGATGCAGTCCCTTTGGCCTCTAGCGTTGTGTCTGGTTGGTCGGCTTCCAGCCTCGCGTCTGGTTAGTCTGGCATCAGGCCTCGCATCCAGTTTGTCATCGTCATGGTCAAAAAAATCCAAAAACAGGGTAGCCCATCGGCGTAAGTCCCCATCAGCATCAGAGCCACCGGCAGAGTTTCGGTGAAGTCTCAACAACCAGGGCCATCGGCAGAGTTTCAATGCAGTCCCAATCCTGAGCCACCGACAGAGTTTCGGTGAAGTCTCAACCCCCAAGGCCATCGACATCGCGATCGGTGAAGTCCCTTGGCATTGAACATGCGAACAATCATCAACATCGACACCGGGAAAGACTGAAAATGACACCGGGAAAGACTGGAAATGACACTGGGAAAGACTAGAAAATCGACATCAACATCCACGAGGCGTCGGCATCAGGTTCGACAAAATCTCTCCAACAATGCGTCATTCTCGCCTGAGATCACCTATCGGCGCAAGCTCGCCAACTGCGACACAAGACTTAGCTTCCAAGTGTCAGCCCACACTTTCAAGTAGGACGTCATCAAACGTTCGCAATCATATCAAGTAGGACGTCATCAAACGTCCGAGATCATCTCAAATAGAGCCTCATTCTTGATCGAGATCATCATCAAAGAGGCACACGCCGCCATAACCACGATGCAGGACTTAGTTTCCAAGCATCACCCCAGGCTTTGCCCTCCAAAGTCATATCTCGACCAGTGTCCATCAAAACAAGATTACTTTGATTTTCGTCCTATCCTCGGACTCAATCAAAGTGAGGGCTCTCTTTAGACACCAGATTTTGACACATGAATATATAGCATAACTATATATAACGAAGAAAAAATAAAGAAGGAGAAGTCAGTCGATAAGCTAGATTTTAGCGTAGATTTTATATACTTTTAAATGTAATTTTTGTTACTTCCTTTTTATGTATTTTTTGTTAGAGAATTAGGAAATTAGGAAATAAGGGAAGCCAAGCCATGCAAGCCATAAGACCAAGTGCCAGAGGTCGCAGATCGAAACCTCACAAAAACACTCTAAAAATACCTCATTTTAGCTCACCACAAAGGCTATCTCCGTCCAGTGTGAACCACCATTTCCCGAGGTTGGTGAGTTCACACACCACCGTCCAAGAATGCATGGACGAAGTTAGTACATCCGCCCCTCCAGTTGGTGGCCGACCGGCCTATAGCACTGACCACACATAGTCAATTGACCACGTGCTGCTGTCCATCATCATACATCTCCCCCTACTGCCTTGTTATCTGCATTGTTGACTGCCAAGGACGAATGCATGTATGTGCATATGTATCCACTCCCTTCTAAAGCCTATAAACACTACCCCTCTCAACACTCATTTGACTCACCAACTCACTCATCCTCTCTCCCTCTTTGCTCATTCTCTTACTCACTTCATTCTTCCATTTTCTCTAATAACCTAATCACCCATTGACACCCTTAATATCTCCCTAACCCATTAGGGTTCTAGCCACTAAACATCCTAACTATGATGATAATAACATCAACAACTTCATTCATGATTAAAAGAGTCAACAAGGTGACAATAAACCTTCAACAAAGCCAACAATACCAATAATAACAAAAACAGAGATTAATAAATAAACAATAAATTAGAGAGAGAAAGGTTAAGAAATGTTCATTGATTGTGATGACAAAGAAGAAAACTTCAGAATAATAAAGCTCCAATGTCCAAAGTTGAGAATAATCTTCAAACTTCCAATAAAACTCAAGAGAATCCAATACAAGAACCAATAATCTCAGCAAAGATCTTCACTAATCACTCTAATCTAAAGCTTAAAATGTTATAAAGTATATGCTAAAGTATCATAAAAGATAGATAAAAGCTGCTTGATAGATGTCCCAACTAAAATGACCTAAATACATTAAATAGTAATCAAGGTTGTTACTCAAAACTCATTATTTTACACAACAGACAAAAGTGTCCCACAGGGGACCGTGGGCACGGTCAAGGTGACCGTGGCCACGGTCCTGCGTAAGGCAGGCAAGACTTCTCTTCGCTTCGCATCACCGTGGGCACGGTACCCATGCACCGTAGGCACGGTCTAGGCGATTAGGGTTGACAACTTTTCGCTCCTTCGCAACGCCGTGGCTACGGTCATAGGAGATCGTGGCCACGGTCTTGTTCGGCCAAATTCTTCCTTGGGCAAGGTAATGATCTCACCATGGCTACGGTCAGACTGACCATGACCACGGTCCATCTCGGGTGGCAATGTCCCTTCCTTAGGCATTGGCTCAATCACACCGTGGCTACGGTCAATATGATCGTGGCCACGGTCTCTCTCGGCCACAGGATTCTTCAGGGTGCTCTTCAACAGTTGCTTCCGCTTCCACTGCCTTTCGACATGGTCGGCCCTTCTAATCCCGCTGCCTTCGACACGACTAGGGCTCGGGGAATCTTAGGGAATCTAGGGATTCCCAAGATTGGTGCAAAATTGGCCCAATTAGCATCGTTTTGAGTAAAAACTTCGGAAACTACAAAAATAACCAAAACGCATTAAAAGTTATTAAAACAAGCTACGAAACAAGTCAAAAGCCTAAGGATTAAGGCGGTATTTAGACACGAAATCGGGTCTAAACAAAACCCTAGCCTAAACATATTCAAAACCACAAAAAGAAGCCTTCTTACTACTCTCTTTCCACCCTCTTTCTTATCATCTTTTATCAACTTTTCTATCATCATCTTGGCACTTTGAGAGGAGATTTCTAAAGGCATCAAAGAGGATTCTTCAAGCACCAAAAGGCTAGGCAAGGCTTTCCCCAACAAAGTAGCAATGTAAGCTTTAAGTGTTTTCTTTTTTGTACATAATTGTGTATATTTGTATCTTCTTTTTATCTTGTACCTTTTATTCTTGTTGCATGGTTCAATAAAGTAATTTTATAAAGTATTCATTCATTTCCCTTCCAAACTTTATTAAAAGCACATTCTTTAAACTTTTAGTAGAGTCTTTCCTTTTGTGAGAGATGAACTCTTAAGGTTTACTTTTCAAGTTCGTAGCCTTGCCCCCAAATCCATTCTTGGGTTTCCTAGGCGGAGTCTTTCTTTCTTTTCTTTTGGTTTTGTCTTGCCTTTTCCCTTAAAAAGTCGGGTGGCGACTCCCATTTCGAACTAAAATACATCGAGGGTTGCATAAACTATGGTTAACATGGTTTTACAACATATCGATGCAACTTTAGGGTTTCTTTCTTATATTTCTAAATAATGTTTGCATAAATCACTCTCCTCCGAGCCTAAAATTTAAATGAGTGAATTGGGTTAAATATATAACAGTTTGAAGCATGTGGATGTTCACTCTTAAAGGTTTAATTCGATGACTCATAAAATGCATAAGTAAAGGGAAAGTGATTTTACAAAGTATTATTGATGAAACGTACGATTAATTCCTAAGAGTTTTCAAAGGTTAAGCCCCAGCACGAATCATCAAATCATACCCCAATCATAACGTGGACGTTCGGAAGCCCGAACGGCAAGGAAAAATGTCCACAGATGGGTGTACGTAGATCTTTGTTCATGTCTAATATGACAAAATCCATGGGGACGAAGATCTCTCCAACTTAGATGGGTACGTCTTCTAGGATTCCTACCGGGTATTTAATGGAACGGACAGTTAATTGTAAAGCAATCATAGTAGATTTTAATTCTCCAATCCCTAACTTCTTACACATCAAAAAGGGCATTAGGTTGACGCTAGAGCCTAGGTCACATAGTGCGCGGTCGATGCACACGGTACCAAATCTCACAAGGAATAGTAAAACTACCTGGATCCTTAAGCTTAGGGGGAAGTTATTTTATATGGCACCACTGCAACGGTCATTCAGAGCCATGGTCTCATGTTCCTCTAGCTTCCTTTTGTTACTTAGGATATCCTTGAGAAATTTGGCATATGTGGGCATTTGTGAGATTGCCTCAGCGAAAGTATAGTGATCTGAAGTTGCTTTATTATTTCTAAGAACTTTCCGAATTATTTTTCGAGTTTTGCCTTAACTAGCCTTTGAGGTATGATATTGGTCGTATATAGACTCTTTGGTTAGCTTTGTCCTTTTTCATTACCTTGGGTGGTAGATTCTACTGGTAGTTCCTTTTCTGGTTTAGGTTCCCTACGAATATCATCACCAGTCTGGTGTGGTTTGGCTACACTACTCTCGGGTTGCTTTCGTTTAAGTTCATCTAATTGTTTTCCGCTCCTAAGAGTCAAAGCACTATAGTGTCTTGATGCATTCATAGTGAGAGGGTTGAAAAAATCATCTAGGCGAGACACTTGAGACACTAATTCTTCATTTTAGTGAGTCAAGGCCTCTACCTGCTCTAAAAGGTTCTTAATAATCCCTTCTTGTCTCTATTGGTTCGACACAAGATTCCCCAATATAATTTCTAAGTTCGGGTTTTGGGGAGGATTTTAAGGTAGAGGGCCTCGGTATCCTAAGTAATATATGTCTGGGTTTAAGTCAACATAGTTGACTTGCTGAGTTTGGTTATCATGGACTATCCTCATAGGACAAGCTAGCGCAGTATGTCCAGTCGATTGACATGAGTCACATAGTAAAGATGAAGGTGCTCGTGAGTCTAGGCAGCCTATTTTGTTCACTAAATGTCAAGCTTAGCAGTAAGTAAAGAAATTGCATCAATATCTTGCTTACCTCCTACTCTATGGCGAGGCTCTGACCATTTACGTGAGTTGTCCGCTAATCGTTCGATCAAGTGCGTAAGTTGAGGTACTTTTTTGTCCATGATATCGCCTCCTGCGGCTGTGAGGATGCTTCCACTCGTTGATTTGTTCGCTCCATTGAAGAATGACTGGATCGGAACCCAAGGTTTGAATCCGTGTTGAGGACATTGACGGAGTAGGTCCTCGAATCTTTCCCAAGCTACGTAGAGTGACTCGTCTGGTTCTTGGGTAAATGTCGATATTTGACTCCTCAAGCTAGTAAGCTTGCTAGAAGAAAAATATTTCACCAAGAACATGCTGGTGAGATTGTTGAATGTGGTGATGGAGTTGGGCAGGAGTGTGTCGAGCCACTCCCATGCTTTTCCTTCGAGAGAAAACGGGAAGAGCCTCAGTTTGATTGCATCTTCTGAGGCATTGTTCGCTTTGAATGTGTCACAAGCTTGGCGGAAAAGTCGCAGATGGCGGTTCGGATCCTCGCTTGGCAGCCCATGAAACGGTGCATTGGACACCAAATTGATTAACGATTGTCATAATTCGAAATCATGCTCTGTAACAGCGGGGACGGCGATGGCGAATTGAGGGTTGATGATGTTGGGCGTCACATAGTGCCCCAATGTAGGTTGTTGTCAGCCATCTCCTCTTCTTCAACTCTAGCTTGCTCCTCTTCTCGCTATTCTTGTTGTTCTTTCTCCAGTCTTGCTTTCTTTCTTCTCTCTCACAAAGTGCTTTCGATCTCGGGGTAGAATTCGAAAGTGAAGTCTTTTTGCATAAACCTGAAAAGTACAAAAATAAGAACACCAAGTGTAATCAAGAATGATAACAAAGAAAATAACCTAGTCAACCAGAGTGCTTTCGTTTAACGGCGGTTGGGGAAACAAATCCCCAGCAACGACGCCAAATACTTGATAGGTTGTCTGCAATCGTACAGGTGCAATGTAGTATATCAAGGTCATCTCTCAAGGTCTTGTGTTCAACTGGGTGTTAAACTAGTTTACTACAAAGGATGCTAGGTCGGTCAAATAGTTGTTGAATAGCGAATCAAAATTTTAAACTAAGAAAGTCATAATTTTTAGAGTTCTACCAGATAATTAAGCGAGTTTGGGGGAGTCCACTCTAGTCAATCAATTAATCAATCAGGAATCCCGGTGTGAAGAAGTGTTATGGATTCGGAGTCTATTGTTTAGTCCCATTTTTGGGCCTAAATATCACCTTTTATCTTGGTCTTTTGACTTATTTCCAGTCTATTTTCGTCCCTTTTATTGTGTTTTTGGTTATTTTGTAGATTTTGGCATTTTACATAAAAACGAGGCAAAATGGGCTGTTTTAGAGATTTTTAGGAAATCCCGAGCGATTTCCCGTGCCGAGAGCCGAAGCAGAGCCGACCCGGGAAATCTTTTCCCAAGTTTGGTGCTGAACAGTGAGGTAACACCCACTACAGTCCTTGTAGTGGGCGTTACATGTCTTGGAAAGAAGGAAGCAAAGGGGGGAAATCAGGCTGTAGCGCCTATCACACAATCAGTGACAACCGCTACAAGAAGTCGCCCCTGTTACCACTCGCGTGCCACCCGCTACGCCGCAGCAGTCGCTGATCAGCTTCGCTGGACAGAAGAAGACCGCGCCCGTCGTCATCCCAGACAGCGCCCGCCGTATTATGAAGCCCAGAATCGCCTGGGCACTTTTCGCTGGGCCGCGCCCGCGACCTCCCTTATTCTGCGCATATTTCTAACTTGAAACGACAGCGTTTTAATCAACTGTTTTACCTTGTATAAAATTCCAAGTGACGATTTTGATGGGGGGAGGATCTTGGATTCCAGTTTTAGTTTTAGACTTCTAATTTCCAACTTTGTATAAGGGAGTTTTAGAGAAAAATTAGTAAGAGATTAGCTTGGATTATTCTTGGGTTTGTGGTGTTGTTGAAGTTTTGGGGATTCAATCAATTGAGATATTGTTGGATCATCCTTTCTATTTCTTTTCCTTGTTCATTTCCAGCATAAGATAAGCTCCTTTATTAATTGCTTTGCTAATTACTTTGCTTGTCCCTTAATTGCTTTGCTTGATATCTTTCATTATTTTTCTTGTTCTTGATTGTTTGTTGTTAGAAATCATGCTTAGGGTTGGTTTGGATGTTGTTACTTTAGTTAGTATCGTGATTAGTGGCTAGAAACCCTATGGGTTAGGGGGTAATTAAGGGTGTGAATGGGTGATTAGGTTTGGGTTAGCAATATTAGTGAATAATTAGTTGGGAAATCAATTTCCCACTCCTTTCCTTCCCTCAAGCGGAATGTATTTGGGTCCGAAAGCTCCCAAATACATACAACACTTGTGTTAGAAGGTTGGAGTCGGGATAGTTAATGCTCACCCACGAAAGTGGAAGGAGGTTAACTAGGGAATTTCGTTTCATTAACCCTCCGGGTCCGTGGTGGGCCTAGAGGTAGTTAATCCGGACTATCCTCGAAAGAGGAAGCTCGGTGGGTATTTTCTAATGGAATTGCCACTTGATTCTCCCTCCTTATTATTCTCTGGTTGCAAAACCCATTTCCTCATCCCCGTCTACATCCCGAAAAGCCTCCGAAGCCCATTTCCTTTCTTGACCGACCTTAGCTTTGTTTTTTGCATTGAGACCCCTTCAAACCGATTTTCCTTACCCTAGCGTTCTCGATCCCGACCTTAGACCTAGATTATATGACCAAGGCCCCTCGCTCCCTGAGAAGAACAATAAAAACCGAGGTCTACAAAACCACTATTATACAAAATGGCACCGTTGCGGGGTGGCCAGCGCCCCTAGTTTTAGTTTCTTGGTTTTTTGTTATTTGAGATTGCTTTCACCCTAGAAATTAATTTATGCTATTCCCGATGAATTTGATGCTTCTATTGGTTCTTGTTGGTGCATGTAGGTTAGCCCTATTGTCTCATCGAGCTTCGTAGGAGGCTTCGAGTCCTAATGGGTGAAGTTCGAGCTGATTCACCCCAAACCCTTCTATCATATGCCGTTCCATCTTCGGGTACGGGACACAACCCAATCATCTTACCACCATTATAACTTGACGCGGTATTCGAGTTTAAGTCGTGTCTTTTTGAAGTTTTCGAAAGTAACCTGTTCCATGGAGATATTTCCGAGAGCCCTATCGCTCATATGGAGAGATTTGAAAAGAGTATCAGTTTCATGCATATACCCGAAATATCTTCGGAGTATTTGAAGTTGAAGTTCTTTCCTCTGACTCTAATAAGAAAAAGCTGCGATGTGGCTTGATATATGTTGACCTGGATATTATTCTTCGTGGGAGGCCCTAAAGAGATATTTCCTTCAAAGATTTTTCCCGACGGACAAAACTTGTAGACTTCGGGAAGATATTATAACTTTCAAGCAAAAAGTCGGAGAGTCTCTTTTTGAAGCATGGGAGAGAATCAAAAGTCTCCAACGTCAGTGTCCGCACCATAATCTACCCAACTGGATGCTTCTTAAGCACTTCTATTGTGGACTCTTTGATTCTCTCAAAGAATCAATCGACATCGCATCCGGAGGGACATTTTTGAAGTAGATTGCGGAGGAGGCTAACCAATTCCTTCATGAACTTGTTCAATACGCTCCCGATTTTGGAGGTAGCAAATCTAGTGGAGGAGATTCATCTTTGGAGCAAGATCCTATTATTGCACTTCTTTTGGCCTCTATTTATGAAATGCAAAAAGAAAAGGTGAATGAGGAGACTTCTAACCAATTTCGAATGGCCCAAGAGAAGCGAATCTTCAATTTTCAACAATTAGAGCAAGTGAGAGCCATTCATTCTCCCCACGTCGATCAAGATCCCATTTCTTATAGTTATACCACCAACCTTTACCCTCCTACTTTTCAACCCTTTGACCACCACTCATTCATTCAAGAAGAAACCTTCCATCTAATCCAACAAAACATTCCACAACCTCAAATTTCTCAACTACCCCAAGAATCTTCATTTGAGTTGATGTTGGAGCGAATCATGGAAGACCGAGAGGAGGATAAGCTTTTATCCAAAGTCTCGACCTTAGCTTTGTTTCTTGCGTTGTGACCCCTTCAAACCGATTTTCCTTACCCTAGCGTTCTCGATCCCTTCATGAACTTGTTCAATATGCTCCCGATTTTGGAAGGTTGGAGTCGGGATAGTAATGCTCACCCATGAAAGTGGAAGGAGGTTAACTAGGGAATTCCGTTTCATTAACCCTCCGGGTCCGTGGTGGACCTTGAGGTAGTTAATCTGGACTATCCTTGAAAGAGGAAGATCGGTGGGTATTTTCTAATGGAATTGCCACTTGATTCTCCCTCCTTTTTATTCCCTGGTTGCAAAACCCATTTCCTCAACCCCGTTTGCATCCCGAAAAGCCTCCGAAGCCCATTTCTTTTCCTTGACCGACCTTAGCTTTGTTTCTTGCGTTGTGACCCCTTCAAACCGATTTTCCTTACCCTAGCTTTTTCTTGTTAGTTTTCTTTAGGTTTTCTATTTTTCTTGTCTTTTAATTTCTCTTTATTTCTTTCTTTTGTAATTTGAGGTATTAGTTCTAGGTTCAAAAGAAAAAGTCAGAAAAAAAAGAGAGGAAAAATGAGGTGAAAAATAGAAAAAGAGATGGAGTAGAAAAATAATGAATTGAAGTTTGGAGTAAAAGAAGAAATAAGAATGAATGAGGCTTTAAAAGAAAATGAGTGTGTAGGAGAGTTTGAGAATTGAGAATTTTGAAATTAAGAGTGAGGATGGAAGAAAAATTGAAGTGTGGTTTTTAGAGTTGGAATGTTTTTAGGGGGGGTTTTGAAGGAAGAACAGCAACAGGTAGCAGGCGCTACCCAAGACGTAGCACCCGCTACACTGAAGCAACAGCACCAGCAGTAGTGCTCCAGAGGCAGGCAGCGGTCGCGAGGGAAATGATAGCGCCCGCGCAAGCTTACCAAGCAATCCCCTGTTTTTTGAGGCTTCGCGCCCGCGACCTGACACTGTTCCGCGATTTTGTTCAGCCCTAAAACCCGACTCTAACTCATTTCTCTCATTTTCTTTTCTCACTCATCGACTACCTCTCTCTCTATAACCCTAAAACCTACGACAAAACTCACACCCACACCCATTCCTTCCTCTCAATCATCAACTTGACTCCCTTCCTCCCTCCATTTTCGAATTCCAAACCCTAATTCTTCTCATTGTTGCGTGAATTTGCTCCTAGGGATCCGATTTTTGCCCATATTCAATCCCAAGTTGTGACATTGTTCAAACATTCGTTCTATACAACTAAAGGAGGTATTTCTTATGTCATTGTGTAAATTTCTCTCCCTTCTCACTTGCATTTGGTTCGTTGGTCATACATGTTGAGTTAGGGATGATTTTGTCAATTTTTACACATAATTTTGCGTCACTGTGTGTTGAGTTCGAGTGCTTTGTTCTTGCGTTCTGTTTGTGTTTAGGGATTGATTAGCTGTTGTTTTTCATCTGTCAATACACACATACACTTGTTGCACTAAGAGTTTTTGTTGATTTTCACACATATTTGCACTGTACACTCAGATTGGTGTGCTATTCTTGCGTTCAGTTTGTGTTTACTGTGTGTTATTGTTCATTTTGACAAGCAAGAACCGTTCCTCCTTGTTGAATCCATGTTCAAGTGCCCCGATCTGAGGTAATCTCCAGTGAATTTTGTGCATAATTTTTTCGAACTCACTTGTTTGTTGCTTTTGTCGATTTTTTTGGTTTAGGGTTTAGGGTTTAATGTTAAGGGTTTAGGGTTTACGGTTTAGGGTTTACGGTTTAGGGTTCAGGGTTTAGGGTTCAGGGTTTAGGGTTGAGGGTTTAGGGTTAAGGTTTAGGGTTTAGGGTTTAGGGTTTAGGGTTTAGGGTTTAGGGTTAGGGTTTAGGGTTTAGGGTTTAGGGTTCTAGCTTGAAACGACAGCGTTTTAATCAACTGTTTTGCCTTGTATAAAATTCCAAGTGACGATTTTGATGGGGGGAGGATCTTGGATTCCACTTTTAGTTTTAGACTTGTAATTTCCAGCTTTGTATTTGGGAGTTTTAGAGAAAGATTAATGAGAGATTAGCTTGGAGTATTCTTGGGTTTGTGGTGTTGTTGAAGTTTTGGGGATTCAATCAATTGAGAGATTGTTGGATCATCCTTTCTATTTCTTTTCCTTGTTCATTTCCAGCATATGATAAGCTCCTTTAATAATTGCTTTGCTAATTACTTTGCTTGTCCCTTAATTGCTTTGCTTGATATCTTTCATTATTTTGCTTGTTCTTGATTGTTTGTTGTTAGAAATCATGCTTAGGGTTGGTTTGGATGTTGTTAGTTTAGTTAGTATCATGATTAGTGGCTAGAAACCCTATGGGTTAGGGGGTAATGAAGGGTATGAATGGGTGATTAGGTTTGGGTTAGCAATATTAGTGAATAATTAGTTGGGAAATAAATTTCCCACTCCTTTCCATCCCTCAAGCGGAATGTATTTAGGTCCGAAAGCTCCCAAATACATCCAACACTTGTGTTGGAAGGTTGGAGTCGGGATAGTAATGCTCACCCATGAAAGTGGAAGGAGGTTAACTAGGGAATTCCGTTTCATTAACCCTCCGGGTCCGTGGTGGACCTTGAGGTAGTTAATCTGGACTATCCTTGAAAGAGGAAGATCGGTGGGTATTTTCTAATGGAATTGCCACTTGATTCTCCCTCCTTTTTACTCCCTGGTTGCAAAACCCATTTCCTCAACCCCGTTTGCATCCCGAAAAGCCTCCGAAGCCCATTTCTTTTCCTTGACCGACCTTAGCTTTGTTTCTTGCGTTGTAAGGTTTAGGGTTTAGGGTTTAGGGTTTAGGGTTTAGGGTTTAGGGTTTAGGGTTCAGGTTTTAGGGTTCAGGGTTTAGGTTTTAGGTTTTAGGGTTTAGGGTTAGGGTTTAGGGTTTAGGGTTTAGGGTTTAGGGTTAGGGTTTAGGGTTTAGGGTTTAGGGTACAGGGTTCAGGATTCAGGGTTTAGGGTTTAGGGTTTAGGGTTTAGGGTTCAAGGTTTAGGTTTCAGGGTTTATGGTTCAGGGTTTAGGGTTTAGGGTTTAGGGTTTAGGCTAACCAATTCCTTCATGAACTTGTTCAATATGCTCCCGATTTTGGAGGTAGTAAATCTAGTCGAGGAGATTCATCTTTTGAGCAAGATCCTATTATTGCACTTCTTTTGTCCTCTATTTATGAAATGCAAAAAGAAAAGGTGAATGAGGATACTTCTAACCAATCATCTTACCACCATTACCACCTGACGCGGTATTCAAGTTTAAGTTGTGTCTTCTTGAAGGTTTCGAAAGTAACTTGTTCCATGGAGATATTTCCGAGAGCCCTATCCCTCATATGGAGAGATTTGAAAAGAGTATCAGTTTCATGCATATACCCGAAATATCTTCGGAGTATTTGAAGTTGAAATTCTTTCCTCTGACTCTAATAGGGAAAAGCTGCGATGTGGCTTGATATATGTTGACCTGGATATTATTCCTCGTGGGAAGCCCCAAAGATAGATTTCCTTCAAAGATTTTTCCTGACGGACAAAACTTGTAGACTCCGGGAAGATATTATAACTTTCAAGCAAAAAGCCGGAGAGTCTCTTTTCGAAGCATGGGAGAGATTCAAAAGTATCCAACGTCAGTGTCCGCACCATAATCTACCCAAGTCGATGCTTCTTAAGCACTTCTATTGTGGACTCTTTGATTCTCTCAAAGAATCAATCGACATCGCATCTGGAGGGACATTTTTGAAGTACATTGCGGAGGAGACTAACTAATTCCTTCATGAACTTGTTCAATATGCTCCCGATTTTGGAGGTAGCAAATCTAGGGTTTGGGGTTTGGGGTTTAGGGTTTATGGTTCAGGGTTTAGGGTTTAGGGTTCAGGGATTAGGGTTTAGGGTTTAGGGTTTAGGGTTGAGGGTTCAAGGTTTAGGGTTTAGGGTTTAGGGTTTAGGGTTTAGGGTTTAGGGTATAGAGTTTAGGGTTTAGGGTTAAGGGTTTAGGGTTTAGGGTTTGGGGTTTAGGGTTTAGGGTTTGGGGTTTAGGGTTTAGGGTTAGGGTTTTGGGTTTAGGGTTTAGGAATTAGGGTTTAGGGTTTAGGGTTTCGGGTTTCGGGTTTCAGGTTTAGGATTAAGGATTTAGGGTTTAGGGTTTAGGGTTTAGGGTTTATTGTTTAGGGTTCAGGGTTTAGGGTTTAGGAATTAAGGTTCAGGGTTTAGGGTGTAAGGTTTAGGGTTTAGGGTTTAGGGTTTAGGGTTTAGGGTTCAGGGTTTAGTGTTTAGGGTTTATGGTTTAGGGTTTGGGGTTAGGGGTTGTGGTTTGGAGTTTAGGGTTTAGGGTTTTGGGCTCAGGGTTAGGGTTTTGGGTTTAGGGTTTAGGGTTTAGGGATGAGGGTTAGGGTTTATGGTTTATGGTTTAGGGTTTAGGGTTTAGGGTTCAGGGTTTAAGGTTTAGGGTTTAGGGTTCAGGGTTCAGGGTTTAGGGTTCACGGTTTAGGGTTTAGGGTTTAGGGTTTAAGTTTCAGGGTTTAGGGTTTAGGGTTCAGGGTTTAAGGTTTAAGGTTTAGGGTTTTGGGTTTAGGGTTTAGGGTTTAGGGTTAGGGCTTGGGTTTTAGGGTTTAGGGTTTAGGGTTTTGGGTTTAGGGTTAGGGTTTAGGATTTAGGGTTTAGTGTTTAGCGTTTAGGGTTTAAGGTTTAGCGTTTAGGGTTTAGGGTTGAGGGTTTAGGGTTTAGGGTTTAGGGTTTAGGGTTCAGGGTTTAGGGTTCAGGGTTTAGGTTTTAGGTTTTAGGGTTTAGGGTTTAGGGTTAGGGTTTAGGGTTTAGGGTTTAGGGTTAGGGTTTAGGGTTTAGGGTTTAGGGTCTAGGGTTCAGGATTCAGGGTTTAGGGTTTAGGGTTTAGGGTTTAGGGTTTAGGGTTCAGGGTTTAGGTTTCAGGGTTTATGGTTCAGGGTTTAGGGTTTAGGGTTTAGGGTTTAGGCTAACCAATTCCTTCATGAACTTGTTCAATATGCTCCCGATTTTGGAGGTAGTAAATCTAGTCGAGGAGATTCATCTTTTGAGCAAGATCCTATTATTGCACTTCTTTTGTCCTCTATTTATGAAATGCAAAAAGAAAAGGTGAATGAGGAGACTTCTAACCAATTTCGAATGACCCAAGAGAAGCGAATCTTCAATTTTCACCAGTTAGAGCAAGTGAGTGCCATTCATTCTCCCCACGTCGATCAAGATCCCATTTCTTATAGTTATACCACCAACCTTTACCCTCCTACTTTTCAACCCTTTGACCACCACTCATTCATTCAAGAAGAAACCTTCCATCTAATCCAACAAAACATTCCACAACCTCAAATTTCTCAACTACCCCAAGAATCTTCATTTGAGTTGATGTTGGAGCGAATCATGGAAGACCGAGAGGAGGATAAGCTTTTATCCAAAGTCTCGAGCTCGAATTTGCTCAAGCCAACTAATTTAAACTTGCACCTATCCAACCCACCCTTATCTAAGGAGTGGAGGTGAGTGCTATTATCTTGCGGAGTGAAGGAGAAGTTGAGGAACCTAGGTTGGTGTAGGAGAGACTTCTTGGATAAAATGAGAGAGATGTTGAGGATAAAACCAAAGGAGAGGGTATGGAGGTTGAGCAAGTGGTTAACAATGAGAGAGAGGAAGTGATTGATGAGGAAATCAATTGTGTAGAAGAGAAGGTGGAGGTAGAAGAAGAAGAAGTTTTGGTAGGAAATGTTATTGAATGCCCCGAAGAGCAATTTGATCGCCACCAAATGCAAATTCCTCTCCGTGAATGGTTGATTCAACACTTGATTGATAAAGGTCATATAGAATTAAAGCTTGAGGCTCCGATTGAGAAATTATCTTTCAAGCCACCTTGTGTTGAAGTCAACATGATATAGACTCTTGTTCATGAGCATAAAGAGGAGGTCTCTATTCTTGAAGTGGAACTCGATAATGGGAATGAAAAAAGATCATCTCAAAGTCTTATGTCCCGAACCCGAGGTATTTGTAGATGCAATTCAAGATGATCCCCTCAAGATTGTTCCATTGAGGAGGGAGATCTCATTGGATGAAGTCTATATTGAGGGCATACAGTTTGAGCAGATTGTTCTCAAGTGTCTAAAACTTGGAGAACCATTTGAAGAAGAGCTTAGGTTGTTTCTTCATCCCCATCACCAAATCAAACCACCGAAGGAGAACCTTGTTCTATTTGCGGTGATGATGAGGACGTGTTGGAAAAGAAGGAGGAAGCGACATTGGAAGAAATTAAAGATGTCATCATCTCTTCCCCGCTCATGGTCAACCAAACGACCGGAGTCAAGGTTTTCCAAAGATGGAAAAAGTTGGAGAGGTAGGCAACAGAAGCGATCATGGTGGAAGAAGCTGATTACGTACCTCTCATGTGCACCACGTCTCTCTAGGATCCAACGGGTATTTAGGTCGAGCTAGGGACCTAAAACTAGTGCTCTATGGGAGGCATCCCATAATTTTTGAGGTTCTTATTTTAATTTTTAGTTTTTGCATTTTTTCTAATTTTTATTCCTTTTTCTTCTTTTTAATTTTTCTTGTTAGTTTTGTTTAGGTTTTCTATTTTTCTTGTCTTTTAATTTGTCTTTATTTCTTTCTTTTGTAATTTGAGGTATTAGTTCTAGGTTCAAAAGAAAAAGTCTGAAAAAAAGAGAGAGGAAAGATGAGTTGAAAAATAGAAAAAGAGATGGAGTAGAAAAATAATGAATTGAAGTTTGGAGTGAAAGAAGAAGTGTGAATGAATGAGTTTTTGAAAGAAAATGAGTGTGTAGGAGAGTTTGAGAATTGAGAATTTTGAAATTAAGAGTGAGGATGGAAGAAAAATTGAAGTTTGGTTTTTAGAGTTAGAATGTTTTTAGGGGGGTTTTTGAAGGAAGAACAGCAACAGGTAGCAGGCGCTACCCAAGACGTAGCACCCGCTACACTGAAGCAACAGCCCCAGCAGTAGTGCTCCGAGCGGCGTGATCGCGAGGAAATGATATAGCGCCAGCTACTGCAAGCAATCCCTGTTTTTGAGGCTTCGCGCGCGTCGACTGCTCCGCGATTTTGTTCAGCCCTAAAACCCGACTCTAACTCATTTCTCTCATTTTCTTTTCTCACTCATCGACTACCTCTCTCTCTATAATCCTAAAACCTGCGACAAAACTCACACCCACACCCATTCCTTCGTCTCAATCATCAACTTGACTCCCTTCCTCCCTCCATTTTCGAATTCCAAACCCTAATTCTTCTCATTGCTGCGTGAATTTGCTCCTAGGGATCCGATTTTTTCCTAGATTCAGTCCCAAGTTGTGACATTCTTCAAGCATTCGTTCTATACAACTAAAGGAGGTATTTCTTATGTCATTGTGTAAATTTCTCTCCCTTCTCACTTGCATTTGGTTCGTTGGTCATACATGTTGAGTTAGGGATTGATTTTGTCAATTTTTACACATAATTTTGCCTCACTGTGTGTTGAGTTTCAGTGCTTTGTTCTTATTTAGTGTGTTGTGTGATTAGCTGTTGTTTTTCATCTGTTAATACACACATACACTTGTTGCACTAAGAGTTTTTGTAGATTTTCACACATATTTGCACTGTACACTCAGATTGGTGTGCTATTCTTGCGTTCTGTTTTTGTTTACTGTGTGTTATTGTTCATTTTGACAAGCAAGAACCGTTCCTCCTTGTTGAATCCATGTTCAAGTGCCCCGATCTGAGGTAATCTCCAGTGAATTTTGTGCATAAATTTTTCGAACTCACTTGTTTGTTGCTTGTGCATAATTTTGTGCATAATCTCTAGTGAATTCTTTTGGTTCAAAGATGAGTGGAAGGAACAAGCGTTCACGTGTTGAAGAGACTCCTTCATCGCAAGCAGGGCCATCCTCATTCTCAAAGGAGCGTTACCGAGTGTAAACGGCCACACTAATCTAGTGTGCTCCAAATTCGGATGTGACTTTCCGGGATGATGAGCATAGACAATGGTATGAATCGCTTCAAGCACGGAAGATATGTGCACCGGACATATATGATGCGGCGACGGTTGAAGCCACCCATTGTAAACCAAGCTTCGATTTCCTTATTCGCATTCTTGGTTGGGAGGTATTTATCATGATCGATGAGTCGATTGTGGACCAACCCATCCCTGAATTTTTAAGCTCTTTGAAGGTTCACAATGATGGCAAGAAAGATGCACATTTTGAATACTGAGTCGCCAATAAAGATAAGCAGTGCACCGTCAAGCGTTTTTGCCAAAGGTTGGGGTTGCCCGATGATGGTACATACTATGAGCGATGCGAGAACTTTGATGAGCAAAAGGCAATGAAGGCCTTAACTTGTTCGAGGTGGATGGATCTTCGTATGAGAGGCGAAGAACCACGATATCATTGCCCCCGTAATTCTATGGGCATGATTTTTGCAATCCAGTCGTCCGAATTCTCCATAGGATCGTGATAAGTTCAGTGTTCGGGAGAGATGATGGACGCTCCCAAAGTTCGGAAAGATGATCTCTTCGTGATCTCCAACGCTGTGAAGGGAAAACGGGTCAACACCAGATCTTGCATTCTACACTGTCTTTGGGAGATTAGCACGGAAGTCCGACCTATGACCATTAGGATGGGGCACATTATTTGCCACTTCCTCGCCCAAGAAGGTTTTGGAAAGTACTTGAAGAAGTGGACTCCACTCTATCTTCCGGATCCTATCAACAGGGTGCAATTGCAAAGAATGAACATCCTCGCTAAGCACCCGACTTTCACGATCTATTGCCATGGACACGCCAATAACAGAACGGAGATCCTCTTTGATCTGGACCATGCGGAGCAGTGGTTGGACATCACCAACGAGCGTAACTGGTCTTGTGGCCAAGAGCGTGATACCCGCCGTAAGGTGGGAGGCCCGAAAGTGTCTAATAGTGAGGAGGAAGAAGAGGGCAATGAAGAGGAAGAAGGATAAGAAGAAGAAGAAAATGAGGAGGAAGAAGAGGAGCAACACGGCTATGGCGAAGCTAGTGGAAGTGGAAGTCTGTCATGGGAAGCTTCACTTGAGCATCCCAACTCTCAATTTGATCAAATCGCTTAGGATTTCCTAAAAATCTCTAAAACAACCCATTTTGCCTCGTTTTTATGTAAAACGCCAAAACCTACAAAATAACCAAAAGCACAATAAAAGGGACGAAAATAGACTGGAAATTAGTCAAAAGACCAAGATAAAAGGCGATATTTAGGCCCAAAAATGGGACTAAACAATAGACTCCGAATCCATAACACTTCTTCACACCGGGATTCCTGATTGATTAATTGATTGACTAGAGTTGACTCCCCCAAACTCGCTTAATTATCTGGTAGAACTCTAAAAATTACGGCTTTCTTAGTTTAAAATGAGGCAAAATGGGCTGTTTTA
Organism: Portulaca oleracea; assembly: GCA_029582165.1. Lineage (NCBI taxonomy): Eukaryota > Viridiplantae > Streptophyta > Magnoliopsida > Caryophyllales > Portulacaceae > Portulaca > Portulaca oleracea. The sequence continues at coordinate 31,473,840 of CM055889.1, read as the reverse complement.
GAGGTTTTTAGAAATCGGCGATTTCGTCGCGAGGCCAAGCGAGCCGACCGGAAAACCTTTTCCCAAGTTTGGTCTTTGAGCGGTGAGAAACACCCGTCTGATCCTTGTAGCGGGCGTTACATGCCTTGGAAAGAAGGAAGCAAAACGGGGAAATCAGGCTGTAGCGCCTGTCACACAATCAGTGACAACCGCTACAAAAAGTCACCCCTGTTACCACTCGCGTGCCACCCGCTACGCCGCAGCAGTCGCTGATCAGCTTCGCTGGACAGAAGAAGACCGCGCCCTCGTCATCCCAGACAGCGCCCGTAGTATTACGAAGCCCAGAATCGCCTTGCACTTTTTGCTGGGTCGAGCCCGCGACGGGGCAGGTCGCGCCTGCGATCTCCCTAATTCTGCGCATATTTCTGGCTTGAAACGGCAGCGTTTTAATCAACTGTTTTTCCTTGTATAAAAACTCCAAGTGACGATTTTGATGGGGGGAGGATCTTGGATTCCACTTTTAGTTTTAGACTTCTAATTTCTAGCTTTGTATTAGGGAGTTTTAGAGAGAGATTGGTGAGAGATTAGCTTGGACTATTCTAGGGTTTGTGGTGTTGTTGAAGTTTTGGGGATTCAATCAATTGAGAGATTGTTGGATCATCCTTTTTATTGCTTTTCCTTGTTCATTTCCAGCATTTGATAAGTATTCTCTTTCCTTAACTCCTTTATTAATTACTTTTCCAATTACTTTGCTTGTCCTTTAATTGCTTTGCTTGTTGTCTTTCATTATTTTGCTTGTTCTTGATTGTTTGTTGTTAGAAATCATGCTTAGGGTTGGTTTGGATGTTGTTAGTTTAGTTAGTATCATGATTAGTGGCTAGAAACCCTATGGGTTATGGGTAATTAAGGGTGTGAATGGGTGATTAGGTTTGGGTTAGCAATATTAGTGAATAATTAGTTGGGAAATCAATTTCCCACTCCTTTCCTTCTCTCAAGCGGGATGTATTTGGGTCCGAAAGCTCCCAAATACATCCAACACTTGTGTTGGAAGGTTGGAGTCGGGATAGTTAATGCTCACCCACGAAAGTGGAAGGAGGTTAACTAGGGAATTCCGTTCCATTAACCCTCCGGGTCCGTGGTGGACCTTGAGGTAGTTAATCCGGACTATCCTCGAAAGAGGAAGCTCGGTGTTGCAGGCAGAATCTACTAGCAACAAAATAAATACTTTCCGGGCAAATTTCAATGTAGTAGCAATTCAATGGAGTGATAAGAAGGGAGAAGAAATCAGATAGAAGGAGTAAGGAATTTAGAAATAAAACCAGAGAGAAAGAGAAGAAGAGAGGAAGTTAATTTGGCAAAATTCTCATGCCTTTCATTCCATTCAACCTCTGCTTATATCCCTGAAAATCAGCTAACCAACTCAGACGTGCAACTCCCATATTTCCAGAAAATAAGGCACTACTCCAACTAAATAAAATGTCAAAAAAAATAGCAGGAAAAAAAAGAAAATAATTTACTGAAAATAAAAATAAAACGCTCTGCATCATCACTCCCCTCTCCAGAATATCCTTGACCTCAAGGCTGGAATGCAGGGTACTTGGCTTCGAATTCATCAGCAAACACCCAAGAAGCTTGATCTTCAGACAGCTCCTCCCACTGAACCAAGAATTGTACATCAGCTGAATTCTTCCTCTTAACCATCCTTCGAGCTAATATTTTCACTGGGTTCCTGGGGGCATCAGAGTGACTCCCCTGTAACCATGATGGAATATATGGTGCAGCAGGTAGAGTACCCCTGAAACGCTTGAGCTGTGATACGTGTACTGTTGGATGTATTTGTGCTGATTCAGGGAGATTGAGCTTGTAGGCGAGTGGTCCCACCGTGTCCATTAACTGAAAAGGCCCAAAATACTTGGGACCAAGCTTCAAATTTGATCTTTGCTGCACAGAGGACTGCCGGTAATCTTGTAACTTCAACCAAACCCATTCACCAATTGAAAATGACCTGTCCGTCCGGCTTTTGTCAGCCAACTACTTCATCCTATGTTGAGCCCTTTGCAAATTTTGTTGTATAAGCTTGATCATCTCCTCTCGTTTTCGTAATGTTCTGTCAACAATAGTATTAGCAGATTCGCCCGGTAAATATTGCAAGTAAACCGGTGGGGGCTGATTGTAGAGAACTTCATATGGAGTTAGCTGTGTGGCTGAATGATATGTAGTGTTATACCACCATTCAGCTAGGGGAAGCCACTTGGACGACTCATTGGGATTTTGAGCACACATACACCTTAAGTAATTTTCAAGGCACCTATTAAGTACCTCGGTCTGTCCATCCGTCTGCGGGTGGTATGCACTGGACAATAATAACTCAACTCCCAGAACATTGAACAAAGCTTGCCAGAAAGAACTGAGAAAGATAGTGTCTCTATCACTTACAATGCTTTTGGGTAGACCATGTAACTTGAATATGTTATCCAAGTAAGACTGAGCCACGCTTTCGGCTGAATAAGGGTGCTTCAATGCCACAAAATGAGCATATTTACTCAACCAATCTACCACCACCCAAATAACTTCTTTCCCATGGGACTTAGGCAAGCCATCAATAAAATCCATGGATATATCCACCCAAACTTCCGTAGGAATCGGCAATGGTCGTAGTAACCCGGGATAAGGACTGTTGTCATATTTGCAGGATTGACAAACTGTGCACTATCGTAAGAAATTCTGAACTTCCTTGTACATCCCTTTCCAATAAAATAATTGCTTCATTCGCTTAATAGTAGCATCCCTTCCAGAATGCCCACCCATAGGTGAGGAATGTACCCACTGTAGCAGCTTGTTCCTCAATGATTTATCAGCCCCAACTACTAATTTACCCTTCCTTCGTAACTGACCTTGCAGCCACTGGTATTTAGGATAAGCATGTGGATCCTGTGACTTTTCATGTATGATCTTCTGTAAGTAGGGGTCAACAGACCATGACTCTTCAATTAGTTTCATCAGGTCAGATTGTATAGTCGACACAACCATTCCCAACAAAGAAGAACCCGATACTCTTGAAAGAGCGTCAGCCACTACATTGTCATTGCCACTCTTGTAGTGAATCTCGTAATCAAAACCCATGAGTTTTGATAGCCAAAACTGTTGGAAGGGTGTGGAGATCTTCTGCTCCGTCAAATGTTTGAGGCTCTTTTGATCAGTCCGAATAATGAAAGGCCTGCCAATTAAATACTGCTCCCATTTTTGGACTGCAAACACAATAGCTATGAGTTCCTTCTCATATACGGAGAGTTTTTGCCATTTAGGACCCAATTTCCTATTGATGAAGGCAATTGGATGCTTTCCCTGCTGAAGTACTGCACCGATTCCATCTGAAGATGCATCAGTTTCAATAATAAACTGTTTTTCAAAGTCCGACAAGGCAAGAACCGAGGCAGTAGTCATGGCCCTTTTTAGATCTTGGAAAGCTTGTGTTGCCTCCTCATTCCAAACGAAGCCACCTTTCTTCAAGAGTTCAGTGAGTGGCCTGCAAATCATCGCGTAGCCCTTGATAAATCGTCTATAGTAGCCTGTCAAGCCTAAGAAGCTTCTGACTTCCTTTTGGCTCGTTGGCGTGGGCCGCTCAAGTATGACTTCGATCTTCCCGGGGTCTGTCTCTACCCCCTCTCCTGAAATATAATGCCCTAGATATTCAACCTTAGGTAGGCCAAACGAACATTTGCTTAGCTTGACATATAATTCATTTTGTCGCATCACATCTAGCACCAAGGATAAATGAATGACATGATCTTCAATGCAAGCACTGTATACCAGAATATCATCAAAAAAAACAAGGACAAACCTCCTGAGATAGGCACGGAAGACCTCGTTCATCAATGCTTGGAAAGTGCCGGAGCATTTGTCAAGCCGAATGGCATGACCATAAACTCATAGTGACCAGAATGAGTTTTGAATGCAGTCTTTGGAACATCATCAGGATACATTCTGACTTGGTGATATCCGGATCGTAAGTCTATCTTGGAATAGACTTTAGCCCCTGCCAATTCATCTAACAACTCCTCAATGATAGGGATAGGGAATTTGTCTTTTATGGTAGCCTTGTTTAGCTCCCTATAATCCACACAAAGCCTCCATGAACCATCCTTCTTTCCCACTAAAACATCCGGAGACGCAAAAGGAATAGAACTCAGTTGAATAATACCTTTGCTGTGCATTTCCTCCACAATAGCTTCAATAACATCTTTGTGTTTGAGAGGGTAACGATAAGGTCTTAAGTTGATAGGAGAAGTTCCACTCTTTAGAGGAATTTTGTGATCAAAAGGGCCCCTAGTAGGGGGTAGCTTTGTCGGCTCCCCAAAAACATCCTCATATGCAGCGAGGACCTCCTGTAACGCAGCAGGCTGCTCAGTGACACCTTGCAAACTCCAAAGCTACACAACTTCATGGGGAAAGAGATGTAACATGCACAGTTGTGACGCACTCTTTAGGGCTTTGGGTAGCTGATCAGAGTTAATTATTCGAGCTTTGCGTCCCTTTATCCCCTTTAATACTCGCACTGCCCCACCATATTCAAACTCCATTCGTAGTTGTTTGAAATCCCACTTTGTGATGCCTAGGGTAGATAACCATTGGACTCCTAAAACCACGTCACAACCCCCCAAGGGAAGAAGGAGTACATCAGAAACGAATTCAATACCCTGTAACACCCATTGAAAATCTCTACAAATGTACTGACATTGCATCGAATTCCCATCAGCTATGGCCACAGCTTGCATTTCAATGGGTTCAAGCTTACATCCCAACTGAAGTGCAAGATGCTCATCCAAGAAATTGTGCGTGCTGCCAGAGTCAATCAGTACGTGCAGTAACTTCCGACCATAGTGCCCGTGGACCCTCATGGTATGAAACCCATCATTTCCACACATGGCATTAAAAGATATATGCGAGGTGTCCTCTGTCGGCTCAACCTCGACCTCCACTCCTCCCTCGGTAAGCTCACTTGGCTCTTCTACCTCATCCAAGACTTCAACCAAAAACAATTGTTTACCCTTGTTGGTACATTTGTGCCCCCTCTCATAAGGTTGATCACACATAAAACATAAGCCCTTAGCCATTTTCTCTGCTCTTTCAGCCGCTGGGATGAACCTAGGCTGGTTTGGCCAGTTAGTGTTCATGTTTTTGGGGAAAGTAGTGAGAGGTTTAGAGCCAGGTAGCAAGGGTCTGGGCGGCACATTTGGGGTGGGCAACAAGGCTTTTTGTGGTGCTATTTGGGTTGTGTTTGGGGTGGATACTGATGGTTTTGCCAGGTGGAAGGCATTGGAATAGGTTGGTTTAGGGAGTTGTAATTTTAAGTGCCAATAAGTGTTCTTCCTGGAATCTGGCATGCTCAATGGCTACGACTAGGCTTTGGGGCTTAAAAGCCCTAACCAAAGGTTTGACGGTAGGCTTTAATCCACCTATAAAGCTCTCAAGGAAATAGGTGTCAGGCATAGTTGGGTTCCTCAGCAGAAGAAACCCTTTAAGCTCCTCAAACCGAGCTATATATTCATCTAAAACACCGGACTGGGTAAGCTTGTTAAAGTCCTCTACAACCTTGCTACCCAAATTGTCGTTGAATCTAGCACAGACATCAACAATAAATTCCTCCCAGGTAACTCCCCTTCTACCCATAATGTACGACCCAAACCAAGTCTCTGCCACACCCTTAAGATGCAAAGAAGCCATATCAACCTTGTGGTCATCCCCAATTCGACACAATGAGAAGTATCTCGTACATTTCTTTACCCATTCCTTAGGGTCATGCCCCTCAAAACAAGGAAATTCAACTTTAGGATTAAAGTGGAAATTATTACCTCCACCTCCATCTCCAGGCGCTAATCGAGCTAAGATTTGGTTTAATGCCTGCTGATTCTGTTGATTTTGGTCTGCCAGTTGTTGCTGTTGGTTATTCAGCCGCTGATTTTGCTCTGCTAGTTGGTCTTGCATCCATTGCTTCTGTTCCACAAGGAGAGCACGGATGGATTCCTCCATGGCTGTTTGTCGTCTAGTGGACAACAGTTTGATGGACTCTCAAGGACCCAGTTGAACAAGAGCTCTGATACCACTGTTGCAGGCAGAATCTACTAGCAACAAAATAAATACTTTCCGGGAAAATTTCAATGTAGTAGCAATTCAATGGAGTGATAAGAAGAAGGGAGAAGAAATCAGAGAAAAGGAGTAAGGAATTTAGAAATAGAACCAGAGAGAAAGAGAAGAAGAGAGGAAGTTAATTTGGCAAAATTCTCATGCCTTTCATTCCATTCAACCTCTGCTTATATCCCTGAAAATCAGCTAACCAACTCAAACGTGTAACTCCCATATTTCCAGAAAATAAGGCACTACTCCAACTAAATAAAATGTCAAAAGAAAAATAGCAGAAAAAAGAAAATAATTTACAGAAAATAAAAATAAAACGCTCTGCATGACTTGGTGGGTATTTTCTAACGGAATTGCCACTTGATTCTCCCTCCTTATTATTCCCTGGTTGCAAAACCCATTTCCTCATCCCCGTTTGCATCCCGAAAAGCCTCCGAAGCCCATTTCTTTTCCTTGACCGACCTTAGCTTTGTTTCTTGCGTTGTGACCCCGTTAAACCGATTTTCCTTACCCTAGCGTTCTCGATCCCCACCTTAGACCTAGATTCTATGACCAAGGCCCCTCGCTCCCTGAGAAGAACGATAAAAACCGAGGTCTACAAAAGCACTGTTACATCTATAATCTTTCTAGGGCGTATCACAGCGATCTTTTGATCCGAGGTGAGTTGTAGTGATTAAATTAAACACCTATTTTCATGGCTATTTAATCTAATCAAGGATAAGAACTGATTATAACTTGACCCTAAGCGTGAAACCATTATTTCTAACTGTTTTCTATGCCTATTCAATCTTCGTCTTTCCAATTCAAAATAACAAACTTTTGTTCCGATATGAAAAATCTCAACTAAGCAACAGGGGATCAACCAATTACTATGACATACAATGTACTAAGATCAAACGATTAAAAGAAAACTTCATACCGAGATTGTATTCATAATTAATGAAAAGACATCAAGTTTATCCCCCAAACAAAGAAATTTAGCTACTCATACTAATGGAAACTAACAATACTAAAACTGAATTCAAATTGAAAGACATAAAGTAAATAGATATAACTGAGCGTTCGAAGCGGCGGAATCGATCTCTTTATTGTTACCCGATTCGATCTTCTTCTCCTCCTCAATCACTCTTACAAAAATCTAAACTAAAGTTTAACTGGCTAAAACTAAGAAAAAGTGTAAGAACGTAGAATAAAGTCTTGATTTTTTTCGGTCATCTTCAAACGGCAGGACGGAGTCCCTTTTATAATCTTGGGCTAGGGCACCAGACGCTGGCAGCGTCCCAAGAGGCGCTGGCCGTGTCTAGACTCTCCGTCCTTTTTTTTCGTGGTTGAGCATTGCAACGTGTATTTTAAGTTCGGCAGCGTCCGAAGTTTACTTCACGTGCTAAACTTTCTACCAAAGGCGCTAGCAGCGTGCTCCTTCTGCACCCAAGATTTGGGCCAGGTCATGTAGTTGGGCCGCTTCTTCTTCCATTTCTTCTTTCCTTCAACTCTCTTTCTAAATTCTTCTCATATTTCTCCCTTTTTCCTCCAATTCTTCATACTTTTGATTGAATTTCCATTGATCCCTACAAAACATACCAATCCCTTAACCAAGTGAAGAAATTACAGAATTTGGTATAAAAATGTGAAATTTAAGGTATTAAAATCATGGAATACATGTGTTTGAGCCCTAATAAATACTATAAAATAATCATTTATCAATAGCTAGGCCGCTTCTTCTTTTATTTATTTCTTTCCTTCAACTCTCTTTCTAATTTCTTCTAATTTTTCTCCCATTTTGCTCCAATTCTTCATGCTTTTGAGTGAATTTCCATTGATCCCTACAAAACATACCAATCCCGCAATCAAGTGAAGAAATCACATAATTTGGTATAAAAACGTGGAGTTTAAGATATTAGTAGCATGGAATACACATGTTTGAGCCCTAATAAATACTATAAAATAACCATTATCATGGGCCGACAAAAGATGAAGGCTAGACGGTGTTGCGTTTGTTCTAAGCAAACTTCCTTGGTTCATTAAGCGATTTTGTGCGGGCTAATGCAATATCCGACACAAACTGGGCTGACTTTACTCTTTTATTATTATTATTTTTTACACAAGGTACAACTAGCGCATAACATATAAATGAGGGTTAACCCTAACCAAGGCTCTAATGTTTATTGATTACTAAATTTGGGATACGGTAAGATACCACATGTTCTCGCCTCGGTGCACTTCACCCACTATAACATAAAGGGCATAAGGCAACGCCTCGGATTACAACAGTATAAGAATTGTTGCCTTATATACCCTAAGGCAACAATGCTTTATTTGTTGCATAGTTTTCGTAGTAACAATTAAGGGACCGTTGCCTTAACTGACATAGGCAACATGTCTAGAGGCGCTGCTTATTATAATGCTATGGCAACAGCCATAGGAATGTTGCTTACGAAAAGGTAATATTCTTGTGCGGTTGCTTATTTTTAATGCTATGGCAATTGTTATAATAATGTTGCTTTAAATATATCTGGATAATTGAAAATAGAAAAAACCCATATGTTGGATATATTTTACGTTGTGCTTATTTTAGTGTTTTGGTATCATAACAATATAATAAATTTCGTGCTCATAATCCACCATATAGTACCAGTCGATCCCCTCCTCCAACATAAAAGATAATACAAAGCTGCCCTTGGCGTCCTATTTATAATAATAAACATTACCGAATGAGATGAAACACGTACCTTACTATTTTCATTTTTCTTTTAACGTAATTAGGTGGTCCAATGCGTTAAGCCCCTACCTCAGGGGAATACTAACCCAACGGTTGATAGGAAACAGGGGTAGGGGATGTCACAACGTCGTATATAAGACCCACGTCTCCCATTATTATATTCATCAACATACTCTTGATCTTGGTAAATAGGAATGCTCCCCGGAGGATTCGAACTCTGGAGGGAGAAGATGGAAGCTAGGGTGGGTGACTTGGAAATACGGCAAGGCCCAATTAAAGGACGCCTTGCTGTTTTCTTGGGATTAACGTAACATTGAGTAACCAAAACAAGTACAACATTGTCTTACTTCTCCTAGGTAGGACACTTTGACGTCTACGTACTGAGTTGATGACTGTTGAAAAGGCCCGACTACATTGCTCCACCAAGGGGGTCTTAGCTTGTAGGGTGTACGTTAATGAATACTTTAGGGGGGAGCAGATAGCGAAAGACGTTTTCAAATAAGCTTGCGTCTACTACTACTATTGCTACTGCTACTACTACTACTGCTGTTGTTGCTGCTGCTGCTACTACCACTACCACTACCACTATTGTTGCTGCTACTACTATTACTGCTATACACTACAAGAAAATTGTCATTGGGCGATGATTTTTTATTGCTTGGGCGACAAAATAATTTTTGCAGTCATGAGTACGGGTTATGGGCGACTGTGTTTTTCTGTAGTCCATACATAGCTTATGTGCGTCAAAATTTTTTATTGTCGCACATTATGCATAACAGCATGATAAAACAAGAGCTGGCAAAATTTTGTCAGACCCGGATTACCCATCCGACCCGGAAAAAACCGGGTTTGGACATGGATTTTTCGTTTGAATTTTGATATTGACCGAATATTCGGACATAAAATTTTTTTTCTATTGTCCGAACCCGATTTTAGTTTCATCCGATTTTTTTTTCTATTATCCGAACCCGATTTTATGCAACGATATTTTTTATTGCAATAGTTGATATCCGTTTACAGCAACAACCTGTTGTTGCTAAAGTTATGAATGAATATTTTTAATCAATAATTTCTAATATAAAAGTTTTATAAAAAAAATATAATATTATACTTTTTTAATAGTATTTTTTATTACGAATCTAATGACATTAATTTTGTATAATGAATCATTATACAAATTAAGATATTAATGGTCAATATTTTTAACACAATTTTCTATACGACAGATAAATAAAAATGGAGGTAATATATAGACTTTTTCACAATCCCTCCTCTTTTTTTTGGCGTTGGCTCTTTGATTCCATCCCGAAATTTCATATTCCCGGTAAAAGCAAAAGGAATGAAATTAAATTTAAACAGCATCCACGTACATAAACACCCTATTCACTGCCTTTTTCTTTTCCAGCTTCCAGTAAACCTTCGCCCAAAACACCAAACCCTTGAATGGTTGGAGGTTGGGGTGTTGTAACTGTGGTCGTCGATCTGCGTCGCCTCCGCCATCACTGTCGCCTCCGCCATATCTGTTGCCGTCGTCGATTTGCTGTAAGTCTCCGGTCGTCCATATGCTGTAAGTATCTGGTCATCGATCTGTTGCCTCCACCATATCCTTCGCCTCCGCCATCTCTATAGCCTCATCCATCTTTGTTGTCTCTGTCTTATTCGTTTAGATTTGTAGAAAATTTATCCGATTTCGTTATGGCTGTAAATTTTTTAGCAATTTATATGCACTAACCAAATTTTTCTTTGTCCATTGTCTCCCAAATCACCAATCTTTGCTCAAACAACGGAGCTTTGGCAAGTGATAGTCCAAAACATCAGTTGAACTCTTGCTAACAATCACTGGAGCTTGGTTAATTTTGAAGGTAACTCCTAGCTGCTCGTGTAGTGGTGTTGGCCCTAATTAATCGAAAATGTGTTACTATCACTGAGGAATTCGAAATTTGCCTTTTCTTTTTATGTTGATAATTCTATCTAACTGCATCTCTATCAATTTTACAGGACATTAAGTTTCCCTCTAAAGAATGAAGTGTGATGTGTGTGATTGATTTGTGTGAGTGTTTGCATTTAAACATTAAGATTTTCTCTGAAGATGTACAAGACATTTAGATTTCCTCTAAAGATATATGTGTGATGTCACTGACTGATAAACATGGGCATGATTGATGCGTGTGAGTGTTTGTGTTTAAACATTACATGTTGCCCATCCACTGCAGAGGATTAGTCTATTCGAATGTATAGAGCTCCTTAAGACCAACTGATGGCTAATGAGCAGGGTCACACTCACCCATTACTCCTTATCTATTGATATGATTCCCCATGTCACTTTATCTCAGAGTCCCCTTGAATGCTGAAATTCGGTGTGTTCCTTTCTGGTTGCATCTTGAGCCTAGATAATCCTACGTTGTGTGCATTAAAAGCCAGTGCATTGAGTATTCACTTGTCTGATGGAACTGACCTGTTTTATTGTGTCTCTTTTTTTTTATAAGAAATATTCCATTCAATTTGGTTTTATCTTTCTGTGATTTACATGTTAATTTTTTCTATGTAAAGTGAATCAATTTAGAAGTGATGGCACAAAAGGGAGTGAATAACAGTGATAGTTGGAGAGTCTTTTGGACGTTTCTAACCTCCTCTCAGAAGATATAAGTAAAATGGGTCTTTATACCTTCTTATGAGTGTTGCTTTTCATTTTACCATATAACAAAACTATATCCATTTTTATTTTCTCTCAACAACTGCTGTAAATGTGGTATATATACCCAAGTGATTTGTGGCTAACATCAACATTATTTGCTTATCTAAGGGCTACTCTTGCCTCATACTTTGGGTTAGGCCATTAGACACGGGTAATTAATATCCCGATTTCTCACTATCACATATTTCATTTGGTTGGAAAGTAGTGAGTTGTTTGGGGCTCAAGCCCCAAGGACAGGATTAGTATATTTCTGAATCCTAATCATTGATTAAATGGTAGGAAATCTTTATTTCTGCACCAACTTGACCTATGCAATGATTTTGTAGGAGCTTAGATGATGTCTGCAAGAACCTTTCTTAAGTAATGCAGAATAGCGCTCTTCTTGGTAAGTTTCTGGTTTTGCTCTAACTTCTATTAAACTTTACATTGAATGATGGTTTTCTGAATTGCTTAGATGACTTCCTAACCTTTTGAATAAGCAAGAATGTCAACTTCAAATCATAAGTGTGGTCCATGTATATACTTAATTTGATATTTGCAAGTGTAAGAGACAAGTCTCCCAGACAATCTCATAAGCAACACTCATAGTTCTCCAAAAACTTCTCGAAGAACTCACAATAATGTTAAATTTCGGATAAGATTGTATTTTATTTCGGACATGGATATATTTTTGGTTAATATAGGAATGCTTTTCTAAATTTGCGTCCTAAGAATTTTGGATCATGTATTCAGACTGCTATTTCATTGTTTCATTATGAATTGAGGATTTCTCACCCTCTGTTCATATTTTCCATAAACAAAGCTCAATATTTATGGCAAAGTGTGTTATAAGTTGCTCCTATTTATTTATTGGTATCCAAGCTGAAACAAGAGCCCTTGCCTTAACTGCTCATTTTCTTCCTGGAAACTAGAGAATATGGCACCAACCACTATGAGGCAAAGTGTGTTATAAGTTGCTGCTATTTATTTATTGATATCCAAGCTGAAACAAGCCCTTGCCTTAGCTGCTCATTTTCTTCCTGGAAACAAATTGATATTAAGTATTTTGTTTTCTTTTTTCCAAGAAGAAGATGAAGGTGATGGTGAAGATGAAGGTGAAGATGGAGAGCTAATATGATGAACTATCTAGGTCGTTATTTATCTATATTGGATCCTGTCATAATATTAGGATAATCTTCAAAGATGAAATTTTTTATTATTAAATACAATATTTTGGACTTGATACTTCTTGTTACTATCTTTTGTGTCTTATATGGATGACCTATTTCATATTTTGACTCTTGTAATGAGATCCAGCAATGATATTAATAGCATTTGGACATTTGTTGTCATATGTATATTATTTCGTATTACATATCATTTACAGGTAATCAATTATAAATATTGAATAGGTACTGGAAATAAGCATATGCAACAATGGGAGATTGTTGCTATGAAATACAACATCTAATGTACCGTTGCTTTTAGTGGGATAAAGCAACAGTCCATTGCCTTTTAATATTGTTGCCTATGTTGGCTTATACTGCAACAATACTTCACTGTTGCCTTTATCGCTTTAATATACAACACTATTGGACCGTTGCCTTTGTTGTCTTCAATACAACATCCTTGGATTGTTGCCTTTGCTACTAATGCAATGATACTGGATTAATTGCCTTTGCTATGAATGCAACAACACTCGCATGTTGCCTTTGCTATTGCTGCAACAACACTAGATTGTTGCCTTTTCTGTTAACGCAACAACACTGGACTGTTGCCTTAGATGGACCGTTGCCTTAGGCATTGATTGAGCCCTCTTGCAGGAATTGTTGCCTTAGGCCAAAATACTGTTGCCTTTGGAAAAGGCAATGGAAGTATCTGCAACGGCCCATGCCTGTTGGCTTAGGCCAAAATATCGTTGCCTTTGGCTTAAGGCAACAATTTTCGATTGTTGGCATAGGCCCTTTATGTTGTAGTGACCTATATGGAATTTACAGGCAAAGTGTGTGTGGTGTTTCTTGTTGGACTACAAGGAAGCCTTGGAGTGTAACATTGGTGAGCGGAGAGACCAAATGCTTGGCGATGTAGAGTGCATCACACAAGTAATGGTCACTCGCTCTCAGGATAAATCATAGTTTAAACCTAAACTAACGCTTTTGTGCTCCCCTGTCAAAAGACTCGGAAGTAGCCTGGTTTACAAAATGCATAAAAGAGTAATAAAATCATGAAACAAATCAACTTTCTCCCTTTTACAATTTCAAAACAAATTGATTTTTTCAACTTTTACCCTCTTTTTAAGTTTAAGTCCCCAGTGGAGTCGCCAATCGTAGGACCCTGGAAAAAAGGGAGGTTGCACACCTTCTTTTTCTGTTGCACTACTTAGGTTATGATTCGGAGCCGACTAAGGTGCTTAATCCTTAAATAAGGATATTTTTATCCTTTAAATAAAACGTTTTCTTTTGATTCTTTACGCACCTTACTCATGCTAACTCACTTAAAGCCCGATCAAGTAACGATACACCATGTATCCAACTCAGTTCTATATTTTGGCCAAAAGAGACACGGGGGTCACTGGACTGACTCCTAGGCCATACGGCCATGGCAGAGGTCAGGCAGGGACCCACTGGTGCCCCACCATAAAAAAAAAGGTTAGAAGTCAGTGATGGTCGCATTGCCTTGGCTAGACTCTCTCCGATTTTTCTTGGGTTGGCTCTTCAATATGGATGTCAGGCAGACATCAATCCATCTTGATTAAACTGAAATCATGAACATAAGAAGGGAGTTATACAGATTAAGGTACAAAAGGAGTAGCCAGTTGATTTAAGGAAATCAACAAACCAAAAAAGTAAATAAACTCTGGTCTATGAACCCGAATTCTGAGCTCGGGAGTAAGGTTATGAATCCGAGAATTAAAGATCTCTGGAATTCATCTGTTTCAAAAACAGTCTCTACTAAAATCGAAATTGAAATGAAAGAGATTGGGGAAAAGTTTAAAAGGTTTCACAACATTATATTCTTATCATGCAAATATGGTGTTTATTTACAAACTATTATAGAAAGTTGATCAACAATATGATTACATGATTATGAACTGACAAATAAATGAATAATTAAACCTTGCTAGATCGCAAATGGTAATAGAGAAGGGAAGAGAATCGAGACGGGTGCATCGAACAGCTTCGAATTCCGATACCGCGATAACTTCGGAACATATGTATGAGAATAGGAGATGAATTTTTGAGAGAGAAATGGGAGAGGATTGACAATGATAGTGATGGTTGATGAGAGAAGTTGGTGATTCTGGTGGTGAAGGAGTGGGGTATTTATAGGTGAAGAGGGGGGAGTATATGGATGGAAGGAGGCAGCATGATCCAAAGATTATGCCCCTAATCAGCATCATGGTCGCATGGCCTTTTACTCTACATGAGTCAAATGCGCCATGGCATGGATCATGGGATTGGGTGGTGAAGGAAAAGGCGTCAAAATCGAATTCAATCAGTCAAGGCCATGCGACCAATAGCGTTTAGTCACACGGATTGGTGATGTGGCATGGCGCAGGTTGCTTGTAATTTCGCGAAGGCCATGCGACCATGGCACAGCTTATAAACTCGGTTTCTTCCGTATTGGGATTGGCCTGCTGTCCTCTAGCTAGGCCATGCAGCCATGGCCACATTTTCTGGGCCTTTGCTTGCGTTGGGCCTGATTCTTGGGTCAGTCATGGCTATGTGGCCTTGGCAACCTGTCTCGGGCAAAAATTCTAATTTCCCTTCTTTTTGTTCTCCGCTTTTGTCGATGGAATTTCCCGTTACAAAATCAGGTTTCTACATTTGGGAAAAGGAAACTGGGATAAGGAAAACTAGGAAAAAGAAAAGGAAATGGGAGAGGAGCGAAACCTGGCTGGGAAAAAGAAAAGGAAAAAAACGAAATTAGGTTTGTATGATTTGACTAGGGAGGTTTTCATTATTAAAATTGAAAAAAAAATAATGGGAGGGAATGTAAAATTTTCAAAAAATTAATTTGAGGTACCCTAACTTTTGGTGAAATGTTTTTCTGGTACCCCAACTTTTTAAAACTAATTTTGAGGTATCCTTACTTTTTGGGTTAGTAATTATTTGGTGCTTTTCCGGCCATTAATTTTATTAGGTGACCAAAATGCCCTTGTTCTTCCCTTCTTGAAGAAATACCCTTGAAGAAAAATGAGGGTATTTCGGTCACTTAATAAAATTAATGGTCGGAAAAGCACCAAATAATTACTAACTCAAAAAGTAAGGGTACCTCAAAATTAGTTTTGAAAAGTTGGGGTACCAAAAAATAGTTTCTCCAAATATTAGGGTACCTCCGAGTAATTTTTTATAAAATTTTGATGTAAAAAATAGGAGGGAATGTATAATTAGCTGAAAAAAATCTGAGGGAACATATATTTTGTTGAAAGTTTTTATCTTGCCACCTCTTTGAAAATTATAAAGTATCTTTTGTAGCTGTGTAAGCTATTTGCACCAATAGACCCTCCCTTTTGTGGCAAAATCGTATATGCTACAATTGTTGGATAACTTTTTGCATATTGTGGCAATTATAAATTTGCCACTAATAAATTGCAACAAAATATAAATTTTCTTGTAGTGTTATTGGTTAACAAAAAAGAGCATGAGAGAGAAGGGGAGCGTGAGGGATTGAGGAAGGGGAGTTAGGGATTGGTGGTTTCCGACGGTGGTGTAGTAGCGACTTTCAGCGACAACAGGAGGCAATAGCCCAGAGACTAAGTGACCATAAGAGTTTGATCAAGCGAGAGGGGGGAGACGATGTAGTAATAGTTATTAGTATTAGTGTTAGGGTAAGAGTTTAGAGTTAGATTAGTATTAGAAAGGAAATAAAATAATTAGGAAAATATGTAATAGGTATACGATATAAATAAATAGTGATTTAAAAGGGGTCGATTTAATTTTAAATTTATCCTAAAATAAAGTAAGTATTTGTATTTGTGAGATAACAATAAAAATCACAATAAAACCAAATAAAAACAAGGAACTTCCATACTCATATGCGAAGACAACCCTCCTAAAAGCCTATGATCTCACGTGTTCTATAACGGACGTAGTATAACAATAATAATAATGCTTAAGTAATTAATTTAAAAGAGCCAATTAAACAGCTAAATGAATTATCGGGGTTTTACAAATATACAACCTCAAAATTTGTCTAAGGTTCTAAAAAGCAAGGGTGGATCTACAACCAAGCATGTGGTGTCAACTGACACCACTATAACGTCAAATATAAGATATATACTTTGTAGATCACAAAGGATCATAAAACATTCTTTAGTCTGGTGATGGACACGACTAACTCATGTCAGGCTATTGATATGTGTTGGTCACTCGTTTGAATCCTTGTCTAGACTTCCTTTCAAGCACTGTTAATTTTTGGTTAAATTCAATATTTTTGGTTAAATATAAGATATATGTCCTGAATTAGATTTGTGTGAATAAGCCAATATGATTTAATCAAGGTTTATTAATTACTTATTTTGTTAATGGGTAAATTTGGTTAAATTATTAATTTTAAACTTATAAATTGCTTTATGTAGTATGTATTAATTATTTAATATCATTTTTATGATTAATGTTGATTTCTCGATCGACTTTTATGTTAGCATTTTTTTTTACTTGTATCGTTCATTTTTTAATTTTTTTTTTAAGAAAATTATGATTGACACCACTAAACCAATATCCTTGATCCGCCACATCTTAAAAGGGTTCATGAATATGTATACGTATCTCTCATGAAAACATGGTCGAGGTGTGTGCAACTGTAGAAACCCTCTATGTGCAAAGGACATTGATTAGTGCAGGATAAAGGTAATTGGCGTCAACAATCAGCAAGGTCATTCAAGGAAGCCTCGTAATAAAATGCAAGGACATTTAAGGGAAGTTATGGGTTTTGACGTGAAAGACAAATGACAAGGAAGTTTCTTTGGAATTCATAAGTCTAATTTCTATCCTTTTTCTTACCAGACTAATTGATTATAATTACTTGATTTGTAGGAAACAATCAATCAAAGAATTAGGAAGAAGATTCAATCGTGACCTCCAAAAGATTCTTATAAAGGAAAAACAAATCGGAGCAAAAATGGAAGGAATAACAAAACGTAAAGAAGGAAAGAATCAGAAGATCCCCAACGTCTCTCTACTGCGATTGCGAAAACAACTATAAGAAGACCACCTATTGATTGAAGACATCAACGATTCCAAGGAAGAAATCATGCGGTACAAAACAGAGAGAGCTTTGTTTTGAAATCTTTGTTTGTGTAGAAAGTTGAATTCTGTGAGAGAATTTGTGTTTGAGTGAAATCATTTCTTAGCGGACATAGATAAGATTTGTGCTAGTGTAATCGATGCCTAGAAGGACTTAGGTCGATTGTTGTTTGCACCTAAACTATGTTGGTGTGTATTTTCCAAAAATTTTGTTCGATATTCTATTCGACTGTAACCCTAAGGACGTTCACCTTAGGAACGCTAATATTCAGTCTACATTCTGTTCCAAAAGAAATAAAGGACGTTATACAGTTATCCTTTGTTAGCCTTTATTTCAGTTTACTGTGGATTATCTTAGCTTGAATCTTAATCTGAAAAGATTAAGACCCTAACGTCCTTTATCAATGAGAAATTGTGCAAAAACTTTTATAACCCTATTCACCCCCTTTCCCTCTAGGGTTCTTTCAAGTGGTATCAGAGCTTGGTCCACTAAAGATCAGAGACTAATCGCTCTGTGGCAAAGATCATGGGAGATCATTTGGGTGAATTAAGTCAAGGACGTTCATGGAACATATCACCTTTGCTGACAGGTGACAACTACAGAGTTTGAAAGCGCCAAATGGAGATCCTCTTGAGAAATCAAGATAAGGACATTTGGGACATTGTCAACAAAGGAATCTATCCTACTCCACGTAAGACTGTTGAGGGAATAAAAGTTGACAAAGATATATTAGAGTATACAAATAATGAAAAAGAGAAAGCAAAGAAAAATACTCATGCTCATTATCTTTTAATATGCAGTCTTAACTCTAACGAATTTGAAAGAGTGTCTACTCTTGATACAGCTAAACAGGTATAGGATTATTTGGTCACAACCTTTGAAGGAACAAATCCATTGAAAAAGACCAAGATCAGCATATTGGTTCATAAGTATGAAGGTTTCAAGATGGAGGAAAACGAATCCATTGAATCAATGTTCAAAAGATTCAGTGCAATAATCAACCAACTCAAGTCCCTTGGGAAAACATTTTCCAATGAAGAACAGGTAAACAAGGTCCTTCAGTGTCTACCTAGACAGAAATGGGGACTAAAAGTGATGGCTATAGAAGAAGCCCTAGATAGAGACTTTCAAGCTTGAAGAGTTAATAGGCAAACTCCTTGCACATGAGATATGATTATTTGAAGGCAGCCAAACAAAGGAGATTGCTCTCAAAAGCACAAAAGAATCAGAGGAAGAATCGAAGGATGAAGATGAAGAGAAACTATGGCCATATTGGCAGAAGGATTCAAACGCCTTTATAGAAGAAATCCAAGATTCCGGGGCTACTTGAAAGGATCATCCTCCAAAAGACCATCACCCAAAGGTAAGGCACCAATTAAAGATGAAAATGAAAATAAATGCTTTGCTTGTGGTGCAACAAATCACATGGTGAGAGAATGTCCTTACGAGAAGAAAGCTAAGGAACGAAATGATTCTAGAGGAAAGAGATTCAACAGAAAGGCTACGGTTGCCACCTGGAGTGATAACGATTACAGTGAAAGTGAAAGTGATTCTGAAGAAATTGCGGAAGGAAGATCGATCCTTGATTCGGCCTCGGTTTAGAGCTCGGACGGAAGAATGAGTATAGGGATGGCTAGATTGATGGTGTATGATAGTATGAGTATGGCATTTTCATATGTAATATGAAACAAAAAGGAAGGGTGATTTTGGCATAAAAAAACGCAGGACGCTGGTGCACTAAGTGTAACGTTTAAGAGGTTATTCATATTTTTTTCCATAAGGAGGAAGATTATAGTCAAAAACCCTACTCTCCGAGTTCCTGTAAGTGTACTAAAAAAGGGTTTGGAGGAGGGAGGGCGAACTGTGTGTTTGGGCGTAAGAGGAAATTTTCTCGGACGGGTGAGAAGATGGAGCCGGCATTCAGGAACCAATCAACTTTTAGCTTCCCAACACCGCCAAGAATGGGAGCTAGGGTGGAGCTGAGTCCACCACCACTTACTGTTGAAATCTGGTTTGATAATACCTTCATTGGGCTGGTAACGGACGATCGAGTTTGGGAGGAAGACGTCTTGTAGAGGCTGGTGGATGCTAATTGGAGGTGTCGATGTGGGGTTGAGGTGCGCAAGGTGGGACACCAAAAATTCTCATTTTGGTTCAAGCATCCTGAGGATTGCCTAGACATGATGTCGCAAAGCAGTGTCAATTTTGATGGTTCCTTGGTCGTGTTGAAGAAGATTACAGCTAACATGAGGCCAGAGAAGGTCCAATTTGTGACAGTTTGTCTTTGGGTTCAGCTGGAAGGAGTTCCGTTCAGGCACATGTGTGCGAGTTTGGCTATCAAGTTGGTGAGGGTGATTGGGGAGGTTGTCGACGTGGATATTCATGGCGTAGCGGATTTCTCTCTCAACAATGTTCGTGTGCTGGTTCGGATGGAACTGTAAAAGCCCTTGGTGGCGGGAGTCTATGTGAGAGATGATATGAGACATACCTTTTGGGTGTATTTTAGGTATGAAAATGTTTTCATCTTCTGAAAGAGGTGTGGTAGAATTGGTCATCATGATTATGAATGTTTGAAGCCTGAACTGCTAGCAAGAAAAGAGGTTAAACAGAGAATTAGGGAAGTCGAACGTCTAGGTCATGATATTATCCTAGGGTAAGGACCCTTATACACGGGGAAAGTGCGAGCTTTTCCGATAAAGAGGGTTACTTGACAGCTAAGTTGTCCTTTGGTAGAAGACAACACCCCCCAATCGCTGAGGCTGAATTACATTATCTTGAATTCTTTGAAGTGGGGGAAGAAGGCCAGGAGGGAGTGGGGCAAGTCATTCAGCTTCAGCAACCTATTGTGTCTGGTGGAACTGGGACTCGGAGAAGGAGGTCTCGGGAGGATGAGCACGAAGGGGGCCGAAGGAGGGTCCTCTAAATTTCTCAAGACAGCAGGTTGAAGTAGAGTCCAATATTGGACGGCGTGGGAGTGGGGGTAGTACGATGGAGGTGGATGACGGGTGTGGGGAGGATGTGGGGGATTGGGAAGGAGTACGAGGAGGTCAACATGGGGGAGGGAGATGTGATTATGGTTGATAATGAAGAGGGAAGTGGGGGGCAAAGGAGTGTTGGGGCTCAGGGGAATGGTCAGATGTTGCTGGACGGAATGAAGGACACGGAGGATGAGTCTAACGGTCATTTAGGGGATGATGAGGCAGGAGAGGGGAATGGGGAGAATGAAGAGGATGAGGGGGAGGAGGATGATGATGATGAGGAAGATGGAGAGGAGAGTGGTGGTACTGATGGGAGTGAGTGATGATTATGGGATGATGGGGGATCGGGACTGGGGGTGGGGTTGCTACGCAGTATGATCAGAAGGGGTGCGAAAATACGTAGGGTGTGGAAGGGGAAGGAAGGGGTGAGAGCCAAAACGTGTGTATAGGGGAGGGGTATGCTGCCATGCAACAACGTGGAGATTCCTTTGATGCTGGTAGGGGTGAAGAAAGGGAGCAAAATGGGTTGGGCCTTGATGTGGGGCCCTTTTCTCCTAGAGGACCACCTGAGGACCAAAGTGGAATTATTCGGGGAGCCATCCGACAGCTTCAACAAGAGGGGGCCACCCAAGCTTTCAACTCAAGGGGCAGCTTCGTCTTTTCAGCGTCTTAGCATGTAAGTCAGCACAGTCACCCTCCTTTTTATGTTACCCAACAATTTGAGGGTTCTTTTTCAAACGGAGACTTGGAACATGGTTAGGAACAAAGGGGGGGATTTTTAGGAGAAAACCAAGGTCAACATTTATTGGAGCTTGGGTATGGCAATCCATACCTACCGTTGAATCAATCAAGGTCATGGGAACCGTATATATATGAGCGAGGGCAGTCGAGTTCCCAAGCTCCACCTGTTCTATTAGCGGGGTAGGGAGACTAGACTCCATCTGAGGAGTTCATTAGGCTGTTGTACTAGCCATCGGAATCAAGAGAGGAAGAGGATTACTATAGGGGTGAATTCTCTATTCACGAGTACGATTCAGAGGATACTCTGAGGATGAACCGGGACTGTAGATGAGAATGTTGAATGGCCACCAACGTCTGACCGACTAATTCAGGTGGCGAATTGGGGGGAGGAGGAGACATTTGTGGGAGTGGAAAAAACGGTCAAATTCTCCAAATCTGTTTCATCGAAGACAAGTACTTGGGACTTTGTCAAGGCGAGGAACATGCCAATCAATAAGAAGCGGCCAAGGCAAGCTAAGAGTGAGGATCTGGATGGATCGGAGCAGGGGGAAGAGGTTTCCTCTGAGTTTGTTGAGGAAATTGAACAACTGCTGCTCAAGAAACAAAAGAAAGAGCAAATGGTTGCTACCTTGCAAAAAGAATTTGAGGCATTCTTGAATGTTGAAGACAAGCAGAGGGGAGAGAATTGGTACATCTCACTAGTAGAAAAGGTGGCGGAGGCAGCCTTAAAATTGCCTCCTCTGTCGCCATGATCCTCACTGCCTGGAACTGCATGGGCTTAGGGAGAGCGGACCTCTCTGCAGTTCCCTACATCCACTGGTGGGGGGTGTTGCTTAATATTGATGTTGTTTGTTTGTTTGAGTCTAAGTAGTCTGTCTTAGAAGCGTCTTTCTCTGTGAAGAAAATGGGATTTCCTTGTGTTGCTGAGGTTGATTCTGTAGGGAGATCGGGTGGTATTGTAATAGGTTAGAAGGAGTCGTTATGTTTTTCTATTATACGTTATAATTCTCATTTTGTAATTGTGGAAGTTAATGAAATTAATGTTGGTCGGTGGTACGTGGTGTTTGTGTATGGTGATCCCAGTTTGAGTGGGAGAAGTTTGGTGTGGCAATTGTTGCTTGATGAAGTGTCTTTGTTACAAGGCCCTTTTGTTATTATGGGGGATTTTAATCAAGTGGAAAATCATTCTCAAAAGGTAGGGGGCTCAAACATTATTAGAGGGGCTCGTGTGTTTATTGATTGGAAGGAGTCTTTTGGGCTCTCTGAACTCCCGTTTAAAGGGACCACCTACACTTAGACAAATAAAAGGTGGGATGATCAACAAATTTGGGAAAGGTTGGACAGGGCGTATGCTTCAGTAAAGTGGAGGGAGGTTTTTCCGACTTCCTTTGTTCACAATTTCCAGGTGCTATTCTCAAACCATTCGCTTATTGCACTTCATGTCATGGTCAAGGATGGGTCTAAAAGGAAACCGTTTAGACTTGACCCCTAGATCAAGAAATTAGTGGAATTTCAGCAAAAAGTTCCGCAAATTCTAATGGAGTTGTTTGTGCAGGGGAGTGCCATGTATAAGTGTGTGAAATGGATGAGTATGGTGAGACGGATGCGCCGTCAGTTGCTTCTTGATTTGAAGAAGCAGAGGTCACAGGTTGTGTCTGGTGCTATGGATGATTTACAGGAGCTGCAAGAAAAGTTAACTTCACTAAA
Source organism: Portulaca oleracea (assembly GCA_029582165.1). Lineage (NCBI taxonomy): Eukaryota > Viridiplantae > Streptophyta > Magnoliopsida > Caryophyllales > Portulacaceae > Portulaca > Portulaca oleracea. Next base: position 31,450,658 of record CM055889.1, on the reverse strand, counting down.
TATGTCTCAATCTACTATGGTTGCAATGCTGCGACAAGGGGGGAAGGTTGAAGACCTTTTGCAAGAGGTGCATGAGCTCTGGATTCATAAAAGCAAGGCTAGGTGGACGGAGCTTGGAGACCAGTATACAACTTTTTTCTTGCAGAAATTCAAGCTGAGGTAGGCCTTTAACAGGATTCTTCAACTGAACCTAGCAGCCGGCCAGGTTTCTTTTAAACATGAGGATATCATGGTTGAGTTTGAGCGAGAGTTTCGGGATATCTTCAGGCCCACTACTCTCTTATCTTCTATAAGGACACGTACTATGGGCCATGTTGTGGGCCTAGTGTCCAAATCTTTGGAGGAGAGTATACAGTGCCTTCTAAAACCTTTCACTAGGGCTGATGTGGACAAAGTTGTGCACAATTTAAAGGCTAATAAGAGTCCGGGACCGGATGGGATTCCTCCGGATTTTTTCAAGCATTGTTGGCCAGTAGTTGGGGATGAGGTTGTTGACGCTGTGTTTCAGGCTGTTAATGATGGCCAGTTGTTGGGAGAGATAAACAATACAAACATAGTCCTCTTAAAAAAGAAGCCGGATACTCAGGTGGTGAGAGATTTTCGCCCGATCAGCCTTTGTAATGTATTGTATCGTATTATTGCTAAATTCCTGGTAGAGAGATTACGTGTTGTCATGCCTGAGTTAGTGCCGGAGACACAAGCTGCGTTTGTTCTGGGCAGGGTGAAGGAGGACAATATCCTCATGGTTTAGGAAATTCTTCAATGGATGAAGAGCAAAGGTGGAGGAAGGCAGTTTGCGACGTTCAAGGTGGATATGTGATTGGGTCAGATGGGATTTTGTTGAAGTTGTGCTTACAAGGATGCAATTTCCTGACAGATGGGTGCGTCTGATAATGAGGTGCATCACCACGATCAGATACTCCATTTTAGTTAATGGTTTTGAATCAAAACAGATTATTCCAACAGCAGGCCTGAGATAGGGTGATCCCCTGTCGCCATACTTGTTTATCCTTTATATGGAGGTCCTTTTTGCTATGCTGCAGCAAGAGGTTCGGGAGGGGAGAATTAAGGGGAGTAGGTTCTCAGCTGAGGTCCCGGAGGTGTCTCATCCTTTCTTTGCAAATGACTCGGTGTTCTTTACAGAGATGGAAGCCGAGTCGTGCTTGGTCTTGAAGGGGACAATTAACAGGTATAATTATGTTTCAGGGTAGGTGGTTAATGTGCAAAAATCTTCGGTGTGCTTTTCCAAAGGAGCAAGTCAGGAGGATAAGGAAGGTCTCAAGGTTATATTTGGGTATCTTGAGGGAGGTTATTTTCAATCGTATTTGGGGGTGGCAACGATGACACCTAGAAGGAAATTGTTGATTATTTCAACTTTATGGTGGATGATGTTATGTGACGCTTGGAGTCTTGGAAGGCTAAACTTCTGTCGCCGGCTGGTAGGGTTGTGCTGGCCAATGCGGTGTTGGTGTCATTGCATCAACACGTTTTTAATATCTATCTGATTTCGAAGATGGTGATCCAGAAAGTGAAGTCTCTGGTTTTAAATTTTGTTTGGGGGAAGAATGATGGGTCGAGGTGTATCCATTGGAAAAACTAATCTATTGTTTTTGCTCCCAAAGGGGCAGGGGGTCTAAGGGTCTGGTATGTAGGATGTATGAACAAGGCTCTTCTCCTGAAACAAGCTTGGAGGGTGTATGATAGGCAGGATTTGTTAATTCACAAAATCTGGAAAGCAATACGGGGCTGGCTCTCCGGTTGATATCCACAAGGTTACAAAGCACCTCTTAATGCTTCTCCTGCTTGGAGGGGCCTTTCCCAAGTGGTTTCTTTAAGTCGAAACAAATTCCGGTGGAGCATTGGTAATGGGCGGAGAATAGATGTTCTGGATAGACATTGGCTACCTAGTAATGATATTCAGCTTAAATTTAACGTCTCGATTGAAGCGTTAAGTTTCGTGAAGCTAAACTCGCTTGGTAAGGAGTCTCATAGGAGGGCCTGGTGGGACATGGACAAGCTTTGGGAGTGGTTTACCACTGGGACACAGTTAAATATTCTGAAGTTATTTCCGCCGCAAGAGGAGGAGGAAGACAGGCTAGTTTGGCCATGTAAGAATTCCTATGCGTATAAGGTGAAGGAGGGGTATTATTTTTTCTTGTTACAGGAGCTAGGTGGTGAGCCTCCACCTTTGTCTACTTCAAGATTCTGGAAAAAGCTTTGGCACTCGGATATGTGCCCGAAGTGGAAAATGTTCCTTTGGAAGTGTGCATGGGATGCACTTCCTACTGGTGAGAATCGAAGGAAGAGGAGGATAACAATGGAGGATAAATGTTGGTGTTGGGACACTTGTGAATCCGTTTCACACTTGTTCCGTCATTGTTAGTTGTCTTTAAGAATCTGGAAGGGGTATAGTTAGGAATTAACTCAAATGTTAACCATCATGTTAGGTGGTTTGAGTGGTTGAAGGGGTGGGTGTTGTTTCTGGTGAAAGACAAGGAACTTGTGATGAGAGGCTACGAACCTTTGTGGGAACAATGTGGGCAATTTGGAGGGCTCGGAATGAGGTTGTTATGTCTAATGGTGAGCCGATAGGGAGGTTGTTTGAATCGTTTCTGAAAATGGCTGTTGAAGAAGAGAGACGGTGGGCTGGAACCCGTAGGCGTGGGGCGGTGCCTAGTTAGGAAGTTTAAACAGGGAGGAGGTTAGTACCGAGTTTGTTTGAGGTGATTGGTGTTCTGATTTGGAGGAGGTGGTGTTTGTTGTCAATGGTGCCAGGATGGGGAAGACTGGGCGTGTTGCTGCTGCGTGGGTGGTGGTTCAAGGTGGGTATGATGGGAGTTGGGGAGTGGAGAAGCTGTGGTCCGAGTCTGTTACCCAAAATAAATTGTTTGCTATTTTCCTAGTGTTATGCCAGGTGGAGTACAGGAGCGGCGTTCGGGTCACTATTATGACTGATTCCAAGCTTGCTATGGAGTTTCTTAAGAGACCTTTATCTGCGCCTGTTGATTGCAGGAGTCTTGTGTTGCAATGTGCGAAGCTTTGCCGTGTTTTTCAAGCCGGGAGAGTTATGAAGGTGGATTGAGGATTGGTTGAGCCGGCTCATCGGATTGCTAAGCAAGCTAACAAGCAGGGCTCTTGATTTATTGCTTTCGTTCTTTTTTGTTGCTTTGTTTGTTGTATCTGTTGGTTTGATTTTGTTTAGAGTTTGTTTCTCTGTTCTGTCGATGTGGCAAAAAAAAAAAAAGAGTAACGTTTACAAAAAGCTACCTTAAACACTATTCTTTGGTTGGATCAGTAATTTTATCGAACATTTATAATTTGATAAATTAGTATTTTTATTAATCAAAACACTAAATAATATCTCAAAGAGAACAAGTCCTAAGTTGTTCCTATATATAAAGGGTTTTGTTTATTTTGTTACATTAGATTTTAATGACATACCTTGTGGCGCATGCAGGCCCTTAGTGGACAGTCTACTGCACTACTAACCCAAGTTGAGTTTTGGAGATTGAGGATCAATATTTCTTAGCTTTGTTTTCAATGTCCCTAATGTTGAATTTTATTTTTTTTATTATTTTTTTTTGCACCCTCTCCCCAATTTTATGGTAGATTTTTGTGCCTTTACACAGATCATGGATTTTTTTTTTTTTTTGTAAGGGTGTGTTTGGTATAAAGGAAAACTGTTTTCTAAGAAAATAGTTTTTCTTGTAAAATGATCTTAGAAAATGAATTTTTATTTGATATTTCCCTGCGTTTGGTACACACGAAAATGATTTTTCTGGAAAACGAATTTCACCTGTTTGACAATAAGGAGATAGATTAAAATGCGTGTGTGAGAGAGAGTGGTGGAGAACAAGAGAGAGAGAGAAATGATTTTCATTAGGTTTGAGTCAAGAAAATAATTTACAAAAGGGTGGGGGAAAATCATTTTTTTGGAAAATGGTTTTATCCATTTTCTAGTCACCAAACACCGGAAAATGGGAAAATCATTTTTCAGAAAATAATTTTTATCCCAACCAAACAAACATACCCTAAGTTTACTTTCCACATTAAATTTGTGTCTACTTGTAGCGTGTCCACTCTGATTATTATCATAAAATTGGTATCAAATTGCAATTTAATTCCAAGAGTTATGATTACAAAGTACAAAGATTAATATTGGGACATCTAAACCAAATTTTCTGATAACTGTTTCTAAAAGTTTCATTAGTTTAGCTTAACTATGAATTACCAGTTCTTCTTTCTTCATATACAGGAATAATTGCTACCAAGCATTGATCCAAAAGTCCAAATTAATTAGCACTTCATCAATAACTTCTCTTCCTTTTCTTTAATATATATCAGACACTCGTCTTGATAATCATGTAGCTCTTCAAGATCTTCAAACAATTCCCTCTTACAAGCCTAATTTTGCCATGTACATAACTCCATTGAACTTCATTTAGTTTGTGCCCTCAAATTTCCAACTCTTATTGATAGCAGATAGTGTCAATACAGGGCCTACTTGTATGATATACAACTCACCTCACCGACAAACGAAATAAACCCTGCATTGGCCATTTGGAGATTATTCAAAATTACTGAAGAGATAATAGAATGAAGTAAAAAAAAAAAAAAAAAAAAAAAACAAAACACATAAGAAACTTTAGAGCAAAACTAAAGAGGTTGAGAACTAGAGCAAATACAAAGTATTAAAGGTTGTTCTTTTTAACTTATGATAAGTATTTATCATCAGTATTCAATACAGATTAATATATTGTTCAGCATCGATCAACATTGATCTGCATTATTCCGCACCGATCAATACATTTAACTTTTTTCTAATAAAAAATAATTGTTATGTTTTTAATGATAGAACAAATTAGATATAAAAAAAAAGTCATTATTATTACAATGTGTATATTCCTTACAAATTTGATTAATATAGAGTTACACCAAAATGCATACAATACAGTAATACGTAAAAAAATGTCAAAATAATGTCATATTTAATTTCTACAATTTCTTCTTGTATAAGCAACGACAAATAATTATCTTTTAAAATATTTTGCATTTATTTCTAAGTACAATTATACATTATAGCCACATATGAAATACAACGTCTATAGACTAAATGTTATAAATAGATACATCACAACTCCAATAACTTGCAAAGCAAAGACACCATAGCTAAAACATAAACAATTTATAGTTTGTAAGCTACTGTGTTGGTGAACTCAAAATTCAAAACCCTTAGGATAGTATTATAAGTTTTGGGTTAAATGCACTATTCTTTATTTGGAGTAATACTAGGAAAGTTCCCTATTACGATATTATGTATCATTTTAAATATTATTTATATGAATCATCAAATTAAAATACATAACTAACAAATAGCAATAAATTAATAAAAATACATCAATTTTAGCCATAAATATTAATTAAAAAAAAAGAGATGATTTAGACTAACTTGAAAATTGGTAATTAATTTGACTTGAAGAAGATAAAGATGACTACGACACAGGAGATTTGTAATAGGGATTAAAACCCTAAAGTAATATCAATTGCATATACTGACAATATTAGGGAGGGAATTAAATAAATAATAAGGTAAGAGTAGGAGAGGGAAAAATTGGAGGAAATATTACGTGAAGTTGGGATTTGGGACAAAGGAAATCCTCATAATTTAAAGAAAAGAAATAAAAATAGTGTCATTTTTTCTAAATAATTATATCGTTATTTATTAAAAAATCATAATATAACTAATTATATAATTAATAAAAGAATATAAGTAATTATATTGCTAATGATAAATATTAAAAATTCATAATATATTAATTATATCGTTAAGAATATATTGTTAGTAAAATTCGTGGCATATTCTAAAGAAAGAAAACAAAATAATAATCCCTTTTTTTCTAAATCAAATTATAATAATTATATTTATTAATTATTATTGCAAACTATAATTAATTGATTTATCAGTGTTGACACTGATATGATCAACCTTTATCAGCAATAAACTACATATCCTAAGTCGAAAAGAACATGCTCTAAGACTATTAACAAATTAATTATCGACTATTAGAGAGCACTTAGAGTAAATGTAATAGTGAAATTTAAAGCTTTTCGAATACAGGTGGGGGTCCATGCTTCCCACATCATCCATCGTTACTTTTGGAACTCCATTTCAGTTGTTCTACAACAATAGAAACTCATTCCTACTTTTTCACCTAAAATATTTATTTGTGAAATCTACTTTATCTTAATTATATATTTATTTATGTTTGTATTTTTAGTTTTGTTTTATTATCAATGATGATAAATTTTAAAAATAAATAGTCATTTTCTTAAAAAAAAATGATTAATTTTAAACAAATGATTTGCATGCATCTTGAAATTAAAAACAACACAATCATCTCAATAACATATTACTATAAATACAATTAAATTTACAATTATGGAAAAATTTTAAGTACTTACACTAACTTTGTAAAGGATAAAAATGAGATGTTGGGACTCAACTCCTCTTCTATATATATATATATATATATATATATATATATATATATATATATATATATCATTTTTTTGGGAAAAAAATCAATTTACCGTTAAAATTTTATCAGTTGGAAATTAATGGGCAACCAACCGTTGCTAAAGGATGAAAATCAAGTTACCATCAACACAACCTTGTTTTATTACGTTTGTTCTTTTCTATCTTTCATTCAGATTTCCATACAAAAACTTTAAACTGTTAATATCTTAATTTATGTAATAAGTTATCATACAAAAATTGATGTCATTAAATTCGTAATGCAAAGAAAAGTTGGATTCTAATAATCCAGAGTATGGTCAATTGTAGAATAATAATCTCTACTTCTTTTTGTTTTCTAGTAATCCCAAAAAAAAAATCAAAATTGTACTTTAATGGGACAATACCGCGTCAAATGGTGGTGACTCGATGGAAATCTAATATGGACCACTAAACTCCCATGGTTCACATCAGATTTTCATCAAGTCACCACCACTTGACTCGACGGAAGACCACTAAAATATAACTTTGATTTTTCTGAGAACACTAGATACAAAAGAATAGTAGAGATTATTATTGTAAAATTATCGAAACTAGTGATTATTAGAACCCAATTATCCTAATAAAAAATAGTATTAAAAAACATCTAACATTGTATTTTTATATAAAAATCTTAGGTAAGAAATTGTTGATTAAAAATTTACATGGAAAAGTGTAAATGGCGGATAAAAAAGAACGAATTGAGTAATTGACTTAAAAAAAAAAAAAAAAAAAGAGAGAGAGGGGTGAGAGAAAGAACACCACAGTGTTCCCAAAACAGCGCACCTAAAATAGCATTTTAAGTCGGAGTAAATCTTCACTCATTCACATGTTCCAATACACATGTTGGGAGTATGTCTCATTGGAACTTTTACATATTACTCAATGACCCTAAATTATTCTCTCAGTCTTTATATAATATTATGGTAATTAAGAATTATTTTCCAAGACTTTCCATATTACTCCATCAACAATTCTTTTCATATTGTTCATCAACCTTAGCTTATAAATAAATGTATCTACCATGGGTATTAGAATCACACATCAAAGACAATTTAGCATGTATTTGAGAGCTTTTATATTCTCCTTGAGAGCTTTGTAGGGTTTTCATCCCTAAGTAATCCATTTTTGTATTCCGAGAGAGAGAGAGAGAGAGAGAGAGAGAGAGAGAGAGAGAGAGAGGGGGGGGTTTTGTCCTCTAATATTAATCAATCACACATTGTGATTGTAATCATCAACCTTAGCGTATAAATAAATGTATCTACCATGGGTATTAGAATCACACATCAAAGACAATTTAGCATGTATTTGAGAGCTTTATATTCTCCTTGAGAGCTTTGTAGGGTTTTCATCCCTAAGTAATCCATCTTTGTATTTCCATAGAGAGAGAAAGAGAGAGAGAGAGAGAGAGAGAGAGAGAGAGAGATGGAGGGTTTTGTCCTGTAATATTAATCAATCACACATTATCATTGTAATCACCTTTGTACTCATCTTTTCTCATGCATAGTGGAATGTTTCTGGAAGTCTTTGTCTGTAGGTTTTTCTCCAAGTTCATCGGTTTCCCACGTAAATTGTTTCTCCTTATTTAGCTTTCAATGTTTCCTTGTGACTCGATCCTATACTGAATTTTCGTATATTAGAGCTTTGGTATCAAGGATGAGTTCTAACGTGAAGGCTGAAATTCCTAAGATGAATGCAAAATGGATCGTCGAAAGTTCTCAATGGGTTCCTAAAGAACCCCTATCCTATGGATGTCGCTGTGGGTACGGCGAATAAGAAGGTGAAGTTGGACGCCATCAAGAATTCGGATAATCTTGAGGAGAGAGCTCTATTAACTATTCAACTATGTTTGGCACCGAATGTGCTACAAGAGGTTTTTGTTATTGAGACACTTGTGGATCTACGGAACAAGTTGGAACAACTCTACATGACAAAGAGAATCACCAACATAATCTACATGAAGGAATGACTCTTATTCTTTTAAGATGGTCGAAGGTACTCCAGTCCAAAAATACTTGGATGCATTTACTTCTCTTACTCATGAATTGTGATAATCTTGAGGAGAGAGCTCTATTAACCCTTCAACTATGCTTGGCACCGAATATGCTACAAGAGGTTCTTGTTATTGAGACACTTGTGGATCTACGGAACAAGTTGGAACAACTCTACATGACAAAGAGAATCACCAACATAATCCGCATGAAGGAGTGACTCTATTCTATTAAGATGGTCGAAGGTACTCCTGTCTAAAAATACTTGGATGCATTTACTTCTCTTACTCATGATCTTGAGAGAATTGGTCAAAAGATGAGTGATCTAGATAAGGTTATTGTGTCTGTTGTGTCATTACCTGAATTTTACAAAACATTTAAGGAGATTGTGTTGTATGGTGATAATGAATCAACATTTAAGGGTGTCAAAGCTAGCCTTTTGTCCAAAGAAAAATTAGACCTTGATGCTGGAAATAATATTAGAGGAGAAGGTCAAGTTGCTATGGATAGAAATTCTGATAGAGGCGAAAGTAGTAGTAGAAAACCCTCTAGATCTAAGTCTAGAGGCCATAAGTCAACCAAAAGGTATAACTACTGTAAGAAGTCAGGCCATATAGCCTCTAAGTGTTGGAAGTTGAAGAAAAAGAAAGAAAACGAGGTAAACAATAAACCTAATGGAGAGGCTTCTGTAGTGAACTTTGAAAGCAATGTATTACTTGTGACCACTTCAGATAACCGTCATTAGAATGAGGGGGTCATTGATTCTGATTGTACTTATCATATATCCTCATCGAGACTAGTTTTCTACTTACAAACCCCTAGATCAAGGTGTTATGCTTATGGTTAATGATGCTTCAGGTCCATGGGATTGGTGTCATCTTAGTTAAAATACATGATGGTGTTGTGAGAATCTTTACCCAACGTACGCCATTTTCCTGAGTTGAAGAGTAATTTGATCTCTCTTAGTACTCTTGAGTCCCTTGGTTGCAAGCACACCAGTGGAGGTGGAGTCCTCAAGATCTCTCGAGGCTCAATGGTTCTCATACAAGGAAATAGGCGTGGGAACCAATACATTCGGAACGACATCACAATCACATATTTCGTTGCAGCAGTGGCTTCATCCTCGGATGTGGATCACACTCAATTATGGCATATGCTCGATTGGGGCATATGAGTGAAAAAGGCAGTCATTACTTAGCAAGAAAGGTCTTCTTGACAAGCAAGGTACAGGCAAACTTGACTTATGTGATCATTGTGTATTTGGTAAGCAGAAGAGAGTGAGCTTCTCTAAGGCCACTCACACCGCCGAAGGTATCCTAGACTACATTCATTGTGACTTGTGGAGTCCTTCGAGAGCTTCCTCCTTTAGTGGCAAGCTCTATGTGCTCACCTTTGTCAATGATTTCTTAAGAAAGGTTTAGGTTTATTGCCTTCAAAATTAAAGAAAAATGAGGTGTTCCCCACATTCAAAAAGTTTAAGTCCCTGGTTGAAAATCAAACCGGGAGGAAGATCAAGACAATTCAAACTGATAATGGTCTTGAGTTTGTTGAGCATTACTTTGATGAGTTTTATGTAGTTGAGCACATTATTAGGCACAAAACATTGGTCGGTAAACCTTAACAGAATGGCGTTGTAGAGTGCATCAACTGAACCGCCTTGGAGAGATCCCAATGTATATTGTCTCATGCTAACTTATGGCAGCGATATGAATTCTACTTAGAAGCATGTTTAACGCCATATCATCTTATCAACTGATCTCCTCATTCAGCTCTTGACTTCAAAATCCAGAAAAAGTTTGGTCAATTAAACCTGTTGACTACTCCTTCTTAAGGACCTTTGGATGTACTGTGTTTGCTCATGTTAATGAAGAAAAATTATCTCCTAGAGCTATTAAATGTATGTTCCTTAGTTATTCAATTGAATCTAAAGGCTATCGCCTATGGTATCCTAGCTATAGAAAGATCATTCAAAGTAGGGTCATTACCTTTAATGAGAAGGTTATGTACTTTTCTATAGACAACTCTATTGTTTCTTCTTCTAGTAATCCAAATTCTTGTCATGGTGCTATTAAGGAGGTGGAGTTGGATATTCTAATGATTACAACTCAAGGTGGAGCTCTTACACCTACTAATAAAGCTCAGGATGATACAACTCCCTCGCCTACACCTCATATGCGTGATGAGGATCAGGATGAAGAAGATGAAGATAATGATCTTCCTCCTATTGAGGCTCAGGTGGAGCACCACTCTATTACGAGAAAACAGGCCGAGGAGAACAATCAGACCTCTCGCTCGATAAGTAAGAAATAAAGATTCAGGACTGGTTGCCTATTCTCTCTCTATTGTTGAAGAAATGCGGGTGGATTTTGAGCAATCATGCTACAATGAAGTAATCTTATTCCCTAATATAATGCTTCTAATTGGCTCTTGGCTATGCAAGAAGATATGGGGAGCCTCCATAAGAATCAAACATGGGAGCTATGTGAGCTTCCAAAAGGATGACGAGCCTTGACAGCTAAGTGGATATACAAGAAGAAAGAAGGAATTCCCGAGGTTGAAGATGATCAACGAAAAGCTCGTCTGGTTGTTTGTGGTTGCAACCAAAAGGAGGGAGTTGATTACAATGAGGTATTCTCTCATGTTGTTCGTGACACTTCCATTCGTGTTCTATTGTCTTTGGTACGTTGATATTGATGATATGGAGTTAGAACAAATGGATGTAAAAATGAATTTCCTACATGGTAACTTGTAAGAAGAAATCTATATGAGTCAACCCGAGGGTTATGTGGTTCCTCTATGGCCTCAAACAAGCTCCATGCTAATGGTATAAGAGATTTGACTCTTTTATGTTGAGCCATGGCTACAAACAATGTAGATATGACTCTTGTGTGTATTTTCAGAACATTGGTGATTCAACTGTCTACTTATTATTGCATGTTAATGACATGCTTATTGCCTTCAAGGATAAGTCTTTGATTGACATATTGAAATCTCATGTTAGAAGTGAGTTTAAGATGAAGGATCTTGGTACTGCTAAGAAGATTCTTGGTGTGTAGATTAGGAGAGATCGAAAGGGTGGTAAGCTCTACTTATCTCAAAAGAAATACATTGAGAAACTCTTGTCTAAGTTCAATATAAGCAATTGTAAGCCTACTTTACATCTTTTAGTACTCATTTCAAACTCACTACAGCTTGTAGTCCTCGATCTAAGGAGGAATCTAATGCAATGTCTGGCATTCCTTATGCTAGTATTGTTGGGAGTCTTATGTATGCTATGGTGTGCACTAGATCAGACTTAACTCATGAAGTTAGCATGGTGAGCCAATATATTCATTGTCCGGTGAAAGAACATTGGAATGGGGTTAAATGGATCCTTCACTATGTGAAAGGTACTATTGATTATGGTTTGGTCTTTGATAGAAGTATTGTGGCTTCTAATGATGTAGTTGGGTATGTCGATTTTGATTAGGCAGGAGACCTTGATAGAAGGAGGTCTATATCGGGTTATATTTTCACCTTATATGGTGGTGCTATCTCTTGGAAGGCATCCTTACAACCTGTTGCAGCGTTGTCCACCACCGAAGCTGAATACATGTTGCAGTGGAAAGAGTAAAAGAAGTTAATTTGCTTTGTGGTCTTCTTATTGAACTTGGTGTTGCACAAGGCGTTACTTGTGTCTACTATAATA